>JARWLC010000009.1:78542122-79742122 GCA_033318265.1 Phyllotis vaccarum | reverse complement strand
CAGCATTTGGCCAGACTTGTAGGACCTCGTATTGTCCAATGCAAAGGTTGCCTGGTATACTGATGGCAACAGTTTCATGCAGGTCGACCAAAGGTATGCAGGAGCAGCAGTTGCCACTGCACAGGCAATACCACCTAGGACATCTTCCCAATGGATGGAGCTGATAGCCCTCCCTAAATCTGTATGTATGTATACCCAAGAAACTGACCATTGCCCATTGCCCAGGGCACCAGAGAGGGTGTCTGGAACAAGAAAAGCCTTAGCAGTGGCGATGCCATGTTGGGACCAGCATCTTAAGCTTCCTTTTCTCTAGATGAGTCCCTTCCCAGAAGTCAGATGGCCTCCTTGCTGTTAACCCTGTTAGATGAGTCCCCTCCCAGGAATTAGGTAATCTTACTGCAATTAAACAATAGCTAAGATTAGATAACTCTCCATAACAACACATCCTATTGGCAGAATAGCCTGCAGCTGTGTAAATCCCTCACTTGCTTAACCTTACCCTTCCCCCTAAAGGACTATATGTACTGCTGAGAATAAAGTTTTAGAACTTGATCAGAACACTGTCTTGCTCTTATTCCTCGTGGTTCTTGTCCCTTCATTTTCCACCCCCTCTTTAGGTCCACATTGTTAGACCCCACAGGCCAGGGCAAGAGGGGATGGACCTGTCCTCAGAAACAACAGAATGGCAGGTGGCACTCCAGACTGATATAGTTTTTGCACATGTGATGATGGACTCCGGGGCACCTAGTTCACCAGAGAGTCCTGGGTATGCTCAGGAAGATATTTCCTGCATCAAGACCCTCCCCATGACCCAGCGTACAAATTGGGTGGTGGAGAGCTGAAGACAGTAAAATTATCTTGCCTGAGCATGTGGGAAAGAGACTGCTTACTAAGATCCATCAATCCTCTCATATGGGAACATGGAGAATGCAGGACTATAACATTTAACATTTAAACATTGTCACCAACTGCAAAACTTGTCAGCTCACCAATGCTGTTCCAACCCTGAAAACCCTGGGTCTCAACTCAGGGGGAAAAAGTCTGGAGCCTACTCTCAGAAGTGGGCTTCATTGAGATAAAACCTGGCAAGTATGGTTACAGGTATCTCATAGTCTTTTTAGACACTTTTTCAGGGTAGACAGAAGCCTTTCCCACCAAACGTGAAACAGAACAGGTGATGGCAAAGAAGTTACTTGAAGACATCCTGTACAGATATGGATTTCCAACCATCATAGGGCCAGACAGTGGACTTAGTTTTATGTCTCAGGTAAGTCAGAGTTTAGCCACATTTCTGGGGAGTGATTGAAATTTGTATTTGTGTACAGACCCCAAAGTTCAGGGCATGTACACAGAATAAACTGTACTCTAAAAGGGGCCCTAATTAAATTGACCTTGGAGGTGGGACAGACTGAGTGGCTCCCATTGCCTTATACAGGACCAGGAACTCCCCTTATCAGATGAGGCTAACCATTTGAATTTATGTTTGGCATCCCCTGCCCCACCAACCCTAATCTCCAGGTCGATTTGCTGGCAGAAGCAGATCACCAAGATTTTCCTGATGCTACACAAGGAGCCCAGTGGGCCCACTATGAAGTGTGGCCCAAGCCTAGGGACCTCTATGAATCTGGTGTTCCCCCTGACAGGTTTCAACCAGGGGACTGTGTCCACCTTAAGAGACATTGTCTAGGATCCTTGGAACACTTTCTACTGACCACGCCCATAGCCATCAAGGTTGGAGGCATAGCCACCTGGATTCCCCATTCCCGTGCCAGGCCAGCAGACCCCTTCGTATTCAAGGAAAATTTCTGAAATTAAGGATGAGAAGATCTGCCCAGACAACCCCCTCAGGTGGTAGCATGGCTCCTACTGATGATTTTGCTTGCTGAGACTGAGGGCTCGGAAGTCCACAGACCTCTTGGAGTCAGACCTGGATGGAACTACAGATAGGAGAGTCCCATGATTTGAACTCTCAGGAACCAGTCAGAGGGGCAGAAATGTGAAGTTGTGGATTTATCCTTACAAAGCTTTGTTTTAGGAAAGAAGCATTTGGTGACTGAGGGTGAGGCCCAGGTCTGGGAATGTGCCTGTTGCAATGCGGTTTCTTGGTCCCGGGCAGCCAGAGGCTTAGACCCACAGACCTGCACACCAGACCCATTAGCCACCCTCTGCTGCTGCTCAGGCCCCCAGAAATGACTCAGATGCTTATATTAACTTCATGCTGTTTGGCCTATGGCTCAGGCACATTGCTAGCTAGCTCTTACATCTTAACTCAACCCATTTCTATTAACCTGTTTGCCACGTGGTCCGTGGCTCACCTGTATTCCTTACATGTTTCTTCTTGGGCGGCTTGCTCAATCTGCCCAACTCCGCCCTGCTTCTCCTACCTATGCTTTGATTTCTCCTCCTACTTCTTCTATGGTGCCTGTCAAGGCCCAAAACAGCTCCTTTATTTAAAGATTGATATTTACAGCATACAGAAAGGCATTCCCACATCATGTGCCTGACAGCCAATAGATTCAAAAGGTAGTTTCACTCCAAAAGTTCAACCAGCAGATTCAGCGCTTTGGTTTGCACCAGAAAGCTCGGCCAATGTCTACTACCCCACACCTCTTTACCCAGTCCTGAAATGACAAGACATGCTGCTCCCTGCTTATGTGGGCTTTTATTTAAAAAAAAAAAAAAAAAAAAAAAAAAAAAAAAAAAAAAAAAAAAAAAAAGAACCCCTCACCTCTGGGCTTGCAGCCAGTAACCCTCTGCTGCATTGGAAGAAAGGGAAGCTGACAATAAACCCTCACCTCACGTGCTTGCATCTAGTACAGCTCCCTGGTGGTCTTTGGGAATCCCTCCTCATGGGTATAACAGATGCTGCTGTTTGGGAAGATTTGGGTACTGTAGGTTTTCTGCAGGAAACAGATTACTGGCTTCAGGCTTTGAAGATACATAGTAGTTTACTTTTTAAAAAAAAAATGGCATGTGGTGGTCACAAAGGGTGAGAGATAGAGACAACATACAGACAGTGCTCACAGAGGGGAAAGAAAGAAGGTGCAGAGTGGCCTCATGGGGGGGTGAGGGAAGGAGGGGAGGGGAGAGAGAGAGAGAACTGAGATGCAGACCTCCTAGCAAAAGAGACAGAGAGAAAGAAAGAGAAGAAGAGGGACTTGCCTTTAATAAGGGATTTAGCACCTGCTAATAGACTGCATAACTCTGAGCTGTCTGGGTATCTGCCTGAGGACTGGCAAACGCATGGCCATAGGACCCTGGGCTGACTAGTACATGCCTGAGTACTGATAGCGCATGTGCATGTGTGGCTGTAGGACTCTGGAGGCCACTAGAGATGCTTGGAAATGCCAACGCATAATGCTAACAGCCCCACCAAGCTCCCAGCTCGCTTTCTCTGCTTCATCTCATGTTTGAAGATATGAGCTCCCAGCCATCATGCCTGCTGCCTGTGTGTTGCTATGCTTGCCACCATGATGGGTCTGTATCCCTCTAGAACTGTTAGCCAAATTTCTACTTTTTTGTTTGTTTTTGAGACAAGGATTTTCTGTGTAGCTCTGGCTGTCCTGGAACTCACTTTGTAGACCAGACTGACCTCGACCTCACAGAAATCTACTCTACTTGCCTCTGCCTTCCAAGTGCTGGCATTAAAGATGAATATGCCTTATATGCCATATATATGCCTGGTGATAGGTTTTTCAAACATGCTATTTTTCTACTCCTCTCCCTGACTCTCCCATCTCCTTACTCTCCTCATGCTGGTTCCCCATGAAAAGTTTCTGCACCCTGATAAGCCTCTAAGCCAAACAGGCAATCCAAATAAGATCAAATTAGAAAAATCCCCGGTTTAATGGACAAAGGGTTCCCAGATCATGCTCCCTCCACCCCTTGAATCATATTCATAAAGTTCTCACCTATTCCTGTATCAGGGTTTTCTCTCTAGTCTACTAATTTTGGTGTTTCATTTTTTAATTAAGGTTTTTTTTATTTATTCTGAATTTTTTTGTTCAAGGTAAGAGATACGCATCTAATTTCATTCTTCAATGTGTATACTTTTTCAGCACCACTGTTGAAGAGACTTTTCTAATGGATGTTTTTAGCAATTTTGTCTAAAATTGAGTGGCTATAGCTACATAGATCTGGTTCCTCTTTGTCATTTCAATTATTCTATATGCCTGTTTTGTGCCATAAATGCCACATGAATATATCTTTGTTCCATATTCTTTACTAGCAGTAGAAATTAAATCTAGAAGCTTGTACATGATAGACAGTAGATGAGTGTTCTTCCTCAGCCTCACCTCACCACCACCTTCATTGGTTTGGATTGCTTTTGCTTTTGAAATGACTGTCCTCCCACCTCAGTTTAGTGCTCTATTAACAAGCATGACATGGCCTCTTGGTGGCAGTCACCCCATCTGTACTTACAATGCTGGTGCTGAGTGCTGAAACACTGAGCTCACAGGGAGCAGCAGCATGCAGACCTCCCATGGGTGAGCTGCAGAGGCATTTCTTAATGCACTGTGATTGTGGTTAAATCCTCAGTGGTTTGTCATGTGCTCCTTCTGAAAGGTGTCAAGATACAGTGGAATGAGCATAGGAAGCAGGAATCATGAGAACTAGATTCTAGAACCAATTATACTGTCACACTGAATGACACACACCCCAGCCCACAGGGGGTTACAAATCTATTAAAACTCATTGTTGTACACTTTTCTTTGATAAATACACACTGCATTTCATGTATGATTCTCAACTTAACAAAGCTTCCTGCTGATGGAATTGTGGATCCCAGAACAACTTGACCACATAGAAATGCAGGGCCCAGAACAGTTTGACAGCACAGCTGCCATGACAGGTTTAATAAAAACAAGCCAGACAGTAGGCCCAAGTCTCTTACTGGCAACACCTGGTAATTCTAGAAAAAGCCCCATAATTGGATACCACCCAGGGAGGGCCTAGCATCTAAGGGGAAATACTTGATATTCCAAACATTCCAATCCACAGATTGTCCTTGAGCCCAGCACATACCTATTTCCCTCAATCTCACTAAGATACCCCTAAATAAATGTCAGCCAATCAGGGTCTTGGAAATCCCCTCACGAAAGGAAGGAAGGAAGGAAGGAAGGAAGGAAGGAAGGAAGGAAGGAAGGAAGGAAGGAAGGAAGGAAGGAAGGAAGGAAGACCCTACCCAGGCTTGGAGCTCTCTGCTCTCCCTGTTTCATCAGACAGAGAGACCAAGCTTGAATACAGGCTCTTTGCTTTTATACACAGGATTCAGCCTCCATGGTGGTCTTTCGGGGGTCCCCTCAATCTGGGCATAACAGGAATCAGAGTAAAAGGAGAATCAATAATTCTATGGAATGAACAATAATTCTATGGAAATGTGAAAATAGAAAAATCCTATAACTCTCTCCCCCTCGACCCCTTCCTGAGGTCGCTGAAACTAGCCAAGATTGAGATGGCTGCTTGAGACACACCCAGCAGTCTGAGCCTGATAGATACTTCCTGAATTCCTGAGACCCACCTGGTAGAGCAGCTTGACCTTCCAAACTGAGACCACATTCCTATGGGATCCTACCTGCAACCCAGGTGGGGACACCCAGGAAATGAGAATTAACTGTTAACTGTTTAAAGCTTGCACAATGAAATGAATGTCCCCAGGTGGTCCCCTGCTCTCAGGTCTCCTGTTTGCACAAGACTTTCACAGGAAATAGCTTGCCTGCCTGCATTCCTAAACTCTGTAGCAGACCTTTGGCCCTGCCCTGTTAGTGCACCAAGTCCACCCTGTTAGCGAGCCCGCCCATACCTCCTCCCCTATCTAGAATAGGGTATAAGAATCTTGCCCTGAGAATATTTGGGGCCCCAGGCTTTTCTGCAGTGCCTGGGGTCCACACATGTGTGTACCGGTATTCATATTTCATATTCATATTCATTAAACTCTCTTTTTCTTTAATGTTAACAGTGGTCATTAATCGTGGTCCAGGGGTGTCTTGGGGTGCCCACCTATTACAGAATGAAGAACAATAATTTTATGCAATGACCTGTCTCGGTTACTTTTTTTTTTTCTGATGCTATGATAAGATGCCATGACCAAGGCAACTTATGGAGGGAAAATATTACTTGAGGCTTACATTTTCAGAGGGTTAGAGTGCATGACCATCATGGTAGGGGGTAGGATACAGGTAGGCAAGGTTCATAGCTTAGGGCTTACATCTTGAGATACAGATAGATAAATAATAAAAATGGTGTGAGCTTTTGACACCTCAAATCCCACTCATAGTGACACACCTCTTCCAGCTAGGCCACACCTCCTAATCCTTTCCAGTCAGTTCTACCTACTGAGGAGCAAGTATTTAAACTTATGAGCCCATTCTCATTTAAACCAGCACACAAACTGTTCATAATTTCAGCATCAAAATTAGGTAGAGATTGGGTAGAATTTATAAGGAAACACTTCCATCACCTACCATCTATTTGAATGCTTGCTATTTACATGTGTGGACCCCAGGCACTGCAGAAAAGCCCGGGGCCCCAAATATTCTCAGGGCAAGATTCTTATCCCTATTCTAGATAGGGGAGGAGTTATGGGCGGGCTCGCTAACAGGGCAGACTTGGTGCGCTAACAGGGCAGGGCCAAAGGTCTGCTATTTAGTATTCCACTAAACACTTTGCATGTAAAATACTCATTTAACCTTCAGAATACACAAGTGATGGGCATATGATTACCTACATACCCTCTGTGCCTGATTAGCTGAGATTCAGAAAATTTAAGTCATTTCACTGAATACACTAGTAGTTAGTATACCATATATAGTTAGTTAGTATACTAAATATAGTATGTTAATTAGTATGCTGAATATAGTTAGTATACTGAATATAACCAGTTAGTATAACAAATAGTAGACAAGTGATATTTGAATAAACATCTCTGCCATGCAATATATGAATTAAAAGCCAAATTTTAAAACTTAAGAGGAACTTACTGTTAGAGAGGTAGAATAACTATGCAATAAAGCCAATCATCTTGGAAAATAGTGGATAATTTTCCATCTTAAAAATTACAAGTGTTGTGCCCAGAGTCCAGACCCCGAAAAGACCAAGAGACCTGTCCAATGTAACAGCAAAGCATTTCTTTATTGACAAGCTAGCTTGGGTAAACGCCCTATGCAGCAGTGGAGTGGGAGTGACCTGAGCAGCATGAAGCAAGGGTTTTCATTGTGGGGAGGGATCTAGGGGCTTCAGAACTTCAGGGTTACAGTCCCTGGGATTGGCCCATGCCCAGGCAAGGGGTAAGTGTTATGGATTCATTGGCTGCTTTGAATTCTAGGAATGTTTCAACATTTAGCAGTGGGCATTTACCTATATCAGCAGATCAGCAGGTATCCATCCTGGAGACTATCTGTCCCCTTCCCAGGAAGGGAATTATTTGGAATGTCAGGCAATTTCCCTTAGGTGCTGGATGGAGTCTGCTCATGGGTTCTTCCTGGTACCATTGGGTGCTGCCAGGAAGAGTCTGTTGTCTGTCTAGTTTTCATTAAGCCTGCCATGGCAGTTGTGTGATCAGACTGCTCTGGGCCCCACACAAGTGTCACACACAGGGCACAGTGGCCCATACATTTAATCTCAGCACTTAGGAAGCAGAGGCAGGTGGATCTCTGAGTTCAAGGCCAGTTTAGTCTATTACAAAGCAAGTTCCAGGACAGCCAGGAGCTCTATACAGAGAAACCCTGCCTCAGAAGAAAAGAGCAGACTCCTACAAATTGTTCTCCACATGTGAGCTGTGGCACACATATACATACACACATATGCACATAATTCTCTCTCTCCCCTTCTCTCTCTTTCTCTAAATAATGTTTTTAATTTTTTAAAATATAAATGAACTCAACATGATGCCACACACCTATAACCCTAGTACTCAGAAGGCTGAGGCAGAAGAATTCTGAGTCTGAAGGAAGCTTGGGCTACATAGTGATGTTCTATCTTAAACAAACAAAAGACAAGTGCTGGTAATGTAACTGAATTGGTAGGTTGTCTGTTTAGCATGTCTAAATCTCTAGGTTCAATCCCCCGGCACAGCATAAAAACAGAGAGGATAGCAATTGCCCTAGTTCTTAGTACTTGAGATACTGAGATGCAGAAGCACAGGATCAAGCTCCCTCTAGAGCAGTGTGTCTTAAGGAAGGTGTTGTTGAGCAGAAAGTCTCCCAAGAAATCAGCTGGATCCTTACCTTACACAAGATGCTTTCCTAAAGCCAGTGCATCCCTTGGGCAGATACAGCCCTTTTGAAGTTCTCCTGGGTTACAAAGGAAAGGTTTCTCAAGTCTCAGAGTAGTGCAGTGACCAGTGGTACAAAGCCCTACAGGGCATCTCACAGAGACATAGTCCGTAAACCTGGTCCTGCTAAATCCACCTTAAATGAAGACATGTTAAGATCTAACAAAACCTCAGGATGGAGTCATTTCTTCATTGGATTACATTATATTGCTATCATGGGAGAAACACGGTATTAAAAACAGGCATTTTTGACCATCTTGGGAACCTCTGAAATGAGATACATTCTAGAATATGATGCTAGGAATAACTGTGTGGTTGGCTTAATGACCATGTACTGTGTCCTTTGTAAGAAGCCAGAAAATGTCACTCCTTCTCTGGGTTCTGCAAACCTTTATAACAAATTATTGAACCTCAGAAAGGAGTTGTGAAAACACCCTGAATTTACAACCAGCTGGTCTGTAGAAGCTTTGAGGGATAAGGCACTAGGGTGGGAGGGAGTCTTCTGAGACTGAACCCTTAAAATCACCGGATTTAATGATAACTCCAGGAAGTCACCATTAGAGCACAGTTCAATGGTAGGGTACCATCTCCCATCTGGAAAGTTCAAGAAATGGTTGCTGGTACTGGAAAAGATCCCACAGAAAGTGAGCTGTGTTCCTATATCTTATCAAACATTTATTTAGGTTTAGCCTTTTCCCCAAACCCGGATGTGTTGTTTATTTTATTTTATTTTATTTTTTTTGAGAAGGTTCCCTTGTATGACAGGCTGGCCTTGCATACACATCCCTTCACACAATTATGTCCACATGCATGCACAGACATACATATATCACACACCGAGATTAACTAATAATAAAGTAATAAATATCAAGAAGAAACAACCAAATACATTCATAAGATCAAGTATTCTACAAGTCATCAAATCTGTTCTGAAGAAATAACTATAATGAAGAAAAACTTTGAAAGGCAAGTGAAGGGAAGTGAAGGCCATGGGAACCACAAAGAGACTTAAACAACAAAGCACCCTTGTAGATATCCGGAATGTACTAAGGATGGCATACACAGGATATCCAGAAACCATGAGTCAGCCAGTGGCACATATGACCAACAATCTGTTATGTAACTATGAATCATCTCTGGCAGAGTGCCACCTTTGTGTGATTTTCTGCAAATGTATCCCTGAAACCAGAGGCCATTGCCTTCACCTGAGTAAAGAATCCTATATCTAGTCTGCCCCTGGCTTCCTGTGTTTTTTTTCACCTCCAGGCTTTCATCAACACCTCCACCCCCACTCCTTCTCTCTGCTTCCATCTCCCACCTCCCACCCCCACCCTGGCTTTGGAGCTGTGGCCTCACAGCAGGGTACAGGGAGAGGGCAGTGCTACTCTTTGTTAAAAGTTTAAGAGGAAAAAGCAAAATATGTAATCCCTGCTTCCCCTGCCTGGTGTTCAACATAATAAACCAAAGTTTCTTTTTCTCTTTTTCTCATTTCTCACTAGCAGGTACATTCTCACAAACATATTTGAAAATGTGTTGACTCAACTTTTCTGTAGTTCTATAAATAAATATATCATGAAACCATTGCCATGTGGGAACATGTTATTCAAGTCAACTCCAACCTTTGCTCCTGGACAAGGCTCATTCACATTTGACTCAAGAATAAACTATCTTTCTCCCTTTGTATTGAATGTTAGCACTTCCATAATCTTTAGCTGCCTCCAGATTACTACAGCCACATACGCTGTCAGTACTGTGCATACGCTATCAGTACTCAGGCATGTACTAGTCAGCCCAGGATCCTATAGCCATGCATTTGCCAGTCCTCAGGCAGATACCTAGACAGCCCAGAGTCATGTAATCTGTGCACATGCAGTCTATTCACAGGTGCTAAATCCCTTATTAAAGGCAAGTCCCTCCCCTTCTCTCTCTAGCCACAAGGTCACATCTGCACTTCACTTCTTCCTTCCTTCTGCCCTAATCATTCTGCCTCACTCATGAGAAATAGGCCTACCGCCAAACCTCTACAACTTCTGCCAGCGATCCAATAGATGCTAGCCCCTTTACCCAGAGTTCTTGGGCTGTGCATTCTGGTCCCTCCCCCTTTGTTCTGTTCATTGTCCTCTCCCAGGAGTCTGGGAGACCCATGGTTTGGGCTCTAACCTGCTGGATTCCTCCCTTATCACCTGTTCCCAGCTTCTGTGCCTGCTGGCATCAAAATGACTGCTTCTGTTCTGTCTCTGTCTGCTCTCTCCCTCCTGAGATTAGTGAAAGTGGAAGACCTGGGCTTGGCTGCTCCACCTCCAGTCTGCGAAACCAGCTGCTATTCTGTTTCCCAGAATTCTCCCTCATGTGGCCATCACCCTGACCATGCTGCAGGCTGGGGGTTCTTTCTCTTCTACAGCACTATCCCGACTCTGGTGCATGAAGCTTGAAAGTTTCCTGGGGAAAGTTTTGTCTTTCTTTTTGTTAAAGTCTATTTTCTGTGTGCAGATGGAAATGTGTGAATGACGTGGCCACATGATTGTGTTTTGGATTGATTTCAAATCCTTGAGATTATGTGTTCCATTGAACCAAAAGTTCCTCCTCTAAGAGAAAATTTTGTTAAACTTTGCATAACTGATGAATCACCAAGTAGGGGCTTTAGAGTTATACGTTATCTGCCTCTTGCATTCCTGTGTGGAATAACACCCCCATGACCTATACCTGCATTCCTGCACGAAGCAACCCCCATGACCTATACCTGCATTTCTGCATGTAGCAACCCCCATGACCTATACCTGCATTCCTGCATGTAGCAACCCCCATGACCTATACCTGCATTCCTGCATGTAGCAACCCCCATGACCTATACCTGCATTCCTGCATGTAGCAACCCCCATGACCTATACCTGCATTTCTGCATATAGCAACCCCATGACCTATACCTGCATTCCTGCATGTAGCAACCCCCATGACCTATACCTGCATTCCTGCATGTAGCAACCCCCAGGACCTATAAAAGTTTTGTTCAATTCCAGCTCGGGGCTCTCTGTTCCTGTGTGTTCAGTGAGCCCCAGGTATGCTTGGTAAATAAAAAAAATCCCCTTGCACGATGCATAAGATAACATCTCTTGGAGTCCTCCTTTTCCCTGCGGATTTCTCAACCCTTACATTTGGAGGTCCCACCGAGATCTATGCGTGTATAAGAGACTCCAACAGTCATCTCCCAGGGTATCTAAGGCCTTTATTTTCTGGAGTGCGATTGCCTATGGTGTCAGACTGGCTGTCACTGTCAGGGAGACGCGTGAGCTTTCCCGGACTGCAACTGACAGATGTGTCTGGGAGTTGCAAGTCACAACTCTGAGGGATGCCTCAGAGGGGAAGGACCTCCGGGGATGCCCAGATGTGTCCTATCTGCTTGACTCTGACTTGGTAACTTTATTGCCAGTAGTTCAGAGATCTGGTGGTTTCAGGCCATTGGAAACCATGTCCTTTGTGTTTTGTAAGTACTGGGGACATTCTATGTCCTTGTTTCTTGTCTTGTGTGTGCTATTGTGGGAGATTATGTTGTTCCATTGTAAATAATTCTCCCACCCACTGGTTTAATAAAAAGAGCTGATTGGCCAAAAGCAGGTAGGAAGTGTGGGCAGAGCTACCAGACTAAAAAAACTCTGAGAACAGGAAGCATAGAGCAGAACACCAGAGAGAAGCTGGAAGAAGCAGAGGACAACGATGCTGCTCTGTGGGTCTTCAGGCCTAAACCTTGAGGCTAGGCCCGAAAGTCCAGAACAGAAACCTCCTACTACAAATGGCAGCCCAACGTGAGGCAAATATACCCACATAAAGCCATAGAAAGCTTAAAAAGTGGTCTAGAGCCCAAAGCAGCTTCTGAGTTGTGTCTCTCACATGAGCTGTGGTACAGAGATGCCCTGGTGAGGCCTGTGAGCTTGGGTTGAAAAATGATGGGTTTTCAGAGTATCGCTTAAGGTATAAAATAGCTGGTTCCTGAAGTCTCACAGGAGCCTAGATATAAGAAAAAGTTGTAAATGATGCATTTAAGGTTTCTGTTCATAAAGACAAAAAGGGAACAGAATCGAAGATGGCTTTCTAGTGGTGGTGTTTTCTTGGGTCAGCTCTATTTTCCTGAGGCAAGCAGAGGCTTGGCTTTTTTAAGAGAAGCTTCCTGACTCAGCTTTAGAGGCAAAACACTTGTGAGTTTTTTAAGAGGCGCTGCTGCCTAATACTTAAATGGAGTTAATGAGCAGCAGATGGAAAAGCTTTACTTGGTAATTATATGGACCCTAAAATTCCCAGGGTACCTGGGCTAAAAAGATAAATTCTATGAAATGAGACTAGGAGCTGGGTGGAGCCATCCACCCATCCTTGAATCCTGGCAGATTAAAGGTGTGTTCAGAAACAGAAAGAAATAGAAGAATCTGGGTGGAGTTAATCACCCTAGACAAGCAAAGGTGTGGTCAGAGACAGAAAAAGCTAAGAAATAAATATAAAGACAGTTTTTTTAAAAAAAGTCTAAGTGGTTTAGAGCATGTTGAAAATATATATATACATAGGCTTAGAAAAAGAAGGGAAAAGGTAGAGAAAGCCCTTAAAAAAGAAATAGAGTAAAATAAATAAATAAATAAGCCACATAAAGATGGAAAATAAAAAGAATGTCTGGATACTATATGTTATTGTCTTATCTTTAAGCTTCTTGACTGAAAATGACTTAGTAAAAGCTGCTAAAAGACAGTTGATTAGAAATTCTGTTGGATTAATTCAACCTATATATTTTGTAAATGAGTTTACTTTAAAACTGAAATCCAAAGATATGCTACTTTGGAGAAGAGGTTTTCTTTTTATTTTCACAGAAAATGAGAGGCCGTGGATTTATTCCTGAATAAAGAACATGAAGTTTAATAGAGGAAGACCCCCTGAAAAATCTCCAATGGAAATGGATGGACCAGATGATTCAGCATATCAGAGCACCTCTGTTGAAGTTTCTAGGCTCTGTAACCAGAACAATTTCAAGGAGACTGGCTGAGATGACCCAGCCCTACAGACTACTCCACTAAAGACTTGTACATAATCCTAACTTTTTCTTCAGATTTCCATGGGATTGCCAACGTCCCCATACAGCAGGAAGTAGCCTAGAGAACAATGCCCACATTCCCAAAACATGGATTATGAATGTTTGTGTTTATTTACAGTGTTTTTTATAAGTTGTTATAGATAAGGGGGGAAAAGAATATTAGATTTGGAGTTTTTTGTTTTAAGAAGAGAAAAGGGGATATGTGCGAGATTACGTGGTTCCCTTGTAAATAATTGTCCCACCCACTGGTTTAATAAAAAGCACTGATTGGCCAAAGGCAGGCAGGAAGTGTGGGTGGGGCTACCAGACTAAGAAAACTCTGGGAACAGGAGGCACAGAGCAGAATGCCAGAGAGAAGCCAGAAGAATCAGAGGGCAACTATGCTGCTCTAAGAAAAGGTACCCAGCCACATGGCTGAACAAGATAAGAGACACGGGTTAGTTTAAGGGTAAAGAGTTAGCAAGTTGTATGCCTGGGCCTTAGGCCAATCAGCCTAAAATTATTGTAAACATCTGTGTGTCTCTGAGGGTTTGTAAGGTCTTCAGGCCTAAACCTTGAGGTTAGGCCCGAAAGTCCAGGCCAGAAATCTCCTACTACATGCTATTGTCCTGTATTTTCATTTTGTTCAACTTAGCAAGCATGGGACAGACAACCTCAACTCCTCTCTCTCTGACTCTGGATCATTGGTCTGAAGTCCAAGAGAGAGCTCACAATCTCTCATTGATAGCGAAGAAAGGCAAATAGCAGACTTTCTGTTCAGCCGAATGGCCCTCCTTCAAGGTGGGATGGCCCATTGAGGGGTCCTTTCACCTCCCGCTGATCTGGGTGGTCAAAGCTGTTATCTTCCAACCTGGTCAACGTCGCCACCCTGACCAACAATCCTACATTATGGTCTGGCAGGATCTATGGGAGGACCCGCCAGGATGGTGAGAACTTTTCTCTTTCCAGAACAAAATGGACCTGTGGCAATCCTTCCAACCAAGGTGCAGGAACAATACTTGGCATCTCAGCACCTAGATTCTACCCACCCATACCCTTGGTTTTGCCTGATTCCCAGCCTGTTTTAATCCTTCTGAACTCAGACATCCCACCTCCTCCCTAACTCCCAAAGCAGCCCATACCTCCTCCTCCCCCCTTACCTCCCCCTTCCCCTTCTCTTGACTCTCAGCCACAGGAGCCACAGATGGGGCCCTATGAGCAAGGGCTGCCCCAAGGGATGAGGAGCAGATGGACCCAGAGCCCTCGAGACATGGCAATTACTCTCCCTCTCTAGCCCTACAGACCCCAGATTGATGATGGATGAGGGGGGAGAGATGCCCACCCTTCAGTACTGGCTCTTTTCTTTCTCTGACCTATATAACTGGAAAAAATAATAACCCTCCTTTTTCTGAAGACCCCTTTAGGCTTACTGGGCTGGTAGAACCTCTCATGTTCTTCCATCAGCCCACCTGGGATGACTGACAGTAACTATTGGGGACTTTCTTCACCACAGAAGAGTGAGATAGGATCCTCCTAGAAGCCAGGAAATTGGTTCCTGGACAGGATGGGAGACTCACTCAACTTCAGAATATCATTGATGATTTCTTTCCACTGCACTCACTGTCTTGATTGGGACTCAAATACTCCTGCAGGTAAGGAGTGTCTGTCCATCTATTGCCAGACTCTGGTAGTGGGTCTCTGAGCAGCTGCACACTACCCCACCAATTTTGCCAAGGTAAGGGAAGTTATTCAGGGGCCCAACAAATCACCCTCGGTCTTTTTAGAAAGGCTAATGGAGGCCTACCATAGATTCACCCCCTTTGATCCCCAAGCCAAGGAACAAAGGGCTTCAATTGCTATGGCCTTCATTGGCCAATTGGCCCTGGATATCAGGAGTAAGCTGCAATGGCATGATAGGATGCAGGACTTAACTTTGAGAGATTTGATAAAAGAAGCAGAAAAAAGACTTTTATAAAAGGGAAACAGAGGAAGAAAAAGAGCAGAGGAAGGAGAGAGAAAAGGAAGAGAGGGAGATGGTTAGGGAAAAATGAAGGACAAGAGAATTAACAAAAATCCTGGCCACAGTAGTTGAAGGCACTACTGAGGGAAAAGAAAAATATAAGAGAGGCTGTAGAAGGAATAACCTGGGTCCGCATCACTGCCCTCTAGACTCGAATCCATGTGCCTACTGTAAAGAAATAGGACACTGGGCTAGAGGCTGCCCTAAAAAGAAAGAAGCACAAGGGTGTTGGCATGCCATGCTAGCCCTAGGAAATGATGACTAGGGGTGCCGGGGCTTGGACCCCCTCCCCTAGCTCAGGGTAACATTTGATGTGGAGGGGACACCAGTTGACTTTGAAGTGGACACAGGAGCAGTTTACTCGGCCCTACAGGCTCCGTTAGGACCACTTTCTAGTAAAAGGTCCTTAGTGCAGGGAGCCAACGGTAGCCGATACCGTGCCTGGACCACAAAGAGAACTATGGACTTGGGGAAGGGGAAAGTCCAGCACTCCTTCCTAGTTATTCCTGAGTGTTCTTCCCCCCTAATGGGAAGAGATTTGCTCACCAAACTAAGGGCAAGAATTACATTTAACCCAAAATAATCAGAAGTGGAGTTTCTGAACCCATTAGTGAGCCAACCTGTGGTAACTGCCCTTACCATGTCAGTTGAAAAGGAATATCAGATATATGCAAAGTCAGAGCAGTCCTGAGGGCCTGTCCCTCGGATATGGCTTGAGGAGTTTCCTGACTCCTGGGCAGAAGTTGCCAAGTTGGGATTGGCAGTAAACCAGCCACCAATGGTAGTAACTTTAAAGCCCTCTGCTTCTCCAGTTCGAATCAAACAATACTGTATGAGCAAAGAGGCCCGGGAAGGAATTAGGCCTCATATACAGAAACTCTTTAATTTGGGAGTACTAAAGCCTTGCCAATCAGCCTGGAATACTCCCCTACTGCCCATCAAAAAGCCGGGGACCAGGGACTATAGACCGGTACAAGATTTGGGGGAAGTCAATAGCAGGGTGCAAGATATACATCCTACTGTGCCAAACCCTTATAACCTGCTCAGCACTCTAAACCCAGAAAGAACTTGGTATACTATACTTTATTTAAAGGATGCCTTCTTTTGCCTGCCCCTGCATGAGGACAGTCAGCCTCTATTTGCTTTTGAATGGGTGGATGCTGAGACAGGATCCTCTGGCCAGCTAACCTGGATACACTTGGATGCTGAGACAGGATCCTCTGGCCAGCTAACCTGGATACACTTGCAGCAGGGATTTAAGAACTCTCCCACTATCTTTGATGAAGCTCTCCATAAGGACTTCAGTTCTTTCAGGATCCAGCATCCTGAAGTCACCCTACTACAGTATGTGGATGATTTACTGTTGGCAGCCAGCACTCAAGAGAACTGTGAGTACGGAACCTGAAAATTGTTGAATGAACTAGCTAAACTGGGGTACCGAGCCTTAGGAAAAAGCCCAGATATGCAAAAAAGAGGTGACCTTCTTGGGATACACTCTCAGGGATGGGAGGCTAGAAAGAGAACTGTGACCCAGATGCCTCCACCCACAAACCAAAAGCAGCTACACCAGTTCTTGGCAACAGTGGGGTTTTTTCAGCTGTGGATCCCTGGATTCACATCCCTCGCTGCCGCTCTACCCTCTACTCAAAGGGCATGCTGTCTTTCAGTGGGGAGAGGAGCAGCAGGAAGCCTTTGACAACATTAAAAAGGCACTTCTGTTGGCCCCCGCCCTAGCACTCCCAGATGTGAGTAAACCATTCACACTCTATATAGAGGAGAGAAAGGAAGTGGCCAGAGGAGTACTAACGCAGACCCTGGGCCCCTGGAAAAGACCTGTGGCTTATCTGTCCAAACGACTGGACTCGGTTGCTAGCAGATGGCCACGATGTCTAAAAGCAATCACGGCAGCTGCCCTCCTAGCTAAGGATGTGGATAAGCTTACCCTGGGACAAAAATTAACTATTGTGGCTCTACACACATTAGAGAGCATGATCTGCCAGCCCCAAGATAGATAGAATTACCCACTATCAGAGTATTCTCCTCTGAGAATAAATAATAAAGACAGAGTGACCTTTGGGCACCCTTCAGCCTTAAACCCCACCACTTTGCTGCCGGATGAGGCCATGGGACCTGTGCTGCACACCTGTCAAGAGATCTTAGCAAAAGAGACCAGGACCCTCCAGGACTTGAGAGAACTGCTGCTACCCAATTCGGAGGTAACCTGGTTCTCTGACAGGAGCCGCTTCCTCTAAGGCAGTAAGAGACGAGTGGGAGCAGCAGTAGTTAATGGGACTAAGGTTATCTGATCTTCTGGACTTCCAGAAGGGACCTCTGCCCAGAAGGCTGAGCTAATAGCCCTCACTAAGGCCCTGGAACTAGCAAAGGACAAAGGGGCAACTATCTACACCAATAGCATTATACCTTTGCCACAGCCCATGTTCACAGAGCTATTTATTAAAAGAGGGGCCTGCTGATATCAGCTGGCAGAGAAATCAAACACAAGGAAGAGATCCTTGGACTTTTAGCTGCAGTCATGCTTCCCAAAGAGCTGGCCATTGTTCATTTTGCGGGCCATCAAAAAGGCTCAGACCCAGTAGTGGTGAGTAACAGGTGAGTGGACGAAGAGGCAAAAGCAGCAGCATTAAGAGACACAAAAGAACTGCTTCTAGTAACCAAAGAGAACCAACAGCTCCCCAAGATGCCACCAGAGGCTACGTCACTAGGAGAATCAGAAGTCCTAACCTATTTACAGCAGGTTCATCAGTTTACCCACATGGGGTCAAAGAAACTACAGCAGCTCCTACAAGATCAGAATGAACTATATCTGCTGTCAGCCTCTAGGAGAAAAGAACTGGCAGACCAGACCATGTGACAAAGGAATGCAGGGTGTGTCGAGCTGTGAATGCTTATCCTTCCAAAATACCCAAAGGAAAAAAGCTAAGGGGGACACGACCTGGGAAATACTGGGAAGTCGACTTTACTGAAGTAAAATCTGTAAGGTATGGACTTAAATATTTGATAGTTTTTGTAGATACCTACAAAATTGGTGAAGACCTTCCCCATCAAAAGAGAAACTGCCTGAGTTGTCATCAAGAAGATCATGGAAGAAATTTTTCCTCGATTTGGCCTGCCAAAGGTAATAGGGCCCAACAAGGGACCGGCGTTTGTGGCCCAGGTAAGTCAGGGTGTGGCTGGGATATTGGGAATCAATTGGAAGTTACATTGTGCATACAGACCCCAAAGCTCAGGACAGATAGAAAGAATGAATAGGACGATAAAAGAGACCCTAACCAAATTGACTATAGAGACTGGCTTAAAAGATTGGACCATGCTCCTACCTTATGCTCTATTTAGAGCCAGGAATACCCCCTCCTCTCTTATATGTAACCTAACCTCCTATGAAATTTTGTATGGGACACCCCCTCCAGTAAGAGATTTGTCCCCTATTCTAGAAGCTAATGACTCCTTTTGCACTCCCTTACTTGACAGACTGCAGGCTTTAGAAAGAGCCCAGAGATGCTTGTAGTGACAACTCTTTACCTCCTATTGGAGACGGAGGAACTCCACATAGATATCAGGTGGGAGACATCATCTATATCCGTTGCCACCAAGTACAGACCCTCGAACCTCATTGGAAAGCACCATATCAGGTACTCTTAACCACCCCCACTACTATCAAGGTTGATGGCATCGCATCTTGGATCCATGCATCTCACCTCAAGCCAGCACCATCACCCCCGGAGTCCCAATGGAAACCAGAAAAGACTGATAATCCTCTCAAGTTTCGGGTTTGTCATGTGGCTAGGAGCCCTCCTCCCTCTGGGGGAGAGTAATCCCCATATACCACTCGACGATACCTGGACAATTTCCTATCCAGAAACTGGGACTACCCTTGTTCTGGCCTCCTAGAATGGACCTAAAATATCCTGGTTCCCTGATTTAACTTTTGATTTGTGCAAATTAGCTGAAGGGTCCAGGGTCTGGACAACTAAGACTAGGCAGTTCCTCTAGCCAGAATGCAGGTACTGTGATTGGTACATATGCCCAGGAGGAGTGTGGACCATCAGGTGCGGGGGACCAGAAAGCTATTATTGTGCCAAGTGGAGATGTGAGACCTATACAGGGAACCAATGGGTGGCCACTGGACCCCCAGACTTGATTAAGGTCTCCAAGAAACCAGAAAACCAGACAGGCAGGATAAGTTTCATTGGCCAGGGCAAGTAGGCCTCAAGATGGGAATTAGGTAAGAGCTGGGGCTTAAGATTATATCATTATTCAGGCGGTAGTGACCCAGGTATATTGTTTGTCCTGAAACTACAGGAACAGTTTGCAAAATAGCCATAGCACTAGGACCAAACTCTGTACTCAGACCAAGCAATCCCCAACCCCCTGTCAAACCTCAGCCTCCTACTCAAGTCTCAGGGTCTACCCTGTTGCCTTCTGCCCAAACAGATGGTCCCAACTAACACCTGTCTGGGCTCGATAGACTCCTGATACAAATAATTTATATAACCTTGTCTTAGGAGTATACTCAGTCCTTAACCACCCTAAGAGTGCTTTAACCCAATCTTGATGGCTTTGTTTGATGGCCTCCCCACCATATTATGAAGGAATAGCAGTTAATGAAGCTTATAATGTAACCAATAGTAGTTCTTGTGGCTGGAATGGTAATCACAGACTTACTCTCCCTGAGGTTTCTGGGCAGGGATGTGCCTAGGAAATCCCCCAGAACTAATCAGAAAAACTCTGTGCTCACAAGTCTTCCCTGCAAACTCCACAGGAGACACTCAGTACCTGGCCCCACCTCAAGGGACACGATGAACATGTAATACCAGACTTACCTCTTGTGTTTCTACCCAGGTATTCAACAACTCATTTTTGTGTCATGGTAAAAGTATTTCCCCGCATGGTGCATCATCAGGGTGAAGAATTTGAAAACAGAATAGAGGGCAGAACTAGATCTCAGAGACAGCCTGTATCATTAGCCTTAGCCATACTTACGGGGATAGGTGTTGCTGCTGGGGTAGGGACCGGGACTGCAGCAATAGTAAGTACAAGGGCCACAGCAGGTGGCTCAGTTGCAGGCAGCCATTGACCAAAATTTAAAAACCATAGAGACCTCAGTGGAAGCTCTGCAGGACTCTTTAACCTCTTTGTCAGAGATGGTACTCCAAAACAGACGTGGGCTAGACTTACTGTTCATGAAAGAGGGAGGCCTGTGTGCGGCCTTAAAGGAAGAATGTTGTTTTTATGCAGACCATTTGTGAGTAGTTAAAGAATCTATGACCAAACTCAGAAAGCACCTTGGAGAGAGACAGAAAGAACGGGAAGCACAACAGAGGTGGTTTGAATCTTGGTTCGCTAGGTCTCCTTGGCTCACTGCACTGCTGTCTACTCTAGCTGAGCCATTGATTGTGTTGCTTTTAATAATAACTATAGGATCTTGTGTTCTAAATAGAGTAATAAGCTTTCTGCAAGAACAAATTGGAAATGTCAAACTAATGCTTATTAGGCAACAATATTCGGTCTTAAATAGCCAAGAAAATCTCTAAGATTAGAGATTTACACAAAGAGAAGTGGGGAATGTTAGAGAAAATTTTGTTAAACTCTGCATAACTGATGAATCACCAAGTAGGGGCTTTAGAGTTATACGTTATCTGTCTCCTACATTCCTGAGTGGAATAACACCCCCATGACCTATACCTGTATTCCTGCACATAACAACCCCCGTGGCCTATAAAAGCTTTGTTCAATTTCAGCTCAGGGCTCTCTGTTCCCGAGTGTTCAGTGAGCCCCATGCATGCTTGGCAAATTTTAAAAAAAAAAAAAAAATCCCCTTGCGTGATGCATGAGAGAATATCTCTTGGAGTCCTCCTTTTTGCGGCAGATTTCTCAACCCTTACACTCCATGTTAGAATTAGCAGCCATGTTAGTGAACAGGTCAAGAAAAGCTCAGCCTAAATCCCCCACCCAGTAGTTCTGAGAAACTTGTAAAACATGTTATCCAAAAGAAAGTCTGAGCCAGGCCCTAGCCTAACTGCAGAATGTTCCAACCCTGGGGACAGTCAATACAAATCCAGACAAACAACCTCCCCACCCTGAGCAAAGGCCAACTTAAGCAACAACCAAAAAGCCCAATTAGCTATCAACCTATACCTGTCCTCATTTTACCCCAGTTAACAATTTTTGCTTATGAATGATACATGTATTCTCAACTCAGAACTCCTCCTGGCCTCGCTGTGCTGAGTGCGTTGGATGAGTTTCTTTCCTGGCTTGTATTGCACACTCAATAAACCTTGAATTTGCATTTCGGATTCCTCAGACTCTGGTGGCCTCTCTGGGGGTCATTCTCTGGGCAGAACAGGGGGCACATGTGACCATGTGGGCAGACATCAGACATTATCTTGTCTAAGATCAAAGACAGGTCTTGTGATTTCATTGCCATCTTTGATGAAGGCAAGGATGTGGGCAGGTGCCATCTTGTCTAAAGTCAAAGACAGATGAGTCATATAACCTCATTGGAAAGTTGTTTGTCTTATTGAAAAGTTGTTGCACAAATGAAGGAAACTCAGAGCCAGATCTCAGGGAAAGGCTGAGATATCAAAGAGTAAATGCCACAGTCAGATCTCACCCAGCTGTCCTCCAGCTTCGTCAACCTCGCTCCTTCTTTAACTCACTCCTCCTGCCTTCTTCTGCCCTCTCTGTCTTTCTATGCCTGCCTTGAATACCTTTTTCACTCAGTTGTTTCACATCCAGGTTAAGATTAAAGGTGTAGTGCCACCACTGCCTGCCTGGGAGCCTTGAACTCCTTCTGTAAACTAAAATGGCCTCAAACTCAGATTTGATGGGATAAAGGGCATAGGTCACCACTCCTGATGTGCCCTGTGCTGGGATTAAAGGTGTGAGTTACCACTGTCTGGTCCTCCTAGACTGACTGTGAGTAGATCTCTCTGATATCTCAGACTGTTTTTATTAAATTTGAAACATATCCCCACAAAAAGTTTTGACTCAAAAAATTGAGTATGCTTGTTTTGTTTGAAAATTTGGTCAGTGTTTTCTGATACGTTTGTAAATTTTATTGCAAGCATGGTCTGGAATTTTTTTGCTGTCTCTGCTGCTGACAGCAACCAGTCTCCACCCACTATTGCTGTGGCCACATTTATGGTCAGGGCTTAGAATTTATCTCTGAGCTCTGGTCACTAGATACTGTTCTACCCAGAGAATGACCCCCAGAGAGATCACCGGAGTCCAGGGAATCTGAAATGCAAACATAAGGTTTTGAGTGCACAATACAAGCCAGGCAGGGAACTAATCCATGCACTTGGTAAAACGAGTCAGGAGGAGTTCCTGAATTGAGAATACATGTATCTTTTATAGACAAAAACCATGAACTGGGGTAAGAAGGAGAAAAACGAGGAAATAAGAGTTGACTTGGCCTCTGTCAGGGTGGGTCTGCATTGGGTTTCTATTGATTGGCCCCAGGGTTGGAACACTCTACAGTTAGGCTAAGGCCCGGATGTCCTTTGTATAACATCTTTTGCAAGTTTCTCAGAACTGAAGGGGGATTTAGTCTGAGCTTTCCTTGACCTGTTTGCTAACATGGCTGCTGACTCTAAGATGGAGGAACTTTTGGTTCCTCAGATACAGGTTAACATGAGTTCAGATGTCTTTTTGATGTAGATAATGTTAAAAATGCTTTATGCTGTTCTTCTTTATTAAAAGCTGGCTCTAAAGTTGGTTAAGCTTCAGTAGACCCAGGCATGCATATTTAAGAGTTTTCTCTGTCACTGTCAGTCTGAGCCCTGACACAATTACAGGGAGAGAAAGCAGAGCAGAGCAGCCAAAAATTATTAGACATGGTCTAGATGAATATTCTGTTCCTTGAGATTTATAAGTTTATTTTATTATATAAGGCTAAAAATCTGTTGAAATTAAAATTAATTAAAACTAATAATCCTAAAAATTGATAATTAAAAAATCTATACATGGATTAAATTTAAAGAAACCTTATGGCCTTATTCCATTTTGTTTTGCCACTATATGACTAAATGACATTTTGCTAGAATTAGAGAAGGTGGACATCACGTGATTTTACCATCTTTGCTCAACCATATGTCTGGCAGCCATCTTTGCTAAAGTTAGAATAGATGGATGTCTATGATTTCAAAACCATCTTGGCTACAGATGATCACGTTCAATGGGCTACTAAGGAGATAACAACAAAGGTCTCCGAGATATTTTGGATTGGGGCAGATTTTGTATAATAATTCATGTTATGTCCTGGGGGAGGGATGGGTTATAAAAGATAGAATTTAAAAACAATACTTGTTTTATAAGATATTAAAGCTATACCTCAATGTTTTTATGTACAATAATGCTCCTTGCTGACAGATAACTTTGTAACTTAGAAGTCACCCAGGTGATAATGATTTTAAAGACGTGAAGGGATCATAGGGAACAGCTTAGCTTTGCAAATATAGGGCAAGGCTAGAGTACCAAAGAAATGTCAGTGCCAAGTAATAGTCACCAGAGGCACTAGCCACAGTGGAGTGGAGCATGCAAAGATCTAGAAGGCAAACTATGTATATGCTGCCAAGGGTGGAGCCAAAAAGTGATTGAAGAGACCAAAAGGATTTTGAAGGAATCCCAGACATTGAACTTTAGATCATTTGCATTATTGGAGCTTACTTTTGCCTTATGTGGATTGTGGTTATGCCATATTTTCTCCCTCTTGAAGTATAAAAGGGTACTTTATTTTTGATAGTGAAGGGAGACATTTGAAAGATTTTAAACCTTTTTAAGAACAGTTTTAGAATATTCAAATATATAAGGCTATGGGACATTTTACATTTATAAAATGTTTTATAATGTTAGTATTTGGATATAAAAGGCCAAAAATTAGGGTTACCACCATAAGCACCAAGTATGAACCAGAAACTGGGTTTCTGTAACTCTACCTCTTTTATAAAAGAATTTCAATATATTACCCAATCTTATAGTCTCACCTTTCACACTATATACATGATGCTGACAATCTACTTTCTAAGGAGCACAGGCGACTTTGGGAGCAAGCTAGAATACATGCACACAAAATTCATCAAACTAATGCAAGTCATTCACCTGGGGCTGAGGCAGTCCCCCAGAGGAGACCCACATTGGACTAACACCCCAGGTGGCACTCTAGCTAGAGACCAGTTTACAACCTGCCTCCATAGGTCTCCATAATGCTGCCCTTAAATCAATAAGCTATGAGAAACATCAAGAAATGGTTCAGGACAGACAGGAATATTCATCTCAGTTCCTAGAATGCCTCACAAAGACTCTCTTACAGTAGACTCTGAAAATGCAGAGGACAGACAACTCTTTATGACCCATTTTTTTTCCTACAGCTTACCTAATTAGGGCCAAACTTAAGCATCTGGAGAGAGGACCCCTGACCCACAGGCAGATGACTTAGTGCTAGTCTTTAAGGTATACCATGGGAGAGAAGAGAAAGCCAGAGGTTGTCTGCGTCTCTGACCCCCCATCTCTCTTTCCGTCTCTCTCTCTTTTCTCTTTCCTTCCTTACTCTATGATAAAGTTCCTCCATGTGAGTCCAGCTCTGTGTGTCTCTTTCTGTAGCGCATGCAGATCACTGCCACAGTACTACCCAGCTGCACAGAGCCATTTCTTCCAGCTATAATACTTACAATCTATTTATTATTATTATCTATTATAACACAACAGTGAAAGCTATTTGTATGGACACTATCATGCCTATATTTTACTACAAAATACTTTAAAAAGATAAGCAAACATAGCCAAAAATAAATAAATGAGGAGTGTCTATTACAAAGAGTATTATAGTTTTTGTCTGATTTGCCTTGCTATGTAGCCAAGGTTATTTGTGAACTCAGGATCCTCCTGCCTCAGACTCTTCAGTGCTGGATTTTAGCATTACCACACTGAACTAATTTTTAAGGGCCTATTAGACACTAATTTAGATAATCAAAATTTTGCTAGGCATGGTGGTACATAACTTTAATCCCAGCAGCACTCCAAGATAATTGGAACAATTGAATGTCTGTGAGTTCAAGGCCAACCTCCACTACATAGAGAGTTCCAGGCCACCCAGGGCTATATAGTAAAGCCATGTCTAAGGAGGAAGGGAAAATCAAGTTTACTTGTTGGCAATTGAGGTGGGTAATTTCCATTCCTTTTAACTTGATAGGGAAGCTAATAGTTACTTTTTGGGGGATAGAATTTCATTTAGCTCAGATTTGCAGATCAGAGTAGGGCAATCTTGAATTTCAGATTCTCCTGCCTACACCTCACTCCCAAATGCTGGGATTGTGCCTGGTTTATGTGGTGCTGGGGATAAAACCCAGGGCCTCAAGCCTGTTAGGCAAGTATCCTACAAACTAAACTATATCACTGTGGTGTGAATAAAACAGGAAGAAAAGAAAAGGACATAACTTCTCTCAGGCATGGTGTGGAAGAAAGTTTATTGTAGATATGGGAGAGCATAGTTAGAGGCAGGGACATCTGGAAGAGTCCAGAGTAGACATGACCAGGCCAAGCTGGGCTACGTCAGGGAGAAAAGAAAATAAATAGAGGTACAGGTGGGAAGGAGTAAACAAAATGTCTGGATTATATAGGGAAGAGCCTCTGTGGGGAAGGAGAGCACAGTCCCCTGGGCTACAGAGTTCAGCGTGGATGGTAGGGTATGCTAGCTATTGCTTCTCATATGTTAAATAGGCACCTCAACTATTTCAGGGTTTGAAGCAACATGGTGGTTTAGATGAAAAGGGCCCACAAGACAATTTAGACAGTGTGATCTTGTTGGAGGAAGTATGTTACTGGGGTCATCTTCAAGATTTCAGATGCTCAAGCCAGGCCCAGTGTTCTTTTCTCTTACTTATGCCTGCTGATTTGGTTATAGAACTCTCAGCCCCTTCTCCAGCACCGTGTCGGCTGGTGTGTCACCATGCTCCCCACCATGACAATAAGGAACTAAACCTCTATAATTTAGCCCCAATTAAATGTTTCCTTTATAAGAGTTGCTATGGTCCTAGTTTCTCTTCACAGCAATAAAACTCTAAGACAATCACTAGCTCCCTGTTGACTCTCTTCCTAGGGCTTTTTGCTACTGAGATAGCATCCCGCCTTTATAACGCTTTTTGATAGACTTCCTAATAATTGACAAAATGAATGCCTTTTAGAAGAGGAATTGCTTTTGCAAGTCAGATGATTATTTGCTTAACAGATTTGGAAGACTTTACTCAGTTACAAGCTGATGACTCATTAAAAGCAATTTTCAACAAAGATTACTCCATAATTTTTTTTATTAACTCAGAATTCCAAGAATTGATTGGCAGAGCTGTAACAAAACTCTTTCCACTCATTTATCTACATATTTATGTAATCAAGGTTTCTCAATGTTTATTTCTCTAAAGATGGAAAATAGGAATAAAAAAGTCGATGGTGAACCCTCATTATAGTGATATGGTGCAATTGAGACATATTTATGACTTCAATAATAGGAGTAAAGCAACAGCTGGCTGTCGAGAAATGCTTTTTATTTTGTATTTGTAATTACTCATAAAAAATGCAAAATATTTATGTTGATGTGATCGATTGTGAATTTATAATTGGTAGGACAGGCCAACACAGAACCATTTTTGAAATATTAAAAGTCAAATGGGGCCTAGGATGTGGCTCAGCATTTATATAGTACAAGCAAAGCTATAGGCTTAAAACTTACTAGGTAACCCAGGCTGGCCTCAAAGTCACAGAAATCCTCTTGCCTTGATATCCATGGTAGTTTGAATATAATTGGTCCCCATAATCTCATAAAATGGCGCTATTCAGAGATATGGCCTTGTTGGAGTAAGTGTGGGCTTGTTGGAGGAAATATGCCTCCTATGCCACTATGAGGTGGGCTTTAAGATCTCATATATACTCATGACACCTCCTAGTGTCTCAGACCACTTCCAGGAGCCTTTGGATCAAGTGGCAAGGACTCTCAGCTCAAGCATCATGTCTGCCTGCATGTTGCCTGGCTTCCAGCCATGACAATTATGGACTAAACACCTCTAAGCCTTATGAGAGCCACCCAATTAGTTTTCTTTTTTAAGAGTTGCAGTGGTCATTATGTCTCTTTGCCCCAATAAAAATCTCAAGAGAGCATCTCAAGAGTTGGGATTATGGATTAAGCCACTATGCCTTGCTACCCAAAAATTTAATGTATTCATTCATTCATTCATTCATTCATTCATTCATTTCAACCTAAACTGTGTTCCTGGATAGATTAGATGTGTGTGTGTGTGTGTGTGTGTCTGTCTGTCTGTCTGTCTGTCTGTCTGTGTCTGTGTGTGTCTCTGTGTCTGTGTGTGTGTGTGTGTGTGTGTGTCTGTGTCTGTGTGTGTGTGTGTGTGTGTGTGTGTGTGTGTGTCTGTGTCTCTGTGTACTTTTTTTGAGATAGTGTGTCATTAGTCCTGGTTGACTGGAACTTTCAATGTAGAATAGGATATTTTCAAACTTATAGAGATCTTCCTGCCTCTGCTTTCCAAGTACTGGGATCAAGGACTTGCTCTGCCATATCTGGTCTAAGAAATGTCTTAAATAAATGTTTAAAAATATGTTTATAAAAGTGATGGTGCAAAAAGAGACATAGCCCAGCATTGCTACTAACAGTCTAAGGAGTTCCTTTATCCTTTGGGGACCCCTAATCGAGTAAAGATACATGGAGCACTGACTTTGATGCAGAATAGAACTTAGGGCAAGCCCAGTTTGAAGCAGAGTTGGAGTTTATTGGTAAAAAAAAGAAAAGTTTAACATGGACATAAGCATGGAGATTACAAAAAGAAAGAAGCTGAAGGAAAGAATAGGTGTCCATTCTAAGTGTATGGATGTGGGCTTCCCACAAGAAGATGGCAATTAAATGGCACAGAAGTAGTCATATGCAGTTTGGAACCTTTGGGAACTTCTTTGTTCAAATTTTATTTCTAAGAGACCCTCCACTCTCCCATCTCCCCTTTTCCAGTGAGATCATACGCTAGCTATGCCTTGACTACAACAGAATTTATGTGCTAAGATAAAACCATGTGTCATAGGGGTTGGTTGCTCAGAGGTTAATACAGGTCATTTACTATTCTTGGCTTTTCTTATGACTGTCCTAGAAAATGGGTCTTAGTGGATGAGAAAGGAGAAAAGCTTTTTATACCTAGGCCTTGAAACATGATTTATTGCTATTTTAGTTTCCTTTTGTGTGGGAAAGAAAGGAAGAGGATGCATGCATACATGTAGAAGTCAGAAGACAACTTTGTGGAATCAATCTTCTCATGCCACTTTTATGTGGTCTCCAGAATAGAATTTGACTCATCAAGCTTGTACATCAAACACTTTTACCCCTAAGTCATTTGCTGGACTTATTATGACATACTTATTTGAATTAATGTGTGTGTGTGTGTGTGTGTGTGTGTGTGTGTGCGTGTGTGTGTGTGCGTGCGTGCGTGCGTGCGCATGTGTGTGTATCTGGACATGGGCATGATGGCACATACCTTTAGTGCCAGCACTCTGGAACTAGAGGCAGGTGTGAAGGCATAGATTTACAGTTACAAAATTTAATTCAGGAAAAGACCATTTAGTGCCTGAGGGCAGGGTTCAGGTCTAAAAAGAATCTAGGAAAAATTTCAGGAATGCTCCTGACTGCCAAGAGATCCAAAACTTGGTTTTGCACCAAAAGTTCAGCCAGTAGATTCAAAACTTGGGTTTGCACTGAAAGTTTAACCAACAGTTTCTAAGAATTACTCTACTTCATATCCCTTTACCCAATCCTGAAATGCCAAGATGTATAACACCCCACTTACATATTTTTTTCTTTAATAACCCTCTCACCCCTGAGCTCAGGGCCAAATTCCTCTGCTACATCGGAGCATAGGGTTTTAGCCAATGTTCAAACTTATCTGGGTCCAAAAGAATAAACTGACCTTCGTGTGTTTTCATCAAAATCCAGCTCCCTTGTGGTCCTTGGGGGTCCCTCAGGACAGGTACAACAGGTATATGAGTGTATAAAGGTATAAAGCCAGAGTTTAGGGCCAGCCAGGGAAACACAGTGAGACCCATTCTCAAAGAGAAAAGGAGAGAACTCCAAGAGGAGACTTATTTAGCTTAGACTTTCAGGTTACAGCATATCACTGAGAGAAGTCAAGACAGGAACTGAAGTAAGAACTTGAAACAAGTCATGATGGAATGCTGCTTCATGGTTTCCTCACAGGCTCATGCTCAGTGTCTTAAAGTTTCTGGTGCTGTGATGAAACACCATGACCGAAAAACAAAATTGAGAAGGAAAGCGTTTATTAGGCTTACAGTGAAGTATTGCTATTCATCACTAAGGAAATTCAGGACAGGAACTCAAACAAGGGCAGGATCCTGAAGTCAGGAACTAATGCAGAGGCCATGGAGGGATGCTGCTTACTGGCTTGCTTCCTATGGCTAGCTCAACCTGCTTTCTTATAGAACCCAAAACCACCAGCCCAGGATAGCACCAACCACCATAGGCTGGGCCCTCCCCCATTGATCTGTAATTGAGAAAATGCTTTATAGATGGATCTCATGGAGGCATTTCTTCAGCTGAGACTCCTTACTCTGATGACTTTAGCTTGTGTCAGTCAAGTTGTCATACAAAACTGCTGACTACACTTAGTTTCCTCAAACAGCCTAGTACTATCTACCTAGAGGAATGATAGCAATCCACAGGGGCGCTGGGACTTTCTACATCGATTAATGACCGAGACAATCCCCAAATCACAATGAAGGCTAATCTACTCTCAGAAAATCTCAACAGATACTCATGTCTCAGGTGACTCTAGGATGTATAGAATTTACAATTAAATTTCTATTCTATACAATGACATAAAGAACACAGGTGACTCTAGGATGCATAGAATTTACAATTAAATTACATTCTATACAATGACATAAAGAACACAGTTTCAAAAGGACACAAGCAATAAGCCTCTATCTGTGTGGCTTTATGGAAAAAAAATAGGAGCAAAAGTCAATACTTGCTATAGGCTTGCACTAAGAAAGTAATAATTCTAGAGACATGCAGGAATTTCAGAAGGGGTGAGTAATGGAAACACTCTGTTTTTTTCCTAGTCTTCATTCTGTAACCATATAAATTTGTCAAAACTCATGAAACTGGTCACTAAAGGGAGCTGGGGGTTAACTGTGAAAACTATGCTCCTAAATAAATATAATCACAAAAGAAACTAAATGTCAAACTCACAAATATGAACAGATGTCTCACATTAATGGAGAATACCAGTGAAGGTGAGTTAGAGAAGCTATATACTTACCTAAACTATTTCTTAACAACTAAAGTTCAGTGAGTGTTCAATTTATTCTATTATTCAACTCCATAGCTGTTTTATATCTTTTGAAAGCACACTGCATGTGGAGTTTATCTACATTTAATCATTAGCTGTGTTCTTAGTGTCTGTGACATTTTAATCTGGCTACTTTGACTCATTTATTGCACAAGATTCTGTGGGTTGGAACAGACACTTAGGATATCTCTAGGGGAAGGAATGACTGTCTCTCAGGATTAGTTTCCATGAGATTCTGTACATTCAATTTGCAGGGATGTTTTCAACAGAAACCACTATACAGATAGTAGGAAATGATCTGGGAAGCAGAAGCTAGAGTTTGTTTGGTTACCCCAGCAACTCTAGCTCTTTTCAAGATTGGTCTTCTTCCGCCAGTTTTTTTTTTTTCCTGTTTGCTAAATACTGTGGTCAAAGTCCTCCCAATTGAGTGAAGGTGGGAATAAATGGCTTTTCTTCAAGAGTACCTGTGATATGAAGTGGTTTGACTACAAGTTTACATGGAAGCTTATGCTGGGAGGGTATGTTGTGTTACATTTGTGTAAGGTAGTAGGCAGACTCTTTCCCATGGTCTTCAAAAGCTATCATACATATACACAGGAAAGCCAACACCATACCTGCCACTCACCAGCCAGCCATCCACTCAGATATGCTAAGATACAGGGACAGAGAAGTCACTATATCACATATACAGTTGGATGCCATATCCCTCAACTTTCTCTCTAAGTCTTCTTCAGCTTTAATGATGGAGATAAAACTAAGACAGAACATTCCCTGTTGCTTGCCAAACCCAATAAGCCAAGGTAAAGAAGGCAGCACTGTAAACATGAGGTTAGACTTTTCATCAGGAATAGAGATAATTTAATAATCACAACCAAGCAGAGTATTATGAGGCTGGAGACATGATAGCTCAGCCCTTAAAGGCTAGGCTCAACCCAAAAAGAAGAGCACCATGATGCCACTGTTAAAAGTTTGCATGTTATCTATGGTGGTTTGAGTAATAATGCCCCCCATAGACTTATATTAAATGCTTAGTCACCAGGAAATGCCACTATTTAAAAAGACTAGAAGGATTAAGAGGTATGGCCTTATTTGAGAAATAGTGTTACTGGGGGTGGGCTTTAAGGTTTCAAAAGCCTATACAATGCCCTGTGTCTCTCTGTCTCAGCCTATAGATCAGAATATAGCTCTCTACTTCTTTAGTATCATACCTGCTTGCTGCCATGCTCCCTGCTGTTATAATAGATTAGCTTCTGAAATTGTAAGCAAAATTGAAATCTTTCTTTTATAAGAATTGCCTTGAATCATTGAGTCTTTTCACAGCAATAGAGTATTAACTATGACAGTGTCATTAAGGAACAAGAAAAAATAATTTAACACTTACAGGTGATGCTTATATAAATTTTAAAATATTCCATAGGGCCAATAAGGTGGCTCAGTGAGTAAAGGCACTTGCTAGTAAGGCTGATGACCTAAGTTTGATCCCTAAAATCCATGTGGTAGATGGAAAAAACTGACTCCAGCAATTCATCCTATACCCTTCACATGTGGCCCATGAAAACTATAACAAATTAATTTATTAACTAATTAATTAAGGTAATTTAAAAATTCTTAGAAAGTCACGTAATCCCAGCCATGTGGGAAGTGGGGGCAGATTAATCTGGAGAGCAGTGATAGTCTTGGCTATGTAAAAAGCCCGGCTTCTACATAAAACCCTTTCTCAAAAAAAGAAAGAAAGAAAAGGAGAAGAAGAAATAAAATTTGCAGGTGGGGTTTTAGCTCAGTGGGCAGAGGACGTGTAAAGTATGCATGAAGGCTTTGATCCCCATCATGAAAAATTAAGCATAGTAGCAAACAACCATAATTTCAGAACTCCAGACTCCTAGTAAAAGAAGGTGAAAACATGAGGATCAAAAGCTCACGGCCACCCTCATCTAGGCTAGAATGCATAAAATCACGTCTAGAGAAGAAGAAAAAAGAGGAGGAAGAGGAAGAAGAAGGGGAATCAATGGAGCGAGGGAGAGACCTGAAAGGACTGTGCATGGGACAGAGGATTGGGAGTATAAAAATCAGCAAAGTAGTTATAAGTTGCCGTAATAAAACTCATAACCCTCTGTGATAATTATAAAAATTAATAAAAAAGCAAATGCTTACAATAAAATTGTGTGCCCCTCAAATTCGCATATACATTAAAACATTGATTATCTCTCTGTCATTGTCAATGCAAAAACACAGTTTTTATCTCAAGAGAATAGGTTGGGGTAATCTCTTTATACACTATGTTAAGATGTGTCTCTGTCCTTCCTCACCTGCCTAAGGCACTTTATTATTGGCTTAACAAAGAGCTAAATGGCCAATAGCTAAGCAGGAGAGAATAGATGGGATTTCTGGGTAGAAATAGAAAATCTGGAAAAGAATCTGAGACATAGGATATTCACTAGCCAGCTGCAGAATAAGTTGGACATATTGAGGAGAGGAAATGAGCCATGTGGCAGGATGTAGATTAATATAATGGGTTAATTTAAGTTTTAAGAGCTAGCTGAAAATAAACTTAAGCTAAGGCCATGCTTTCATAACTAATAAAAAGTATCTATATTTATCTGTGAGTTGACAGTCCAAAAAAAGACCAACTACATTTGAAACTTCAATGCACAGCATGAACTCCACAAGCAGAGAATTCATGCCAATGGTGCGATAACTCAAAAGTCATCATATTTGGTAGAACACCTGGGAAGTCCTTAAGGAGAGAGTGAAGCAATATTAAAAAGTAAAATTCTTCCCATGATAAGGATGGGAAATATCAATACAGGGTATTAGGACCCTGGAAAGTGCTACTTTGGATGGCTTAAAAATGGAATTAATAAATGACAGCTGAAATTGAGATAATGCTCTCAATCTGGTAATTTATATTTTATCCTTAATAATAATAATGGGGTTTTGAGCCAAATATAAGAAGTGATTTGATAATTGTGCCAAATATAAAAGGTTGGCTGTTAAGATATGAGTCTTAGAAAAACTTGTAATAAAAAATGTCACTGGTAGTATACAAGCCTTAGAAAGATATATTAATGAAAAGAAGACAAATTTGATTGATAAGACAGAAATTTTATGAAGACCTACTAATGAACGTAAGAAAAATACTCTGACATGGGCAGAGGAATTTAGAAAAGAACCTATTGGGCTACTGCATGATGAAATTGAAGAGGGAAGCCCAAGGTTATTATTATTTTATCCACCCATTACACAAAAATAACCATTAGACTATGGGTACCCACAAGATTATGCAGAAGTTGAATGGGATGCTATAAAAATATTAGATATGGGGTTGCCATTTCATATGGTGTGCTTTCCCCCTGTGTGAAGTATACGTTAAATTCATGGGCAGTTCAGACTACAATTATTTCTCAAGGCTGGAGAGATTTGGCAACAGCAATATTGAAAGCTGGTCCTTAGTTACAATGACCAACGTTGTAGAAAGTAGAAGTTAGGGTCATAGCTCAATGAAATGGGGCTAGAGGCATTAATATTTTCTAAGATCCATTGCTAGGTGAGAGACAAATTGAATTGCAAAGGCAACTTGAATTTGAAGCTCGCACCTTGGTGCTATGTCATTTAGCAGCTTTAACTGCTGGAGACAAAGTTGAAGAATCAGGGAGGAGGTCAGAATCATTTACTAAAATTGTACAAGCCCAAAATAAGCCCTCCCTAATTTCTTTTTTTTACAAAGGTTGACCTCAGCTATGAATAGAATCATATCAGATCCATATGTTAGACAAATATTAATTGAATCTTAGGCTTTTGAAAATTCTAATTCAGAATACAAAAAGGTAGTTAGGCTTCCTTTAAATACAAGATATTGGCTCTCATCTTTATGACGCAACTTTAATAGTAGAAGTAATCTTCAAAGGTTTTAAGAAAAGCCAAAGTGTCAAATGTCTTGGCTGTGACAAAGTCATTTCAAAAGGGATTATAGACAAAGTGTTCCAAGAAACAATGTTTTGTTGTTTTGTTTTGTTTTGTTTTGTTTTTGAGAAATGTCAGAAAAAAAATGTCCCGGCATCTGAAGTATGCAGAAGGTGTGGCAAAGGCCAACACTGAATGTAGATCAACAAGGGAAAATGAAAGGTTTTTTGCATATTGCAACAATAAATCATTTTACAGGCATACCGCACAATCCTACAGGACAGATAATTGTAGAAAAATCCAATAATCCTTTGAAAGATATTATATTAAATAAAAAGAGTTATAAACAACCTCCTCCAATATAGACTAAATAGTTCTTTATTAACTTTAAATTTTTTGAATGCTAATATGCAAAAACAACAGCTGCTGAAAAGCATTGGATAGTGAGAAGGAAAACCACTGAATTAAGCCAGCCTATATATTTAAAGGATGTCTTAACTTCAGAATGCAAGTCATAAAATGAGTTGCATTGGGGAAGAGGTTATGCCTTTGTTTCCACAGGAAATGAAAAACTACGGATTCCTTTGAAATAAAGATGAGATTTGACCAGGGGAGATCTGAAGATATTGGCTGCAAGATTAAGGATAAAACCAAGGAAAGCTACAAGATAGGTGACTTATATGCTAAGCCCTCTACATGGGAACACCTCTGGGACTGGATAAAACATGATAAATATTATTGGCTGTATAGTCTTCATCTTATTATTACATAACTCCCTTTCATATAGTATGGATAAAGATTTATATCACAGTTTGGTTATGCAGTTCAAATGAATTTATAAAGCTGACAAATGCCTTTTCCCTGCTCAAACATATAAAATCATCTTTAGTTGATCTGTATATATAGCATGTTCTAATTGTGTTAATGCCGATATAAATGTATCCTTAAAAGTTTGCATGTTTTTAGAAAATAAAAAAAGATCCAGTCAAGAGGAGTAATCCAGGTGACCTAGCATCACAAATCCATTACCATTTCCTCAGAAATCTACATCCAGGACAATTTCAAAGTGGCTGGCTAAGATGTTCCAGCCTCACATACTACTCCAGCAAGGACTTCAGTTAAGCCTTCCATGTTCCAATTATACAGACTGAAAAACAAATGATACAGCTAGCTTGTCCCAGGACTTGACCATTATCCCAATTTTCTTAGGGTTCCCTAAAGATGTCATCACCCTCGTACAAGAGAAGGCAATTTTAAGAAGATGACACCCTCATTCCCAAGAGATTGGGTGGGTAGTTTTTGGTCATTTCATATGTTATGGATATTTGTTGTCATTTGGGGTGTTTGTTGAAAGTTGTTATTGTTCATGGTCAGAGAGAAAACTAAGCAATGGAGGTTAAATTAAGGGATCTCTTTCGCCCTCACTGTCTTTTCTTTTCTTTCTTCTATTCTTCTTTCTTTCCTATCTAATTTTTGTGGGAAAGGGGACAGAGAATATAGAAATGATATGGTAAAAGGGAAGATTATTGAATCTTCTTTTAAACTAAAAAGTAACTACTAATCTCAAATATTGTTATAACATACTATATATATATTTATAGTCTTGTTTAATGTGGAGGTTGCCCTGTTACCCCCCCTCCCCCCAGCTTAGCAGTGTTTACAGGAACCAGTTGATCCATTTCTGTTATCAGAACTGTTGTGGGATTCAGGTGTCAGCTGATAAGGCCAAAAGACACTTATCCAGGGTACCGGGCCCCTGAAGGGGGTGGGGAAAGCCCATTGAAAAGGGGCTTCTGGAACACGAGACGCTCTCTTCCTGGTTCCTGGCTGTTGGAGAGAGGATCGGAATCCATCGTCTGTCCATCACTCATCCACCATTCCAGACTCCAGTCCCTGTTCAGGTGCTACTGTAATCTGTTACCTGTACTGTGAGTGTTGGTTTACATTTTAATAAATATCTATCTGGTATTGGTGCCTTCTAAGTAAACTCTGTCTACACAGAACAACATCCAAGCAGGTGCTGCAATTTAGGAATCACGAAGTTAGCAGAGGACAAAGAAGCTGGCTAAGATCAGATGTTGCTTGTGAGCTGCAGAGGTTACTCAAGGTGAACAAGGCAACCTCCAGTATATAAGGCTTCCCCTGAGATCCAATAATCAGCATTTTTCTTTCAAGAGTGACCTGTGTATGCCTATTTTTCAAGCTATAGGCCTTTGCTCAATGAAGCTCATTCAGGTAACCTTATTATAACACATCACAGATGGAGACCCCCAGAGAGATTCAGGTGTTTCAGGTGGGAGCCCCTTCAAGATTGTGTCACAGCTTAAGGTATTATGCCCATGCAACTCATTTAAAATTATAAAGTCTAGCTTTTGAAATCTACTATTATAAACTATTTAGGATAATTAAAAAACGAGAGTGGGGCGTAGGGGGTGCTGAGCAAGGTGGAGCAGAAAAAAACAATTTTTTACCAGAGCCAGAGGAGATTGCTACATTTCTGCAGGGGTTTCTCCTTTATCAGAGTGAAGCTGAAGAAGCAGGGCTCTGCTGGGAAGCCCCATTAAGGGTGGGGGAGGGATGTGAGCAAGGCTCAACTGTAAAGGCTCTCTCAAGGAGATCAGGACTGCTATATCCTGTGGAAAGACCGTCCCCACTGTATCCCAGCTTCAGGTATCGCCTGACTTCTCCACCAGTCAGGATACCTTTCCCTCCAGAGCTTAGCTGTCCTATTGTGGCTCTACCCTGCAGAGCTGTTCTATTGCAGCTCCAGGTACAGCCTGACTTCCAAACAAGTCAGGATATCTTTTCCTCCTGAGCTGTAACAGTTGTGGGGAGATGTATATTTTTCTGATTTTGAAGTGTTGATATTTTACTTTCATTATTAACTAATAGTCTGACAGGCGTTTGCATATAGCTAAATTGGTAGACTGCTTGCCTAACATGCATGAAGCCCTAGGTTTTATATCCCTGCTGTAGAATAGCCTGGGCAAAATAACACATCCCAGTGTTTGAGAGATGAGGGAAGGAAGATCAGGTGTTAAATATCTTTCTCAGATACACAGTGGAATTGAGGTCAGCCTGGGTTATATGGAGATTGGGGGGGGGCACTATTTCCATAGAAACCTTTGCAAGCATTCTTTTATTTTGGTTAAACAAATCCAGATAAAGCAGGATGTGTGTCATGTCACCTCCTTGACTCAACTTTTCAGACCTTCTGTGGAGGTCTGAGGATAGCTGTTTTCTTAAAATCTCTCCAGAAACAAGACAGCAGGGAACAAGAATTAACAGGTGTGATGTCCTATGGAAGTCACTGGACAAACCCAAGTTTTCCCCATTGCTGTCATCTCTTATTATGTAATCCTGTTCACAACTTTAGTTACATAAAACAGTAATAAAGCCTACATCCCTTTCAGCAGTGTAGATATATAGAGTGTAGAATATAACTTTCAATTTTTGTTTGTTTTTCAAGACAGGGTTTCTCTGTATAGCCCTGGATACCCAGGAACTCACTCTGTAGACCAGGCTAGCCTCCAACTCAGAGATCTATCTATCTGCCTCTGCCTCCTAAGTGCTGAGATTAAAGGTATGAGCCACCACCACCACCACCAGCCTATTTGGGTTTTTATGTTTGCTCTTTGTCTGTTTGAAAAAAGTCTCATTATGTAGCCCTGACTGTCCTGGAACACATTATGTAGGTGAGGTTAGCCTTGAACTCACAGAGATCTGCATGCCTCTGCCTCCCAAATGCTTGGACTAAAGGTGTTGTGTACTACCACACCTAGTACTAGAATATAACCTAGAACAGTGAGACAGAGATGTTGTAATTTAAACTGAGAAGCATCAACAAGGCATATCCCAAGAGCAACCAAAGGAAAAAGAAATAATGGAGGGTACCATATCAGAGCAAAAATAAATGAATGAATGAATGAATGAATGAATGAATGAATGAATGAATGAATAAGTGAGTGAGTGAGTGAGTGAGTAAATAAATAAATAAATAAATAAATAAATAAATAAATAAATAAATAAATAAATAAATAAATAAAAAATGTGTCCACAAGGCTGTGCAAGAAATAATGAGAGCTGGAAAACTGAATCTACAAACACATTTCTAGATGTCCTGGAGAACAATGGGCAAGAATTAGAATTAGTTCTTTTGTGTATCATAAGGCCCACCCACAATGGCCTCAAATTTGCCATATACCTGAGGATGTCCTTGAATCCCTGATTCCACCTCCCAACTGCTGGAATTGCAGGTGTGAATGAAAATGTGCTTTGTTTAGTTTTTTATTACACTGTGGGTCTATGTATATGTACCTGAGCATGTCATATTATACAAGTAGAAGTCTGAAGATACACTGTGAATTCCAATTCTTTCCTTCTATGCTATGGGTCCTAGGGTTTGAGCTTGAGCTGTCCTGTGTGGTAACAATTGCCTTTATCTACTGAGCCTTCTCTCTGGCCCTAGAAATAATTCTTAACAGAATATTCAAAGAAAAAATAACATCTTTGTTCTAATTGTTATTGTGACTCTCTCTCTCTCTCTCTCTCTCTCTCTCTCTCTCTCTCTCTCACACACACACACACACACACACACACACACACACAGAGTAAGAAGGGCTAAAGAAAACAGCTCTTACAGTCATGAGATTTTTCACAGTGCCATTATGGCTCTCCTGTTAAATGAAGTTTAGCTACTGGGTCTCTTAGTTTCTTTATAAGGGATAAATCTGCACTTTGTAGGCCTCATCCTTTGCAGTCAAAGCATATTAAATATGCTAGAGAAATGGAAAAGTGTGTGTATGTTTGGGGTGATAGCATTCTCCAGCTGGAGGACGAGTGTCCTGAGAGCTGTGATAGCTCAAGAAGCAGCTTGAAAAAATAACTTACATAGCAACTGGACCCCTGTATCTAGAGGTCATGACAGAATAAAGCAAGGAAAATTTGGTAAAGGAATAAGTAAAGCATAGTTAAATCTACAAGACACATATGACTAGGTTGTAGCATGGCTTAGTCCATAGAATGCTTGCCTAGCTTACACAAAGTTCCAAGTTGTAGGTCCATCACTCAGACAGAATGACAGTGCACAGCTGTAATTCCAGCAATCTAGGGGTATAAGGAAGGAATACTACAAATTCAGGGTCATCTTACATTATATAAAATGCTGTTTCAAAATAAAAGAACAAAGTATACAAGATCAGTAAGAAGTGCAAGGTGTGGTGAACCACACTTTTAATACTAGCACTAGACAGGCAGAGGAAGGAAGATTCTCTGAGTTTCAGGTCAACCAGGGCTACATAGTGAGAGACTAATTTTAAGTAATAACAATTCATTACCATAATTATGAAAAATAAATCTTTAAATATCTCCCTATCTCTTGAATAAAATAGAAAATTGATTTTGCTTCATGTTTTTTATCAGTGGTGCTAGTATTTTGTTTGCTTGTTTACTGAGACAATGTCTCCAACTCAGAATCTTTCTGCCTCAACCTTCAAAGTGCTGGATTATAGGCAGGCACCAGACATCCACCTTCTGGAATTGTTGACTTCTTCAGTATCTACCCTGTGAGACCTGGCCCCTCAGTCCCTCTCTCAGAGAAAACCACCTTGAACAAACTAAGTTCTCCATGCTTGAACAATCCTCTCTTCTCCCAGAGAATGAAAAGAGAAGCCAAAAACTGAAGCAAACACATGGAAAGATTCTTCACAAATGCATCCAAACACATAACCACCAACATGGAAAGTAAACTTATGGGGAGTATTCTGTTTAATAACTAGGGAGCAGTAGGTGGATTAACTAGATGATTAGCTGGCTATTACCTCCATCTTACAAAAAATGAGTAACTGGAACCTTAGATTTCTCCTAGGTCTAAGTCTGATTTTAGCTACCTACATGATAGATGTGACCTTTAACAATTTATACATTTAGCAAACTATTTGTACTTAAATATGCATGAATATGTAATATATACTTAACATTTAATTATTTATAAATATATTTTCTAAAGAACTTAGTCTCCATAAAACATCTTATAAAAGTTTTTCCACATTCTTTTACAACATTTTCATAGGCCATTCCTAACTATATCATTTTAGGACAAACATGAAACCTACTTATTGCTGTAATTTTTTTAATTAACATTTATTTTTATTTTATGTGTATGGGTATTCTGCTGATGTGTGTCTTTGCACAGCATACATGCAGTACCCACTGAGGCCAAAAGAGTGCATCAGACCCCACAGAGCTCAAGTTATAGATGGTTGTGAACTGCCATGTAGGTGCTGAGAATCAACCCTAGTCCTCTGGAGGAGTAGTCAAGGGCATGTAAGTACTGGGCTATTTCTGAAGATGTATATAAATATTTCTATAGCTCTTATTTTCTTGAGAGATGCCCCAGAGCAAATCAATACAAGAAAGATGTTGAACATGGAAGAGTAAGTCAAAAGTGGAGGAGGGGCAGAAAGGGAAAAGTGAAGACAGACAGATTGACCATAAATAACAGAGTCTGCAAAGCTCTTTTCAGGGAAGCCCTCTGGTTCCTGCTCTCACTGCAGCATGACCTTGGTGAGCCTCCCATTGAGACCTTGATTATAATTCTCCCTGTTTTTTATTTAGATTTGGTCATGCCAGTTTTATTGGTAAGCGGGTCATTACAATGGCCAGACAAGGAGGGACTTCCCAAATGCTGCTCGTCAAGGTTCGCTCCCTCCTATAACCTTCTTCTAATTCTGATTCCACTGTGTGAAGAAGCCCAGGCAACCCTTATGGAGCAGAGAGAATTCAGTGTGTGCTGAGCATCTTAAACCAACTGCAGCAGGATAAATGTACAGGGAAAATCATGGTGACATGGGAAGGAAGCACAGGGCGCGGGGGGGGGGGGGGAAGCTGGCCTTAATTTCAGAACTTTTCATCAGATATCACTGATATAGCCGAAATTTCCCCGCAGTGTGTATTTTGCAAAATATATCTCAAACAGCTGTCTAAGACAACAAGGAAACTGCTTACTGCCAAAATGATCTATAACCTTGACTTTCTTCATCACTACCTCCTCATTCCTATGTCTAAACAATACCCCTCATAAATCTACCTTACAAACTTTGTTTATGAAGGAAAATTCTTTAACCTTTAAATCTTGTAGTGAATTGTACTCTGTAAACAAAGTAACTTAGAAAGCCCCAAGATCGGGGCTGGGGAGGTGAGTGGGTCAATGAAATGTTAGCCAAATCCCAAGTACCCTGGAGAGAGAACAGACATGGAGGCACAGGCGTGTCATCCTAGTGCTGAGAAAGTGGACACAGGATTTGTGTAGCTTGTTAGCCTGACAGTATGACCAAATAAGTAAGCTCCAGATTCACTGAGAGACACTGTCTCAAAAAGCAAGGAGAGAAGAGTGACAGAGAAAGACAGATGTGAACATCTGCACAGAGATGAGAGGGAGACACACACACACACACACAGAGAGAGAGAGAGAGAGAGAGAGAGAGAGAGAGAGAGAGAGAGAGAGAGAGAGAGAGAGAGAGAGAGAGAATGGAATCCTTACTGTACCAGGTCAAAAGGAAGTCAATGTTAATGTTGTGACCTCAAACACAATTGTAAGCCAACATTTCTTTCCCACCTGCCTGTTTCTAAATACCCAGCAGCTGCTTCCTAAATTACTACAAAGAAGCTTATATTAATTATAAATCTCAGCTGGTAGCTCATGCTTATTACTAACTATCTCTTACACTTAAATTAACCCATAATTCTTGCCTATGTTTAGGCACCTGGCTTTGCACCTTTTCTCAGTGTGACATTCTCATCCTGCTTCCTCTGCATCTGGCTGGCAACTCCCAGCTGTACCCTTCTCTTCCCCATCATCCTCTGTTTGGCCATCCTGCCTATTCTTCCTGCCTGGCTACTAGCCAATCAGTATTAAAACAATTTTAGTGATAAATCTTTACAGTGTTCAAGAGGATTATTACACAGCACAAAATGTAAGATTCATTATTGTGCCAAAAGAGGAATCAATGGGTAAGAAGTTCAATCCCCAGAACCCACAAAAAGGTGGAAATTGAAATCTGACTCTGAAAAGCTATCCTCTGACCTCCATACTCACACACACATACACATAAACAATATTAATTGTTTTTACATTTAGTTTTATTTATATGAAAGTTTCCCCTGCATGTATGCATTGGGGAATCTCCAGCTCAGGCCCCATTCCAAACCCTGCCCTCAGAATGCCAAGCAGCAGCTCCATAGACCTACTCTTTTCTGACACTACCCCTCAGAAAGTCTACAATAAGTCAACCTCTCCCCGGGGGCCATTCAAGACTGTACCTACAGGGTATTTAAGAATTGGTCACCAAACCTGCCATATGATTTCTCTCCTGCCTTTCAAAGAGTCACTTGGGAGTTGTTTTGCTCTGTTTATTAAGCACAGACTTATTAATTCTGCTTGATTGGTTTATTGCATTGGCAGAAGATACTCAATAAACAAGGATCTAATATGTCTCAGTATGTACACCACACTTGTACAGTGCCTGAGGAGGCCAGAAGAGAGCATCAGATCCCTTAGAACTGCAGGTACTGACAATTGTAAGCTGCCAAGTGAGGCTGGGTACCCTATCTGCACCCTCTACAAGAGCAGTATATGCTCTTAACTACTGAGTCACCTCTCAAGCTCCAATAACTAATATTATTTTTAAAAGATTTTGTTTATGAGAGTAGAAATATAATTGCTTAAAAATAGGAAAGGAGTAAGTTTAAATCCTTTATCAAAGCCATTGGTCATAACTATATTAATACTCATGTAAAATATTATATCCAGAGTCCCAGAGCAAACCCCAGCTCTGGTAGTTGACCACCTGCCCCATAAGCTAATGAAATATATGAGTTACATGAAAAGAGGGAGGAGCTTATTCAACATGCCCACATTGGGAAGGACACATAAAGAAAGGGGTTGGTGACACCAAGTCTGTCTTTGGGGGTACTGAGATGGGCAACATGTGTCTAATAAAGAAAGAACTGGTATAGGGGGATTAGGTTGTTCCATTGTAAATAATTGTTCCCGCCTGAGTTTAATAAAAAGCGCTGATTGGCCAAAGGCAAACAGGAAGTGTGGTCGGGGCTACCAGACTAAGGAAACTCTAGGAACAGGCAGAACAGAGCAGAATGCCAGAGAGAAGTCAGAAGATGCAGAGGACAACTATGCTGCTCTGAGAAAAGGTACCAAGCCACATGGCTGAACAAGATAGGAATCATGCGTTAGATTAAGGGTAAAGAGTTAGCAAGTTATATGCCTAGGCCTTAGACCGATCAGCCTAAAACTATTGGAAGCATCTGTGTGTCTCTATGGGTCTGTGGGTCTGTGGGCCTAAACCTTGAGGCGAGGACCAAAAGTTCAGGCCAGGAACTGTTGTAGAGGGTTCTCGGGTCCCAGGCAGCCAGAGGTCCGGAGACCCACAGACCTGCCACCCCGGGACCGCTTAGCCACCCAGCCGCCCAGACCCCCAGAAAGGACTCAGACGCTTATATTAACTTCATGCTGTTTGGCCTATGGATCAGGCACATTGCTAGCTAGCTCTTATATCTTAAATCAACCCATTTCTATTAATCTGTTGGCTATGTGGCCCGTAGCTCACCCGTGCTCCTTACATGTTGCTCCTTGGGCGGCTGGCTGGATCTGCCTGACTCCACCCTGCTTCTCCTACCTAAGCTCTGATCTCTCCTCCTACTTTTTCTATGGTGCCTGCCATGGCTCAAAACAGCTCCTTTATTTAAAGATTGAGATTCACAGCATGCATAAACGCATTCCCACATCACTTCCCCCTTTCTCTCTAATCAAAAAGGAAGGTTTCAATTTTAACATAGCAAAATTATATATAACAAAATAGCTATCAAGCAAGAATTACAGTTACAATATCTAGTCTATTTGTATTTAGCAAAATTAAAGAAAATATTCTATCATCTACCTTATCTTTATGAATCTAAAGTTTCATATCTAATATACTTTTCAAATGACTAAGAAAAACTGTACATATAACTATCTAATCTTCAACTACATCAAAGACCACAGAAGGACATATTTACCCAAGTAAACCAGAAGTGCAAGCGACTTCTAAAAGCTAGAAAGGACAGAGATGACACCTATCTGCCTGGACAGTCACCCAAAGTTCCTTTATAAAGTTGGGGCATCCATCTTCAGCCTATAGGCCTGGAGTCTCTTTTCATTTCAGTGAAGCAGGAAATCTGCTCTGCCCATTCTGGCACAGTTCATCAGTTGCTTCTACTCGAGTCCTGAAGAATGTCTGACAGTTTTCCCTGCAAAGCAGGAACCTGAATGACCATCTCAGCTTGTTCTGCCAAAGTCAGAGGTCATCTTCTTATGGAACATGCATGTCCAGTTTAAACAGCATACTGTCAAGCAGTCAATATAAGAACAGGTCCTTATCCAGTGGCTAACCATTGCCACAAAGAGAGTAGACTCCATATGGAGTTTCTTCGATGCCCATTTTCCTGTTGAAGTAAATTAGTGCTGCCAGGAACAGACCTGTCTCACTGTCCAGAAAAGTCTAAGCTCTTAAAACATTTTAAATGCCATATTCTGTAGGTCTTAGAAGTATTTGAAGATTACCTACCTAATTGAAATATATCTTTGTATACCTAAAAATCTTAACTAACCTAACTATAAGTTTGATTATCAAAAGTGACTATTAACCTTCATTTCTTAATTATACACTACAATTTTAAAACAGTTACATGAACATCATACCTTAAACAAGAATAGAAAAACACATACAGCATAACAAAATTGACCTTAAATTTGTATCAATAAACCAAAATCTATACCAATGTAAAGCATTTTGAGATTAACAGCTGATTTCCTGATCTAAGTAAATTCAATAATCTAATTTTTAAAAAATCATTTATATACCATATCCCCTTTTTCTTCTTAGAAAGAGATTAACTATGACATTAACCATTTATAATGAAAACAAACATCTAGAAACAATATTTGAGGAATTTGGGCGTTGTTTTCTGTTACTACTTCCTGCTGATTAAGGGGCGTTGAAAGTCTCACGGTTGTTGAGTCTGAATCAGTCTGCAGCTCTGAATCTGATACAGCTATCTCTTTTCATCAGGTTTTTTCAGGGGGTCTTGGTTGATGAAACCATATTTGCCTGGAAGCAATCCACAGGTTCTCATCTTCTGTGGAAACAAAAGCAGAACTCTTCCGAAGCAATAAATCCTTAGACACAAATTTTGAAATCAAAATACCTTTAAAATATATATTCTTGTTTAACTTAGTAGCCTTTGCAATCCATTGTCTTTCTGCAGTTAGCTCATTAACAGTTAAAAAATTAAAAGAAAACACAATAACAACCAAAATCCAGATTTTGTGTCTATTTTCCATCTTTACGTGGCTTATTATATTTTTATTATTCTATTTCTCACTTTAAAAACTTTTTCTAACCTCTTTCTTTTCTCTCTGAAGCCTATGTACCTTTTACAAACATTGTAACCCGTTTACAGGTTTTTCTTTTTATCTGAATCTGTTTTATTGTGAATCCTTAATCATCTTCTAACCTTAAGAGCTTTTAAAATACATTCTCTAAAAAGAAGCACAGTTTTTGCAAATTAGGCTGAATCACTAAGTTCTCTCAAACGGACCATGTATTTATTCGTGGCCAGTAAACAGAGCACACCCCGGAAAATATTGCTACTAAGAAACCGTCTTTGTTTCTTTTTTGTTCAAAATAGGCAGAAATCTAAAATCGATCACATGCTACTGAGTCTTCTGTGAGACTGATTGCAGCTGCAGCTTACACTGCCTGCCACCAGCCCGCCGGCGCCATTTTGAATGTGACCTGTCGGCCATGCTTTTTTTTTACAGAGACCTGTTTCATATACACAACTTGGAAGCTGTCTTTGCTCAGTTTTTGCTAAAACCCTTTTTAAACTTTCTCAGGCTCTAAGTGGATAATAGCCCCACGTTGGATGTGCCATCTGTTGTAGAGGGTTCTCAGGTCCCGGGCAGCCAGAGGTCCGGAGACCCACAGACCTGCCACCCGGGACCGCTTAGCCGCCCAGCCGCCCAGACCCCCAGAAAGGACTCAGACGCTTATATTAACTTCATGCTGTTTGGCCTATGGATCAGGCACATTGCTAGCTAGCTCTTATATCTTAAATCAACCCATTTCTATTAATCTGTTGGCCATGTGGCCCGTAGCTCACCCGTGCTCCTTACATGTTGCTCCTTGGGCGGCTGGCTGGATCTGCCTGACTCCACCCTGCTTCTCCTACCTAAGCTCTGATCTCTCCTCCTACTTTTTCTATGGTGCCTGCCATGGCTCAAAACAGCTCCTTTATTTAAAGATTGAGATTCACAGCATGCATAAACGCATTCCCACATCAAGGAACCTCATACTAAAAACTGGAGCAAGGGGCAGGAGTTTACATGATTAAATAGTCCTGGTCAAATTTGGTCAGGCTAATCCTGGTCTTAATTCTGGTTCTTCAAGTCCAAAGAAGCTGTTGTCACTGTCATTCTTGAGGGCATATATCTGGTTTCCATAAAAGCTATAACTTCTGCTCTAGGGAGGATTTACTCTATCCCTTCAGGTAGAATCCAAGGTGACAGCAGATGGGAGACACTGATAACTGTGTCTTCCCTTCAGCTTTGAAAGGGAATGAGATAATTTAGGAGTTTAGACACCAAAAGCCCATGAGTACAAAAATCTAAAATTGCTAGGAAAATAGCATGTCAAATCAAAAATAGGGAAAGCAACTCTGATTCCTGAGCCACCTGAATGCACTGCAAGTCAAGCAAGGGTCTAGAGATTAAGAAAGACACAAGAGACGTAGGTCACTCTTGAATGAGGAATGCCACTTTATTGAAGCTTTGCAAGGACTTTTCTACATCACTGCTCCGCTGACCCATCTTAACCCTCAGCCTGTGGTTACTTGTTTTGCAGCCTCTACTTCCTTGTAACTTTTCTCACCTGTTGTACAGCACCCTGTTGATCAATGTATTGGAGAGAACAATACAGAATGTTTCAACAGCAACCACAAGGTCACTTCCTTGTGACTTATGTTACCCTGTGTACCTCTTAGTGCTTTCCAGAGGGGGGAGTGAGGTTCTAAAGTCCCCCACACAACTCAATCATTCACTTATTTGTTTTAATGTTTTTATATGCACAGTAAGATAGAAACACAATTGATTTTAAAAATTAATTGAACTGACCCCCAGTAAAGCTTCTATTTATACTACTGTTTATAAGAACAGCAATCACTCATCTTGTAATGTAGGCTCCTAGAGATTAAGTTTCTTCAGAAGCCCTGGTATCCTAAGACTCATTCCCAGAGAAGACTTCCTATATATGCCATCCCCCAGAAGACAAATACACAGCACATTTCCTGGATCTTCTTTCATCTTTTCTATATTCTTTGCCATGGCTATGAGCAAAGCAGAAACATATTGATATTATCTGTCTCCCTAGTTTGGCCAGATCTGTAAATAAATTCTTTTTCCCAGTCTCCAAATGTTATGTTCCTCTTAGTTTAGGTAGTAATTCAAATTCCCCCATCCAATCCCCCATTACACCAGGGACTAAATCCAAGAATTTATACCTCCAAAGCAAATGCCCTACCACTCACCTATAGTTCCACTTCTTTTGACATTATTAAATTTGAAACAAACTCTCAGTAAGTCACCCAGGCTGTCCATCAGGCAATCCTTAAAATTGAAATCCTCCTTAGGATGGTGGCACGTGCCTTTCATCTCAGCACTGGAGAGGCAGAGGCAGGTGGATCTCTGTGAATTTGAGGTCAGCTGAGTTGAGGCCAGGCTGGTAAACAAAGTGAGTACCAGGACAGCCAGGACTGTTATACAGAGAAACTCTGCCTCAAAAAAACAAAACATACAACAAAAAATTGAAATTCTCCTGCCTCAGCTGGGATTACAGGGCTATACCACAAGACTAGGGCAAAACCAGGCTTTATAGCTAGGGTAGCATTCTGGGAATAGGATTATAAAACTCAATTTAACATCTACAATATGACAAGCATTTGACCTTGGGTTAAAGTGATAAACAAATTTTAATTTGGGGACTCAGGCCTATAATGCTAGCACTGCGGAGGCTGAAGAAGAGAATCACCAAAAGTTTAAGACAGACTGAGCTCTGGAATGAAACTCTGTCTCAAAAGACCAAAAATAAGTAAATAATAAATAATTTCTAAACAAAAAGACTCGGCTGTCATTATCCTTAAAGGAAAAAAATGCACTTCTATTAGCAGTATTAGCCTCTAAAGCCAAGCCCTCTGCATTCTGAGGTCAAGCCACACCCTTCTCTGAGCTCTGACATCAAGCCTCAGTTAAAGCAAGATCCCCATGCGCCTCTCTCTCTCCCTTTGTCTTCTCTTGGGAGCTCCCCTTATCACTCTTCTTTTCCTTCTTCCTCTCTCTCTTTCTTCTTGCCTTCTCTGCTAATATAATCATAACCTTTCTGTTATGTATAGTCATAGCTGTATTCATCTGACAATAAAGCTCTTTTCTACATAGAAACAGCTTACAGTGTCTCCTGTTGTAATAGACAGGTGCCCTACAGCACCCCAAGACACCCCAAGACCACGGCTAATGACCACTGTTAACTTTAAAGAAAAGGAGAGTTTAATGAATATGAATATACCGGTACACACATATGTGTGGGCTCCAGGCACTGTATAGAAGCCTAGAGCCCCAAATATTTTCGGATAGAATTCTTATACCGTACTCTGGGTATGGGAGGGGGTATGGGCAAGCTCAGCCCAATAACAGGGCGGGGTCAAAGGTCATCTTAGGATGGAGTTTAGGAATGCAGGCAGGCAGGCAGGCAGGCAAGTGTATTTCCTGTGAAACAATAGGACCACCTGAAGACATTCATTTCCTGGAGCAATGGTCATGATGGGCACATTGTGCAAGCTTCAGAAAGTTCTTGCCTCGGCAAACAGTTAACAGTTCTCATGGTAGGGCTTTCCTGGGTGACCCCACCCAGGTTGCTATATCAGGAATGTGGTCCCAAGGGCTTATTTTGGAAGGTCAAGCTGTTCACCAGGTGGGTCTCAGGAATTCAGGAAATATCAGGCTCAGGCTGCCAGGTGTGTCCCAAGCAGCCATCAATCCTATGAACAAAGCTTTTCTGAGAAATAGCCATCTAATTTAGTGATACAGTGAAGCCGAAACTCTGTCAACCTTGGCTAGTTTCAGGGACCCCAGGAAGGGGTCGAGGGGGAGAGGGTTACAGGATTTTTCTATTTTCACACTGTTATCCACCACTGCCTTCTGCCACATTCCCATGTGCATCCATAGAAATCCACTGCCAGATAACTGGGTGAATGCAAACCATACCAAAATACACACAAAATCCTAACAAATAGCCTTCTAGTTATTAAATAGGAGTAAAATATAGCTCCTCAGTAACAAGTGCTTGCTTGCCATGGAAGCCTGGTGACCTGACTCCATGGTTGACATAGAGGTTGACTTATTAAAGTTTTCCTCTGACCTCTACATGAAGACTGTGACACATGTACATACCATTCTACCACACATACAAAGAAGGTATTTTTTAAAATATAATTTATAGAGTATGATGGGTAACATAAAAGTATATAGAGATAGAAGAATCACTTCAATTTAATTGTCAGAAGTTGACAAATTCTTCTCTAATTGTAAAATATTTACCAGCACACTTGTCAAAACAGAGCTAACCTCCCATTTAGAATTCTGGTTTTATGGTGTTGGGTTTGGGGGGGGGAGCTGGTATTTTTTTTTTAATTTTTGGTGTTTTAATTATATGCTGTGTCTATGAAAAGGTATGTATACTCAAGTGCAGATGCCTGCAGAGGCCAAACGGGAGTGTGAAGTCTGAAGTTAAAGGAAGTTTTGAGCCATCCAGAATGGATGCTAAAAACTGAATTCAGATCCTCTGCAAGAGCAGTCGCCTCTTGTAGCATAAAGCATCCTCATTATTCTTGAAGATCTCATGAAATGACAAGTTGGGACTTCCAAGATGGGAAAGTATCCCCCTGAATCAGCAGGGAGTGGGCATGAGAAAGCAGAAGGAAAGCAGAAGAGACCTAGGGTCACACAGAGACCAAAAGTCACAGAGCTGAAGCGCAGAAGAACAGAAGACAGTCAGGTGCAGAATATGCAAGACCTGGAAAGTGTATTTAAAAAACTGGACTTTGGGGTGACTTTCTTCATTTGGTTTTTGTTTGTTTTGTGTTTTTTTTTTTAATCAAATGTTTAAGATTAAAAAAAATAGCCAACATTGTTGACACATGAAAGAATCAATGGAGAATCCAAATGTTATCTTGCTAGAGAGCTGTTTGACTATGAAAAAATCAAAAGATAAAATATTTGTATGCTCTTTAACCCAGACATTCCACTTGTTTCTAGGAAATATCTACAATTTCTCACAAAATTTTCCATTTAAATATTCTTCTTTAACACTGATAAGAGTAAAGAATTAGAGGCAACCAAAACATCAAAAGGTAGTTAATTAATGAAATAATTATATTAACAGATTACCTACTGACCCATTTTGTACAGGCGAATGATCCCACATGCATGGTGGTATAATAAATACTCTTTGTCCTTGCATACTATTTGAGTCCGGGGTTTTCCTTCAGTGTTTCCTCAAGCCCTACACCTACTAGTTTTCTTCTGACCTCCATTCATGGGTTGTGGCATGTGCGTTCCCTCCCACACACAAATAAATAATGGTTTGGTTTTCTTACATTAGCAATGCTTCTATTTTCAAATGTTGTTAGAAGTTCTATTCCAGAGAATTATCTGGGAAAGTATTCTTCATTTTCATAAGATCTTAAAGTTTATACCTCAGTATTCAATAGCAACTATATCTGTGGATCGTAAATACTGTACAGAGACTAGACCATTTATATTAAAGGATTGTTACATGCAAAGATCGGAGTAGAAAATAGTGTCAGTCAAAATAGCAAGAACATACACAGTATAAACTCAACTCTGTAACAGACTACACTAAAATAAGAAGAAGAAAAAATACTTGCCAAAAAAATGAAAAATCCGAGTCTAGAATTGAGAAAATGGAAACATTGTCAAATACCTCCTCTCTGTTCAGGCTGTGACATAGATGCTTGGGCACAAAGAAAGACAGATCACCCATCCTTGGGAACCTGAGGAGACTACAACAAATAGCCTGAGCTTCTGTCCCTCTAGCATAGAAAAAGACACATCTAATTAAGGAGATGGTTTTTAAACTCCTCAACCATCCTGACATTCTGATCCTCATAAAATAGATCTGCCTCACAACCTTCTCCTCAGGATCCAAGGAGGGCCATCCTACCAGCTACACTGCTCTGTGGCTATTTCCTAAGTGAAGCTTTCTCTTTTGGAAGGATGAAGGAAGCCAGAGAAACTTAAAGACTCAGGAAACTTCCCTAAGTTACAAGACACAAAAGGCCCCTCCCCAAGCTTCTGAGATCAAAGAGCAATTGCTGTGAAGAGAGGACCCTGGCTGGCTGCACCAGCTGCTTCCAGTATCAGAGATAAATTACCTCCCTACCAGTTTCTGGCAGGGAAGGACTGGAGGCTCCACAAACAACAATGTTGTTGTTACTGCCAATGGTATATCAGAACTAGATAGTAATTCTATTGCTGAAGATATCACATGATTTCATAGCTGATTTTGACCTGGAGGTGTTATGCAGTCTGATGGGGGATAATTGTTACCAGGAATCCTCCTAGGTTATAGACACTACACACTACAGGACCAACATACCAGGAAAGATAAGCCCTACTGATACAATCATCGTATAAATGTTAGGGATAAAACAAATTACTTTCTCCATGGATTTCAAGCCTGCTCCTCCTATAGGGTACTGGTGATTGGTACTGTAAAACAAGGGCATGACATGGTGGTGCACATCTTTAATTCTAGCACTGGGAGGCAGAGGCATGTGGATCTCTGTAAATCAGAGGCAGCCTGATCTATAAATCAAATTGCAGGCCAGCCAAGGCTATCATGTGAAACTGTTTCAACCACTCTCCTAAAACCATGGCTTAAAGGAACATAGCCCACTGGGTGGTGGTGGTACATGCCCTGAATCCAAGCACTCTCTGAGTTCGAGGCCAGCCTGGTCTACAGAGTGAGTTTCAGGACAGCCATGATTATTACATAAAAACCCTGTCTCCAAAAACAAAAACAAACAAAAAAGTTATAGGTCCCAGGGGGAAACCTCTGCCATTGTTTTGTTAATCAGATACTGTTTAGCAGTTTCGTAGAGACTGAATTGCTCTGTCTCCCAACAAAGATTCTGTAAAGCAGAAAGTAGACATCAAAAGAGCTCCAGGAAGTTCTTGAAACCGATCAGATTCACTAGTCCTCTTCCCTTCCAAGAGTGAATAGCATTGCTCAGAGAAGACTTTCATAAGGCCAGCCTCCTGGAGGAAGCAGAGATCAGCCAAGCAATTTGAAAAGAGGCTTAGATCAACTAAGTCTTCAAAAAGAAACCCTGTCCAGGCTGTGCAGTGTGCTCCGTGTTCCTAGCTTTTTTGAGCCATCACACATATTGGAGTATGTAACAGAAACCCAGACCTTAGTAGGCCCCCAGCCTTAACACAACTGACCCCAAGATGGAAGGATGATTTGAGCCATAACAATACAACCTGTTAAAACAAAAATAAAAGCCTACTGCATCAAACTCCACAGTTCTGGGAAAGTCTCTAAATGTACTAACAGTTAATCCCACTGAGTGAGAGTAAAGGCCATTACCCAAATTAAAATCAGTTAATGAAGCTTTACAATACACAGGACTACCTCTCTAAAGCAGAGTTTGAGAGAACAGTGTGGGTAAACTTTTCAAGCCTCCTTTTATAAGAGAAAAAGGGGCAGATAGGGGATTTCCAAAGGAATTTGGTAATTTAAGGAGTTGGCAAGCAAATTACAGAAGCAGATAGCAGATAGGATTACTTGAAACCACATCTGAAGATCCCTTGGCTGAACACCAAATCTTATCAGGGAGGAATTCAGGAAAAAGCCAAATTCCATAGAGTGTGAAACCTGTAAAATTCCAGGAATAGGTTGGGTCAACTTGAGTTTTTCAGTAAATAGAAACTTGAACTTATTTTGATCTTGTGAAGACAGGGTTTATAATCTTAAAATGGAGTCAGGGTGGTCTATCATAAGCTTGCTTTTTGGTTTCTGTGGTTCTGCTTCTGACTAAATATTCTTGTTAACTGATATATGTCAAACCAAGATATGATTTTTGTGCTTAAGCTTATTATGAGAAGGGCTGGGTTCTACACTGGGATTCCCCAATGTAGTCACACAGTAGGGTAGTCCACAGCTGCCTAGTTAAGTCTTTATATTGGCTTAAACCCTTGTCTAGTCTTCTCTGATGTATACTAAACAACAGAATGGGCTTTGGTGATGAAGCTGTCTTTGAGTCATTTCTGCTCCTATAAGTAACCTGTCACCATATTCCTGTAAGAAAGTGCAATAAAACCGATGGGTTTACCAAGTTGTACTTTGATATGTTGTGGGCTTCCTGTCTGGGGTAAGTAGATGTCTGTTGTGTCTCCAGAAAATATATTGTCCACACAACAGATGTGTTCCTCACATTGCTTTTTTTTTTTAATCTTTATTTTTATTGAGAGAGGGTATTATATAGTCCAGGCTGGTCTTAAACTCATTGTGTAGCTAAAATGACCTTGAGCTTCTGATCCCTGTCTCTTCCTCCCTACTACTGAGAGTACAAACAAATACCACCTTCAATTTCACGAAATGTCAAGGACAAAATCTAGGGTTTTTTCTTCATACGTGAAAGAATCTGACAAAGTAAATCATATCCCCAATCCCGACCTGCATTTTAAGCATTTGAGCTTATATCTGTTTATTATTGGTGTTATCTTTCTTGCTTGTAGAAGAAACTGATCTTTTTGTAATGGGCAGTAGTTAAGACAGACTAGTAAGCATTTAACTTCCAAAGCACAAGTGGCTGTCATTGTGATACTCAACCACAAACTGAAAAAATAAAGAAATATCTATATTACCACCTCCAAAGCTCAGAGAACATAGAGGAAGCTAAAAGAATGCAAATACTCCAGGGAGTAGTGGTGCATGCCTTTAATTCTAGCACTTGGGAGACAGAGACAGGTGGATCTCTAAATTCAAGGCCTGCCTGGTCTACAGAAAAAACTCGAAGACAGATATGGCTGCACAGAGAAACTCTGTCTCAAAAACAAAAACAAACAAAAGAACAAGGGAAAAAATAATATAAGCATTAGGCCAGGTCTGGAGGCACAGTCTATAATCTTAGCAAATTGGGAGGTGGGGGTTAGATCGGTGCTTTGCTGGGAGCCAGAAAAATCTTAGCAGTAGCAATGCCATTTTGGGACCAGCAAATTAAGCTTCCTCTTCCCCTAGAAGAATCCCTCCCCAGAAGCCAGGGGGCCTCCCCTGCTATTAGCCTTCTGTTAGGTGAGTCCCCTCCCAGGAATTAGGTAACCTTCCTGGGGTTGAACAATACCTAAGATTAAATAGGTCTCCATGACAAGACATTCTGTTGGTGGAATAGCCTGCAACTGTGAATTCCTCGCCTGCTTAACCTTACTTACCCTTCCCCATAAAGGACTATATGTACTGCTGAGAAGAATAAAGTTTCAGAGCTTGATCAGAATACTGTCTTGCTCTCATTCTTCGTGTTTTTTGTCCCTTCATTTGTCCATCTCCTTCCTTAGGTCCACATTGTTAGACCCTGCAGGTCGGGGCAGTGCTTGAGAATTCCAAGCTAGCTCCAGGATTTCAGACTACCTGGAGTGAGTGTAGTCATTTTAAAACTGAGATCCTACCTTTAAAAAAAAGTAAACATTGGAGGAAAGGATAGACTATTATGTAGTTGTTTGCTTTGAAGGAGGAAGGAAGCCCATAGACTCAAGTAGTAAATAAAATTTACAATATTCAGGAAGTTCCTTAAAGTTACAAGATTCATAGAGCTCCTCCCTTATATAATCAGTGAGCAATTGCTGAAAAGAGGAGACTGGCTGACTGAGCTGCCTGCTAATTGTTCAGGAGCTCCAGGATACAGTGTTCATGAGTTGTACTTATAATGGATGAGAGGTTTTTATTGTTATTATTGTTGTTTGTTTGTTGATTGGTTGGTTGGTCTGTAGTTGCTTTTGATTTACCCATGCTCCTGTAAGTAAGTCCAAACCTGTGTTCTAATTAAAGCCCATAAAATTCACCACATTACTAAGAAAGACTTGGGAAAAATTATCTATTTCTTCTGCCATTAGTGCCCTATTTGAGAAAAATATACATGTGTTCACCACAAGGATTTTGTTCTAGCCTCTGAAGCCATGCCCTGCCCTGAGTTCTGTTGTCAAGCCCCATTTAGGAAGAACTTTCACACCCCCACATACTCTATCTTGCTTTTTCCCTCCCAAGAGCATGCTCTCTCTCTTTCCTCTCTCCCCTACCTCCCTGCCTCCCTGCCTCCCTCTCTGTTATTATAATAATAAAGTCCTTCTACATAGAACAGCCTAAGTGTCTCCTGCCCTCTGCCACCTCTTGTCCAACATCCTGCATCCATGAAGCATGAGGCCTTTCTATTCATAGACATCTTACAGCTAACTGGGTAAACACCTTATCATATCATGCCAGATCAAACATGATCCCATTTGGAACATTTGGTGCCATGACTCAGCAAGGATTCCTATGGTGTTGTTTACACAGTTAAGATTACCTAATATAACTTTCAAAATGGTAAGTGACTCGACCCTTCTGGGGAATTCCATTACTCCAGATTTCAATTCTGGTAATAATTGAGATCTTTTTTGTTCAGGTTGCTGGACCCTCTGTTTTTTGGGTTAAGTACCACTCATGACCCCCTCCAGACTTTCAGTCCTTTTAGGCAATGCCCTCTGACCTCTGTGTACTTTCTGCTAACGCAAGTGTAACAGCTTGGTCATTTCTTCTGGCCCATGCTTTTCTCTTTGGGATGTCAGGAGATAAACCATTTGGGCTCTACTGAGACCTCACACAAGGGCACAGCTTCACCTAATTTGCTCTGCACCTGTCTGTCAGAGTTTTGGCTGGCCACCCAGACTTTAGACTGGACAGTTGTTTTCATGGCAGAGGCTGTCTGCTCAAGTCATGAAACAGAGAGAAAGAGAGAGAGAGAGAGAGAGAGAGAGAGAGAGAGAGAGAGAGAGAGAGAGAGAGAGAGAGAGAGAGAGAGCATTTTCACATAATTGGCTTCGAGCCCCTGTGCTTTTGTGCTGTGGGACCCAGAGTTGCTGAGCTCCATGAGCACCTGTTCCCTGCTTTTTGCCAACTTTCATCTCTTTATACTGATTTAAAAAAAAAAACACAGGTCATACGGTTGGAATCAAGTGATTACTATCTTTGATTTGGGCAAAAGCCAATCACCATCTTTAATTTTAGTGGAAGTAAGATGACCGCTATCTTTGTTCTAGGTCCACCATGGGCAATCCATCATGCCTCAAGAAAATTCCATTCAGCTGGCATTTCTATAACCTGCTCTATCTCTGGACAGCAAGGTACTCCCTTTTAAGCTCTGACTATGACAATGATGACCAATTCTGGCTTGAAGTAGCTACAGAAAAGAATTAGTCATCTCTTGCTGTGGAAGTCAGCCTGCAGCCCCCAGGGCTTAGCACTATTTATGGCCTTCAGTGTTTACCAGAACCAGTTGATCTGTTCCATTATCAGAACATTGCCCAAGCAAGTGCTGCATTTAGGGAATCAGGAAGTCATCAGAGACCAAAGAAGTTGACCCAGGCCAGGTGTTGCTACAACAAAGGTTACTCAAGGTGAGAAAAACAACCTCAGGTATATAAGGCTTCCCCTGAGCTTCAACAAATGGCATTCTTCCTTCAAGAGTGATCTACTTCTCTTGTGTCTTTCTTAATCTCCAGATCCTTGCCCGACCAGGTCCAGAGCCAACACATAGCCTACAACATAGCTTGTTTTGACACACTAAAATATAAACCTGTTTCAGCTGTTTTTCAGATCTTTATAGATTCCTTAAAATTCCAGATGACCAATTCCAGCCGCCTCAACTCCTCCAAGAGACAGATGCCTGATCTCCTAGATGACAGCTAGCTATGACCTGTCTTCTCAGCTCCACCAAGAGACAGACATCTAGAAATCTCCAAGATGACAACTAGCTGCCTCACCCACACCTTCCACTGTGGTCCTATCATCCTACTCTGTCCCAAATCTGCAAAGACAGAGAATTCTGCATCCTCATTAATGGGGATCAATAATCCACCTTTTAAATAATATTAATGAGTGAGGAAAGTTAGGATTCTTTCCTAATCTCTAAAGCCATGCTCTGCCCTGAATTCTGATGTCAAGTCCCATTTAAAAAGAATTGCCACCACCTGATTCTCTTGCTTCCTCCCTCCCAGAAGTTCTCTCTCTCTCCCTCCCCCTCCCACCCTCCCTCCCTCTCTCTCCTTCTCTCTCTGTTATTATAATAATAAAGTTCTTCTATGTAGAAACAGTCTAAGTGTCTTCTTCCCTACATCATCTCTCAACGTGCCTCCCATCCAACATCCTGCATCCATGGGGCATGAGACCTCTCTGTTCATAGGTATCCACCAGCTAACTGGGTAAGTGCATCACCATATACCAGATCAAACATGATCCCAACATTTACACCACCTCAGGAAAATTCTAGAAACAATTTAGCCTACCTTGAAATTTCTGAGGCTAACATTTTCAGTTTTTATTGCCTTCCTTTGATGGTATTTACCGCGTCCGGTTTCTTGGAGCCGAGTCTTGTCCAGGCGAGGGGCGTCGAGGTTAAATAATCTGCACTCAGGAGTCATTTAGGTTCCATCATTCAGGATCACAATGAGAGACCGGAGCTTTATTCAGTACATCTTATATCTTAGACCTGTTTCTTCCCCTGCCATGCTTCTCTCCTGCCATGCATCTCACCTAGCCTTTTTCCCTCTAGCTTCCCGCCATGTTGGTTTCCTTCTGCCCATTCCACTCACACTGACTCTACTAACTCTACTACATGCTTGTCCCAGGCTTCTCCTCCTGTGTCCCAGCTCTCTCCCCACTCTCTGCTTCCTTCTTAACTCTCTCACACCCTGCCCCCTCATTCTGGCACACCCAAGGTCTTGGAAGATCCCAAAAGACTAGCACTCAGCAGGTGGCAGCGATAAGGAGACTTGTAGTGTTATAGAGCAGGAAAACATGCTTTTCCTTTTTCCCCCTATTAACATAAGGTTTTAGTCCTTTGGGGAGGAGGATGGGCCATAAGGGCCAGAACAGCACTATTAGGGAGACAACAGGTATTTTCTGAGTAATTCAAAACAGAAAAAAAAAAACTACCTTTTTTAGCACATCTTCTAAGATCAGTATTCAGGAAGCAGAGACAGGAGGATTACTTCAAGACCATTTTCGGTAAGCTCAACACCTGCTGAGATACATGAAACCCTTTTCCAAAATAAAATAAAAGGTATGATAAGATATGGGCTGAAAATGTTAGGGCCATTTCTGATAAACAACATACAAATACAAGGAAGCACTCACACATACACAAAGTAAAAATTATAAATGAAAAATAAATCACTGAAGGGCCATAAAAATGGCTCAGCAGTAAGGCATTTTTTAACTTTCAACCCTGAGGACCTAACTTCAATGCCTGGAATCCACATGATGGAAGGAGAGAACCAGCTCCAGCAGTTTATTTTTGATCTCCACATGCACACTGCAGTGAATATGCACATAAATAAGTAAATAAATAAATTTTAAATATTTTAAAAGAAAAGCAAACTCAATAAGCAGAACACTTAAAATGCTGGCACTGACTTTTTTAACCTTTTTAAAGCCTTTTTTTTTAACTTTTTGTATATGATGTTCCTAAATAGCCTAACAGCAGATTTGTGTTATTAAATTATCAAAGCCAGAAGGTGATAGAACACATCTTTAATATCAGCACTTGGAAGAGAGCGGCAGACAGATCTCTTTGAGTTTGAGGCCAGCCTGATCTATAGAGTTCCAGGACAGCCAAGGCTGTTACAGATGGGAAACTATGCTCCAAAAAACCAAAGGAAAAAGAAGAGAAATTACCAAGGACTAGGAGACGGTATAGGTACTTGCTTCCAAACTTAAGGACCACTATTCCACACCTGGAATATATACAATAAAAGTAGAAAATCAACCCCCAAGGGTTATCCTCTGACCTCTTCACATGTGCCTCATGCATGCACACTCATGTACAACATACAAACAAGAAGGAAAGAGGGGGACATTATTGAGATTCTCAGAGCTTTGGAGACACAACAGAACTGATTTGATTTCACTATTTTATTTAATATCTGTTGTGTCAACTTTGTGCAATGACTATGTAATTACTTTCAAAGACAGAAAGATTAATGTTATTAATTTTTATATCTCATTACCAGCTTTATGACTTTATTTTTAAAATAGCAAATATAAAAATCCCAGGAGGCTGGTATCCCTGGGGTTCAGTGCTAGAACAAATAATGAAGACGATTTGGCAGTCAACAGTTGCTCAGAGCATGAATTTGGAAGAAAAAAAAATCTCAGAAGCATGTATTTCTAAAACATTGAATGTTCTAATAGAAAACAAAGAGGCAAAGAAGGATGTCTATGTCTTCTTGGAGATAGAAAAGACTGACACCTTACATCTGAATGCATGGAAGCAGGTGACTATAGCCAGTTCTGTTCCCAAAGGTGGTCACGTCATCTTCTACTCTGGCTTTTTTCTGTTTTTCAATGTGGCCTTGATGCATTCCCATGATTACTTGAGTCAGGTTGCTTTCTTTTCACTTCTTCTTGGCTCATTTCTGACTCACTGGTTGAGTAGACAACATTCAATTCAGGATGTGTAAATGATGTCTGACTTTCAAGATTAGACTGAAAAAGGCTTTGTACTTGTAGCTCTTCCCACTGAAGTCTTCACCTTGTACACTCTGAGGCCCCATGAGCTCAACTGTACCTTACAAGGTGAGGCCTGAGGGCAGCAATTGAGGGAGTTCTCAGTAGTTTCAAAGATTCTCTTTCTGCTCATCCTTTTCCAGGACTTATTGAGAGCCTCTTCAAGAGAAATGAGTGCCAGAATCACACCGATGAGCCTGTCCTACCCATAAAACCATGTGTGAAATATTTTTCTTTTCATTTGTTTTTAAAGTTGTATTTATTTTATTTTATGTGTGTTTGTGTTTTGCCTGTATGTATGTGTACTATGTGTAGTGTCTGGTATCCTCTGAGTCCAGAAGAGAGCATCAGATCCATAGTGGCTAAAAGCTACTATGTTGGTGCCAAGAACCTCTCCTAGATTCTAAGAAACAACAAGTGCTCTTAACTACCATCTCTCTAGCCCCAGGGCTAAAGATTGTAAAGGGTATAGTTATATCACCTGTGCTCTTTTGTTAGATTTTGGGTTGTTTCCAGTGTTATTTATTTGTTTTGATACAGGCCTTTCTATAGGTCTTGAACTTGATTTGTAGCTGAGCATGACAATGAACTCCTGACCCTCCTGCCTCTGCCTCATAAGCTCTGGGATCACAAGTCTTTACCACATTTGCCTTTTCATGTCCTTAAACTGGTGCTTGTCACAGGCTCCCACCACTCCTCAGAGAGTATGGTGTTTACAGCTGCAAATTTAAGCCATGGGTAATAGTGTGTGTATAGGGGGGTACAGTTGTTTTCCTGTGGAATTACATCTATTGAATCTAAGACTCATGCAAACTAACCAAGCCCTGTCCTGCTGAGCTGCTTACCCTGGCCAGCAAGGAGCTTAAAGGGAACAAGGTTGTTGCAGACCCATGTCCCAGCTGTCACCAGCCACTAGGGATTAGTGAAGTTCCTCAGTGCAGCTCAAACATTGGTGGGATAGTGGTTAGCACAGCTGCTCCCGTTTCCTTCTGTTACTGTAACAAACACCAGCCTCAAAAGCAATTTAGAGGGAGAAATAGTTTATTTGGCATATACTTTGAGGTCCCAGTTCATCACTGTTGAAGTCGGACAGGAAATTGAGCAGGAGATTGAAAGCAGGCCCCAAGGTTCAATCTCTAGCACCAAAAAACAAGGTGTGGAAGAACTATAAAGACAATGTGCGGGCAGATGCAGAATGCTGGCTGAGGCCGCAAGAAACTAACAGTGCAGAGGGAGAAAAAGATGTATGTATCAGAAACAGAAGACAGCTGTGGCTGTAGTACAGTGATAAGGGGTTTGCCTACTATATGAACTGACAGCACGACCACTCCATAGTATGGTTAAGAAGATTGTTATTATAGATAAAAGAGAGAAATCAGCCAGAGGCATCTAGAAGAGTCCAGAGCAGAGGAAGTGTTAGGATTCTGTTCTAGCCTCCTGAAGCCACTCCCTGCCCTGAGTTCTGACTTCATGCCCCATTTAAGAATTTTCACTTCCGGAAACTCTCATGCTTCTTCCCTCCTGGGGAAGGAGCACTCTCCCTCTCTCCCTCTCTCTCTCTCTCTCTCTCTCTCTCTCTCTCTCTCTCTCTCTCTCTCTCTCTCTCTCTCTCTCTCTCTCTCTCTCATAGCAAGGTCCTTCTATGGAGAAACAGTCTAAGTGTCTCCTGCCTGCCACTGCCTCTCTCATACCCTTTGTCCGTGAGGCATGGCTTCTCTATTCATAGACATCTGCCTGCTAACCAGGTAAAGCATTATCTTATCATGCCAGACCAAACATGATCCCAACAGTAAGTGGCAGCAGACCAAAGACCAGGACTGGCCATAAAAGAAGGATGAGCAGAGCAGACAGAAAAGGAATACTCAGGATGCTATGGTATCCACCAGAGAAGACTACTAGAGCATGGGTTTAAGCCAATAGAAAGTCTTTATTAGCCAGCCAGTGACTACAGTGGGTGTTTGAGATCCCAGAGTATCATGAGCTTTTTTCAGGGTGAGCTTTTAAGCACAAAACCCATATCCTGCATTGACATACTTTAGTTAACAAGAACAGTTAGCCAGAAGAGAAACTATATGTTGGAGGCCACTAGCTCCAACTCCTCAAGGTGGCGCCATTATCTGGTGCTGGCCAACCCGCCTGAGTCAGTAGAGAACGCATGCGTGCTCTCGCGAGACTAGTTTCTCAGCCTCTTCCGTGGCGTCATGTGAAATACTGTACTGCAACCTATAGAAAGATGATACGTCTAAAGCAGGGGCCTTTTGGTCGGCATAAAATCGGGCGCTTCCTACCTCGTGCTCTCTCTCGCTATCCTTCTCCCCGCCGGGGCCTGTCGCCGCGGGTTCCTGCGCCGCGGCCCCCGGACCCCTCCGCTCCTCTCTGCCGTCTCTCTGCTCTCTCTCTCCCTCCTCTCTCTGCCCTCCCCTCCATTTTCCGTAAGCTGAATGCTCTCCCTCAAGACCCATTAAAGCTGTGCTGCAGAAGGATCCTATGTGTGTGCCGCGTCTTTTCTTGCTGGCGAGAAGTGGGCGCGGGACAACTATAGAAGCCAAAAGCAAGTTTAATACATTTAGATGTCTTCAGAATTATGGATTCTAATGGATTAGATCTTTGTTTTCATTTTGGCAAGTTGTGCTATCTACATGCTGAGTTTTATGGCCTAAATGGTACTCCCATCATGGAGTCAGTTGTGCTAAGGTTTAGGGGCCTATGGGCACCTTGTTACAAGGAGAGCAGGGTGGGTAGGCAGGGGAGACACAGAAAGTGAGCAAGCATAGTCAAAATACCAGGATTATGAAAAGAGTGAGTAGCTGGGAAAAGGAATCCTGTGAGCTGTGAGAGTTTGGGGTATGGAGAAAAGGTAAGAAGAGCTAGGGTGCTAGTATGAAGTTTGAAATGTATAACAGGTACTTGTGATACTGAGGGATCCTTGAGACCAGTAGGCACTTTGATGTGTTAATAGGCACTACTGATAGCCATTTGTCCCTGCTACCCTTTGAATTTTGAGGACATAGAGTTTCCTGACACCTAGCATGCAAAATTCCCTGGGTTAGATCCCCAATACAAGGTGGAAGGGAAGGGAGGGAGGGGAAATGAACAATAGCAAAACAATCAGTGTACTTCCTCCAGCTACAAGAAAGGAAGGTATACCTAACCTTCTTCTTAATCCAGAAAACGAGATTTCTCAGCAGAATATTGAAAACAACAGTTGCAGGCTGGGAACATAGTTTGTCCAGGATGAAACCCTGGATCTGGTGTATAGTGTCTGTTAACACTTAGGAAGGTAAAGAAAAGAGAATCGTATGTTCATGGTTGTACTTGGAGACATAGTGATTTTGAGACCAGCTAGGCTATATGAGACCCTGTTTCAACAGGAAAAAAAGAAAATACTTGTCTTCTATTAGCTGCCTGGGAGAGGCTAATTTTTAAAGAAATTAAAAGTTAAAATAAATAAAAGATTAGTCTAATTGAACTAGGCACAAATGCTTCTGAAGTCTAAGCTGCCAGTGAAGCTGAGGCAGGATGATCTCTGGAGGCCAGAAGTTCCAGGCCAGCTTCAGAAACATAGTAAAAGTAGACTTTGAAAATGCTCAGTGGGTAGAGTTGCTTGTCTCCAAGTCAACAACTGAGTTTGACCTCCAGAATCTACATGGTATGAATAAAAATCTGAATGATACAGTAAAGACGTGAAAATGGTTTCTCTGTGGTGTGAAAAATAAAAAGTGTATTGCAAACAGCCAAGGCTGTCCCTCAGGAAAGCAGAGAAGAGGGTTTTTTTTTCCTTTTTCTTTTTCTTTTTTCTTCTTTCTTTCTTTTTTTGAGAATTATAAAAAGAATGAATGTGTGGGAGAAGAGGAGCCTGTGACCTAGGGTGGGGGGGGGACATCCAAGGGTATAATAAGTATCTGTGAATAGGGGCTAAGGGAGCTGAAACAGTGCTAGCATGGTCCTGAAAATGTTGATACGCATTTGTTAATGGTAGAGTGATATGATCCTTTTGCCAAAAACAAGGGAAATGACTTCTTTTGGCAAGTGGGAAGCAGTTTCACAAGCTCCTGAGGAATGCTATGTTTTATCTAACCACCAGAAGTTCCTCTATATTAATTAAATGCTGAGTTCTGAATATTAGAAGTGTCTTTTGGAGTTTAAGAAATTGGAGTTTCCTTTATGGACCTGATATAAAACAAATCTTATAAGTTGTCCTCTGATCTCCACAAGCATGCCAGGGCATGCACACATATAACACACAATAAATTATTATAACTCAAAAAATCTATCTCAATAAAACAATTAGAGGCTGGAGAGCTTGCTCAACACTGGCTGCTCTTCCAGAGAACCTGGGTTCAATTTCCAGCAGCCACATGGTGGCTCACAACTCTCTGTCATGCCAATGTTGTGCCCTGGTCACAAGATCCCAGAAGAGACCACCAGAAACACAAACTCTCCAAATACAAAAGCAAGGTTTACCGAAAAGTACAAGCCTCAGCAGGAATCCCTTTCAAGCAAGCTGTCACAGCTGTGGCCAGAGAAGGTACCCCCTCACACCCCTCTGCAAGCTGAGTTTTAAAGGCAAGGTTACAGATCAATTAGGGGTCCCAGTACAGATACAACTCTGATTAGCTCATTTTTTTTTAGGGACTTTCCAGAATTCCTCTGTTATCTTAGCCAGCTGTTTGTGAACCTTCCTCTATAGACTATCTCCAGTATTGGGACATTCCAAGGTTAATTAGTTGCTATCAGATAGCCCGTCAGATATCCCTAGGCTATCTCCTGTTCTGTACTTTGCATTCAAAGCTGGGGTTCAGGGACTTTTGCTCAAAACCAATTCCAGGGGAATCCTACACTCTCTTCTGTCCAGGGTAGGCACTAGGCACACACATGGTGTATAGCATACATGAAGGCAAACACCCATACACATAATATTTAGAAAATAAAATTAAAAAGCAGGTACGGCAGCTCCCAGCTGTGATCCCAACACTCAGAAACCAGAGGCAGGAGGATTGCCATTAATTTGAATTCAACCTGAACTACAAATTGAGAACCAAGCCAGCTAGGGCTACACAGTCTCAAAATAACATAGTTAATAATTAGCATCCCAAGGGTGAAGAATGAAGTTCAGCAGAGGACATTTTCTTAGCTTGTGTAAGGTCCTGGGAAACAGAATAAGTATAAAGGGTTCAGAACTTACTGGATTCAAAAATAAAGTAGCTTTTTAATTAAGAGAAAGACAATTTAATTTTCACATGGTGCTGGCACATGCCTTTTACTCCAATACTAGGGAGGCAGAGTAGACTTCTGTGAGTTCAGGAAAAGCCTGGTCTACAGGGCAAGCTTGAGGCCAAGGCTACTGAGTTAGACCTTGTTTTTTTGTTGTTGTTTTGTTTTGTTTTAGTTGTGTGTGTGTGTGTGTGTGTGTGTGTGTGTGTGTGTGTGTGTGTGTATGCCTCCAGAGGCCAGAGTTATGCTGTGTTTCCCAGGAGCTGTAGCTACAGATAGTTGTGAGGCTCCATATGGATGCTCTAAATCATAGAACTCATCTCTCTCCCCAAATGAAGAGTTTAAGACCAAGGCATGGTTAGGGATATGGTTTCCAATATAAAGTTTCCACCCACCTCCCCCCTCCCAGCAAGGTCTCTTTGGAGATTGTAGGGGTGTGGGGAGGGCATTGCATCACAAGGAAATGGTAGGTTCATTTACAGTACCAAACTAGGTTGGAAGGTCCTATTTGCAACACCCCACCTAGCTGAGGTATTGTTTGTTTCTTTGTGTGGTGACAGGATGTTTCATACTCCAGGTAGGCCTCAAGCTTGCCTTCAATTCCTGATCCTCTTGCTTCAGACTCCAGACTCCTGAGTGTTAGGGTATAAGGTATGTGTCACTATAATGGTTTGGGATGCTGGAAGACAAGCATACCACCAAGTGAGCCACACCCCTAGCCCTTCCCTGCCAAAATGACATGACAATTATACAATAGGTTCTTAGTTTTATTTTTTTTTCTTTTTCTCTCCTCTACTTTCTTAATGTGGGCCCGAACATGGTGTGTGTGTGGGGGGGGGGGTACCGCGTCCAGTTTCTTGAGGGGTTCGAGTCTTGTCCAGGCGAGGGGCATCGAGGTTAAATAATCTGCACTCAGGAGTCGTTTAGGTTCCATCATTCAGGATCACAATGAGAGACCCGAGCTTTACTCAGTACATCTTATATCTTAGACCTGTTTCTCCCCATGCCATGCTTCTCTCCTGCCATGCATCTCGCCTAGCCTTTTTCCCCTCTAGCTTCCCGCCATATTGGTTTCCTTCTGCCCATTCCACTCACACTGACTCTACTAACTCTACTACATGCTTGTCTCCAGCTTCTTGCCTTGTGTCTCTCTTTCTGTCTCAGCTCTCCCCCCACTCTCTGCTTCCTTCTTAACTCTCTCACACCCTGCCCCCTCATCCGGACACACCCAAGGTCTTGGAAGATCCCAAAAGACTAGCACTCAGCAGGTGGCAGCGTCTATAAGGAGACTTGTAGCCCAGGAAAGCTTGTTTTTCCTTTTTCCCCCTATTAACATAAGGTTTTAGTCCTTTGGGGAGGAGGATGGGCCGTAAGGGCCAGAATGGCACTATTCGGGAGTCAACAGGGGGAGGAGAAGGAGAGGGAATACATAGCCTTGGCTGTCCTGGAACAACTGACATAAACAAGGCTGACCTTAACCTCACAGAGATCTGCCTGCCTGGGCCTCATGAATGCTGGAATTAAAGACTCTGTGAATGTATTTATTTATCCTTACAAAACTTTATCTCAGGGAAAGACCATTTTCCTAGAACATCTAGTGCCTGAGGGCAGGTCTAAGGAGAATCAAGGAAAATTCTCAGAAATGTGCCTGACAATTAATAGATTCAAAACTTTGTTTCTGCACCCACGGAAAGTTTAACCAATAGTTTCCAAGAGTTACTCTACTTCATACCCCTTTACCCAATCCTGAATTACCAACATGTATAACACTCCACTTACATTTTTTTTTCTTTAAAAACACTCTCACCCCCGAGCTCGGGACCAAATTCCCTTCACTGCATCAGAACATAGGTCTTTGGCCAGGTTTGAACCCATCAAAAGAATAAACTGACCCTTAGCTCCCTGGTGGCCTTTGGGGGCCTCTCAATACAGGTACAACAACTCCACCACACCCAGCCTTTATCCTGCCAATTTTTAATAGTGACTTTCAAAGACTAGAATCTTTTCATTTTAGTGAAGACTAATTTATTAACTGCTGTGCTTTCCTGGCAAGTATCTGCTTAGTCCAAGATCATAAAATTCTTGTGTGTGGTAGGATTGTTATTGTTTTTAGAAAGCACAGGCTTGGCTTACCTTTGCTCTTCTGTACACAATTCCTTCAACAATTAGAATTTTTGTTGCTTATTTCTTTTGGGTTTGTGGGGTTTTGAGACTGGTTCCCCTGTAGGCCAAGTTCTCCTCAAACTTTCTCTATAGCCAAAGATGACCTTGAACTCTGGATCCTCCTGTGTCTGCACCACGATTCATGGTTCAGCATCATTTGTGGAACAGTCCATTCTTTCTCTGTTATGTTGCCTTATTAGTTGAAGTCTGTATTTTTCCCACATTGATCTGTTTTCTTTCTTCCTTCCTTTCTATTTTTATACTTGGCTGGAGAACTAAATTGGAAAAAAAAATTAGGGACACTAGCTAGTCTTGCTAACATTGTGATACAAGTCAGATGATTTCATGTCAAATTGAATCCATATGCATTCCTGCCGTGTCTAGAGCAGTGCCCTGTGACAGTACTGTGGTGGTTTGAATAAAAAAAAGGCTCTCAGGCTCATATATTTGAATGCTTAGTTGTCAGGGAAAGGTGCTACATGAGAAGGACTAGGAGGCTGGCCTTGTTGGAGGAGTGTGTCATTGGGGGTGGAATTTGAGGTTTCAAAAGCCTAAGCTAGGCCAAGTGGCTCCCTTCCTGCTGCTTGTGGAACCAGAGGTATGACTCTCAGCTACTTCTCCAGCACTATGTCTGCCTTTGTGCTGCCGTGCCTCCTGCCTTGATGATAATGGACTGAACCTTTGAAACTATAAGCAAGCATCAATTAAATGCTTCCTTTTATCAGAGTGGCTGTAGTCACAATGTCTCTTCACAGCTATGGAACAATGACTGAAAGTACACTTCTCCCAAGCATTCCGTGTGATGAGCTTGAAAAACGTAAAGGCACTGACCTGTTTTCTAACCTTATAATATCCTGATCATAGTCACTTAAGGGCAAGAGTCAAAGTCAATTAATGAGTCCTTCTACAAAACTCTTTGGCAAATCTAATTTATTTGCTTTTTCCTATGTGTCAAGTCCAAAGGATATCCCTTTCCCACATCCCAAATGGGTAAACCCACTGATTCAGTCCAAAATCAAGTCTAGGCCCAGCTCAACCTAAACCATAGGGGGATTTCTGGTGAGTAAATAAAAGCTAGCATTCCTCAGGAACTTGTGAAACCAGTCCCATCCGCTGAAAGGAACCACTTTCCTTAGCTCTGATAGAGAAGACTGGTGACTACCTATAGTGCTTATCAATGTATCAAAGCCCACTCTGGCCTTCAGGCTCTTTCAGTATCATAACTACTGGTTACACATTTCAAACTCTATGCTAGCATTCTAATCCTTCTGACCTCCTCTTGCACCCTGTACCCTAAACCTCTCTGTCCTCACCCTACAGCTCAAGGGCTTTCTTCCCTGAAGCTACTCACAGACCTTATAACCCACTTTTTTAAGTTTGTTTTTGCTCTATTGGGGGGGTCCTCCACCCAGCTCCCAAATATATCACACATGAAGGCTTATTCTTAGTTATAAATGATTGTCCTTAGCTTGGCTTGTTTTCTGTCAGCTTTTCTTAAATTATCCCAACTAATCTTATTTTCAGTCTGTGACTGGCTATGTAGTTGGGTGACTGGTCCCTATAGACCTCTTCCTTTTCTGGCTACTTCTTCCTTCTCCTGCCAGATTTCTCTTTCAGTTTAATATCTGTGCCTGCCAGCTTCACCTATCCTTTTTCCTGCCTCACTATTGGGCATTCGGTTCTTTATTAAACCAATCAGGTGTTTTAGGCAGGCAAAGTAACAGAGCTTCACAGTTAAACAAATGCAGCATAAACAAAAGTAACCCATCTTAAAATAATACTCTACAGCACCCACGGTTCTCTACTATTCTCTCTCTTACTATAGCTTGCTATCTCTTTTTCTTCTATTGTCATCTTCTCTGTAGCTGGAAGTTTCTGGACCACCCTAGCACCCCCCCCACCAGGTCAGGACCCACAGTCTCTTAGTCCGAAATAATCTCCACTCTTCCACTTCCCTGAATTCTCCTAGTCTGATAGCTCTCCTATAATTATTACTGGCCAATCAATGTTTTATTAAACCAATATGAGCAACAAATCTTTTCAGTGTCCCCTAGACACTTTTTACTGGGTCCCCTAGAATACCTTTTACTGGGTCCCCTAGAATATTTTTTACTGGGACCCCTAGAATACCTATGCATTTTAGAATTATTTTGTAAATGTTTGTCAAATAAGGTCTAAGATTTTGATTGATCTATCTGTAGATCAATTTATGGGAAATTTACTATTTTTAACACACACAGGAACAGACCACACTGTTTATTTGGGGCAGGTTGCCAGGGAAGAGAGGAGAAAAGACAGCAACACCCCTTATGGCATTCCTTTATGAGAGAGCAGATAGGTACAGGTTTACATAGCCACACCTAAAGTATAAATATGGATGAAGGGGGGGGAGCAGGTGCCCAGAGTGCCCAGGTAGCATGTGTAAGTTTATGTGGCTCTGCCTGGTCATGCATATGGATGAGAAGGGCATGCCCTCCACATGTAGCATGTTCTGCTGGCACCATGTCAGGTTAGTCAGGCTAGCATGTCTACCAGGTAGCTACCATGTGCCAGGAATCCTTAAGTTTGCATCTTAATAATACTGAGTCTTTTAATCAATGAACCAATAAACAGTGCTTTATTTTAGATCTCAAATGCTTTAGTAAACATTTCATAAATTATCCATGCGTATCTCATACTGGCATACTTAGATTTAGTTCAAACTACTGCATGCTTGTATGCTGTTCTAAATAATACTAGTTATAGCTAAAATTATGACCTATAAAAGATATGTTCTTTCCCGGTATGGTGGCTTATGCCTATCATCCTAGTTCTCAACAGGCAGAGGCATCAGGATCACCATCAGTTCTAAGAGAGTGACTATATAGTGATATCCTGACTCACAATCAGAAAGAAAAAAACATAAAACAAACAACTACAAGTTCAGGAAACTAAAAACATTTTTCTTTTCTTTCTTTTATTAAATTTTTTTGTATAATATATCCTGAGTATAATTTCCCTTACCCCTACTATATTCTCACTGTCTCTCCACCTCTCCTCCCATCCAGATTACCCTCTTTCTGTTCTAAGGGTCGAGAAACTCACTGCATAAAGGAGGACTCCAAGAGACATTCCCTCATGCAACAAGCAAGGGGATTTTTATTCCAGGTATACTTGAGGCTCTCTGAATACACAGGAACAGGGAGCCCCGAGCTGAAGTGGAGCGGGGGTTTTTATAGGGTGTAGGGAACAAAAAAAGTTCAACCACAGGTCATGAGTGTTGCTTAATGCAAGAAGAATATAAGAAGCAGATGTTCTGTCAATGTATATTTTACGGCTTTTCCAAGAACTGGGTGGGTATTCTTCCTTGGAACTTCAAACACACACTCTGGGGGATGGTAAACAGCCATATAAAATTCGTACAAGGTTCATCAACTTCTAAGCACACACACTCTGGGAAGTCCCTATCTGTTTTTCTTAACCTTTTGCCCTATCTCAGGAGGTGGTTAACAGCCATCTGGAGCTCATCAATCCTGGAACTTTAAGTGTACTCTTTGTTTATCAGAAGGGGGTGGTACAGAGTTCAACCAATTTTCCTTTACACTGTCTCTTATTAAAAACTAGGCTTCTAGGGGATACTAATAAACTATAGTGAGATACAACAAAATAAAACTATCAAATCAGAACTGCACTAAACAAGCAAAAGGAAAGGAGCCCAAGAAAAGGCACAGAGACCCATTCATTTGTGCACTCAGGAATCCCATAAAAACTCAAAACTAGAAGCCATAATACACACATGTATATACATGTGGGGTAAAAAGAAATAAAAATGGGTCCCATATTGGACACTGCTTGGATAGCCAAGAACCTGAGACTAGATAGCCCAGGTACCTAGAAGGAAGCCAAATACTACTGTTCCACTAAAGAAACATAGTAATAAAAAGACTCTTAATGGCATTCTGCTATACGCATAGATCAGTGCCTTGCTCAGCAATCAGAGGAGAGTCCTATTACAGCAGATGGGAACAAATATAAAAGCCCGCAGCTAGATAATATACAGAGAGTGAGGGACTTTGGATCACTTGGCTAAGGGGAAGCCTTATATACAGAGGGTTTTTTTTTTTAACCTTAAGTAACCAAAAAACACCTGGCCTGGGTCAACTTCTTTGTTCTCTGCTGACTTCCTGATTCCTTAAATGCAGCACCTGCTGCACCTGCTTGCGCAATGATCTGATAATAAAACAGATCAACTGATTCCAGAAAACACCACAGGCCATAAATGGTGCTAAACCCTGGGGGCTGCAGGCCAACTTCTACAGCACTCAGCCCAAATTAAAATGTCTCCATCAGATCCCTAGGAGCCTAGGGCTCAGGAAACCCTGAGGAAGAGGAGGCAGGCATAAGATCCAGAGGGGAAGGAGGACAGCAAGGAAACAAGGCCCTCTAACCATCAACCATGCGTATGAAGTCACAGAGACTGAAGTGCTTGCACAGGGCCTGCGTAGGTCTGCAGCAGATGGGGACCTAGGGCTGAAAAGAGAAATAGGCGTACGCCCCTGTCCCTAACCCTGAAGCTATCTCTAACTAACAAGCACCTACAAACGAAAATTTAGTTTTGTCCAAAGAAGTTCCACTGGGTAAACAAGCCGCTCTTAAGGGCAGGCTCCATGCCCAACTGTAGATGATCAATGACAAGGAAAATGGACTTAACAGCACCTTTGCATTTCACAGATTTGACTTGGTATTATAATAAAAACCTGGAGCCAGATATTGGGGAAAAACTGAAATATCGGAGATGGGGAACAAACCACAGCCAACCCTCTTCCCAAATCCTCTGACTCCAAGCTTCTCCATATTCAGGAACTTCTCCCTTCTCTCCCTCCCCCAGATATCTCACTTCCTTGTTCAACTTTCCTAAAGCTAAGATTGAAGGTGTGAGTCCTTGAACTCACAGAGATCCAGAAAGATCTCTGCCTGTGATGGGATTAAAGGCATGGGTCACCACTCCCTGACCTTCATGGCTTGGGCCTGGGGTTGGCTCTATCCTCTTATATTTCAGACTATTTTATTAAACATACAATACATCACACCTTTGGAGGTTTCTTGTCTCATAATGTCATTTCAGGGTTCTTCCTGTTTTTTTGTTTGTTTGTTTGTTTGTTGTTTTTTTTTCTTAAACCTACTTTTTATTTTACAATTTTTGGTGGAGGAGGGTTTATTTTTCAGGACAAGGTTGCTCTGTATATCCCTTGCTGTCCTGGAAATCACTATGTAGAGCAAACTGGCTTCCAACTCAGAGATCCAACAGCCTCTGCCTCCTGACTGCTGGGATGAAAGGCCTGGGTCACTACCACTCAGCAATATTTTATTCTTAAATGTAGAGAAATCATGTAAGTCTTTCTTTTTTTAAAATACATTGATTATATGCATAATTTGTGTGTTAAGGGGGGCATGACAAGGCATGTGAGAGTCAGAGGACAATTTTGTGGAGTCAGCTGTGCTTTATCTCTCTATGGCTCTGGATATCTAATTCAGGTCTTTAGGCTTGCAAGCCAACAGCTTTATTTAGTGAGCCATCTCACTGGCCATTGTCTCTAAATTTGTTTCTTTTTTAAAAAAATTATTTATTTTTATCAGTAGTCTTCCAATTAAATGACAAATCAGCTGAGAAAGAAATCAGGTAAACAATAAATCATGATAGCCACAATAAACAAACAAATCACAATGGCCACAATCATTATTAACTATCTTGGGGGTAACTCTAACCTAGCAAATGAAAGACCTGTATGACAGAAATTTCAAGACTTTGATGAAAGAAATTGAAGAAGATATCAGAAGATGGAAAGATCTCCCATGCTCCTGGATAGGTCAGATTAATGTAATAAAAATGGCAATCTTACCAAAAGCAATCTATTGATTCCATGCAATCCCCATCAAAATTCCAACACATCTGTTATTGTTTTATTGTTTTCATTTGTTTTTTTGTTTTGTTTTGTTTTTTTGAGGCAGAGATTTTCTGTAGCTTTGGAGCCTGTCTGTAATTCCCTCTGTAGATCAGGTTGGTCTCTGAAATCACAAGATTTGACTGCCTCTGCCTCCAGAGTGCTGGGATTAAATGCATGTACTACTACCACCTGACTCCAACCCAATTCTTACACACCTTGAAACAATACTCAACTTCATATGGAAAACGAAAACCCAGGACAACTAAAACAACTGTGCAATAAAAGAACATCCGGAAGTATGTTCCCTTATTTCAAGTTCCATTATAGAGCTATTGTGATAAAACCTCATGGTATTTGCATAAAACAGACATGTGGATCAATGAAATCAAACTGGAGGCCCGGTTGTAAATCCACATACCTATGGACACCTGATTTTTGGTAAAGAAGTCAGAAATATGCAATGGAAAAAAAGCAAGCATCTTCAAAGAATGGTGCTGGTCTAACTGGATGTCTGTGTGTAGAAGAAAAAAAAATAGACCCATATTTATCACCCTGCATGAAATTCAAGTTCAATTGGATCAAAGACCTCATAAATCAGATATACTGTACCCAATAGAAGAGAAAGTGGAGAATATCCTTGAACTCATTGGCATAGGAGACAACTTTTTTAACAGAACATCAATAGTGCAGGCACTAAGACAGACAATGCATGGGACCACATGAGACTGAAAAGCTCCTGTAAGGCAAAGGACACCATGAACAGGACAAAACAACAGCCTCCAGAATGGGAATTCACCAACTCTACATCTGAGAGTGGGCTAATATCCAATAAATACAGCAAAGTCAATAAACTAGACATAAAAAATCCAAATAATCTGATTAAATAAAGGGAACACAGCCAAAGAGAATCCTCAACAGAGGAATCTTAAATGGTTAAGAAACACTTTAAGAAATGTTCAACATTCTTACTGTCAGAGAAATGCAAATCAAAATGAGTCTGAGATTCCACCTTATAACTGCTATCAAATGGTTAAGATCACAAGTAACAGTTCATGTTGGGAAAGGATGTGGAGCAGGGGGAACACTTTCCCATTGCTGGTGAAAGTGTAAACTTGTTCAGACACTTTGGAAAACAATATGGCAGCTTCTCAGAAAACTGGGTATCAATATGCCTCAAGGTTCAGCTATACCACTCTCGGGTATATACCCAAAGGAGGCTCTATCCTACAATAAGGACATTTACTCAACCATTTTAATTGCAGCTTTATTCATAGTAGCTAGAAACTGGAAACAACCTAGTTGTTCCCCAACTGAAAATGGATAACCAAAATATAGTACATTTACACAATAAAGTGTTACTCAGCCGTTTACAAAGAAAATGACATCAAGAGCCAGTCACGGTACAAAACCTTTAATGTCAGTACTTGGGAAGCAGAGGCAAGCAGATCTCTGTGACTTTGAAGCCAGCATCTCAAACAACAGCGACAGTAGGAAAATGGGTGGAACTAGAAAAAAGTCATCCTGAGTGAGGTTACTCAGACCCAGAAAAACAAATATATTCACTTGTAAGTGGATATTAGCTATAAAGTAAAGAATAATTGTGCTACAATCCACATACCCAGAGAGGCTAAGTAGGGGGAAATAGAATATATTTTGCAGGTGGACCAAAGGCAGCTGGGGATTAGAAGGAGGAATTGATTGGAGGTAGGATGGACAGAGGGAGAGAGCAATGAGAGAGATTACAGGAATTAGGGGCATTTGGGAGCCGAGGTAGGAACTTAGTGCAATGGAAACTCTCAGGAATCTCAGAAGGTAATCCTAGTGAAGATGGCTATTAATGGGGATATGAAGCCTGAATACCAGCCATCTTCTGTAATCACACAAGGCTTCTAGTAAAGGGATTGAGACACTGACCTAGCCTACAGTTTGTCCTGCCTAAAAGATGTACTGGGGTAAAGGTGGCACAGAACTTGTGGGAGTCACTAACCCATGGCTTAGTACTACTTGAGATCCCTGCCATGAAATGGAGCACCACATCTCACAGTACCAGGAGAGCCAAGAACCAGAAACCAGATAACCCAGAGACCAAGATAGAACCAAATACAACCAAAAATGATTCTTAATAATACTCTGCTATACCTCTAGACTGGAGTCTAGCATACTTGTCACCAGTGAGGCTTCATCCAGCAACTGATGGGAGCAGATGCAGAGACCCAAAGCCCAACATTAGGTCAAGCTTTAGGAAACCTGAGGAAGAGAGGTAGGAAGGATTGTAGGAGTCAGAGGGGGTAAGAACAACACAACAAAATGTTCCACAGAACCAACTAATCAGGGCTCATGGGGGCTCACAGTCACTGAACCGACAATCAGGGAGCCTATATGGATCTGACCTAGGACCTCTGCATGTCTGATATGTTTGGGTAGCTTGGTGCTTTTATGGGATTCCTAATGGTGGAAATGGGGCTGTCTCTGACTCTTCTGCCTGCTTTTGGGAACCTTTTCCTCCTAGTGGGTTGCCTCATACAGCCCTAATATGACAGTCTGTGCCTTATTGCAACTTGATATGCCATATTTCGTTGATATCCCTGGGAGACCTACTCTTTTCTTAAGGGAAATGAAGGAGGAATAGATCTTGGGGAAGGGGGAGGTGAAGGGGAGGGGCTGAAAGGAGAAGAGGGAGGGGAAATTGTGATCAGGATGTAATATATGAGAGGATATATATATTTAATATATATATGATGTATTTATTTTATGTGATTTGCCTACATATTTGGATGTATACTTGTGTGCATGTCTGGTGCTGGAGTTCAAAAGAGGGCCTTAGATACCCTGGACCTAGAGTTAGTTAAGGAGGGCTATAAGCCACCATGTGGATGCTGGGAATCAAACCTAGGTCCTTTGGAAAAGGACTTTAATCTCTGAGCCATCTTTCATTTTTAAGTCTGATGTGAGATGTTTTATAGATGTTCTTTATCATGACAGGCAAATTGCTCACAATCCATTTCAGAGAATGAATAATGCCTTTTGGAAAAGGGCTACTTCCTCATCTGTTGGGCTTAACCATAAAATACTTACTCTGTTGATAACAGTAGATTATGTTGATCCATTTTCAAACACTTCACAAACCTTGTATTCCTAATATGAATTCCATTTACCCAATTTATCTTCCTGCTGGATTCAATGTGCTAGTATGTTAGAGATTTATATTTGTGAAGGATATTAATCTACAGAGCTATTTATCTATTTGTTTAAAAAAATTGCAACAATTTAGTTTAAAGACTGTAATTGACTTTATTTTGGAAATGTAGAATAGAGGAATATTTCATTCCTAAAACACATAGTTAGTTTAAGTATTCCAATGAGCTACACAAAACGAAGAGTTCATTTCAACAGGAAACAAAATAATAATTATAATAAGAGTGTAAGTAAGGACTGTTCCAGAGGTCCCTTAGTAGCAATGACTGTTTCATTCTTGGTGTTCTGGGTATTCAGGCAACAACTTAGTTTGGTTTAGGAACTGAGGAACCTGCCTGACTCCATTTTAAAGGCAGAAGCCATTATACTGTATTCTTAAAAAATAAGTTTCTATCTACTATTGAATTGAGTTGCTCTCTGTTTCCTAGACCCTGACATTCCCCAACCCATGACCTTGATTTTTTTGGGAATATTCTGCCCTCCCTGACCATCCCTTATCCTCTTTGACCTTCCTAATCACATGGTGGCTGATCACATAAATGTTGATTTTTGTATTTCTTTATTTCTTCCATAGTCTCCCTTCTGTAAAACTACTCCTGGTGTGGCTTTACTCCTTAAAAGTGGCCCAAGAGACAGATTCAGGGTTTCTCTCTTTAATCTAATTTAGGAGGCAGTTGAGGTCCAGCACTTGGGTACACTCCAATAAACATCAAGCTTGTTTTATATTTGGCTCAAATTGTGGTGATCATCCTATTCTTACCACTGGGACTAATAGAACATGGAACTTCAACATGAGTACTGTAAAGATGAGATTTTCCTGGCCTAACCTAAGATTTGACCTCTTGTGCTGTCACACTAACTTTCTGTTTGCTAAGAAGATGCTTGTTCACTAATCTCCTCCTGAGCAACACAGGATGTACTTCCTCCATTACTTGGCTGGGACCGAATTCCACATCCCTGATATAGCAACCTGGGTGGGGCCACCCAGGAAAGCCCTATATGAGAACTGTTAACCTAAGCAGGCAAGAACTTTCTGAAGCTTCCATTTCCATTACTCCAGGAAATGAATATCCCCAGGTGGTCCCCTGCTTACTGGTCCCTTGCTTGCCCAAGACTCTATTGTTTCACAGGAAATATGCCTGCCTGCCTGTCAGCATTCCTAAACTCCATCCTAAGCTGACCTTTGGCCCTGCCCTGCTGTAACTTTCCCCTCCCCTACCCAGAGTGCGGTATAAGAACTCTACCCTAAAAGCATTCAGCGTTCTTAGCTTCCACAGTTCCCCGAGCCCGCACATGTGTGTGTACCAGTATATCATTCATATTCATTAAATTCTCTTTTTCTTCAAAGTTAACAGTGGTCATTAGCCGTGGTCTTGGGGTGTCTAGGGGTGCTCTAGGGGCGCCCGCCCATTACAATACTCCATTTTGATTTTTATTCTGTTCTGTGGTAGCGTGGCCAGAAATAAAGGTTTCATGCAGCTGCTCACTGTGTAGCTGAGAAACTTCTGAAACCTCTGCCTCTACCTCCCAAGTGCTGGACTTGTAAACACGGCCACCACCTACCTCTTCTTTATCAAAATCTTAAATTCACATTACTTTTGTAAACTTCAGAAATTCTATTCCCAGGAATCAATCTTATATTCATTGGGATCTATAAATAAAATACTCCACTGACACAGGGAGTTTAGTAGGACTATGTAATGACAAAAAAAAAAATGGAGACAACTAGGTAGCCACAAATGGGGGGATGGTAAAATAAATTATGACTCATTAAAACAACAGGATAGTGAGGAAACAAGCAGAGCAGAGAGAAAGAGAAGGGGCAGTTGAGTATAAAAAATTTTAGGCCAAGCCCAATATTTAATTTTTAAAAACTTATTACATTAGTCTATCTTTGCATCTGCATGTGTTGGGAAGATCCCACATGGATGAGTGAGAGGAAAAAGTCAGTTCTTTCCTCCACCACATGGGTTCTAGAGAATCAAACTCAAGTCATCAGGCCCCAAGTACCTTTAACCACTGAGCCATCATGTAGGCCCAAATAATTATATTTTAAAAACTCATTAAAATTGTAAAGAGGGAAAATTCTTACTGTGACCATTTTACCCCTTCACTATAAACAATTAAGAGACTTTCCAGATGGTGCTCAACAGCTACCACCAGATGATAAATATCATTGTAAAATCCCCAGGATGTTCACAGAGTTTCTGCTCCTTGTGATGAGAACTAAGTATTGAGAAAAGCTTTTGTTTACCGGATATGTGGTTACCTACCCAGCTGCACGTAGCCACATTCCTGACCCCTACCCCCATGACTAACTTCCCCATGATTCACTTCCTGCCCTATAAAAGCTTCGCTCATTTGTAACTCGGGGCTCATTGTTTCTTTGAATATAGTGGGCCCCACGCGTGGAATAAAGGTTTTTTTTTTTTTCTTTCTTTTTAAGACTAAGACCTAAGACTCTGGCTCAGTTTGTCTCTCTTGCTTGTTCCAACCCTAACAAAAATCACTTCAAAACACGTAAGATGCAGCTAAAAATTACTTCTGGAGGGAAACTCAAATATTCTGTTCATTATAACTTTCTTCCCTACATGTTTCATAATATAAAGTTACTAAATTATTAATAATAAAAAGACCAAATTGTTGTGAGGACTCTGGTTTTCCTAGAACTGGAGTTAGAGATGTTTGGGGGCTACAAATAGGTCCCAGGAACCAAATTCCCAGATCATTTGCAAGAGCAAGTCCTCTGAACTGCTAAACCATCTCTCCAGCTCCATAAGATTTTTTTTCCTTTAATTCAAGAAAGGACTTAAAGAAGGAATTCAAAAAATGAAAACAGACCAAAAATGTAAAGTTTTTCATGTGAAACAATCATGAAAATAATAGTAAAATATATTTGGTATACTTATTCTATCTGAGTTTAGAGAAAGATTGAAACATTTACAGTGACACATATTTGATTGGGCTGTTGGGAAAGGCATGCAAAGACTCCAAGACATACCTCAAGGTTGCTAAACTTTCCAACTGGAAAAGTTTGAGATTCTATCAAAAAATGTTTCTTTTTGTTTGTTTGTCTGTTTTTTCTAGGCATAGGATTGCATACTTTAATCCCAGCACTCTGGGGATAGAGGCAGACAGATCTATATCTATATCAAATGCCAGAATGACATAATAAGCTGTTTTAATAAATAAACAAAAATTATATTACCTTTATTATTTATACTGTGAAAATAGAAAAATCCTGTAACTCTCTCCCCCTCGACCCCTTCCTGAGGTCCCTGAAACTAGCCAAGGTTGAGATGGCTGTTTCTCGGAAAAGCTTTGTTAATAGGTTATATTTTCCCCATTGCCTGGCTGAGACTGCATTCCTCATTCCTGATGTAGCAACCTGGGTGGGGCCATCCAGGAAAGCCCTACCATGAAAACTGTTAACTGTTTGTCGAAGCAGGCAGGAACTTTCTGAAGTTTGCACAATTGCCCTGCTCCAGGAAATGAATGTCTTCAGGTGGTCCTATTGTTTCACAGGAAATAGTTTGCCTGCCTGCATTCCTAAACTCTGTCCTAAACTGACCTTTGGCCCACCCATATCCCCTCCCCTACTCAAGAGTGGAGTATAAGAATTCTGCCCCGAAAATATTAAGGGCTCTAGGCTTTTCTTCAGTGCCTGGAGCCCACACATGTGTGTGTACCGGTATTCATATTCATTAAACTCTCTTTTTCTTTAATGTTAACAGTGGTCATTAGTCGTGGTCTTGGGATGTCTTGGGGTATCTTGGGGTGCTCTAGGGGTGCCCGCCTATTACAGTACAGAGCTTCATGTTTACCAAATTCAAAAACAAAAATACAATAATGATGAGGAGGAATGAGAGGAGGAAGATGAAGATGGGAAAACATTAAAAAAAAAAAAAAAGACACTACAAGCCAGGCCAGGTGTGGGGTAGCACATCTGTACTCTTAGCAGTGGGAGGATGCTGAAGGAGAAGCAGGATTTCCAAGGTTATCCTAGTCTGCACAGTGAGTTCCAGGCCAGACCCAGGGACATGGAGATAGATAGACACATAACAGGGAGATTGTAGAGGTCAGCCTGCAATCCCCAGGGATTAGCACTGTTTAGTAGCCTGCAGTGTTTACAGGAACCAATTGATCCATTTCCATTATCAGGAGCTACACCCAAGCAGGTGCTTTGATTTAGGGATGAGGAAGTTAGCAGAGGACAAAGAAGCTGGTTAAAGTCAGGTTTAGCTTGTGAGCTACAGGGGTTACTCAAGGTCGAAAAGCAACCTTCAGCATATAAGGCTCTCCCTGAGCTTCAATAAATGGCATTCTTGGTTCAAGAGTGATCTGTGTGTGTTTATTTTTCAATCTGTAGGCCTTTGTTGGGTGAAGCTCTCTCTGTAATGCTGGAGTTTACACAATATATACAAAGATACAAGGTCATCTGTTGTCTCCCGAATAAGTGCCATTCTGGGCCTTATGGCCCATCCTCTTCCCCTAAGGACTAAAACCTTGTTTACAGGGGGAAAAAGGAACTACAAATCTCCTTATCGCTGCCACCTGCTGAGTGCTAGTCTCTTGGGATCCTCTATGACCTTGGGCGTGCCCGGATGAGGAGGCAGGGTGTGTAAGAGAGTGAAGGTGACAGAGAGCTGAGACAAAAGAGACACGAGGAGGGACTCAGGCAGAAGCGGGAGAAGAGGCAGAAGCTGGGGACAAGCATGGATTAGAGTCAGTGTGAGTAGAAGGGGCAGAAGGAATCCAGCATGGCGGGAAGCTAGAGGGGAAAAAGCTAGGCGAGATGCAGTGGCAGGAGAGAAGCATGGTTAAGGGACAGACAGGTCTAAGATGTAAGATATACTGAATAATAAAGCTCAGGTCTCTCAGTGTCAGAGAGAGCCTGAATGATGGAATCTAAACGACTCCTGAGTGTAGACTTATTTAATCTTGACGCTCCTTGCCTGGGACAAAACTCGGACCACAAAGAAACTGGACGCGGTAAGTGGAGGTCATAACCGAGACCCACCCGGTAGTCATCCTCCAGGGCACAGTGAGTTCAAAGCCAGCCCAGGTTTCAGGAGACTCTGTCAAAAAAAAAAAAAAGTATTAGTTAATCTATAAATTTGTAATTGAAAAGAACTCACATTTATAAAATTTCCTGTTGTGACAAGACAGGGATCCATTTGTTTCTCTCCTTTGTGGGCAAATGCTCAGATGTCCTGGTTTCATATAGCGTACTTGCTTAGTCATACAATACTTTAGAAAAATATCTGTAGAAGATGAAATTGACTACTACATTCCCCACCTTTTTAAGTTTTAAAATTATTCTTATGTGTATGAGGTACACACATGCCACAGTGTGTGGAGATCAGAGACAACTTTGTAGAGACAGATCTCTCTATCAATCTTTAAGCCATTCATTTTTTCTGGATATGCGGGTTGGAACTCAGGTCTCCAGACTTGCTCTGCAATTTCTTTACCCTATGAACTACCTTTCCAGCCTCCTATACTCTTGTTTTCACAGTCTTCTCCCATCATATTTATCACACAGTCCTATTTTTCAGCTCACTGCTTTCCGTACAAGGTCTCAAAACCAACATGGCTCACTTTCCTCTCAATCCATTTGTGAAGTGAGAAGGACTCCCCAGATAGTGCCCCTCACCACATGACAAGATCTCAGAGCATTGCTTGTTTATTGTGATAAGATCTAAACTTAGTATCTGTTTGATCCGGAAAGGCTTTGTCTGCCAGATTATGTGATTACTGTGGTTACCCACACACCATTAGGTAGCTCATTCCAGAACCCCTACCTCCTGCCCTATAAAAACTCATTTGTAAATCGAATCCCATTGTTCCTAATACAATGGGACCCACTAGTGGAATAAAGTTTTCTTTTCTTCTTAAGACTGAGACCTAAAATGCCCCGTCTGCTAAATCAGACCAAGTCAGGTGAGGGACGTTGAGGTTAAATCAGCACTCAGGAGTCATCAGGTTCCATCATTCAGGGTCACAAGAGATCCCCGAGCTTTATTCAACACAACCTTTTATATCTCTCAATACTTCCTCCGAGTAACTACCTCCTAGTCATCCCACACCAGAGGTCATAGACAGTCCCATGATTAATGCCCCCTGGGGTTGGCAGCAATAACAGGAAAAACGCAGAGCAGAAAAAACATTATGTTTGTCCCCCTAGCTGTCACAAGGTTCAGTTCTCAGGGAGGAGGGGGCTTCGAGGGCCAAGGTGGAATTCTCCACAGGCACACATCTATGCATTCAATCCAGCCTGATGCCAGGAACCAACACTAAAACTCTGCCTCAGTTTGTCTCACTTGTTGTTTTAACCTTAACACATTGAGCACTCAAGTACTATTTCGGCCTCTGCAAAGTCTTGGCCCTGAGCTCAATCTCTTAACAGCCTCCCTGCGACCAAACTTGCTGAATGCTCACTTCTGGGAAATTTGTTGTGTCTGACTAAACCTGACCCAGAAGATATGAAAAGATATTTTCTCTTTAGGTTTCCTCTCACCCACTCCCTTCCTTCCCCCCCTTTTATTTTGGAAGTGATGGAGATTCAACCCAGAATTTTGTGTACATTAAGGCAAGCCCTTCCTGCTTTTCACAGTGATATTTTTTCAGGCAGGCTTAGCTGCAGAACAGGATAATCGAGAAATTTATTCTAGATACTACTTCTAATTATCATCCCAGTCCGTGTGCTTAATTTTCTGTTGCTATGACTAGATAACTGAGACTAGTTATTAGTTTAAAAATAACCAAGAAATGTATTTTCTCCAAGTCATGGAGTCTTGAAGTCCAGTGGCCAGGCATGAGCAGGTGGGTTTGTTACCGGCTGAATTAAAGAAGACCTCGGACCCAGATTTCTTACAAGATGAAAAGAAAAAGTTTACTGGATACACTCATGAGTGGGCTCAAGGCACGGTGAAAAAGCCAAGAGCCCCGAATATTTTTGGGGCAGAATTCTTATACCCTACTCTGGGTAGGGGAGAGGGTATGGGCGGGCTTGGCTCACTAACAGGGTGGGACCAAAGGTCAGTTTAGGACAGAGATTAGGAACACAGGCAGGCAAGCTATTTCCTGTGAAAGTCTTGTGCAAACAGGAGACCTGTGAGCAGGGGACCACCTGGGGACATTCATTTCTTGGAGCAGGACACGTTGTGCAAGCTTTAAACAGTTAACAGTTAACAATTCTCATGGTAGGGTTTTCCTGGGTGACCTCACCTAGGTTGCTCAGGAATGTGATCCCAGAGCCTTATCTTGGGTGGTTCTGTTGAATGAAGTCCAGAAGGTCAAACTGCTCACCAGGTGGGTCTCAGGAATTCAGGAAGTATCTTGGTGGTCAGGCTCAAGCTGCCGGGTGTGTCCCAAGCAATCCAGTTGAACAAAGCTTTTCCGAGAAGCAGCCATCTAATTCAGTGATACAATGAAGCCGAAACTCTGTCAGCCTTGGCTAGTTTTGGGGACCTCAGAAGGGGTCAAGGGGGAGAGAGTTACAGAATTTTTCTATTTTCACAGGTTGAGTAAAACCTGCTCTCTACATGACTGTACCTTCCCTCACTTCCTGGACAAATAGGGAATGCTTAAAGAGAGGAGAGATTGGGGTGGGTTATCCCAAAGATCAGTGGAATTCAGTGGTTTCTGCCTTGTGGATTTTATATATTTTATAAATATTTATGAGATGGTTAGCACATTTGAGGGGTAAGGTAACTCCCTTTCCTCTTTTCCTCCCCAAATCAGTAGACAGATCTTCATTTTATGAGTTTCTTTTCCCCACAATGTTGCACGAATAAAGGAAACTCAGAGCCAGATCTCAGGGAAAGGCTGAGATATCAAAGAGAGGAAACACCACAGTCAGATCTCACCCAGCTGTCTTCCAGCTTCCTCAGCCTCCTCCTTGTGCCTTCTACTGCCTCCTCTGTCTTTTGATGCTTGCCTTAAATGCCCTCTTCACCCAGCTGTTTCACATCCAGGTTAAGATTAAAGGCGCTGTACCACCACTGCCTGCCTGGGAGCATGGAACTCCCTCTGTAAACTAAGATGATCTCAAACTCAGATCTGCTGGGATTAAGGGCATAGGTCACCATTCCCAGGATACTCCCTGTGCTGGGATTAAAGGTGTGAGTTACCACTGTCTGATCCTCCTAGACTGACTGTGGGTAGATCCCTCTGATATCTCTGACTGGGTTTTTATTAAATTCCAAACATATCCCCACATCACAATCCTCTGGAAAAGCCCACAAAATAGGCAGGTGTCAAAGCTACAACGTAAATGCTATTATAATGAAGTCAAGGTCATTTGAGAATTTGGACTTTTCCATAATGAACACATGAGAAAATGCTCTGGAGAGTTAGTTTTTTGTGTGACAGGAACCTTTCTTCAGCCTCAAGGACACTGGTCCACAAATGGTATCTATCTTTCTGAAAGTACAGATATAACAGGGCTGAGAGTCCCTTGGTAATTTCATAACTCACTCCTTCTTGAAATGCTCAAGATTCTATGATTAGGCTCAAGGCCACCAGTTAAGAAAACAGAAAAAGCTGAGGCTTTATTATCCTAAAAAGTTGAGTCCAAAGTTTAAAAGTCTGCTAGGAAGAAATAGAGAGATAGCTGGCAGTTAAGAACACATACCGTTCTCTCAGAGGGTTCCCTTTGATTACCAGTACTCACATTAGGTGGTTCATAACTGTCTAAAATGTGGTCTTTAGATATAATTTAATGCCTCTGGCCTCTACAGGAAGCAGAAGTCATGTATACACACACCCACACTTAAAAAGTAATAAAAAAGAATCTTTCTTTAAAAAAAAAAATCTGTGAGGCATGTTAGCACATGACTTTAATCCCAACACTCAGGAGGCAGAGGCAGGCAGATCTCTAACTGCTCCAGGCCAGCCTGGCCTACATGGCTAGTTTCAGGCCAGCCTGGTCTACATGGCTGGTTTCAGGCCAGATGGAAATACATAATGAGACCCTGACTGAAAGCAAAACAAAGTTTGTCAAGTTACAGGCACAGGAACAGGATGCAGGCCATCTGTGAGACTCCCTTCTATAAGATCCATTGCTCAAGTCTGACCTCCATCTGTGACACTCCTTTCTACAAGATACATTGCTCATGTCTGGACTCTATCCATAAGACTCCTTTCTATAAGATCTATTGCTCATGTCTGGCCTCTATCTGTAAGACTCCTTTCTATAAGATCTATTGCTCATGTCTGGCCTCTATCTATAAGACTCCCTTCAACAAGATCCATTGCTCATGTCCAGTCTTTAAATGGCAAAATGGCAAAAAGTAAAGGCAGACAAAAGCAGCTTCAAACCTCTTTCATATGAGTGTAAACCCCAATCATTAGCAGTACCCAGATATTTATCCCCCTGACAAACGCCAGATCTGCTCTGTGTAATGCCTTGATTTTGTTTTTGTTTTGTTTTTGTTTTTAGACAGTTTCATATACCAAAGGCTGGACTCAAATTCACTAAGTGGCCTAGGATGACCTCAAACTCCAAACTGTTCCACAGCAATCTCTCAGGAGTGAGGATGAGGTTGGCAGGTGGAAACCCTCACGCTAGACTGATACTATAACCCTCACACTACCCAACTGGCAACCCCTGCCCCTCCTTTGCTCCGTTCATCCTGTGATAGCTGGCTTCTACATTTCTTAGTCTGGTTCTCTTGGCTCAAAAGAAAAATAAATATAACCCCTTTAAATCTGAAGGTACAGTTTCACTGTGTGTTCCTAAATCAGTAAAATCTGGCTGTAGTCCCCCCCCCCCACCTCTCCACTGACCCCGCTGCCAACAGCACAGCAACATCCCTAAATTAAATCTGGCACTTTCAGTCCTGTCTTTCTGTCCATCCCTTGAAATGTCTGCTGAAATATTCTTCCTCTTTGGCTTTTTGCTCAGCCTGGCAACCTTTCCAGATTCTATCTCAGTCTCAGCAGACTGATGGATAACTCAAAAAGTTTGTAAACCTGAAATCTACCAAGTTATCACAGATCTAGCATATGCTTTTATAATTTTTATTATTAAAATTATGTTTAGTATTATTATGGAGGGGCAACATGCATATCGGGGTGCATATATGGAGGTAAAGGACATCTTTGTGGAATCAGAGCTCTCCTTCCACCTTGTGTAGATTCCAGGGATCTCTCCAAGGTCCTCAGATCTGAACAGAAAGCATTTTGTCCACTAACTTGTCATTCACTAGTTACCAACATTTTCCCTATGCATGGTCTGCATAAAGGGAGAAAGCAGAAGTGGGGAGGAGGGGAGAGAAGGGGAAGGGAGAGAGGGTCCTGCTTCAGGATGAACAGGAATCAAGGAATTCAGAACACACACCTGATGGTGACCCAGTGGGAGACAACTAAAAGCAGAGGTTTTCCAAGGCCAAATACAGAGGATTACATAAGTTAGCTAAAATCAATTGTTTTTGGCTACAAAGGTCAGTACCAGGGGACCCATCAGGCTAAAGTTGAACAGTAGTAGCTTATGAGGTGACTTCACTGAGGCAGTTCTTTTTCCGTAGCAGCAGTAACCATTATGCAAGGTTATGGTTTCCAAAGAGTCCCTGTAATAATTTCGGTGTTTTGTTTTGTTGACTCATTTATCATAGAGAGGTTTACATTTCCATGACCTCCTGGCCTCTGGCTCCACTTACTTTGGTGATCCCATTTTGGTACTCTTCTAGAAAGCAGGGTGCCTGTGTCCTGTGAACACAACAGCATTTGGAAATTCACTCTGCTCTAGACCTACAGCCTTTCACCAAAGAGCTCAACTTTGCCTTCAGAAGACCTGAGTCTCCCTGTGCCCAGAGTAAAAGCACTCCATTCTAGCTTCTATCTACTCAATCATACACAGTGCTTCATTCATTTTCCAGAGTTGAGCAGAAGTCACATCCAAAATAGGCAGAAGCATCTCTATGGCTGTAAAGATAGAATTTTCCTTGCCTAACCTAAGATTTGACCTCTTGTGCTGTCAGGCTAACTTTCTGAGAAGGTGCTTATCCACCACCCCCTCCTGAGAAACACAGGATGTGCTTCCTGCATTGCTTAGCCACCACCCCCTCCTGAGAAACACAGGATGTGCTTCCTGTGTTGCTTGGCTGCCTGATTTCCTGTGCCTATATTCCTGCACATAGCAACCTGGGTGGGACCAGCCTGGGAAGCCCTACCATGAGAACGGTTGCAACTTGCCCATCTCACAGCCCAGATGTACCCCCCCCCACCCAGAATGCTGTATAAAACTTCTGTCCTAAAAGCATTCGGGGCTCTTGGTTTTCACAGTGCCCTGAGCCCGCATGCGTGTGTAGTAATAAACCTTCTCCTTTTTAAGGACAACTCGACTATTGGGGTCTTCCTTTGTGCCCACCGGTTACATGGCCACCATCTCCAACCATAGCCATTGCTTGCCCATCTCTGTTTTGACACTAATATCTTGTGATCAATAGATTAAAAACCTTCAAAATCTATTAACTAGATTCCAAGACAAAAGTTAAGAACATTATCAGACAGCATCTAAGTGTAGGGCCCAGAATAGCTTGACCACACAATACAGAAATGTGGAGCTTGGCTACACAATTGCCATGACAGGCTTAATAAGAATCATCCAGTCTGTAGGCCTGAGAGTCTCTTACTAACAGCACCTGTTAGTTCCAGAAAAGGCCATAAGCCGACCCCACCCAAGGAGGGGCCAGTATCTAAGGGAAGTATCTTATATTCCAAACATTCCAACCTTTAGGTAAGATTAGATAAGATTTCCCAATATCTTAAAGATCAGCACATACTTATTCCCTTCAGTCTTGATAAGATAATCCTAGACATATGTCAGCCAATCAGGGTCCTGAACCCTGGAAATCCCTTCACCTCGTAAAACTCCTACCCTGCCCAGGCTTGGTACTCTCCGTTCTAACTACTGCATTAGACTAGTGCAGAACCATGGTGGTCTTTTGGAGGTTTTTGAGATCTGGGCATAACAATAAGGGCTATAGAAAAGCCTCTATCACCTGGGCCACCCTCCAATGTACTCTCCAATGTATTTTTAACCTTACCTGGATCTATGACTTTCTTTCTCTGTCAAACTTCAGCCATGATGGCCCTGCACTTGGAAGGCCGAGTTCAAGGTCTGTTGTAGGAATTTAGCTGAAACATTGTATAGATAGATGTCAGAATAAGCAACTGCTTTTTTTCTTTTTTCTCTCTTTCTTTCTTTCTTTCTTTCTTTCTTTCTTTCTTTCTTTTTTAAAGAAGTACTTTGACCTTGAAGAATCCTTATGGAAAACAGTAATTATTTTGCTAAAGGGGCTTAGCAGCCATCCCAAGACTTTGGTCACAAGGCACCTCAGGCACACCTGAAGCTCTTGTATTATTGTGTATTGCACATGATACATAATAAAGGGCTAAAGTCATGGAAGGCCTGTGATGCTCTCCTTCAATAAGACATGTAAATTAAGATTAGGGATCTTGGTATGCAGAAATACTTTGTGTAACAATCAATGCCTTTGTATAGTCCTACAGAAGAGGCTGTACCTTCCTGCTGCTACATAGGTCCTAAAATTTAATTTTTGGAGTGTCTTCTTTTTTCAAGGCACCCAGGCTACATAGCAAAGGTCAGCCTGGTCTACAGAAAAAGTTCCAGGACAACCAACACTACATAGAGAAACCCTGTCTCAAAAAACCAACTAACCAAACAAGATGGGAGATCTGTGTCTTGCATTGACAAGATCCTGTTTCACACAGAAGAAATTGTTAGCAAGAAGGCAGGACTGTTAGAAGACACCAACACCAATAGTATTTTCTGTCTTGTGCCATCAGCTAAAATTAGTTACATATGAGTTTGTTGTTATTTTGGTTTTTTAAGACAGTGTTTCTCTGTGTAGCCTTGGCTTGTTAGGAAAAGATTTTGTTAAACTCTGCATAACTGATGAATCACCCTCCTTCTGAAAATCAAGTAGGGGCTTTAAATGTGCGATCCATCTAGTTCTCGGAAAGACCTCAAGACATACGTTATTTGCTTCCTGCATTCCTGCACCAAGCAATCCCCATGACCTATACCTGAACTCCCTTGTCCAAATACCCTATAAAAGCTTTGTTCAACTTCAGCTCTGGGCTCTCTTTTCCTGTGTGTTCAGTGAGCCCCATGCATGCTTGGTGAATACAATCCCCTTGCTTGTTGCATGAGAGAACGTCTCTTGGAGTCCTCCTTTACACAGACTTTCTCGACCCTTACAGGCTATCCTGTAACTTGATTCGTAGACCAGGCTAACCTCTAACTCAAAGATCTGCCTGCCTTCCAAATTCTTGGGTTCAAGGCTTTTGCCACTATCCTTAGTTTAGATATCAAATTTAAAAGGCAATACTTACATAAAGGATTTTACAAGATAGTATTTGACTTTTCAAGTCGCTGTGGAAGAGCTCATGATGACCCATGTCTACCATGAAATGGCACTTGAAGTCAGCCTAACCCATGGAGTTCCTTAGGGACATAGCATTCTCTCTCTCTCTCTCTCTCTCTCTCTCTCTCTCTCTCTCTCTCTCTCTCTCTGTGTGTGTGTGTGTGTGTGTGTGTGTGTGTGTGTGTGTGTCTTTCATTCTTAGGGACAAAGGTTTTGTTTTTGCTTATAGATTCCACTACATCACTGAAGTAAAATCAGGGAGGGTTGCTGCTGGCTCACATGCTGATGCTTGACTATCTTTCTTATAAAGCTCTGACCCATCTCCCTAAGCATGGCATTGTCCACAGTGGTGCCCCCTCCATCAATATTCAATCAAATCAGCCCCACATATACACATCCCAGTCACATCCACAGGCCAATTTGATATGGATAATCCCTCAGCTGAGACTAAGTCCATGTCTAAGACACACACTTAAGAGGAAGGAACCTGAAACCAGGCATGCCTGCAATCCTAGCTATCCTAGTTAGGGTCATTATTGTTGTGATGAAACTCCATGCAAGTTGGAGAGGAAAGGTTTATTTGGCTTATACTTCCACATCACTGTTCATCATCAAAGGAAGTCAGGACAGGAACTCAAACAAGATAGAAACCCAGAGGCAGTAGTTTATGCTGAGGCCATAGAGAAGTATAAACGCCAGCATCACAGAGCAAGCTTCACTGAGGAAAGGCTTACAGATTGAAAAACAAACACACAGAGATCACTCTTGAACCAAGAATGCCATTTATTGAAGCTCAGGGAAAGCCTTATATGCTGGGGGTTGCCATTTGACCTAGAGTAACCTCTGCGGCTCACAAGCAAGGCCAGACCTTAGCCAGCTTCTTTGTCCTCTGCTAACCTCCTCTTGGGCATAGTTCCTAATAATGGAAATGGATCAATTGGATCCTATAAACACTGCAGGCCACTAAACAGTGCTAAGCCCTGGGAGCTGCAGGCTGATCTCTACAAAGAAGTGCTGCTTACTGGCTTGCTCCTCATGCCTTGCTCAGCCTACTTTCTTACAGAATGTAAGAATACCAGTCCAGGATTGGCACTGCTCACAATGGACTGGGCCTCTCCATCAATATCTAGCTAAGAAAATGCTCTACAGGCTTCCCTCCCTCAGAAGACAGAATCTTATGTCAAATTAATCTAGCTGGAACAGGAGGCATAGGCAGGTGTATCTCTATGACTTCAATGCCAGCTTAATCTACCCAGTGAGTGCCAAAACAGTCAGGACTACACAGTGAAACCCTATTTCAAAGAGCCAACATACAGAGAGAAGAGAGAGAGAGAGAGAGAGAGAGAGAGAGAGAGAGAGAGAGAGAGAGAGAGAGAACTCCACCCTCAAGAGTTTATTTCATTTTTTTCCTTAAATTTCTCTTAATAATACTTTTTCTTTACTCATGCCTACCCATGCACATGTTTTTAGTCTTTCCTACCAGTCTTCCTGTCAGGGTCAAACCTGCTCCTCATCCCTCAAATACACAGCATCATGGAGTGACATAGTTAGAAGCTTCTCTGTTCACTCTGGCTGGTCCTGCAGCCACTTAGTCCCAAATAAATACACAGAGGTTTATACTGATCGCAAACTATTTGGTCTATGACTCAAGGTTATTACTTGCTAACTCTTACACTCAAATTATCCCATAATTCTTATCTATGTTTAGCCACACAGCTTAGTACCTTTTTGCTCAGTCCAACATTCTCATCGTGCTTCCCCTGGGTCTGACTGGTAACTTCTGTTCTACCTTTCATCTTCTCAGATGCTCTGGTCTCCCCACTTTTACTTCCTGCCTGCCTACTAGCCAATCAGCATTTTATTAAACCAATAGGAATAACAAATCTTTACAGTGTACCCAGAGCATTATCCCACAGAGTGGTCTACCCTGGGCTCTCATTCGGCTTCTTGGAAAGCCTTTGTGCTCCTTTGATCCTTGGACTTGTTTGGTTTTTTACATGGTCCTAGAGATGAGACTCAGAGAATCAAATGCTAAGCTAGAGCTCTACCCTTGAGGTATATCCCCAGTCCTATTTTATTTTTTAAGGTTTATTTTTATTTTATTTTTGTGTATGTATATGAGCTAGTGTGAGTTTATGCACACCATTTTCTCTCAGGTGGGCCCACTGGAACTGGGATTATGAACCGACTGATAAGGGTGCTATGTCACATGAATTCTGGTTGTGTAAAAGGAAACTCAGAGCCAGATCTCAGGGAAAGGCTGAAATATCAAAGAGAGGAAACACCACAGTCAAATGTCACCCAGCTGTCTTCCAGCTTCCTCAGCCTCTTGCAGCTTCTACAGCCTGCTCTGTCTTCCTATGCCTGCCTTAAATACCTTCTTCACCCAGTTGTTTCACATCCAGGTTAAGATTAAAGGGCTACTACTATTTGGTAGTTAGCTTTGAACTCACAGAAACACAGAAATATCTCCTCTGTCACTGGAGTTATGTGATTAAAGGCATGGCACTACCACTGCCTTCCTGGGAGCTTGAAACTCTCTCTGTAAACCATGCTGGCCTCAAACTCAGACCTGCTGGGATTAAGGGCATAGGACACCACTCCTAGTGGAGCATAGGTCACCACACCCGGTCTTCTCCTGTGCTGGAATTAAAGATATAAATTGCTACTCTCTGATCCTCCTGGATTGACTGTGACTAGATCTCTGTGATATTTCAAACTGGTTTTTATTAAATATGAAGCATATCACCACAGTGCTTGGAACCAAACCAACCTACACTACAAAAACAGTACACACTGAGTCATCTCTCTAGCCACACTCCCTTTCTATATTTGAGGGGGGGTGCTGTGTTTGCAGAGATAGAAACAATCCCCTATCTTGTATGCCTTTTTGTGGAAAGACCTGACCAGATGTATACTCACTCAGACCCGGAACTGACAACAGACCAAATGACACTACCAAAGGTTAGTGAGCCAACAGCTTTACTGGTTTCTTACAGGATTGTCAGGGCTATGGCAGCATTGATTGATATAGGAGAGACTGGCTATGAAAAATTAATGTTATCACAGATTTACCAACAAACTGGCTTAGAAAATATTGTTATGCAAAGTATACTCAGCCAAAAGGAGCTCACTGTAATGTGACAGTGACAAGTAGCATACTCACCAGACTTGTTAGAAACTGTAGGAAAAGTTTATAGTTGCTCAGAATACATTTGTGTTATGATTCTTTCACTAAGCCAGACATCAGTAACACACATTTGTAATCCCAAGATTTGGGAGACAAAAGCAGGTGGACCTGTGAGTTAGATGGTAGCTCGGCCTGCATAGTGAGTTCCAGGACAAATCAAAAAGCAAATAAAAGCAAAAGATTTGTTTACTAAGACTGCTGCCAATTAGTATGTATTCTCATATCAAAGAACATTACTCTATTGGGCAGTTCAAAGAGGATATCACCGGGTAACTCATTAAGTCCCAGTTCTCTTATCAAAAAAAGCATAATTCTGCCAGGTGGACATGATGATTCCAAGTAACAGTTACTTGAGAAGAACAACACTGGTATACTTCAAAAGTAATTGTGACAATATCTTTTCCAGGGCCCCAGGACTGACTGGGGTGGTACAGAAATAAAGAAAGAGCATAAACATAGACACATAAACTGGAAAGCTGGATTCTGGGGTACTGAGCTCTCTGATGGAGAAACCAGAGTTTCCAGGGAGATTAGCATGTTTATGACACACAGCCAAACATCGATGGAGGGTTATTTCACACAATTTTGAAAGAAGGTGGGTTATTACACACAGGTAAACAAGGAGTAAGTAAATAGTAAGTAACAGCTGGATTAAAGAGAAAGGTCTAGTTAAACCCAGCAGGAGCAGTCTCTGTAGGGGTGCACTCTTCAGGCTGAAAGTATCCAGTGAGACAGAAAGCTATGGTGGACATTCTCTGTACTATCAACATCCACACATGGGACAGAAGGGAAGATTTTATCATTTTCCTCTGAGTCTGAGACTTTAGGATCTTCAACACCGGCATGGCCTTGTCAGCAACATACATTTCACTCACTGGGAATTTCCTCACACTCCAGGCTTCCTCCATTCCCTACAGCTATGCAAATTTCCCACTTGTCCAAAATGGTCAGACATGCAGTTTTCTGTCTCTATTTAATAACTCAAAACATAACTTAAGGCTGGAACCTTGGTCTTTTAAAACTTTAAGACCTATGTAAATATTAAGTATATCTAGCTTTATATATCGTTTTCAAAGATAAGCCTAAAACAAGTAACTATAAAATAAGCTGTTTAATTTTTTTGTGTCTGTGGCTAGTTTCTCTTTTGACATTTGACAGAACTGGACATACCTTTAAAAACTTTTTCATTATCCCCCAAATTCTTGGAGTAAATTCCCATAAGGTAGGGATTAACCTGTTCTTTCAGAATGTGTACGGGATCCCTGGACACTACTTACTCCATGGTGGAAGTACCATTCAGGCCGTAAAACTCAGCAGGTAGTCAGCACCCCCTGCTAAAACAAAAACAAAGACCTAAACCATCAAAGTCCATAGTTCTAGAAAAGATTCTAACTGTATTATCTTTGCTTTTTTGGCTTCTTTGGTTCCTCTTCTGGCTAACTGTTATAACTAAAATATGTCAACCCAGTGTATGGGTTTTGTGCTTAAAATCTTACCATGAGAAAGGCTCGGAGCTACACTGAGATGCCAACCAGCCAGTGCTGATGCTGGCCAGCTAATAAAGACTTTCTATTGGTTTAAACCTGGGTTTGGATAGTCTTCTTTACCCCACAACAAAAGGAAGCTGCATTGCTGAGAGGTTTATCCAAGCATTGGGGATTACCCTCCACAATGTGCAGGAAGCTCTGCCTGCTACAGTTTACTATCTATGTTGTTTGTATCAGTTTATCTTCAGGAACATCTTCAGGAACTTCCTGTTACTTGTGAGTTCTGTACTTCCTGAGCCCTAGTTTTTTTTTTTTTTATTCGTTATTTAATAAGATTTTCTCCAGGAGGGACAGTTTCAATTTAGAGGAAATTGCTACACCACATCCTCCTGCCCCCAAACTCTGGATGCTGGAACCATTGGTTTATATCAGCCCCAGTTGGGTTCCTTCCTGACAGTGAAAGGTTGGAAGGGTGGAGGCTGAAGGTGATTTCATACCTCACACACTCATTGTAAGAATGGAAAAACCCTGTTTGACTCTTTCCCACTTGACTTGTTTGCCCACCAAGCAGAAACCCTCTCACCCCTCCCTGAGGCCCATGAAACTAGCCGAGGTTAATAGAGTTTCAGTTCCTTTTGACAAAAAACTAATCAAGTGACTGTTTGCTCAAAACTCAGGTTCTCGGAAAAAGCTTTGTTCACAGGATTTATGGTCACTTGCCCAACTGCACCCAGGATGTGCTTCCTGCATTCTTGGGACACGTCACCTGGTCAGCCTGACCTTCTGGACATAGTAACTCGGGCGAGACCACCCAGAATAACCTCAAACATTCCTTATCATGAGAACTGTTGCAACTTCCCTATCTCAGGAGCCCAGGTGTATTCCCTCTTCCTTATCCAGAGTGCTGTATAAAACCTCTGCCCTGAAAGCATTCCGGGCTCTTGGCTAATCACAGTGCCTCAAGCCCGCTCTCGAGTGTAATAAACTTTTCTCTTTATTTTACAAGACACTTGGTCGGGGGGAGAGGGGGTCTTCTTTGATTCTACAATAACATCATAATGGATTTTAGCTCATCAGTACCCTGTCTGTTTTTTCAAAGATTAAAATCATAACAATTTAATTTGTAAACCTTAATTGACTTCATCTTTATCCCACAATAGAGAAAACACTTTATGTCACAAAATAGAGTTTAAAAAAAATCCTTATGAGCTGGTTCCTATGTAGAAAGGCTTACAAGAACAGAAAATAAAAAGACAAAAAGCAGATGGTCTGGCCCAGAATGGTGGAGATTGCCTTTAATCCCAGCACTAGGGTGCAGAGGCAAGTGGATCTCTGTGTGTTTGAGGCCAGCCTGCTGTGACACAAGGAGATTCTGCCTCAAAAACAAAGAAACAACCAGAAAAGGAGCAAGTGGTCATTTCCAAGTCGCTGTCCTCGAGGGCAAGGACATGGAGACTGAAGGCAGGGGAGTAAGTAAGGGGAGTGCCAGCTACTTCCGGTGATCTTCTTGTGTAAGTTCTGTGGCACAGGCTGCATTGTTATCCTGCCAATGCAAACTGGCCTGTTTGAGTAGTTTGGCTGTTATCTCTGGAACCTCGGGTTAGATAAACAGTACAATTTCACCTCGGTGAATGGAAATTTTGCTTTTGCATTTATTCATTTGTCTATAGACACTACTGCCCAGGCCTGCCTCAGCCTCCAACCTAAGATCTTTCTACCCCAGGCTCCCAAGTGCTGAGATGACAAGTTTGTTAGTGGAATTTTAGGACTCTATTTTTATTTTTCAAGTGTCTACTGTAAAGCCATCTCATCCTGACTCCATTTGTGTCTACTTAGACCCTTCTCAGCCCTCTACCTCCATGATGGCCACAACAGCACTGGGGTTCTCCATGACCCTGACCATGGTCCAAAAGTGTTAATCAAATAAGGTTTGTACAAGCTAAACATGAGCTAAAATAACTAAAAAAGGTATACATCAAAATTAATTGTTATATTGTGTCTAAAATAACTACTATGTTCTGCAAAAACATATTACAAGGTTATTTTTACCGCGTCCGGTTTCTTTGGAGCCGAGTCTTTCCCAGGCGAGGAGCGACGAGATTAAACAATCTGCACTCAGGAGTCATTTAGGTTCCATCATTCGGGGTCACAACTAAGAGACCCGAGCTTTATTCAGTACATCTTATATCTTAGACCTGTCTGTCCCTTTGCCATTGCTTCTCTCCTGCCATGCATCTCACCTAGCTTTTTCCCCTCTTGCTTCCCGCCATGCTGGATTCCTTCTGCTCCTTCCACTCACACTGACTCTACTCTCTACTCCATGCTTGTCCTTCTGCCCCTCTGTGTCTCTCCTTTTGTCCCAGCTCTCTATTACCTTAACTCTCTCACACCCTGCCCCCTCATCCGGGCACACTCAAGGTCTTGGAGGCTCCCAAGAGGCTAGCACTCAGCAGGTGGCAGCGTCTATAGTGCAGGAAAGCTTGTTTTGCTTAATCCCCCTATAGTCCTTTGGGGAGGATGAGCCATAGAGGCCAGAATGGCACTTATTTGGGAGACAACATATTTTGACCCTTATCTGAGATTGATGTAATTGTGGTCTATATGGTCTTTTGCCTTTATTTATTTATTTACCTATCTATCCACCTATTTACTTATTTATTTTCAAGGCAGGGTTTCTCAGTATAACAGCTCTGGCTGTCCTGGGACTCACTCTGTAGACAAAGCTGGTCTCAAACTCATAGAGATCCAGCTGCCTCTCTCTCCCAAGAGCTGGTATGCTGGTACTAAAGTCATGCACCACCACTGCCTTTGTGATTTTACTTTTGAAGCAGGGTCTCTTCATGAAGTCCTGGCTAACCTGGAACTTACCATGGTATGCAGCCTCTGCCTTCTGAATGCTGGTCTTAGAGATGTGTCAAGCTTCTGGGATTTTTCTTTCTTTCTCTAAATTTCATTATTGATTGGTGTGTGCACATGCCACAATATGTGGGCCTCAAGAAGGTTGATTCTCTCTGCTTGCCATGTGAGTTGAAGAGATCAAGCTTCTTTTGAGACAATGTCTCACTTAGTCTCACGGATGTCCTTGAACCAAGTCTGTAGCCCTAGCAGTTCTTAAACCTGCAATTTTCCTGCCTCAGCCTCTGAAGTAGCTGAGATTGCATGCCCAGCTAATGAAGGTTATATTGAGATATAATATTGACAAGTATCTTCTAAGACTAAGACTACTAACACTTAGTTCTGGAGTTCTGGCTTTCTGACAAAAACAATTTTTAGAGAAATTTCTTCATTTTTTGAAATTCCAGTTCTTTGAAACTCTATAGAATGAGGCTGGAGAGAAGGTCCAATTGTTTCTGAGCAGTCAATATTTTTCCAGGAAACCTTCCATGTTGGGTAGCTCACAATAGCATGGGAATCCAGCTCCAAGGCCCAACACCTTCTTCTGTCTTCCACAGATACCTGGACATATATGCAGATATTCACACATACGTCCATATACATTTTAACTCTATAAACTGTATATTTTTTTCTCTGTGAGTCAAAACCAAAGAAAACAGTTAACGAAATGCTAAGCAAGTAGTAATTGCCCAACAAAATTTTACTACTTAAGTAGAGCTTGGTGATGAATGATTTAATCCTAGCACTCATGAGTTAAAAATAAGCAGACAAGGCCAGCCTGGTTTATATAGTATGTTCCAAACTAGCCAGCACTACCAAGTATAATCCCACTTAAGAAAAACAATTTAACTACTTATAATTTACTTAAAACCTAAAATATTAACCACTTATACCTACTATATAAATATTTAGGGGACAAACTAAGAGCCTGGTGTGATAGAACATACTTGTGATTCCAACAATCTAGAGGCAAAAACAGAAGAATCAGGAATTTGAAGCTTGCCTAAAATATATAATGAATTAGAGGCTGGCATGGACAACATGAAACTTTGCCTCCAAAAAAAAGCTTTAAAAAATAGACAAATATGAGGCACTGGTGGTGCATGCCTTTAATCCAAGTACTTAGAGGCAGAGACTGCCAGATCTCTGTGAGCTCATGGCCAGCCTGGTCTACAGTGTGAATTCCAGGGAAATCAGAGCCTATCTCAGAACAAACAAACAATAAATACATAAATACATAGGGAAATAAAATCAAGAAAATCTAAAAATCATTTTTAAAACTAATCTAATGCCTTTCTATACCCAACAGAAAACTTTACCTGGACCCTTTTTCTTATATTTCCTTAAATCAGAGGTTCTCAACCTTCCTAATTCTACCACCTTTTAATACAGTTCCTCATGTCATGGGTGACCCCAATCATAAAATTATTTTTGTTGCTACTTTATAACTAATTTTATTACTCTTATGATTTATAATGTAAATATCCTATATACAGAACATTTTATATGTGAGCTCTACAGGGGTAGCAACCCACAGGTTGATAAATGCTGCCTTTAAAAGAACTGCATGGATATCTGGCAGGTACATGTACTTCCTGAGATCCACGTGGAGGGAAGAGAGAACTGACACTTGAAAGTTGTCCTCTGACTTCATTCACATACTATGGCACAGACAAGCTAACACATTTATTTAGACATACTAAATAAACACATAAGTGAGCGAACAGAATAATAGTAGAAATATTGTTTAATTTACTCTTAAACTAATCGTCCAGATAGTCAGACAAGAACCCTGGAAGTGACCATGCATCTCCTCAGGTTGCTCTTTACCAGCCCATTCCCTCTGCCTCTTTTGATCCCAAATTGTAGTTCTAAATGGGCATGTTTAATGTGTTCTTCCTAAGAGCCAAGCTAACAGATGGTGTTATAGAAAAGAAGACTACAGCCCAGTCAAGCCTGTGTCTACACTGTCTCATTGTTCTCTTTCAATCCTGAGAAGGTTGTCCTGGCAACCAGCTCTAGTCTTTCTTTTTAAAGTCTTTGATGTCTTCTGCCTTTCCGCCCTTGGAGTTATTCTCACTAGACTACTAAAGATCATCTGTCAGCTAGCTTCTCAGGGTTCAGAGGGATTGGAGAGATGGCTGAATAGGTAAGAGAACTTGTTGCTCTTTCTGAGGACTTGGGTAGTTCCCAGCACCCACATGATGGTTCACACCATCCCTGTCTCCAATTATAGGATATAACAATCTCTTCTGACTCCATGGGACACCAAGTACACACGTGGTATACATACATACGTGTGTATTTGTGTATGTGTGTGTGCGTGCACCTGCACATGTGTGTGCGCACCCTGCACATGTGTGTGCGCACACAAGCAAAACAGGTCTATACATAAAATAAAAATAGAAAAGAATTGGTTCAAAGATCTCAAGATTTTTCAAATATCCTGCTTTCATTGTTGTTGCAATAAACATCCTCACAAAAGCAACTTGGGGAAGAGAAGGATTTATTCAGCTTATAATTCCCATTTACAGTCCATCAATGAAAGGAAGACACAGCAAGAACTCAGGTGTATGTGTGTGTGTGTGTACATTCAGGAGCCAGTACATGCTGAGAACTGAACCTGTGTCAGCAGCAAGTTCTCTTAACCCTGAGTCATCTCTCCAGCCCTCAACTTATATTTTAAAAAGAACAATATAGAAGAAACATAAATTTTTAGACACAAATTAATTAACAAAATTAAAGTAAGATGATATAAAAGTGTAAATAGGTCCATAACATTCTATGAATTTGAAAAACCAGTAATAAAAAAGGAAGGGAGGAAAGAAGGAAGGAAAAAAGAAAACCTCAGACTGGGTGGATTTCCTGGAAAATACTACTGAGCCTTTAGAGAACAGCTACCCTGATACTCCTCAACCTGTCCATAAGATAGAAACTCATTCTGTGAACCTAGCACTACTACTCAGATGTCAAAAATGAACAAGGACAAAAAAAAAAAAGCCATCAGCGCAGTGTGATGGTTAATATTGCTTATCAATTTTACAGGATGTAGAATTGCCTAGAAAATAAATCTCCAGGAATGCCTGTGAAGAATTGTCATTATTAGGTTAATTAAATTGGGAATACCCATCCTGAAATGTGGTACCATACCCTAGGTGTAGATCCTGGGCTACATAAAAAAAGAGGTGGCTAACTAGGCACAAGCACCCATTGTTGCGTGCATCACGTCTGTGGGTACACTGTGACTAGCTGCTTCCAGATGATGTTAATAAGAACTGAAGTTGGGCATAGAGGCTAATACCTACCAGTCTAGAACTGGAGAGACTAAGGCAATAAGATTGCAGCATGATCAAGGATAGCCTAGAATCATTTTTTTAATTATGTGTATCTGTGTGTGGAGGGTTTATGTACATGAGTCCAGACACCTGAGGAGGTCAGAGGGTGCTGGATTTCCCTAGAGTTGGAGTTATCTATGGTTGTAGGCCACACCATGTGAGTGCTGGGAATAAAACTCAGGTCTTCTACAAGAGCAGTGCATACTCTTAATTGCTAACCCATCTCTCCAGCCCTTGGACTATTAGTTTGAGACCATCCTGGGCTCTATGAGATCCTATCTCAAATAAAAACAAAGATAGCTTATCCTCTTTCTTACTTACACAGCCCCAGACATTCTGTAAATGCATGATAGAGCAGATTGAGGTACTGCTGACAGGAGGATGTCTGTGGAGTGACAGAGCCTTTCATGATGTTTGGTAAGCTCGGCTTGGGAGACTAGAGTTCCAGAAAGAGAGCATTCACCAAAGCTGTCCCAAGCCAGTGGCTATGGGACTCTTGTCTTGAGAATTTGAAGAATAAAATTCAGGGACAAAAAAAAATGAGCCTTGGGAAAAATATTCTATTCTAGGGAACTTGACAGAAAGAAGGGCACAACCTCCGTACAGAAGAAGGAGTTCCTGGAAGAGGCCCTATTAAGCCCCACTGTTTTGAGTTGGTAAGGCTTTACTGAATGGAGGAAGACAGGAGTCAATAAGTAGGTCAGACCTGATCCTATTGCTATGGCAGAACCTCTTCCAAGACAAGAGGTTCACTTTTAGGTGAATGAGATAGGAAAAATTTCCTATCTCAACTCCCTGGCCAAGGGCCAAGGTAGAACCAAAGATGTCCTGGTTTAAACACTTCTGGCATCTCTGGCCTCTGGCAAGGGCTAGGCTACCAACAAGTCCAAGAACATTTATTATTTTTAAAAAATATGATTACAGTCAGTTCAGATGACTGCTCCTACACTGGTCCCAAATGCTCCCACCTCTGGGACAAGGAAGCAACCAACTCATTAGACTTACAGCCATAGGAGAAATCCCTCTCTGATCCCGGTGCTATAATTCTTCCCCTTAGGGAAGGGATGGGAACCAACAACATCACTACTGGCCCTTTGCCACTAGTGATCTTTACAACTGGAGGGCCCAAAATGTGCCCTTCTTGGAAAACCCTAAGGAACCGATTAGCCTCTTTGAGACAATTCTTTTTACCCACCAACCCATGTGGGATGACTGTACACAGCTTTTGCAAGTCTCTTCATGACATCGGAGGGAGATTGGATACAGACTGAGACTCAAGAGCTGGTTCCAGGCCCCACTGGAGAGCCCACAGCCAACCAGGCTCTCATAGAGCCCAGTGTGGGATTGTAACCGCTGAAGGTAAGGCAAGCTTCTTGATCTATCATCAGACTCTATCAGTGGGTCTCAAAACAGCTGCAAGATGGCCTGTGAATTTGATATAAGTCAGGAAGCAGATGAAAGCCCAGTGGCATTTCTGGAACACATCCAGAAGGCCATCAGGAGGTCTATGCCTTACAATCCTGAGTCCCAGAAAAATGCCTGCAATGACTTTAGCTTTCTTTAACCAGTCAGCTCCTGGTATCAGGAGAAAACTACAGAGGCTGGAACGCCTAGGAGAAAAGAGTATTAGAGATTTAATAAAGGTGGCTGAGAAAGTATATAATGGGAGGGGTAGTGTAGGGTAAAAAGAAATTTAAGGAGAGATGTGTAAGAATCAGCACCTCGCTAGCATGCTGGTGGCTGCTACCACAAAACAAGAAGAGCGACAAAGGTGACTGCGACATCTGGAAGCTGGAGAGGAAGATGAAAAACCAAGAGGTAGCAAAGAAAGGCTCCAATTAGGAAAGAATCAATGTGCATATTGCAGAGAGGAGGGGCACTGGGCTAAGGAATGTCCCCAGAGGTGATTAAAGGCAACACTAAAGTCCTCAGCCTAACGGACAGTAAGGCTAGAAGAGGTGGAGTTTGGCCCCTGCTCCCTGAACCCAGGGTAACCCTAAGAGTGGAGGGGAGACCAGTTGACTTCCTGGTAGACAAAGGAGCTCAGAACTCAATAATACTAAGGGTTGATGGACTCATGACATGTAAAAAACTTTGGGTTCAAGGTGCCACCAGAGCCAAACATTATTCACAGACTACTCAAAGAACAGTGGACTTGGGAATGGGCTGGGTAACCCACTCTTTCCTGGTGATTCAAGAATGTCCATGACCCTTGGTAAGCTGTGACTTACTGACTAAAATGAAAGCCCAAATGTATTTTTCTAATGAAGGATTGCTTAATGAAAATGGGAAACCTCGTCATGTATTAGAGACCAGCAATTTAACTAAAGAGTAAAGACAACAACAGGTAATCACTGAGCCTGACCCCCAGCTGGAGAGGTCACTTCAGGAGTTCCCAACAGTTTGGGATGAAACAGGGGAAATGGGACTAGCAGCCCATAGCCCACCTATCTATGTGGAAAATAATCCAGGGACAGACATAGTACCCTATGCCCCTAGATGTAGGCGAAGTTTACTTAGAAGGCATCAGTGCAGGATAAATATTTATTAAAATATAAACCAACACTCATGGTACAGGTAACAGTTTATAGTAGCACCTGAACAGGGACTGGAGTCTGGAACAGAGGACAAGTGATGAACAGACGATAGATTCTGATCCTGTCTCTCCAACAGCCAGGAACCAGCAAGTGGACCCTCGTGTCCCAGAAGCCCCTTATCAATGGGGTTGGCCACACCCCCTCCAGGTTGGCCACATCCCCTCCAGGAGCTCGGGACCCTGGATAAGTGTCTTAGGACCTTATCAGCTGACACCTGAATCCCACTACATCTCCCCCTTTTGTCTAATTAAGAAGGTTCTAAACTAAGACTATGTACAATGGGAATTATTATGAGGTAGTATCTAGGAGAGGATAAAGTACAAATTCTAATCAAAACCTAACCTATATAAGGTACATCATATATTTCTAGAATATTGGTAGATGGTAGGGTGTATAAATTACTTCAAAAGGTTAATCTGGGAAAGTGAAAATTCAACACCTGAGTGTTCTTATCCAAGGGATAATAGGGTGATAACCTTAAATACCCATTCTTCAACCTCTTCAAGACCTGAAAAGGAAGGTGAATCACCTGAAAGTCAGAAGTATATGAAAGTAGTGGCTTCCAAAATTTGGGAAAGGACAACAACACAGCTACCTGGACAATCACCTCTGGATTTGTGCGCCATTGGAGCATCTATCATATTGGCTATAGGCCTATGGTATCTGACAGATCTTTTCACAAGCAGGACAATTTTGGAGGGACTGTCTTATCCTGTCCAGGCAGGTTTCGTCAGTCTCTATCTATCAACTTGTTCGTCCAGCTTGACACCATGTGTGTACTGTCAGCAATCAAGGTAAGGACAGTTCCTTACTCAACCGGCCATTCTCTGCCAAAAGGACAAACTCCAATGGAGTATCCTCGATGCTCAACACCATCTCGTGAAGGGAGCAGTGACACCAGGAGTCGTTATGTCTCTCGTGGCCGAATTTCAAATGTTAAATGCCATATTCTCTGGGTCTGTGAAATGGTTGAAGATTCCTGTCTATCTATGATATTCTAACCTGTATCTGATATGACTGGGATATGATACCTTAAGTAATGTTGACTGCAGTTCTTATCGTCTTAAGGAATAAACTCTGTACTAAAAATTAGAATACCTATATAAGGGGTGTACAATCCCTGAACAATGACCTTTAGTAGGACTATCAAACATTAGCCAGGGGTATATTACCAGGTAAAGTGGCCACAGCATTTTATACATGTAAATACATATATATCATCTAAACAGAGGTATATAAAACATCTTGTGCATATATCATAACTAGTGCAATCATACATTATATCTAATATAGTTAAATGGAGGTAGTAATTGCATAGTATACATGACAATGATGTGTAAATATTTTTAACAGAGGTAGAAGCATACATAAAATATAGCAATTTTAGATTCAGTTTTACATAATAGTTACAGATTCAGATTTATATCAAAGTACAAGTTGCTTTGGTTATATAAAGCAATCTCAGATTAAACTTTGTACCAATGTACAAATTATCACAATTAAACATATAAAATGATTTCACATTTGTATCAATATACAAATATCTATGCCAGTGCAAATTGTCTTTAGCTTAGCCCATACATTCAGCTAGAATTGTGTATAGGTAGGTAGAACAGTCTACCTTTATCTATCCTATCTATCCCCCCCTCTCTTCTTCAAAAGAGATCTTTGATGCTGTATTATAGTTCTGTCCTTCACCCAGTTTTAACATAACTATTCAAATAGAATAATAATTACCCACAACCCTCAGAGTATAAAACTTATTGGGAAAGGGGGCGTAATCTTTCATAAGGTTGCTTCCTGCTGACTTAAGGGCAATGGCATCTCTTTGGGATCCTGTAAAAACTAAAACAATGGTTAGTTCTTAATGGACTGACCATATACATCTATAACCATTCTTAGAACAGTGGTTAACTCCATCTGGAAATCTAATTAGAAGTGTGATCTGAAGGATAATCATAAAGAGCTATCTTGCAACTGTTTTTGAATAGTCTATTTCCTGAAAACAATTATTGATTGGTGCGCACCAGGTTCTTGATTATTCTATTTTTGTCTCTGTCTGTCTGTCTACCTGTCTCTTATTCTCTCTCTCATACTCTCTTTTGTATTCTTGTTTCACTAGTAGGAGTTGTTGCAGTGGGGGCCCTGTCTTGGTTCCAGATTCTTTGTAGATAGCTGATAGGAGGAAATGTTATTTACAATGGAAAACTTAAGCATTGTTGATACTCAAAAGAGATATTCATATCTTTTATGACTTTAGGAGACTGTATGCAGACAGGATGTTTGAGAGGTATAGATACAGAGAGAAACAAGGTTTGAGATGAAGTCACAATAATATTGGTCCCTGAACATTCTGTCTTCTGTCTCACACCAGGTGGCTTTTCTGATATGAGGCAGAATTCTTTACATTTTCTTTACCAATATGCTTGGGTTTAGAGAGGAAGAAAGTCACTTGTTCCCAATCCAAATCCAGCCCCATTAATAGTCAAATCAGGACCACCTTTTTTTTTTTTGAGGTGTAGATGCAAGATGCAAAGCAGTAAGAATTGAGAGGTTACCCAGTAGTGCATTGCATTATCAGTTGGTCTCATAGTCAGTCATGTACGTTCCTTCATCATCAGTCTGTCTTCGATTGCAGGTGAGTAATTATTCAATGTCTTGTCAATGCCTTAAAAATAGTTGTATCCGTTTTCCTATAAAGACAAAACTGAAAACCTGCCCAAGGTTTGTTAAATGTGTTTTCCTTACCATGTATCGATTTGTCATATCAAGGATGAGCAATAATTACTTCTCTTCTTCAGGAAGGGACTCCTTTTCAAAATGGGCTTCTATTAGTTTTGTCGGTACCCATATCTTTTCTGTCCCTGTTGAAACAAGAGCAAAACCCCTACACCATCGAAGCGCATATCCCAGCTTCCACTCTGAAGTCAATACATCTTTGAAGTAGATGGGTTGATTTAACTCAGAGGATTTCTCTACTATCCAATGTCTCTCAGCAGCTGATGTTCAGGTGTCAGCTGATAAGGTCCTAAGACGCTTATCCAGGGTCCCAAGCTCCTGGAGGGGATGTGGCCAACCTGGAGGGGGTGTGGCCAACCCCATTGATAAGGGGCTTCTGGGACATGAGGGTCCACTTGCTGGTTCCTGGCTGTTGGAGAGACAGGATCGGAATCCATCGTCTGTCCATCGCTCGTCCACTGTTCCAGACTCCAGTCCCTGTTCAGATGCCAGGAGGAATCAGAATAGGTAGGAAAAAAAGGGCAGAGTCAGAGGCAGACTGGGTTGAAGCCCCCCAAGGAACAACATGTAAGGAACACAGGTGAGCCATGGGCCACGTGGCAGACAGGTTAATAAAAATGGATTGATTTAAGATGTAAGAGCTAGCTAGCAATGTGCGTGAGCCATAGGCCAAACAACATGAAGTTAATATAAGCATCTAAGTCATTTCAGGGGGCCTGAGCAGCTGGGTGGCTAAGGAGTCTCAGCCGCCTGAGACCAAGAAACTGCACTACTACAGATGGCATCACAATGTGGGCCGAATATCCACTGAAAGTCTAAGAAAGTTTAAAGAGTATTTTAGATCAGAAACTGAGACAAGGCAGCTTCCAAATTGTGTACACGAAGCGGGTCATTGTACTAAGAAAGCATGGCATCCGGGTCACATTCAAAATGGCACCGGCGGACTGGTGGCACGGAGTGTAAGCTGCAATCAGGCCAGTTCCTGAAATCTCACAAAAGACTCAGTAGCATGTAATTCGTTTTAGATTTCTGTTTATTTTGAACAAAAAGGAAACAAAGACGGTTTCTTAGTAGCAGCATTTTCCTGGGTGTGCTCTGTTTGCTCGCCACGAATAGAGACGCGGTCCCTTTAAGAGAACTTACTGAGCTTCCTCTACAAAAACTATGTGGCAAGAGAGTGAAAGTATTTTAAAAAGCTCTTCTAGTTAGAAGGTGATTAAGGATTCACAATAAAACTGATTCAGATGAAAAGAAAAACCTGTAAATGGGTTACAATGTGTGTAAAAGTTACATAGGCTTCAGAGAAAAAAGAGAGGTTATAAAAAGTCTTTAAAAAGAAAAAAAAAGAGTAATAAAAATATAATAAGCCACGTAAAGATGGAAAATAGACACAAAATCTGGATTTTTGTTGTTATTGTGTTTTCTTTTAATTTTTTAACTGTTAATGAGCTAACTGCAGAAAGACAATGGATTGCAAATGCAAAGGCTACTAAGTTAAACAAGAATATATATTTTAAAGGTATTTTGATTTCAAAATTTGTGCTAAGGATTTATTGCTTCAGAAGAGTTCTGCTTTTGTTTCCACAGAAGATGAGAACCTGTGGATTGCTTCCATGCAAATATGGTTTCATCAACCAAGACCCCCTAAAAAACCTGATGGGAAGAGATGGCCATATCAGCTTCAGAGCCGCAGACTGATCCAGCCTCAACAACCGTGAGATTTTCAACACCCCTTAATCAGCAGGAAGTAGTAATGGAAAACAATGCCCAAATTCCCCAAATATTGTTTCTAGATGTTTGTTTTCATTATAAATGGTTAATGGTCATAGTTAATCTCTTTCTAAGAAGAAAAAGGGGATATGGTATATAAATGATTTTTTTTTAAAAAATTAGATTATTGAATTTACTTAGACCAGGAAATCAGCTGTTAATCTGTTTTACATTGGTATAGATTTTGGTTTATTGATACAAATTTAAGGTCAATTCTCTTATGCTGTATGTATTTTTCTATTCTTGTTTAAGATAGGATGTTTATGTAACTGATTTAGAATTGTAGTGCATAATTAAGAAATGAAGGTTAATAGTCACCTTTGATAATCAAATTTATAGTTAGGTTAGTTAGGATTTTTAGGTATACAAAAATATATTTCAATTAGGTAGGTAATCTTCAAATACTTCTAAGACCTACAGAATATGGCATTTAAAATGTTTTAAGAACTTAGACTTTTCTGGACAGTGAGACAGGTCTGCTCCTGGCAGCACCAATCTTCTTCAAGAGAAAAATGGGCATCGAAGAAACTCCATATGGAGTCTACTCTCTTTGTGGCAATAGCTAGCCACTGGAGAAGAACCTGTTCTTATATTGACTGCTTGACAGTATGCTGTTTAAACTGGACATGCAGGGTCCATAGGAAGATGACCTCTGAACTTTGGCAGAACAAGCCAAGATGGTCATTCAGGTTCCTGATTTACAGAGAAAACTGTCAGACATTCTTCAGGACTTGAGGAGAAGCAACTGATGAACTGTGCCAGAATGGACAGAGCAGATTTCCTGCTTCACTGAAATGAAAAGAGACTCTGGGCCTGTAGGCTGAAGATGGATGCCCCAACTTTATAAAGGAACTTTGGGTTCCAGGCAGATAGGTATCATCTCTGTCCTTTCTAGATTTTAGAAGTCGCTTGCACTTCTGGTTTACTTGGGTAAATATATCCTTCTGTGGTCTTTGATGTAGTTAAAGATTAGATAGTTATAGGTACAGTTTTTCTTAGTTATTTGAAAGGTATATTAGATATGAAACTTTAGATTCATAAGATAAGGTAGATGATAAGAGTATTTTCTTTAATTTTGCTAAATACAAATAGACTAGATATTGTAACTGTAATTCTTGCTTGCTAGCTATTTTGTTATATGTAATTTTGCTATGTTAAAATTGAAACCTTCCTTTTTGATTAGACAGAAAGGGGGAAGTGATGTGGGAATGCCTTTCTGTATGCTGTGAATCTCAATCTTTAAATAAAGGAGCTGTTTTGGGCCATGACAGGCACCATAGAAGTAGGAGGAGGAATCAGAATAGGTAGGAAAGGAAGGGCAGAGTCAGAGGCAGACCGAGCTGAAGCCCGAAGGAGAAACATGTAAGGAACACAGGTGTGCCAGGGGCCATGTGGCAGACAGATTAATAGAAATGGGTTGATTTAAGATGTACGAGCTAGCTATGTGCCTGAGCCATAGACCAAACAACATAAAGTTATTATAAGTGTCTGAGTCATTTCTTGGGGCCTGAGCGGTGGCAGCAGGTTGCTAAGGGGTCTCAGGCAGCAGGTCTGTGGGTCTAGCCACCCGGGACCAAAGAAACCGCTCTGCAACACCTAGAGGCCAAGGAGGGCGTCAAAGCATACATCAGGAGGCTCCTGGATCCAGGTGCCCTCAGGCCTGTGTAGTTGGCCTGAAACACACCCCTGATACCTGTCAAAAAGCCTCATACTAATGATTACAGACCAGTCCAGGACTTGCAGGAAGTAAACAAAAGGATAACTGAATATACCCCACTTAGCTTACTTAGCTTCTTGCCCCCAGAATGGCAATGTTATACCATCTTGGACCTAAAAGATGCCTTTTTCAGTCTGCCTCTTCCCCCCTCCTAAAGCCAGCAGTACTTTGCCTTCTAATGAAACGACCCAGAGGTTGGGATAAGTAGCCAGCATACATGAACCAGATCACCACAAGGATTCAAAAACTCCCTCATCGTCTTTGATGAAGCATGAGGACCTGGGTGAGTACTGGGCACAGAATCCAGAAACCAGTTATTGTGGTATATTGATGACCTGCTGATTGTAGCCACAGACCAAGAGACCTACCTAACTAAGACTGAGCAGCTATTACAGAGCCTGGAGGAACCTAGGGTACCGCGCCTCAACCAAGAAAGCCCAAATCCATAAGCAGCATGCTACATACCTGGAGTACATCATGAAGAAAGGGCTGCAGTGACTTTTGGATGCAAGAGAGGAGACAGTATTTAAGATTTCCATACCCACTACTGCCAGACAGGTGAGACAGTTCCTAAGCTCAATAGGGTTCTATCGTCTGTGGATTCCAGAGTTTGCAGAACTGGCAAAGCCTTTATAGGAGGTCACCTAGGAAGGGCAGGACTTCACCTGAACTGAGGAACACCGTTGGCCTTTGATAAACTCAAACAAAGCCTGTTCTCTGCCTAGCACTGGGTCTACCAGATGTGATAAAACCATTTTACCTATATGTAGATGAAAGAAATGGGATAGCCAAGGGAGTCCCAACACAAACATTTGGCCCCTGGTAATGACCTGTAGCCTACCTGTCAAAGGAGCTAAACACTCTGTCAGCTGGATGGCCACCTTGCCTCTGCATCATAGCAGCCATGGCCCATCTGGTCAAAGATGATGACAAGTTGAAATTGGACAGACCCTCACCATAGCCACTCTCCACACTACTTGAAAGAATTCTCAAGAGTCCCCTGATTAGTGGTTGAGAAATGTCAGAATGACTCATTATCAGACTCTTTTGCTTAACCCTGACAGAACTTTCCAGGTATTCTCAGCTCTGAATTTGGACTTGGAAGCACCACTGCATGATTGCTCTGGGATCATGGCCCAGGCACATAGCATTCGGCCAGACTTGCAAGATAACCTGTTGCCTGATACCTGGTATACAGATGTCAGTAGCTTCATGCAGAATGGTTGAAGGTATACAGGAACAGCAGTCACTACTGCAGAGGAGATATGGGCAGAGCTGATGCCACCTAAAATGTCTTCCCAATGGTCATTCAGATGATACCCTAACCTAGAACTGGGGCAAGGGCAGAAAGTTAACATTTCACCACAGCACATGGGCATGGGGCAATATACAAAGAATGGAGACTGCTGACTGCAGAAGAAAAAATTATCAAAATTAAAATGATAGAGCTTTAATTTGTTACCCAAGAAACTGGCCATCATCCATTGCCGAGGGCATCAGAGAGGGATGGGCCTATCCCCAGGGGCAACAATCTGGCAGACAAAATCACCCGTCAGGTGTAACTCTAGACTGATGTAGTTTTGTACATGTATCGGTGGACCCTGGGGCACCTAGTATACCAGAAAATCATGGGTATACTAAGGAAGATTTTGCCTGGTTTAAGACCCTCCTCATGACCCAGTGCATAGACAGGTGGTAGAGGGCTGCAGACAGTAAAATCATCCTGCTTGAACACCTGGGAAAGAGACTGCTTGCCAAGATTCATTGATTTTCTCATATGGGAACATGGAGAATGAGGACTTAAGATAGTCGAGAATAAATATCATAAATGTACAACAAAAACTGTAACATTATCACCAACTGCAAAGCCTGTCAGCTCACCAATGCTGTTGCCGTCCCTAAAGTCCCTGGGAAACTCAGAGGGAAAAAGCCTGGAGCCCAGTGGGAAGTAGACTTCACTGAGATAAAACCTGGCTAGTATGGTTACAGGCATCTGCTAGTCTTTTTAGACACTTTTTCAGGATGGACAGAGGCTTTTCCCACCAAATATGAAACAGTGCAAGTGGTGGACATTCTGTACAGGTATGGATTTCTACCCATTGATAAGGACAGACAATGGACCAGCTTTTGTGTCCCAGGTAAGTCAGAGTTTAGCCACCTTTCTGTGGAGTGATTGGAAGTTGCATTATGAATACAGACCCCAGAGTTCAAAGCAAATAGGAAAGATGAACCATTATTTTAAAAAATACCTTAACTAATTGACTTAGAGACTGGTACAGACTGGGTGGCTCTCCTTCCCTTCACCTTATATAGGACCAGGAACTCCCCTCATCAGATGAGGCTAACCCAATTTGGAATTATGTTTGGCATTCCACTGCTCATTATCCCCAACCTCCAGGCTGATTTGTTGGCAGAACTAGATGACCAAGATTTTCTTGATGTTATATGAGGGGTTCAGTGAGCCCACATGGAAGTATGACCCAAGACCAGGGCCCTCCATGAATCTTGTATTCCTCCTGAATCCCACAGGTTTCAATCAGAGGACTGAGTCTATGTTAAGAGATATCACCTAGGGTCATTGGCACCCAGGTAGAATGGACCCTACGTCTTCCTGATGATCATGCCCACAGCTACCAAGGTTGATAGCATTGTCCTGGATCTGCCATTCCCACACCAGGCCAGCAGAACCCTTCATATTCAAGGAAGATTTCCGAGACATCCAGACAACCACCTCAAACTCCAAGTGTGGTGAAAGCAGTAAGTAGTGTGGCTCCTACTGATAATTTTACCTGCTGAGACTGGAGCCTTGGGAAACACACACACACACCTTTGAATTAAATGTGAATGATCATAAATGCTGAGACGAGATACATTGTTGACCATACGTTCTGAAGCAGCAACGGCCCCAAAACATGTTGTTCCCTGATCTTTTTGCAGATTTATGTGACCTGGCATGGGGAAAGCTGGGACCTTTTTGACCAGGAATTGTTTCTAAGTTATGACTGTAATTCCCCTCCCTCTGCCCCCAGGACAAAGAAAGGCCAAGGGTCTTTAGTTCTATATCTGTCCAACTCACTCATGCAGCATACGTTTAGAGGCCGTGAGGCTACTTATTGTTGTCAGCTGGGGTGCAACTCCAAAGGATGGATCACCTGGACATGCGCACGGCACACGTGTGTGTGTGTCTGTGTGTGTGTGTGTGTGTGTGTGTGTGTGTGTGTGTGTGTGTTTGTGTATTTGTGTATATTTGTGTGTGTGGCAAGTCTGATTACAACAGCCTGTGTAGGAAATCTCTAAACACTGAGGACCAGAGTATGCACTGTGGGTTCACAGAGGGTTGACAAGGAGCACTTCCACAACCATCTATGGGCCACCAGCTGGGTACACTGTAACTCATTAGTCATCAAATTCACTGATCAAGGGGAAAAAATGGACTGGACAACCAGTAACACTCAAGGGCTGAGGCTTTACTGCACAGGATATGACCCTGGGCTGATGTTTACCATCAGACACACCCAAGTCCTGTTAAGGGCAATGATAGGACACAACCATTTAATAAACCTACCACCAGCCCCTAAACTCAGACCCCTGAAAAGCCATGGGACTGCACAACTGTCAGAAACATTGGTCTCATTGGCCACAGGAACTCAGGCTATAGGTGAGAGAGGAGATCTACTTTCTGGAGCTTCTCAACCGGTCATGTCTGGTCCTGAACACTACTCAACCTAACTTGACTACATCTTGTTTACTTTGTTATGACACACACCCCCCCATTATGAAGGTGTTGCCATTGTGGGTAACTATACCAAGGTCACTGACCCCATGCAATGCCACTGGCAGTTCAAGGCATCATTGACCCTTCAGCAAGTCTCAGGGCAGGGTCTCTGTATAGGGACAGTCCCCCCAGGGAAGCAAACCCTCTGTAATAAAACTTTTGCACCTCCAAACACCCAACAGTATCTGAATTCTCATAATGGCACATAATGGGCTTCTTCCACTGATTTAACACTCTGTACTTACATCCAGGTTCTCAATTATGCAACAGGCTTCTATGTGATGGTACAGCTTGTCCCATGGCTAATTTACTATTAGGAAAAACTATTCAACAAGTTAGAATCTGCACCCCAGAACATATTAAGACAGAACCTATGGAAGCTCTCACCTCTCACTCTGAATTTCTTCCTGGGATCCAGCCTAACTAGATTAGGAACTGGGACAGGATCTCTGATCATACAGTACTATTTTAGCTTTCATGCCACCATATATACATGGATAGAACTACAGAACAAGAGAGTCCCATGATTGGAACTCTCAAAGGCCAGTCAAAGGGAGAAATGTGAAGGCATAGACTTACCTTTACAAAACTTTATCTCAGGGAAAGACCATTTTTTTAAGACCATCTAGTGCCTGGGGGCTGGGCTTAGGTCTAAGTAGAATCTAGGGAAAATCTCAGGGAATTACTCTACCTGATACCCCTTTACTCAATCTTGAAATGCCAAGACATGTAACACCCACTTGTGTATTTCTTTCTTTAAAAACTCTTACCCCTGAACTGGGGACTAAATTCCCTCTGCTGCTTCAGAACATATGGTTTCGGTCTGTGCTCAAACCTGCCCAAAAGAATAAACTGACCTTCACGTGTTTGCATCAGAATCCAGTTCCCTGGTGGTCTTTGGGGGTCCCTCAGTATGAGTACATCCAGTTTGCAGTCCTGACCCATGAAAAGGTAGGGGCGAACCAACTCCACAGTTTCTCTATCATCTATACAAACACCAAGTGTAAACATGCATGTGCATCACACATATTTGTGAAGAGAGACTTTTGGCTATCACATTTGAAACAATGGACCCCAAAGAATTAATTTTCTCTAGGTTCTCACATTGAGGGAGAGAGGTGCCAGCCAGTATAAGAGACTGACTCCCGGGAAGACACCAATTCATACCTTAGTTAACAGGTTTAGTGTCTTATTTCTGGTAATTATTTCATCTTTCCTATAAAATTGTAACATTGCTGTAGGTGGAAAGAAATTAAAAGTCCTTCCCTCCTTATTTTGGCCAAACTATAAATAAATTCATCATCCTGTATGAAATTTCTTGTTCCTTTCCTGGGAAAGAAGGAAACTAGGTCCTATGAAATAACTCAATGGGTAAGGTGCTGCTGCCAATGGACACTTGTGTGTGATCCTTGAAACCCTAATATTGGGAAGAGAAAACTGATTCCTGGAAGTTTTCCTTTCGCCCACACAGAAGTACTCTGCCAATATGGATTCTGGCACATGGCACACACACATTAGTTAATGTTTTATTCCTGTGAAGAGACACCATGGTCATTGCAACTCTTACAAAGGAAAATATTTAGTTGGGGTTTGCTTACAGTTTTAGAGATTTAGTTCATTATCATCATGGTAGGTAGCATGGCTGTATGCAAGCAGACACAATGCTGGAAAAGTAGCTGTGAGTTCCATATCTGGATATAGACAACAGGAAGAGAGAGAAAGAGCTTTTGGGAATGGCTTGGGCCTTTGAAACCTCAAAGCACATGCTCAATGACATACTTCCTCCAACAAGGCCACATCTCTGAGTTCTTTCAAATAGTGGTACTCCCTGTTGGCCAAGCATTCAAATCTGGGAGCCTATGAGGGCCATTTCTATTTAAACCATTACAATAAGTAAATAGATTTTTTTAAGTTAGCAAACTTAAGAGTATGGCAGTGCACTTCTTCAATTCCAGCACTTAACAGACAGGCAGAATTCCATGTATTTGAGGCTAGCACTCACATACTTCCAAATCACCTAACTATGGTATTTGGTTTCTGGCTTGTCCAGCCTGTGGTCCAGACCCACAGACCTGCAGTCCAACAGAAACACGCGGACACCTACATTAATCTTATGCTGATTGACCTAGAGCCCAGGCATATAACTTTCTAACCCTTTACTCTTACACCTACCCATGATTCTTATCTTGTTCAGCCATGTGGCTTGGCACCTTTTCTCAAAATGCATTTCAACTTCTTTCCTCTTGTCTGCTGACATCTCATCATGGTGTCCCCCATGATGTCTCTCTGGCTTCTCTGCTGTGCTCTTCCTGTTCTCAGAGTTTTCTTAGCCTGGAAGCCCTGCACACACTTCCTGTCTGCCTCTGGTCAAGCTTCTTTTCATTAAACCAGTAGGAGGAACAAATGTACCAGAACACACTGCCACAGTACCTAACTATTTAAACTGTTATGTACAAAGCTGTCATCCAAAATTAGTGACAATGCTGGTGATAATGTCTTAAACAGACGGGCTTTCACAGGGAAGTGGAAGAGGACTGTTATTGAGCAAACAGAAGCCTAAACTCAACATTCTTTAAGAGGGTTCTGGTAGCTATGAAAGCCACTAGTTCCTGTGAATGCATAGATTTACTTTACAAAACTTTATCTCAGAGAAAGACCACTTTTCTAGAACATCTAGTGCCTGAGGACAGGGCCAATATCTAAGAAGAACCTAGAAAAAAATCTCAGGAACGTGACTGATAGCCAGTAGATTCAAAACTTGGTTTCATACCAAAAGTTTTCAAGAATTACTATACCACATATCCCTTTATCGAACCCTGAAATGCCAAGATGTGTAACACCCCACTTATGTATTTTTTTCTTTAAAAACCCTCTCACCCCTGAGCTCAGGCCAAATTCCCTTCATTGTGTCAGAAAACAGAGTTTCTGCCCATGTTTGAACCTGCCCAAAAGAATAAACTGACCCTCATGTGTTTGCATCAGAATCCAGCTCCCTGGTGGTCTTTGGGGGGTCTCTTGACATGGGTACTACAGTTCCCATATCTACAACAGCAGCCAACCACATCCAGCAAGTGCATCTAGTTCTTTATTAACACAGAGTAAAACATATCAGACTTCCCATGTGACATCCAAGGCTGCTCTGGCCTGATCCTTCCCTCCTAATGCTTAAAACCAACAAGGCTTTTCCCACTGTCGGAGGTTCTCTAGCCCCTCAAAAAAAACCTGGCCCTTTGATTCTCCAAATAAACTCATCTGTCTACTCACAGAGTGGCCAAGTTTGGTGATTTCACAGTGCTTAAGCTTATATTAACAACAACTCCCACACACACACACACACAAAGCTTAAAAAAAACTTTAAAAGAAGCTGTGATGGTTTGACTAGAAATGACTCCCATAAACTTGAGTGTTTGCACACTTGGCCCATAGGGAGTAGCATTAGGAGGTGTGGCTTCTTGGAGGACATGTGTCAGTGTAGGACTGGGCTTTGAGGTCTTCTATGCTCAAGCTAATTCCAGCATGGCATACAGTCTCCTTCTGCTGACTGAGAATCAAGATACAGAACTCTTAACTTCTTATCTAGCATCATGTCTGCCTGCATGCCACCATGGTTGGCCATAATGATAGTTGACTAAACCTCTGAAACTGTAAGCTAACCCTAATTAAATGTTTTCCTTTAAGAGTTAACTGTGGTCATGGTGTCTCCACACAGCAATAGAAACCTAATTAAGACAATTGCTTTCATGAGATGTCATAGCCATATTTCAGTAACCCACCACATTATCCTCACTGAAGTGAGACTCGATGCACACAAATTTCATTCTCTACTAGTCTGTCTTTCTTCATCATTATTCCTATCCTTTCCCTAACACCCCTCAAACACAGTGGGCTTGAGAAGATAATTAAATGCTCCTCTCCGATCTTTGACCTTGAAATTTCCACTATCTCTGAGACATTTCAGGGAAGGAAGAAGGGAACCATTTGAACCCAAGTATGGTGACAAGGAGATACTGTCCCCATCAAGACAACCCAGAGCATAAATATCTTTGAAAAGGTAAGTTAGAGGCTAGAATGCATCCCAATTGGTAGACAGTTTACATAGCATCCACAGGCCCTGGGTTCAAGCTCTACCAGTGCATAAACACCACGGGTAACTGGAAGATTGCTCACAGTCATCCTTAGCTGTATGGGTAGATTGAGGGTAGGGTAGGCTATGTGAGACTCTATAGGAGGGCTATAGCACCCTGGTTACAAGATGTACAGAAATGTAAGGGCATTTGGAAAACTGTCCTTCAACAACCCCCAGTTGCACTTGGTCTTTTATGGTCACATTTACTTTAAGCTTTCAAAGCCACAGGTGAATTCCCTTTTTTCCTTTAAGTTACAAATGGCTACTCTCAGGTTTTATTTCTTTTCTTCTGCTTGGCAGCCTTATAGCTGGCACTTGAGAACTATCTCCTGCCTACTGACTTGCCCCAGCGTCAACACAGAACTAAGAGCTTCCTCGAATTGCCAACCCAACAGACAAGTGGAGGCACATGATGTCGCGATGAATCACCAGATCTGCCTTAGGAAAATAAGAGATAGCAAAGTATGAGTAAACATGGCCCAAGAATACAGATTCGTTACCCTGAATGACATGTTCCATCATGGAAAAAGATGCATGTTTGTGTTTGTTTGTTTTACTGTCACAGAACAAAGAAAATTGTGAATTGTATATTTATTGAATACATTGGTGAGGTCATTGGGCAAATCTCTTTGATCATATCCTACTTTTATGATTGATGGATGCAGGTTTATCATTTTCTAAATGCTCCAACTAGTAGCCATGAAAATACTGTATCATGTACAGAGGCTGAGAGTAGAGCTAAGGATATTCTAAGGGAAAAAATATTTTCTAGCAGATCTTATTATATAGCCCAGGCTAGCCCTAAGATCCTCTTGCTTCAGCTCCCATAGGTGTGTCTCTCCAAGCCCACTAGCCCAAGTCAATTTTGAAGCCTGCCTGCAACATTATCTTTTCCCAATCCTGACCTCAGTTAAGGCCTCGAAAAACAAAACAAAATCCAGCATGATTTGTTTGTTATTCCCGAATGCTTGAGACAGAGACAAAAGACTCAAGGACACAAGGGCAGCCTGGGCTACATAAGTATATTTTGTCACACACACACAAAAAGATACACCCACATCCACACATGTGAATTGTTAAACAAAAAGAGCACAGTTGTTAGTTACATCTGCTATAAATTCCAGATGAGCATGTGATAAACAGAAGGCTTTTGCATTGTCATCTTCCCAGTGTCAGGGATTCTGAGGAAACCAGATCTGCTAGATCACCGTGACCCAGGAGACTGCAGTCTCATGTTGAATGTTTCTCTGAGCTAAAGAACTTTGTGATTTCACTTTTGTGTGACTTTTAAATTCTTTCTTAGGACTTTGTGACTTTTCAAGTAGAATTTGATTAGCGGTTCATATGTGTACTATTGAGGTACCGTAATGTGGTTAAAGCATTTTAGATACTTTCTCCCTACCACCCATGCACAATGTTCTTAAGGTGTGTGTGTGTACGTGTGCGCATATGTGTGTATGTGTATGTGTGTATGTGTGTTTATGTATTGTTATGTGTGTGTGTTTGTGTGTACATGTGTGTGCATGGTTGTGTGTATGTGTGTGTGTTTGTGTGTATATGTGTGTGCATGGTTGTGTGTGTATGTGTGTGTGTATGTGTTTGCGTGTATATGTGTGTGCATGGTTGTGTGTGTGTGTGTGTGTATGTGTGTGTGTGTGTGTGTGTGTGTGTGAACATGTGCCTAACTATAATACTGAGATGAAGAGCTAGAGTATCCTAGACAGCATACCTAGGGATTGCGACTGTGATTACAATTAGGCTGCAAAGCTTAAGTGCAAAGTACAAATGAGAAATCCAGCAGACACAGGGAAAGGAAAAAGGAAGAGGGATCAGGAACTGATTGCAAACAAACATCAACCTCTGGGGGAAACAGGATAAGCCTGTCCAGACTCTGGAAAGGACAATGAGGAAGGAAAAGCAATTACCAGAACAGATGGGCGGAAACCGAGCAACTCACAGCAGCAGAGCTGTGTGTGAGAAAGCAAGTGGGGAAGTGGGGGTTGGACAGAAGTCATGCTTATTTCCCATTGCTCCTAGGTCTGTAAGAATGCTAAATGTAGCTATTTAGGCATGCATGAGCTCATGTAAACATTCAAGAACCCTCCTAATCCTGGAATTGTCTGCCACTTGGGACTTCTTGTTATACATATATTTAAGGGATACCTTAATTCATTTCCTTCTTGCTAAAATATCTAGAGTGCTTGAATTCCTGTGGAACTGTTAAGGTTTATAAAGTTAACTTTAAAGGATATTGGAACCAGGTTTGTCCTAGAAAATATGAGACAGATGGTTGCAGGGCACTAAAAACGTTAACTGTTAGGCCTATTACCCAGAATCTTATTGACTGTCATATTTTTTAAAAGCTTTGCAGAGAAAGGCATATGCTATTGTTTCAATGTCCTTTCATATAACTAAATTCCTTCAAACATAAACTTTTTTAAAAAAAAAAAAGAAACAAATCACGCAGTAAATCACATGAGCCTACCATGAATAAAACACAAACCATTATAGATGGGCTCTGAGTTTGCCAGCTGTCCATGGGATTATTATGCATAATAAATTGCACACTCTGGACTCTGCATCCTGGCAGAGCTGCAAGCAAAAGCTGTCCTTGATTAATCATTAGCTATCAATGCATTATAATTGCTCAATATTTCAAAGCATTTGAGTGAGTACAAAAACTGACCCTAGTTTTAGTGGTTTATTTATACAATTGCTTTAGCGAAAACAGCACATCACCTCCCTCCATGCGCATTGAAATGTTTCTGGATGCACCATGTAGCAATCCATTGAAGAAAAGAAGACATTCCAAGATAAAATTTTAAAGCCTGTTTGGCAGCAGGGAGGTATAGCCTCCTGAAGGCTGAACCCTGAACAACCTTACAAAGGCCTATTCCTTGATTGTTACACAAAGTATTTCCTCACACTAAGGACCCTAATCTTAATTTACATGTCTTACTGATCTTCACAGATCTTCACATGCCTCCACCACTCTAGTCCTCTATTATGTATCTTGTACAATACACAATAATACAGGAGCCTCAGGTGTGTCTGGGCCATCTTGTGACCAGAGTCCTGGGATGGTTGAAAGTCCTTTCAGCAAAACAACCACTGTTTTCCACAAGGATTCTTCAAGGTCAAAGCACTTCTAAAAAACAGTTGTTCATTCTAGTATCTACCCCATACAGTGCTTCAGCTAAATTCCTATAACAGAAATGCAACATGTTTGAGCTGCAATACATCTCATTTTCTCAAGGTAAATTAAAATACAGAAATAAAAGAATAACGCACCCTTGGTAGTTTCTCAAAAGTTCTATCCTGTCTTCCTCCCTCCCTCCTTCCCTCCCTCCTTCCCTCGCTCCCTCCCTTCCTCCCTCTGTTCCCCTCTTTCTTTGTTCTTTCTTTCTTCCTTCTTTTCTTGTGCTTTTCTTTCTTTTTTGACACAAGGTTTTGGTATGTTGCTCTCCCTACAATGCTCCTACTTCCACAGATCAAAGATTCTGATCAGAGTCTCAAATACCTGTATTATATTTTGGGGGGAAGTAGTTTCTATTTAGTGTTACAATGTGGTTTCTTGGTCCCAGGCAGCCAGAGGTCCAGACCCACAGACCTGCTGCCCCAGACCCCTTAGCCTCCCACAGCTGCTCAGGCCCCAAAAATGACTCAGACACTTATGTTAACTTCATGCTGTTTGGCCTATGGCTCAGGCACATTGTCAGCTAGCTCCTTCATCTTAAATCAACCCATTTCTATTAATCTGTCTGCCACATGGCCCGTGGCTCACCTGTGTTCCTTACATGTTGCTCCTTTGGGCTTCTGGCTCTGTCTCTCTGACTCCGCCCTGCTCCTCCTATCTATGCTCTGATTTCTCCTCCTACTTCTTCTATGGTGCCTGTCATGGCCCAAAACAGCTCCTTTATTTAAAGATTGATATTCACAGCATATTCACAGCATAGAAAGACATTCCCACATCAATTTAGATTCTTTATTCATTATATGAATTGGGAGTGGCAATAATAATTATTATTATTGGAGAGAACAAGCTTGCAACTGTTTGCTTCTTACGTGAAGGTCTGAGAACAACCTCGAGGATTCGCTTTTAACCTTACACTTGTTGAAGTGGAGGCTTTCTTGTTTCTGCCTTGCTGTGCTCTCATGCTTCCCAGCCTGGGACTTTCCAGCTGCTCCTCCTGTCTCCCCCTCCCACCTGCTTTTAGGAATTCAGGTGGCTGCTATCACTTTTCTGCAATAATCTATGCTGCCAGCTCCCTTTGCCCATTTTCACATACAGTTATTTATTTCTTTTTTATTGTTATTGAATTATGAGAGTTGCTTTTGTGCACGTTTGTGTGTCCTGTAAATGTGTGGGTCTGTGTGCCCAAGTATCCTGTATCAGATACATGGGTTCTAAGTATTTTCTTCCATTCTGTGTGTTATCCTCTCATTTTGTTTCCTTCGCTGTGCTTTTCAGCCTGATGTAATTCAAATTACTTATTTCATATTTGTTCCCCTGAGCTCTTGGTGTCATATGCAGACACTCACCAATATAAATACAAAGAAGCTCTGTCCCCATGTCTTAGTCAGTGTTCTATTACTGTGAAAAGACACCATGACCAAGACAATCCTTATGAATAAATTTATAAACACTAAATTTAATTTGGAGCTTCACTACAGTTCCAGAGGTTTGGCCCATCATCATCATGGCAGGGATCATGGCGGCATTCAGACAGTTGTTAGAGCAGTATCTGAGAAATACATCTTGATCCACATTCTGTATTTGGCGTTGGCTTTTGAAACCTCAAAACTCACCCTCAGTGGCACACTTCCTCCAACAAGGTCACACCTCCTAATCCTTCTAATTCTTTCAAATAGTGCCATTCTCTGGTGACTAAGGATTCAAATATATGAGCCTATAAGGGCAATTCTTCTTGAAACCACTACTCCCAACATTGTTTTCTAAGGAGTTACACAACTGTAGTCTATGTCCAAGACATTGATCCATTCTGAGTTGATTTTTTTCATTTGTTATTATATGCGTATGAGTATTTTACCTGTATATATGCTTGAGCACCATGTGTATGCCTGGTGCCTAAAGATGCCAAAAGAAGGTATGGATCTTCTGGAACCAGAACTATAGACAGTTGTAAGCCACTATGTGGTGCTAAGCATTGGACCCAGGTCTGCTGGAAGAATAGAGAGTGCTCCTGAACACTGAACTCCTGCCTGGAGCTGGCCTCAAATTCAAGGAAATCCTCCTGCCTCAGCCTTCCTAGTCTTGGGGCTATACCTGGTTTCAATTATTTTTTTTCTTTCTTATTTTCGAATATTTATTATTATAGCCTTCCAAGTCTAAGATTTGTTGTTATTCTTTTTATTTTTTAGTCTTTCAGCTCTTTTTTAAATTTTGAGTTAAAATCATACCACTTTTGATAAAAAATTTTTTGATTAACGGGAAGTCTCACTTGTCTCTCCCCAGACCCTATCCTTCAGAAAGCCCCCTCAACATGGCTCCTCCCATGAGGTATTTACACTGTACCCCAGAAAACACACATGTGGATTTTGGTCTCTCTTCCCCAACTCCTCTCTGGGGGGCCAGAAAATCATCTGATAGCACTTCACCTAATCAGCTTTTTCTAACCAGTTAGATTTGGTCTGATTTGGATTGCTTCATCAGGGGAGAGGCTTATTGATGTGCAGAAACTTTTAATTTTCACCAATTGCCTAAAAAATGTTGGTAAGCTATATGTAAGTTTTTCAACTATTTATTTTTATATTTTTTTTAAAAATAAGTTATTAGCCTGGCATGATTGCACATGTCTCTAATCTCAACTTTTGGGAGATGGAAATAGTAGAATCAGTAGTTCAAGGTCATCCATGGCTACATACATAATTTGAGGCAAGCCTGGATTTGGTGATTTGAAAAAAAAATTACCCCTAAAGGGAATGCCACTACTGAGAGGTATAACTTTGTTGGAATGGGTGTGGCTTTCTTGGAGGCAGTATGACACTGTGAAGGCGGGCTTTAAGGTCTTATAGATGCTCAAGCCATAGCCAGTGTCTCAGACTACTTCCTGTGCAAGATGCAGAACTATCAGCTATCTCTCCAGTACCATACCTGCCTGCATGCCACCATGTCCCACCATGATGATAATGGATAAAACCTCTGAACTATAAGCTACCCATTTAAATGTTTTTTTTTTTTTTCTATATAAGAGTTTCCCTGGTCATGGTGTCTCTTCATAGCAATAGAAACCCTAACTAAGACACTGGGTTACAAGAGTGCTAGCTTCCAAAATCAGAACAAAACCACCAGCATTCCATCTTTACCCCTGTATGGCCTAAAATCCAGCCTATCCTGAAACTCAGGGTACTCCAACTGCCTCAGTTTGTAAAGTGCTAGAATTACAGGTATGAGTCAGCATGGCCAGCTCTTCTAATGTGGTTAATATGACAGGGTCTAATTTGTACTTAATTTATAATAGCCCCAACCCAGCTTTCTGTGTGCTGGGATTGTAGACCTGACACACAATAATGGCTCACTATGTTTGTAAGTGTACAATTCATCCATTTATATACACACATGCACACACACAAATCCATGCAACATAATAATAACAATGAAACCATCTATGGACTCCCTGTGTGCTAGGTATATATTTTATTCTATGTGATGAGGCTGAGAAATGACAGAAATATGCAGATTTCTGATGATTCCAAAGCCTGTCAAGTTTTGTTTTTTTTTAAGTGTGTATTTATCTGAGTTTAAAACTTGTGTTAAAGACCAGCAAGATGGTTCATCAGATGAAAGTGTTTGCCACCAAGCCTGATAAGCTGAGTTTAGCTGGAGTTCAATCTCTCTTCCCCGACCCGTGGGTAAAGTCAACAGAGACCCTGGAGGAGGGGAGTGAGAATGAGGGCAGGACAAGAGATCTGATCAAGCCCCGTTTATTAAGAGAATGAACTGAGTATATATAGGGTGAAGGGGTTGGTTATTACTCTTGCTGCTAACCTTGAAAGGAAAAGAAAGTTGTAGGTGGAGAAGGCGTAAGGCAGTTGAGATTATGAGAGTGATAGGGTGGAGGAGCAAGGACACAGTCCATTTCCAGAAAAAGTCATAAACAGTAAACAAGGTGTAAACAAGACCTGCGATCAGCCTGATCCTGTTAATTGCCATGAGATGTGACCTTGGGTCAGAGTTAGGCAGAACTTTATTCTGTCACATGAGATGTGACCTTGGGTCAGAGTTAGGCAGAGCTTTGCTCTCCACAAATCTCCAAGACATACTCAGTAAAATGAGATTACTGACACCTTCAGGTTACCCTTGGACAGTCATATGGGTGTGCCTATGGGTGTGCCTATATACATAAACACACAATAAGGTACCTTTAATATAATCTTTAAACCTTATATTAGCATATTCACATAGATAAGAAATCAAATAGAAATTGAAAATGTTTTCAATATAAGTAAAAAACAGAAAAACATGTTGGTTTTAACTCTTTTTTAATTTATTTTTTCATTTTATCTACATTGGTCTTTTTGTTTGCATGTGTGTCTGTGTGAAGATTTCAGAACTCATAAAGTCACAATTACAAACAGTTGTGAATTGCCATGTGGGTGCTAGGCACTGAACCTAGGTCCTCTGGAAGAGGTGCCACTGCTTTTAACCACTGAGCCATCTCACCAGCCTCTGGTTTTTACTCTTAAAACTTCTAAAATAAGATGCCAAAAGCAAAGCATAAATGGTGGCCTATTGGTTAATGTTACTACATTAAAATCGTAGAGTTGGTAAAACAACTCAGCAGATAAAAATGCCAGTTGCCAAGCCTGACAACTTGAATTTGATCCCTAGAACCTACACAGTAGAAGGAGAGAAGTAATTTCTAATGATTATCCTTATGAGCATATGCAATGGTGCACATGTACATGTACTCAAGTACTAGCATGATAGTACACATGCACACACACAGAACCATCCAGTATTAAGAAGCAGGCAGGAATACTACTACAAGTTCAAGAGAAGCTTTGTCTCACAGAGAATTCCAGGCCAGCCAGGGCTTTACAGCAGTTTAGGGAGAATTAAGAGAATACAGAAAATATTTGCACTGCTAACAGGCAAAGGATAATAAGGCAGAACGTGTATAAATTTATATATATATACATATAAATTCATTTATATATATAAACACAAATGTAATATATAAAACAAATGTATGATCATATGTTTGAATGCTTTGTCTCCAATGGGTGGAGCTTTTTGTGAAGGATTAGGAGGTAAGGTCTTGTTGGAGGAGTAGAGGAGATGTGTCACTGGGGGTGGGCTTTAATATTTCTAAAGCCCACACCATTCCTAGTTAGCCTTCCTTATGCTGTTTCACCACAAAAATTAAAAATTAAATAATTCAGACATATATGTAAATTCCCATTATATCAATAAGAAAAAAACTAATAATTTAATAGAAAAATAAACTAGTTTTAAGAATGTATGAAACATAGGAGAGGAAATTATGAAGGATGCTATCTATTCTTGGTAATTGGCAAATAAATATTGAAGTAAGAATAATATACCATTTTTTTCACCTTCTTATGTATTAACATAGCCTCAAGCTCATAGCCAAATGGACAAGTGTGGATAAATATTTCTCTTTATAACTTCTGTGTTATGGGAAGCCCATCAGAGACAGCCACTCAGACACAGTGTATAGCCAATTGAAAGTCTTCTATTCCAACTGGCCAAGACTACACTCAGGTATTTAGGACCTATATGTAGCTCCAATTGTCCAGAGTATGGGATTGTTGAAGGCAGAAACCACGTCCTGGGATCTTACTCAGCAGGGAGTATTTTGGGTAAGCAAGCAATCTGACAGAAGCTAAGATCAATCTTTAGCTGGAGAGGGAGGGAGATTTGAAAGTAGCAGTTTAGCAGAAGCTAAGATAATTTAGCTGGGGCATCATGACCTTGGATTCCTAGAATGAAGTTAGACAGTTTTCCATGGAATTCTTCATCAGGGAGACCAAATTCTAATTAAATAAGATGGCCTTAGCTAGACTAAAAGACAGAGGAGCCTCAGCACTGTCTTGCCCTATCACAGTTAGTGGGAGCATAAACTAGGATAGCCAGCAGAGAACTCATGCAAAGACTTCTCAAAAACCTAAACTTAGAAGTAGCATATTGTTGGAGGCATCGTATAAAACAGTGACCTCTTCATGGTCTTTAAGTACATTGCTCTGCTGGCAAGATTCTTTCCTAGCTTCACTAAAGGCAGTTCTCTGAAAAACCACAAGATGTCCTTTAGGCAATTTTCTAGTATCATTAAGCACAGTGGCCAAAAACAGCAAGTCATTCACCCCTCCCTGCAACAGACCACTCCCCGCTCCTTCCTGGCTAGCAATTGTAAGTGCATGAAATTCAAAAAACAAAGAAGATAGGTTCCTGCCTTCCCCTCCCCACGAAAGGCTCAGCCCCCTAGGCCGTGATTGGTCCGTACATATACCTAATTTGCATAGGTCTGTGATTGGTCAGTAAATATACTTAATTTGCATAGATCTGTGATTGGTCTGTGCGCACATATGACTAATTTGCATGGGTGTGCCCCCTTCTAGGGTATAAATGGTGCTGTTTCTCACTCAATAAACGAGACCTTGACGCCATCCAGACTAACTCCGTCTTTCTTAGCATGCTTGGTCTCCTTTTTCTCTCACCCCCATTGGTATTTCAGGTGGCACCTCTTCGAGACCCTCCAATAACTAGTCCCGCTGGACGAGACAGCATATGTCTTAGCTATACCATTCTGGGTAGACACAAAGGAATCCATATCCTACTACATACTTACCTGTACATATTTACCACTGTTATTTTCACAATAGCAAAGAATCAGGTTGGGTGTCTACCAACTAGTGGATGGATAATAATGTGAAACATACATACGGTAAAATCTTACTCAGTCATAAAGAAAAACAAATCTGTTCAAATTTCTGAACAATGGGTGGAAACAAAAAAATGTTAATGGTAGTAACTGGACTTGGAGACATAGATTGCATATGTTCACTCCCATATGTAGATCCTAGCCTTTAACTGTTAAATCTGTGCGTCTATGTAGGAACAAGTATAAATAAACCTCAAGAAACAAAAGGAGGGCATGTGGTGATATACTGTGTATCTAATAAAGTTTACCTGATGATCAGAGGACAGAGCCAGCCACAGAGTTAGCCATAGAAACCAGGCAGTTGTAGCACACACCTTTAATCCCAGCACTTAAGGTCCCATGCCTCTGCTCCTAGTACTTAGGAAGCACAAGAGCATGCATGCACACGCGCGCGCACACACACACACACACACACACACACACACACACACACACGCACACACACATGCAGTGGTGCGTGCCTTTAATCCCAGCACTAGGAATGTTAAAGTAGGAAGTGATAGAGCTGGGCAGAGAAATAATTAAGGCAGGAGGAGGCAGGAATTTAGCCCTTTGCCTATGACCCCCTTCCTTTTAGGCTAAGGACTCAGAGGCATTTGGTCTGAGGATTCATTAGGAGTGGTTAGTAAGAAGTGGCTATGGTTTGTTCCTCTGTCTCTCTGATCTTTCAGCTTTTCCCAAATATCTGGTTCTGGGTTTTTACTATAAGTCTAACAAGAATTTGCCTAACATCTGGCACTTAATATTTGGGACATGAATTTACACACAAAAAAATAAGTTTACCTATGCAGCTACTAGCATAGAATGGAGCTATATGTGGCATGAGTCACTACCTGGCTGGCTAGGTTTTCCTTTCTGAGGTTAGTCTCTCACCATCAGCCAGCTCTGACTTTTAGGCAATTCCTGCCATATGTGTTTCTTCTCCATGTTCCCCTGGGTGAGTTTTTCAGACAGTAAGTTCCCTCACCCAGTGGGTTGTTGCAGTCCCTTGATCGCCTTTCTGAATTGCTGCTGCCATATTAAGTAGCTGCCTCACTTCACCTGAATCATTGTCAGAAGATTTGGTGACCCAACTGAGATTTTCTAAAAGGGGGAATTAGTTTAAGACACAGGGAAGAGTTTTTTTCCCCCCACATTAGAAATGAGAAACATTATTACTATGGAAACAATATGGTCTTTTATATACTCTAGATAGTTTGAAAAATGAACCACTAAAGGACAAGGTAATTATGTAGATGAGATTAACATAATGTCTATTACAAATATTATTTATTTGATCATTCTTGTGTTAGTCTTTAGAAAAGTTGGTTTATGTGAGTGCCAAGTTGGTTGGTAAGACTGCCAAGATAAAAGTACTAGTAAACCTTATTAAAACATATCATAGAGATATTTATACCCAAACAAAAGAATTTAAGGGAGAACCATTGCTTTATAAGGTTACAGAGAAACAGCCTAAGACTTTCAAACAGCCAACCTTAATTTATCTAAGTAATCTTACAGAATTGCCAAACAATAGAAATCTTCAGATTGTGTAAGAGCTGAATGGGCTCCATTGCAAATGTTAGATTTGAGAAAAATCAAGGAAACAATATGGCATGCACTCACCATGTGTAAAGCATATGTTAAACTCATGATCAACGTGTAATAGAATTATCCCTAAAAACTGGACAGATATGGTTACAGTGGTGTTAGAGGCTGATCCCCAGTTATAATAGAAGGACTCTCCAGAAAGATAAGGTTAAGACCATTGAACAATACAGGACAGCTGTAGGTACTGAAATCTCCCAAGACCAAGTTCTTGGGAAGGGAGATTATGCCAATATAGAAGGGCAGTCTTTCTATGATGACCAAACCCTGGTTCTATGTCAAATGGCAGCCTTGAATACTTGGGATAAAACTGGAGAAGCAGGAAAGATACTTGAGTCTTTTAGAAGTGATAGAGAGCCCAAAAGAAACCTTCACTGATTTTTTTTTAAACAAAGATTGACTTCAGCAATAAATAGAATGATACAAAATTCAGAAGCTAGACAATAAATAATAAAATCACTGGCTTTTGGAAATGATAATTCACAATGCAAAAGGATAATTATGCCATTAAAGTCAAGATGAGTACCCTTGGAGGAATGGATCTGAGTTACAATTAATATGGAATCTCATACCTATGATGATGCTTGGGTAGAAGTTATTTTTAAAGATTTAAAGAAAAATCAAAATATCAAATATTACAACTGTGGAAAACAAGGTCACCTAAAAGGGGACTATAAACAGGGTGTTACTGGAAACAATATTTTCACTAAGAACAGCTCCAACAGAATGCCCCTCCCTTCTGAATTATGCAAGAGGTGTGGAAAAGGCAGGCATTGGACCAATGAATGTAGGTCAACAAGGGACAGACAAAGTAACATTTTGTGTTCAGGAAATGCTCTGAGATCTCCCACAGACCCCCATATCAAATTTAGTTCAGTCCAATTCTGTAATCATAGGTTACCTTCACAGAGCAATTAAAGAACTTAATGTCTACTGTAAGAAACTACTCTAGATGGTAGAAAAGCCATAGAAGAGAGAAAAAAAAAAAAACAGGAGAAATCATAAATCAAAATTGATAAAGATTAGAAAAGAAACCTTCCATCCTGTTTTTGTCTTTATAGAAAAATAGAAATGCACATTTCCAAGAAGTCAAAAGATCTTGGAAATCTAGCCATCTAAAACTGAAATAAAGGCTATCCAGAAAAAATACAAGCAAAGAAAATCAGGCCTCTTAGTACCAATAAACTCTATTGTTGGGTGCTGGCATACCCAGACCCGTATACTCTGTGTCAGGCTAAAAAAGCCTGGGCAAGGTCAGTGCCCTTGTGTTTACTTCCCTGATCCTTGTGCATCAACATCCTGTTTTGTAATCAGTGGTTTTCCTGTTATGATGAGGAGTCTTGCACCCATTGCCATAGAACACACTGACAGGTAGAGGAACTCAGGGCAGGAGAACTTAAGGGGTATATAAGCTTGCTAAATAAAGGCTGAGGGAGCAGCAGCAGCTGATCTCCCTGGATGATGGAACTGACTGTCTCTTGAGTGCTGATTTAACCCTGACGACCCTCTCCAGGCTCAGCTACACTAGGTCGGATGTGGCAAGTGAAGGCTCCACCAAGATCCAGGTACAAGGGATAATCAGACAGGGCTCACCTGTATATTAGACAGGGAGAGAATTGTGATATAAAAGGGTGCGTACCATAGAGAATAAGAATCAAAGGTTCGGCTGGCTTCCAAACTTAAGGAACTGTTATGCGTACAAGGAACTGCAATTAAGTCTTGTACCGCACTCACTTTTGTTACTACAGTTGGAGACATTTGTCCTTGGTTCTTGACAGGGGGAGGATTTAATATTCCTGATTGGGAACAGGTTAAGGCTGAATTACAGAGGACTTTACAAGAACCCTCTGAGCCTTATGCTGACTTTGTTTCCCGGCTATTACAATTAGCAGGGAGAATTTTTGAAGATGAAAAAGCTAGCTAGCAAGCTGCCTAAACCATAGGCCAAATATCATGAAGTTAATATAAGCATCTGAGTCATTTCTGGGGCCTAAGCAGCAGCAGGCAGCTAAGGGGTCTAGGGCTGTAGGTCTGTGTCCGGGCCTCTGGTTGCCCGGGACCAAGAAACCACATTATAACAGATGGTGTCCCTGGGTGGTGTCCCTGAGAAAGTTTTTTAAAAGGGGTTTTGGCACAGAGACTGAGCAAAAGAAGCTTCCAAATTGTGTATATGAAGCAGGTCATTATACAAAGAAAGCATGGCGTCCAGGTCACATTCAAAATGGTGCCAGCAGGCAGTGTAAGCTACAATCAAGCCAGTTCCTGAAATCTCACAGAAGACTCAGTAGCATGTTATTGGTTTAAGGTTTCTGTTTATTTTGAGCAAAAAGGAAGCAAAGACAGATACTTAGTAGCAGCATTTTCCTGGGTCTGCTCTGTTTGCTGGCCACAAACAGACGCGGTCTCTTTAAGAGAACTTACTAAATCAGCTTTGAAAAATCTATGTGGTTCTTTAAGAGAGTGTGAGTATTTTAAAAGCTCTTATGGTTAGAAGATGATTAAGGATTCACAATAAAACATATTCAGATGAAAAGAAAAACCTGTAAATGGGTTACAATGTATGTAAAAGGTACATAGACTTCAGAGAGAAAAGAAAGAGGATAGAAAAAGTCTTTATAAAGAGAAATAGAGTAATAAAAATATCATAAGCCACGTAAAGATGGAAAATAGACACAAAATCTGGATTTTGGTTGTTATTGTGTTTTCTTTTAATTTTTTTAACTGTTAATGAGCTAACTGCAGAAAGACAATGGATTGCAAATGCAAAGGCTACTAAGTTAAACAATATATATTTTAAAGGTGTCTTGATTTTGAAATTTGTGTCTAAGGATTTATTGCTTTGGAAGAGTTCTGCTTTTGTTTCCACAGAAGATGAGAACCTGTGGATTGCTTCCAGGCAAATATGGTTTCATCAGCCAAGACCCCCTGAAAAAAAACCTCTGATGGGAAGAGATGGCCATATCAGCTTAAGGGCTACAGATTATGATCCCAGTCTCAAGAACCCATGAGATTTTCAATGCCCCTTAATCAGCAGAAAGTAGTAATGGAAAACTACGCCCAAATTCCCAAAATATTGTTTCTAAATGTTTTCATTATAACTGGTCAATGGTCATAATTAATCTCTTTGCAAGAAGAAAAAGGGAATGTGGTATATGAATATTTTTTTAATTAGATTATTGAATTTACTTAGATCAGGAAATCAGTTGTGACCATTGAAGTATCCAAAAGGAAGGTATGGATCCACAACAATGATGTTTTCACATGGACTATGACAAATCCACTAGGCTGACAAACATCAACCAAAGAAAATATTTGGACTACAAACTGCTCAGGACAATTTTAAGGTAGCCAGCTTCACAGACTACTCTAGCCACGACTTGAGATAAGTCCTGTAGTTTCCCATATGCAGAGACTGAATAACAAATGATACAGCTACTTATTCCATGACTTTACAATTAACATTTTTTTCAGGATCCACTAAATATACTGTTGTCCCAAGACAACTCAAAGTAAATATAAGAAAACAATGCCCACATTCCCAAGAGTAGATGGGTGGGTGGGTGGTTTTTGGTCTTTCAATAGGTTATGGATGATTGTCATTGTTTAGGGTAATTGGTTGCAAATTGTTATTAGTTATGGTTAGATAAAAAGCTGAACAAGAAAGTCTAGATTAAGGGTTCTTATTTGGAAAAGCAGGGATATGGATAGGATATAAGAATAGATTATTGAATCTACTTTTAAAAAGCAATTACTAGTTTTAAATATTTTACATTGGATTGGATTTTTTGTATATTGTATACAAATTGTATATACTGATGCAAAGTTGAGATAAATTTTGTTATTTATATATTTCTATGTTTCTTCAAGTTATTGTACCTATATAGTTCATTCTAACAGTATAATACAAATTGCTAGTCCTTGAAAGTTATTATTACCAACTTATTAAGATATAAAGAAATGAAAGTTAGTAGTTAGACATTATAATCAAACTTATAGTCATATTAATAGTTTTTCAAGGTCAAACAGATATATTTTAGACAGGTCTTCTTCAAACAATTCAGAGATCTACAGAATATGGCATTTGAGATATTTTTAATAAAATGGGTTCTTGTTATTTTTATGACAATGAGACATCTGCTCCTGGCAACACCAATCTACTTCAGAGAGATGATGTTATCGAAGAAACTCCATATAGAATTTACTTTATTTGTGACAAAAGTTAGCCACCAGCCAGAAAGTGCCCTTGCATCAACTGCTGACAGTATGATGTCCAAAACTGACAAAGTAGGACACACCACACCACACCCCCACACACACACACATAAACAAAAAACAAAATTAAAAAACCACCAAATCTTGTCAGGACAAGGAAGGAAGGTCTTTAAAAATATCCTGCTTTACAAAGAAGTTTGTCAGATATACTATGTCTGTAGGGCAAAGATGAATCCTCCAATGTTCCAGAGGAAGATTGGGTGATTCTCTAGGCAGTCAGTTGTTCGCGTTTTTTGGAAATTTCTTGCTTGCATGTTCTGTTTACTTAGTTATTATTTCCTTCTTGGGTGTCTGAGGGAGTTAAAAATGAGATAGTTTTCTAGTGACAGTTTTAGAAAAGAAACTCACTTAGAAGTTAAAGAATACGAATTTGAAAGATATCAAATGATAGTTTTCAGTTAGTACTACAAGTTAGATAGAAAGTGAATTAGGTACAATCCTTTGGACTCAAAAAAATAGAATAAATTATGAAATATTTTCTTTGAATTTGTCAGTTATTAATGGACTGTACGTAACTCATGTAATTATTGCTTGTATATATTATATATATTGTACCTGTTGTATGTAGTTTTATGTTATAACCTTTTAAAATTTTTGACACAAAAGGAGATGTGTGGTGATATATTGTATATTTAATACAATCAACCTGGAATATCAGAGAACAGAATCACCCACAGTCAAGCCAGAAGGTCAGAAAGTGGTGACCCACGCCTTTAATCCCATCAATCAAGATGACCAAATGATGGCTTATGCCTTTAATCTCATCATACAGGAACTGAGTGCTGACCCACACTTTAATCCCACCACTCAAGAGACAGAGATCTTCCTGGATTTCTGTGAGTTCAAAGCCTAACAACCAAACAGTAGTAGCTCACATCTTTAATCCTAACCCTAGTATTATGATGCAGAGTTCAACCAGAAAGTGAAACAGCTGAGTAGGGAAAATATATAAGACAAGAGAAGACAGAGATTCATTCATTCTGTAGAAGCAACCAGTCAGGCTGAAGACCCGTGAAGATAGCGCTTATACTGTTTGGCCTGAGAAGTTGGCTGGGTAAGAATTGACTGTGGTCTGTTTCCTCTTTCTGATAATCCAGATTTTCCCCAATATCTGGCTCTGGGTTTTCATTATATGCTAACAAGATTTTGTACAATAATGTTGCAGAACATGGATTAATATAAAAATTACAAAAGCTAGTTGAGACAAGTTTATGGTAAAGATTTAGCTTTCAAAATTAATTTAAGTCTTTATGTCACTATTTGAGAACTGGCTGGCAGGACAGAGACTCATTACATATGTGTCAAAAGTGGGGTGCAAATTTCCACATAGGGTCTGAGAAAGCAGAACAAAAGAATACAGATCCTTTAAAAGGTGCTGTTGTGCTGCAGAGCACATGAGTGGCTACATTATAAGTAGAAAGAGCAACCTAAGTAAAAATGCCTACCACAGGGCAGGCACCAACTTCCTAGAGCTGAGGCTGTTAAATGCAGCTCCCAATTAAACACAGCTTTCCACCCATCTGGCAGGCTTAAGTTCTGTTTTTATAAACCTGAGGAAGAGGTGAAGTTGACCACTAGGACCACAAGGTGGAGAACCTAGCTGCTGCCTATCAATTTATGATATGGCTCACAGAGTCAGAGAATGCTAAAGGTGCATAATAAAACAGGCCCAGAAACAAAACAAAACATAAACAAACAAACAAAACAAAACCCTCTAAAGAGATTACAGTATATGCAGGTGCTTAAGAAAAAAAATGGTATACACAGTCATAGGAAATATAAAAATAATTAAGTAAAGTCTTTAAAGAAAGAGTAAAGTAATGTAAAAAGAATAAACCATGTTAATATGGGAAATACATGGGGAGTCAATTCTGTATAGTGCTTTGTTGACTTTGAATTTTTTGAATGCTGATGAGCAAGGAACAGCTGCTGAGAGACATGGATAAGAAATTGCTGAATTAAGCCAGCCTAGATACTTTAAGAATATCTTAACTTTAAATTGCAATTCAGAAAATGTATTGCATTGGGGAAGAGATTATGCTTCTGTTTCCACTGGAAATAAAAGGTTGTGTATCCCTTCAAAACTAATAGAGACCAGATTTGATTGTGGGAGACCCTCTGAAAATCTTGGTTACAGATATAAGAAATAAACCTAAAAAAAACTAAAAGGTAGGTGACATATCTATGCTGATACTTTGATATGGGAACAGCTCTAAGGCTGAATGAGACATGATAAATCTTGCTAACTACAGAGTCCTCATGATTTATCATTATATGCCGTCCTTCCATATAACATGGATAGAGGTTTTATTTTACAGTCCAAACTTAGAACCTTGATAGATCATTTTTACCTGATCAAACATAAGGCAAACAAGCAAACAAAAATCATCTTTCATTGGCTTGTATACCACACAATTTGTACTTGTGTTAATGCAGATTATATATATGTGTGTGTGTGTGTGTGTGTGTGTGTGTGTGTGTGTGTGTGTGTGTATGCTACCTTTGAAAATGTGTGTTTTCAGAGCAAGGAAACAAGATACCAATGAAAATGGGTGGCCCAGGTGATCCAGCATTTCAGAATATCTCTGTTGCAGTTTCCTCAAATTCTGCATTCAGAACAACTTCAAGGCTGCTATCTGAATTGGTTCAGCCTCACAGACTGTTCCAGCCATGACTTCAGATAAATCTTGTGCTAGACTGAGAAAAAAAAAGTTATAGCCTGTTTTCTTAGGACTTGACAATTATCTCAGAATCTTTAGGGTCCCCTGGGGATTCCATAGCCCACAGAAAACAGGAAACAAACTAGCAAACACAACCCCACATTCCTCTTAGAATGGGCAGTTTTGGGTCATCATTTAGTGGAGATATAACATAAAAAGATAACTATCCATCTCAAGTTTTTTTTTTACAGTGATATATATTTTTATATATAGACACATATTTAAGGCTGTTTTTTGTTATGCCATATGTGTAGTATTTTATTTAAGGCCAGCCTTTCGAGCCTAGCCCTGATGTTTGGACCTGCAGTCCCAAAGTACCAAAGAAAAACACAGAAGGCTTACATTAAATTTATGCTGATAAGCCTATGGCCCAGGCATATAACTTGCTAACTCTTAATTCTTAAACTAACCCATGATTCTTATCTTGTTCAGCCATGTGGTTCAGTACCTTTTCTCAGAGCAGCATAGTTGTCCTTTGCATCTGCTGGTTTCTCTGGCATCTCTGTGGCATCTCTGCTCTGTTCTTTCTGTTCCCAGATTTTTCATAGTCTGGTAGCCACACCCATACTTACTGTCTGCCTTCAGCCAATCAGCACTTTTATTAAACCAGCAGGCAGGACAATTATTTATAATATAACAACATAATCCCACTACATTCCCCCCCCTTTTTTTCTTTTTAAAACAATAACCCCAAATCTAATTTCCTTTGTATAATTTTTTTCATCTTTATCTGTAACAACTTGTAATTAATACTGTAAACAAAGACAAACATCCATAATCCATTTTTGGGGAATGTGGGTGTCATTATCTAGGCTACCTCCTACTGAATGGAGGTGCTGGCAATCCCATGGGGACCCAAAGAAAAATTTAGGATTATGGACAAGTCTTTAGTGGAGTAGTCTGTAAGGCTGGATAATCTCAGCCAGTCTCCTTGAAGTTGTTTTGGATGCAGAGCTCAGAGGAAAAAGGTAATCTAAAATGCTGGACCATCTGGGTCATCAATTTCCATTGGAGACTTTTCAAGGGGTCTTCCTTGATCAAACTTTATTTTCTTTAGCCAGGAATAAATCAAAGCCTCTCATTTAAAATAAAACAACAAAATCCCACTGTACATATGTATGTTTCTACTCTTATTTAAAGTATTGTACCTATGCAGCTCATTTAAAAATGTAATGTGAAGTTCTAATCTTGGAAAGCTATTATTACAGTTAAATTAAAATTTAGGTTAATAGTCATTTATAACAATTAAACTTGTAATTAGGTTAGGTATGTTTTCAAGGTTAAGCAAAAATATAGGTGATCTTCAAATGCTTCAGAGACCTACAGAATAAAGTATTTAAAATGTTTAATAACCTGAGGCTTTTCATAACAGTGAGGCACATCTGATCCTGGAAGCAACATTCTATTTTATAAAAGAAAGATGAATATTGAGAAACATTCATATGGAGTTTGCTTTCATTGTGGCGAATCTAGCCATTTGTGCAAGAAACTGCCCTTGCATTGGCTGATACTGGTATAAACTGGAGACGCAGAACACAAAGAAAAAGTCTCCCAAATTTTATAGTCTTTCAAAATTCCTGCTTCAGAGAAAAGTATGTCAGGTATTCTAAACTTGGAGAGTGATGATGGATGCCCAATATTGCAGAGGAAACTTGAGTGACTATCCAGGCTGACAAATGACTTTGTCATTCGTATTGTTTTGAAAGTTGCTCGCTCTGCACTTTCTATTATAAGATGTTTCTATTACTTAAAGATGTAATAGTTATAGATTTTCTTGTTGCTATACTCAGAAAAGAAACTTATATAAGAGATGAAAAGTTTATAAGGTTAAGAAACTTAGAAGCTTAAAATGTTTATCTAAGAAAATGTTTTGATGTCTAAAAAGATAATTTTGTATTGGTCATACAAGTTAAGACAGAAAATAAATGAGAGGGCTAGAGAGATGGGTTAGTGGATAAGAGCTCTTGTTGCCCATTTAGGGGACTTGGGTTCATTTCCCAGCACCCACATGGTAGCTTTCAACTATCTGTAACTCTAGTTCTAGGGGATCTGTCACCCTTGCACAGGCATGCATGTGGGAAAAACACCAATGAACATAGAATAAATAAGTAATTTTTTTAAAACCTTAAAAAGAAAGTAAATTAGGCACACAACTTTGGACTCACGAAGATAGGATTGATAATGGATATTTTCTCTGAATGTGCAAAATGCAAATCAACTAGATATCATAAATGTAATTCTTAGATGGAAATTGTTCTTATTGTATATATAGTATTACTATCTTAAAGCTAAAGTTTTTCTTTTTATTTAGATAAAAGGTAGAAATTTTGTTGAGTATTTAACTATTCAAAGATATGTCTGTTGCATTTGTTTTATGTTGCAGAATATTTGTTTAACTGTGTATAAATATGTGGCTGTTTTACCTTGCCTGCCTAAGGTACTTTATTGGTCTAATAAAAATCTGAATGGCCAATAGAGAGGGAGGAGGCATGGGGAAGACTTCTGGAGCAGGAGAATAAAATGGAAGAGGAACTTAGGCTCAACAGAAGAAAAAAAAGGAGATGTTAGAGACAAGCCACATAGACATGGAGAAATCAGGAAATAGGACATACTGAATTAAAGAAAGATAAAAATTCAAAATGTTCAGGAAAAGAAACAAATTAAGTTAAAAGAGCTAGTGGGACAAGTCTAAGCTAAGAACAAGCATTTATACTTAATAATAAGTCTCTATGGTTTTTATTTAGGAGGTGGTTGGTAGCCCAAAGAAAATTCCAACAACAAAATGGGAATCAATTTCTTCATTAGTTAAAGTACAACAATTTCTGCTGGATCCACTTCTGTCAGTTGTTGACAGTCTTAATTTTCCTTTAAAAATCTAATCAGAAATCTTTTCCACATATGTCTTTAATTTCTTACTTGGTTTATGTGGTAGAAATATCCATTCCAATATAATAATTTCACTTTGTATTAAAATTCTTGTAGGAGAATGCTTAGATGGTAAAATAACCCGAATGTAGTTAAGGTCTACACAATCCACATGGGTATCCTGTAATTTCTTTTCTACCAAAACCAGTTCTCTCTCAGCTTCAGTTGACAAGTCTCTTGACTATTTAAGTCCTTGTCACCATCTAAGGCTTTGAACAAATTACCCATTTTATAATTTTTTTATCCCAATAGTGGTTCATAAATTGGAAATGTTTCCAAGCAATCTTTGAAAACCATTGAGTCATCAATCTATCTATACTGATTTACATCTTTTTGGATCTAATTTTTTGTTGATCTATTTTTATATTCTAAATAATTAAAGGAATCTCCTCTTTGTATTTTTTTTTTCAGGAGCAATTTGTAATCCCCAAGCAGGCTTTTTTCACTTCTTCAAACATTATTTCTAATGTATCTGTATTTGAGTCAGCCAACAAGATATTGTCTGTGTAGTGGTAAATCGTGGGAATTTCTTACTTATCACTTCTAATGGCTGTTGTACAAAATATTGGCACAGAGTGGGACTATTTAACAATCTCTGTGGAAGAACCCTCCATTGATATCTCTTTACAAGCCAAGAATTATAATAAGTGGGCATTGTAGAAGCAATTTTTTCTTAGTCCTGTTCTTGTAGAGTAATCGTAAAGAAACAGTATTTAAGTCAAACTATAATAGGCCATTCTTTATGTAACAGAGAAGGCAAAGGAATTGTAGATTGTAGAGCATTCATTGGCTGAATCACCTTGCTTACCACTCTTACATCTGTTAGCATTCTCCATTTTACAGATTTCTTTTTGATAATAGAAGAATTCCAAAGACCAGTTAATTTTTAAATATGCTAAGCATTTAGCTCCTCCTATACCAGCTATTTTAAGGCCTGCAATTTCTCTTTTGTAAAAGGCCATTGCTAAACCCATTTAGGCTTGTCTGTTAATCATTTTAAAGGTAGCACTGTGTGTGCCTTTGAATGATCAGCAACTGTTGTATCTTGTTTTTGTATAACCAAAATAGTTGGTGACTATTTCTCATAATACCTTCTAATATTTTTCCAAGGAACATATGTTAGTTTATGGTTTGTTTCTATTATTGGAGGAATGTTAATCTGTATATTACATTGTTGCAATAAGTCTCATCCCCATAAATTCATAGCATTGTTAGCCACATATGGCTTTAATTTTTCTCTATGTCCTTCAGGCCCTATACATTTAAGCCATCTTTCTCTGTTTTACCTGGGATAACATCCTAATTCTCAAAAACTGAACATTTACCTGGTGAAGCAGTCATTTTGGATACCAAGATTCTTATGAAAGAATAATTGTTTCATCTTATTGTTACATCTGTCCCTGTGACTACCAAACCTTCAACCACAATGTCATTTATTCATATTTTTAACTTTGGCCTTTGTTCATTTGTAGAAATTTGCAAAAATATTTGCTTTATGGTTTTCTCTGAATTTTTTTCTCTCTTTTCTATGGCTGATCTATTGTCCAGAGCAGTGTGATTTTTTTTTTTTTTTTAGAATAGGCATTAGGTTCCTTAATTGCTCTGGGAAGATGTTTCATCCATGATGGCAGGATAAGACTGAACTGGATTCATGTTTCCTGAGGTCAAAAATTTACCTTGTCTGTCCCTTGTTGACCAGAACTCATTGGTCCAATACCTGTCTTTGCTTCACTATCCACATACCTCAGAAGGGAGGGTGTTCTCTTGAGATTATTACTAACAAAGACATTGTTTCTAGAAAAGCTTCTTTTAGAGTCTCTTTTTATGTGGCTTTGCCTTCCACAGTTGTAAAATTTATTATTTGGATTTTTCTTTAAACCTCTAAAAATAACCTCTCTACTGAATTATCATCATAGCTATAAGATTCTAGATTAATTGTATCATGAATCCAATCCTCCAAGGATGCTGACCTTGCCTTTAAGGGCCTAATTATCCTTTTACATTGTGAGTTAGCATTTTCAAAAGGCAGAGATTTAATTACTGTTCATCTGACTTCTGAATCTGGTACCATTCTGTGTACCACTCCAGCCAATCTTTGCAAAAAAAAAAAAAAAAAAAAAAAAAAGAAATCTGTAAAGGACTCTTTGGCCCTTGAATCACTTCTGTAAAGGATTCATTTTTCTTTCCTATTTCTTCAATTCTATCCCATGCATTCAAGGCTGCCATTTGGTATAAATCCAGGGTGTTAGCATCATTTAATGATTGCCTTTCTACATTAGCATAATCTCCCTCTCCAAGAAGTTGATTTGGGGAGATTTCTATGCCTCTATCTCTGGTTCTTTGTTAGCCTCATCCATCTACCATGTCTTCCACCATAAAAGTGACCTGGTCTCCAAAAAAGCAGTAACCATATTGACCAGTCTTTAGGGGTATTTTGGTAATATCTTGACCAAGAATTTAACATTTGTTTTACAAATGGTGCATGCATAGCATGAGTAATGATTGCTTCCTTGAATTGCCTTAAATTTAACATTTGTACTAGAACAACTAAGTCAATGTGTGATTCCTCTAAAATTACTGGGTATATAAACACTGGCTGTCTGAAAACCTTAGGCTGTTTTTGTGAAATCTTATAAGACAATGTTAAATTGGTTCTTTAAATTCCTCTGTCTAGGACTGAATATCTCTTTGTTCTCTTTTCTAAGACTTTAATCTTGGTACTCACATTAACTGACTCCTTAACAAGTTCAGTTTCAAATCATGTAGAACAATATCAAAGAAAGACCAATCACCTTCTATTATGCTACTCTTTCCATTTTTACTGTGGGAAAAAGTTTGCTCTCTGCCTTAAATGAATTTCCCCTTTCAGGAAATTCCAATTTACTCACCACCTGTTGTCAATGACAATTCAGATGACTGTGAAGTGGGGTACCTACCTAGTGTGTTAACAGCCCAAGGAAAGAGTCCAAAATGAGAAAAAACATGCAATTCACTAGTAGAAGAAGGCCACTGTCCACACAGAAAAACAATCTAGCCCGTAGTTACTCTGACCATGTATAACTCTGGCAAGTAAGTGTTTTGTTTTGTTTTGTTTTATGAATTCATGCCTCAAAAATTAAGCATCAAATATTGCTAGTTAGTTAGCATATAATAAAAATCCAGAGTGAAATACTGGGGAAAATCTAGAATATCATAAAGAAGAAAGAGACCACAGTAATTCTCACCCAGCCAACTTCTTAGACCGTAGGTCCTCAGCATGACTGATTGCTTCTACAGAATGAATGAATCGCTGCTTTCTCCTGCCTTAAATATCTTCCCTGCCCAATTGTTTCACTTCCTGGTTCGACTCTGTATCATAATCCTATAGTTAGGATTAAAGGTGTGAACTGCTACTGTTTGGCTGGTAGACCTTGAACTCACAGAACTACAGGAAGATCTATATCCTGAGTGATAAGATTAAGGCATGAGTTACTAGGTCATCTGAATGATGGGATTAAAGGTGTGGGTCACTACTCTCTAACCTTCATGGCTGAACTATGGGTGACTGTTCTGATATTCCAGGCTGATTTTATTAAATATATAATATATCACCACACCACATGGTGTTGTCTCTATTCCATTTTGCACCTGCTATTTTCTCAAAGTCTGGCTTGTGACCCCACCTTTCTTCTCTCTGTCCCCAAAAGTCCTACCTAATCTCTTCTAGCCTAGCCATTGGCAATTCACCTCTTTATAAAAGCAATCAAAAGCACCATGGCAAAGAATTGCCTTCACAGTGTAAACAAATATTCTGCAACTCTAGTGGGTGGCTTATGTTTGGGGGCATGGGTGGCTTATGTTTGGGGGCATGGGTGTGGCCTTGCTGGAAGAAATATTGGTTGCACAATTTGAGAGTTTATAGTCCGATGGGTGTTATGACACACCTTTAGTCTCAGCACATGGGAGGCAGAAACAGGCAGGTATCTAAGTTGGAAACCAGTGTGGTTTGCAAAGTGAGTTCCAGGAAAGTCAAGGCTATACAGAGAAACCTTACTTCAAAGCAACAAGAGAGAAAGAGAGAGTAATGTAAGGAATGTAAGCCCACATTAACATTTTGATCTATATGGTGCCATGGTCATGATATTTTATTATCACAATAGAGTAGTACAATTCTATACCTATAACCACACACCACAAATCTTTCATACACACACACACACACACACACACACACACACACACACACACACACACACACACACGTAAGCCCCAACTAGGTTATTTTAGAGTAGATTTCAATTTTACCTATAGATACACAGTAAGATCACAATATGACACCCTAAAATGTGTCATAATAGAAAAAAGATTATTTTGAGTGGAAGACAATTAATGAAAAGCAGACATAAAAGAAGCTTTGCCATCCCATATGCCTAAAAACAGGTGATAGTCTCCTGTGAATGGCAGCACAACATTCCCACACAGGAAGAATAGCAACCTTGCCACTCGAGATATTGCCAAGAAAGAAGCTATAGAAGTAACCCTTACTAATTGTCCTTATCTTCTATTATTTTGTTTTGTTTTTCAGAAAGTGTCTCACTATGGAAGCCACTGTTTTAAACCAAGCTGATCTCAAACACATAGAGTTCCACCTGCTTCTGCCTTCCAAGTGCTTATTTTCTATCATTTCCCAAACATCTATATATCTAGATCTACGTCCTCAGGAACCTCAAATCCACTTTCTTGTATTTGTTTCTTTCTCTTTAAGTTCATCCTTTGCCTGCATGGGATACAACACTCAAGACCTGGTTATTTGGGGCTGTTTTGTCTTTTCCCTATAAAACGTTCTTCATTTTCACAAAGTTATGTTGGTTTCATGCATGAGAGTGAGATCAGACACACACAGTATGAGATACCACACTAGAGTTTATTCAGGGGAGTTGCCAAGTGGGTTCTAGGGAGAGAAGCAGAAAAGAAAGAGAGACAGACAGACAGACTTTCATATGGCAGCTCCTTTTAAGAGAACTGGGGAGCATGGATTTACATAACAATGCCGAGGGCCCTGCCCTCCTTAAGCAGCCTGTTCTGCCAGTGCCATGTTGGGTTTACCACATGGGAGCTACATGCCAGGAATTCTCATCTCACCTGGCACCATGTTGGGCTTACCATGTGACTGCAATGTACCTGGAATCCTTACAAGTTAGAACTTTCAGTTTCAAACATTTCAGCCTACTTCGTCAGGTTTTCAGGTGTTTGAGTCTTGTCCAGGCGAGGGGCGTCGAGGTTAAATAATCTGCACTCTGGAGTCCTTAGGTTCTATCATTCAGGATCACAATGAGAGACCCGAGCTTTATTCAGTACACCTTACATCTTAGTCCTGCTTCTCTCTCTCCTTCTCCCACTTAGCTCCTCCTTCCTTGACTCTCTTACACCCCGCCCCCTAGTCCAGCCCACCCAAGGTCTTGGAAAATCCCCAAAGACTAGCACTCAGCAGGTGGCAGCAGTAAGGAGACTGTAGAGCAGGAAAACATGTTTTTCTTAATCCCCCTATTTAACATAAGGTTTTAATCTTTTGGGGATGAGGAGAGGCCATAAGGGTCAGAATGGCACTATTCGGGAGACAACATCAGCCAAGTGCAATAGCTTGATCCCCAGACTTGGGAGGCTAAGGAAGGGGGACCACTACAAATTCTAATCCAGTTTGGTTTGCATATTGAGTCCTAGGCCAGTCAGAGCTCTATAGTGAGACCTTGTTTCAAAAAACAAACTCAAAACTTGGCTGTAATTTTTTTTCTTATTAATCTATCACAAGATTATTTTCCCCTCACCACTGACACTCATGCTTGGGAAATGGATACAAGTGGTTCAGCAGTCCAAGGTCATTTTCAGTGCTTGGTGACATTCTTTTTCTTCTTTTGTGAGACAGAATTACATTATGTATCCCTGGCTGTTCAGAAATGGAAGGAAACAGAAGTTCCTGAAAAGAACCTGTGAATAAAACTTTCTCAGATTGAGTTTCTGTTTCTACAGAGATGGAAGAACTGGTTAGAATTTCAGTACTGTGGAGAAATTAAAATTCTGTAGGCACAGAGGCAAATTACTTTATTTTTGGCTACTTTTAGCCTCCCGGACATCCATTTCTTGCCACATTCTCCACCTAACTTAACACCTTGTGATAATAAATAAAAATCTCTTAGAAGATATTAACTTAACAGAGCACTAACTTCCACCAATCAAAGAACTAATAATGTCATCTTTAGTATGAAGCTTCTGGCCCAGACCCTGAGGTTCTGACCAGCTGTCCCACAATTCCCGCAGAAATACACAGACATTTGTATTAATTGTATGCTTATAAGCCTATGGCTTTGGCCAGCTCTTGCTCTTAAATTAGCCTATTGTGTTCAGCCATGCAGCCCAGTACCTTTTCTCAGAGCAGCATAGTTGTCCTCTGCATCTGCTGGCTTCTCTGGTATCTGTGGCATCTCTGCTCTGTTCTTCCTGTTTTCTTAGTCTGGTAGCCTCGTCTACACTTCCTGTCTGCCTCTGGCCAATCAGCTTTTTATTAAACCAGTAGGAGGGACAAGTATTTACAAGGTACCAGAAGCAGAATGACAGGAGCCTAAAAAGCAGGGTTAGTACATGTAGGGGCTTCTCTTTAGGAACCTTTTTTTTTTTTTTTTTTTTTTAGATTTTTCTGTAATTTCTCTGATTGTCCTAGAATTTGTTCTATAGACCAGGCTGGCGTCCAACTCAGAAATTCCCCTGCTTCAGCCTCCTGAGTGCTGGAACTAAATTTGCACACTACCACCTCTCGGCCCTAGCCATAGTCTTGATCCATTGACTTGGCTTTTGTCTAATTTTTCCAGGTGGGTTATATTTTTGTTCTTTTCTATCATGCAGTCAGTTGTGCTAAGGTCTGAAGCCTGCTAAAGTCTTAAGGGCCTATTACAACCAATGTATTTTAAAGTTGCCTTGATTAATGACTTTCTTTAGTGTGAAAAAACCATAAAAACCTCATGAAACTGCTTCCAAGCTGGAACATGAAATTTGAGGTAACCGTAGTCTATGTTCCTGGGTCATGGTCACTTATAATGGCTCCAGAATAAACTTTTATTCTCTTTAAGACGAAAGCAGTGATTTTTATGATGAGACTCACTATGTAGATCAAGCTGGCCTTGAACTCATTAATCTGACTGAGTGCGGAATTAAAAGAGTATATACCACCATGTCAGGCTGCATAGCAAGTTCAACGTCAACCCTGGGTTACAAAGCAACCTATCTTAAAAGAAAGGAAGGAGAGAGGAAAAAGGAGGGAGGGAGGTAAAGCAAGAGAGAAAATAAGAAGAATGGGAAGGAGGAGAAGGTGGAGGCTGACAGACACAATCTTAAAAGACTGATACTGTCTCATAAGAATAGCAAGGGGCCTTGACCTTTTTGAGAAAAGAAAGTTGATTGCATTTACAGGGATTGAGGAGGTTTTTGCTCAGTTTGCTATAGTTTATTCCAAATTGCAAGCACACCTGTATACGTGCATAAGTAGCTACCAGAAAGTTACCGCTGCTATTTTTTGTGGTTTAACTGAAAACGGGGTGGGTTGTTTTCAAAACCAAGGCATTGTTTCTGTAGGTAGAACCTAACAGTCAGACTGGGGCCAAGAAATTATTTATGGCTATGAGCTACTGCCCAGTATAGCCTGAGATCAGAGCCAAGTATGTTGCAAAAATCACACGAGAGATTTATAGAAGGTGGAACAAAAATTTGCTTCTGAGCAGAGTCAAGAGAATGATAGAGGGACACAGGGAGAGCAGGCTTTAGAGGCAGAAATTTTTTAAAAGGTTGCATTTGATGGCGTGTTTATGCGGCTGCTGGTGCTGGGTCACTGAAGGTGGGTTGCAAGTACACTTGGTTTCTAATATTTCTCCTGTTCTGCCCAGAGAACGACCCCTAGAGAGATCACCGGAGTCTGAGAAAGCTGAAATGCAAAGGCAAGGTTTATTGAGTGCACAATACAAGCCAGGCCAGGAACTCATTCAGTAAAACAAGGCCAGGAGGAGTTCCCGGGTCAAGAATACCTGTATCTTTTATAGGCAAAAACCATGAACTGAGTTAATAATGAGAAGAATGAGAAAATAAGAGTTGACTTGGCTTCTGTCAGGGTGGGTCAGGACTGGGTTTCTATTGACTGGCCCCAGGGCAGGATTGGAACATTCTGAAGTTGCTTAATTTGGTCAAGGTGGGTCAGGGTGGTACATGGATTTGTATTGACTGACCCCAGGGCAGGATTGGAACATTCTGTGGTCCTTTTGGATAACATCTTTTGCAAGTTTCTCGGAACTGAAGGGGGATTTAGCCTGAGCTTTCCTTGACCTGTTTGCTAACATGGTTGCTGATTCTAAGCTGGAGGAACTTTTGGTTCCTCACTCCATTTGTTCACTATAAAAGTGAGAAAATAGGAAGGAGTGATGGCAAGACAGGAATGGAGGTGTTGTGCTTTTTAGACTGTTTCCTGTTGTCTGAGGGACACTGACATCTTTGGGGACTCAAAAAAGCTGGTATGCTGGCTAACTCCTGGAAGAGCTGGCTATTTCACTTGCTATCCAGACACTTGCTGCAGGACTTTCTAGGGCTGTGGAAGTACAGGCAGAATCTGTAAGGCTGGACCACCTCGGGGTAGCTACTTTGAAGCTGTTTGGAGCTAGTAGGATGCTGGAACAGGTATGTATCAAGGACAGAAGGCTAAGAAAAGGAGTTTGGGGGGATATCTTTTCTTAGAAGTACATTTAAAAATGCTAAGCTCATGGTCCTGGTAGTTAAGGAAAGATAGTCCCAAGAACAAGGAAAGGTGGGGGTTTTCATCCTCAGGAATAAGTGGAATATGAGGATGGCAAAAAAAAAGGCTTTGATTGACAAAATGTACCTGGACTCCATTTGACCCATAAGAGGTGGATGTTGGTTGCTGGCATACCCAGATCCATATACTCTGTTGTCAGGCTAAAAAAGCCTGGGCAAGATCAGTGCCCTTTTGTTTACTTCCCTGACCTTGTGTGCATCAACACCGTTTTGCAATCAGTGGTTTTCCTGTTATGATGAGGAGTCTTGCACCCATTGCCAGAGAACACACTGACAGCTACAGGAACCCAGGGCAGGGGAACTTAAGGAGTATATAAGCTTGCTAAATAAAGGCTGGGAGAGCAGAAGCAGCTGATCTCCCTGGATGATGGAACTGACTGTCTCTTGAGTGCTGATTTAACCCTGATGACCCTCTCCAGGCTCGCTCGGCTACACTAGGCCGGATGCGGCAGATGGATTCAAGTCAACTGACTAAAACCTGTTCTCTCTTGTCTCTCTCTTTCTGCTATCTCTCACACACACTATATATATGTATGTATGTGTGTATATATATAAGCAAAACTTTCAGGTATATTGTCATTATCATTGTTTGTAATGGGTACTGAAATCTGCATTGTAGAAAAGTCAATAAATTCATGCCTTTGAATAATAGTAAAAGCTTAGACACCCAAAATAATTTTGGGTTAAAAGCATGAACACTCTTTGCTGTATCTAGAAGATGGGGTGTGTAACAGATAATTTTAGCACAATGAGAAGCATTTTTAAGCCTATACTTAAAAGACAACCAAAGGACATTTAAAACCTTGGGCTTGTTACCATAATAGTAGTTGTCAGTGCTTACCAGAGCTGGAGTAACAGCTTATCAGAACTCATTGATTAAAGGGAAAACTCTGAACTTCTGACATCTTAAGATAACAATAGTGTAGAGATCTGGAATATTTCTCATTTTTGCATATATCTTAAATCGCTTTCATAACTTGCATTTACATATCTTAAAACATTTTCTTAGATCCTCACAACTTATGCTTTCATATTCTCAGACATTACATAAACTTTACACCTTTTTTTATATCAAATCATTCGCTATAAGACATGGGTGGTTGATTACTGATAGTAGTTATAGTAAAGCAAGCTCCTTTAAATAAAGGAATAGGAAGTTACATTGAAATCTGTGTTGTTACTTTATCTCATTTCTGAGTCTGGTAGCAAAGTAAACTGTGTCTAGACCTAGTAGTAGCTCTGGGAAAGTTAGGCCTGATGCCTAATTTTTACATAGAGAACTGAGAAGGCAGCTGAAGGCTTGGTTGCTGCTGTTAAACAAAGCTCTCACTAACCTAACTGTCAATATCATCAGAGATCTGAGAAGAGTAAGTTTCACTGGAGTAAGCAGGAAGTGTGACCAAGGGGCTCCTGAATCTCTTAAAAATGATAGAGACTGACAAGCTAACTGGACAATCATGCTAGATTCATCTGTGGTCATTGGGTGAGGTAAAGGGCAGTTTTTCCCCTAGTGCCCAGCTTTATCATATTTAAATCAAGCTCTAGGTAAGGTTCTTTTGTTCCCTGAGATCTTTGGAAGAGATTAGGGCTGCTGTCAGGAGCTGGAACGTCTTTATGGGAAGTTTATTGTTTATTAAGCATTTTAAATACCATATTCAGCAGATCTCTGAAGAGTTTGAGAACCATCCATCTCTTAAGTATACCTGATTTAGTTATTTGCTTTAGGCCTAACTTTGAAAACATATGCAAGAGGCTAAACAAAGCTTATTTCTGCAATTAATTAGGTTAGTGCTTAGCATGACTGTAAATTTCTGAACATATTAAAGAATTAGATCATTTATAAGGTGACTATTAACCTACATTTTTAATTATCTTTAACAGTTTGAGTTGGCAGGTTTTAGAAAACTAGAATTTTATATTTTTATCCCTGTTAGGTTTAGCCTTAAGAAAATAAAAAAATTTTGAACTGAAGCTCTTTCATTATCAAAATAAAACGTTGAATCATGCTGTGAACCAAGTAGACCTTAGGAATTCGTAAATCTTATTTAGCAAATATAACTCATTTGTCAAATACACCTATAATCAAATATATGCTGTTACTTATCTAAGATTTTTAGAAGTCTGGTGTTGAACACTTGGCAAAGACACAGTATTTGTTTATGTATAAATCTCTAAGTCAGCTTTTGTTAATCTGATCTCGATAAATTTAATAGATCTTGATAAATTTAATCATTGTAAACCAGAACAGAATCACATATAGAGTATGTTGTAGTAAATACAGCATTAAATTTTTATTGGTAGACAAAAATTCATGCTAATCCAAGGATTTTGGGGAGTTGCTATGGTTTCCTTAGTCTAAAAAAAGGTACAATACTAAAAAGAGAGTTCATTAGGACTCAGAAGTTTTACAAATGTTCAGTGCCACATGGTCATCTGAAGACGGTGGTTAAGGCCCATGGCATGTACTCTTTAACCTTAGTAAAGATGGCTTCCAGGCATGTGGCTGCTTACAACTTGATGAGGTCATTGGCCAAGATAGAGGAGAGCCATATGGTTGCTATTTAAAAACATATATTTCTGAAAGATTGACTTTTAAAAATTAATAATTGAATCTAAGTTACATACACAAACATATAGAGTTGAGTCTATCTTACACATATACACACATATGTGTCCTAAATCTATATATTCCATGTATAGATGTTTTTCTTAGTTAGGGTTTTTACTGCTGCAGAGAGATGCCATGACCATAACAACTCTTGTAAGGAAAACATTGAACTGAGATGGCTTACAGGTTCAGCGTTTCAGTTCGTTATCATCATGGCAGAAAACATGGTGGCATGCAGGCAGACGTGGTGCTGGCTACATCTTCATCAGAATGCAACAGGAAGTAGACTGTGACACTGGCAGTGCCTTGAGCATAGCATACCTCTAAGCCCGACCCCACCGTGACACATTTCCTCCAACAAGGCTATACTTCCTAATAGTGCCATTCCTTAAGAGCTTATGGGAGACAATTATGTTCAAACTACCACATTCTACTCCTGGGCCCATACAATCTTGTAACAATATTATCGTTCAAAATGCATTTAGTCCAACTTCAAAAGTCTCTGAAGAGATGGCTCAGAGGTTATGAGTACTGATTAGTCTTTCAGAAGTTCTGCATTCAATTCTTAACAATCACATGGCAGCTCATAATCATCTATAATGAGATGTTTCCCTTTTCTGACATCCAGGGAAATAGAGTGCTATATACATAATAAAAAAAAACTTTTTTAAAAAGAAACTTTAGGATCATTTGTATGGTGGCAGAAGTTGTTACAATACTTGAGAATTTGGACATCAAGTACACCAACTTTTTGGTCATTAATCTGTATCAAGGCCCAACTGTGTTGATAAAATCTGAGTTCATGTAGGAAGAGAGAGTTGAGGGTCAGAACACTGCAATCCAGGGAAGAATTGTTTCTATAAACTACAAGAGGGAGCTGAGAGATAAAGCTGTAGGACAGCAGACTGGAGATGATGATAGCCTGGAAAGAGCAGGGAAAACGGAGCCAGGAAGAATCGTTAATAGGGAGACAGAGAGGGTATAAATCAATCCAGATTCAAAAGGGGGGAGACAGGGAGAGAGAGAGAGAGAGAGAGAGAGAACTGCCCATGTGGTAAGCATTCCAGGGGCATAGAATCTGGCTCCAGGAGCCAAGGAGACACTTATGTCATAGGACAAGGAGTGGAATGGTTAATGAGCAAGGAGTAACAACCAGTAACTCCACCAAATAGAGTGTTCCAATTACGTGGAAGTTACACGTGTATAGAGAACCTGCAGGACTTAGCTGGCAGCTCCTTGGGGATGCAAAGAAATGTTCTAAGTATAGACCCAGGAAGGCACAAAAGGAGAGCAGGAATCCCAGGCTGCTGCAGGTGGGACTGTAGGTCCTGGCAGAAGGAAGAGAGAAGAAAGAGCAGGAGAAAGGGGAGAGATTCTTGTGGGTGCAGCAGGCCAGGCTGTGGGATCCAGAGAATCATATAGGTACCTACATGGAGGGCACAGCAAGCCAGAGGGAAGCCGTGGCTGAAGAATCAAAACTCTAGAATTTGAAATCAAATTCACAAACAAATAATAGGGGCATAACTTTGAAGAGTTAGATTAGCAGTTCGGTTGGAGCTGGTGCTGCACGGGAGAACAGCAGCTGGCCTACTCCTTCCTGCTAAGCGGTGCTGCCACTTTGTAACAAATTTACAGACCAACGAACTTTAACTTAAAAACAGGATATTTACACAGTGGGGGAAAGGTGAGAGAAGATAAAAACAAGCAGGGCTTGGAGCAGGGGAAAGAGATAGGGAACGAGACTCCCTTTTCTACTCCACTCCATCACTTGCAGTATTTATATAGGTCCCAAGTAATATAGGGATCTGGGGTACCATTAATCAGCCACATTTAGATTTATTATCTAAGGGATATTGAGTACAAATTTGATTACAAAAGTGAACACATTTTGAGCCCGTCAGGTCAGGTACCAGGTAGAGAGGCTGGAGGTTTTCTATGGATAACTCTGTTCTCACAAGTGAGGAAGAGGGGAAATGAGAGACCCAGGCAAATATCACAACAGCCTGCCCTAATAATTCAGTTATGAACTAGGCCTTGGTCCAGGCTTCTTGGCACTGAACAGGCACTTTCTGAAGGAGCCCAAAAGACAATCTCCAACATTCCCAGCAGCAAGAACAAAGAAGCCTGGTACATGCCAGGCCTGAGCCTGCACAACAGCTCAAGGTGATAACCAAATAAGGACAGAGCCTGGGACTTGTCCAGGTCTACCCCAAAATAGAATAGCTATAGCCTAAACCAGTCCCTGACTAGCCCTAGTGTCCCGCGCCAACTTCTCGCCCACAAGAAAAGGCACGACACAAGTAGGATCCTTCTGCAGCAAAGCTTTAATGCATATTGAGGGAGAGCATCAGCTTACAGAAAATGGAGAGAGACCGAGGTAGGAAAAGCCCAATCCTTATATAGACCAAAGACCTCCGCCTTGGACATGTCACCTCTCTATAGGCTGCAGCTCATCACCTCACATGACGCCACGGGAGAGGCGGAGAGACCAGTCTCGGAAGATTACCAAAGGCATGCGCCCTTGCCTTGTTTACTGACTCAGGCGGGTTGGCCAGCACCAGATATCGGCGCCATCTTGAGGGGCTGGGGCCAGCGGCTCCCAACACCCTAGCCAATTAGAACACTCTAATATGATTGTCACTTGTTTAAGCCAATCATATTTGAATGAACTAACTGCTCAAGGAAAACCCTTTAGCTGTGCTTAAAAGGAGCCCATATGTCCCTCTCAAGGTTGTTTCCATTTTGCCTTTGTGTGGGAACACAGACCCTGGCATGATAGAACCTTTCTCAAGATAATAAACACTCCTGCTGATTGCATACACTGTTGGGGTCAAGAAAGAAGACTCTGAGAGACATTCTCTCATGCAATCAAGCAAGGGGATTTTTATTCCATGCTTAGGACTCACTGAATGTAATAGGCAGGCGCCCCTAGGGCACCCCAAGACACCCCAAGACACCCCAAGACCATGACTAATGACCACTGTTAACATTAAAGAAAAAGAGAGTTTAGTGAATATGAATATGAATACTGGTACACACATGTGTGGGCTCTAGGCACTGCAGAAAAGCCTAGAGCCCTAAATATTTTGGGGGCAGAATTCTTATACCCCACTCTGGGAGGGGGGTATGGGCGGGCTCGTGATAACAGGGCGAGGGCCAAAGGTCAGTTTAGGACAGAGTTTAGGAATGCAGGCAGGCAAGCTATTTCCTGTGAAACCATAGGACCACCTGAAGACATTTATTTCATGGAGCAGGACACATTGTGCAAGCTTCAAACAGTTAACAGTTAACAATTCTCATGGTAGGGCTTTCCTGGGTGACCCCAACTAGGTTGCTAGATCAGGAATGTGGTCCCAGAGCCTTATCTTGGAAGGTTAAGCTGCTCACCAGGTGGGTCTCAGGAATTCAGGAAGTATCAGGCTCAGGCTGCTGGGTGTGTCCCAAGCAGCCATCTCAACCTTGGCTAGTTTCAGGGACCTCAGGAAGGGGTCAAGGGGGAGAGAGTTACAGGATTTTTCTATTTTCACATGACCTCGGAAGAACAGAGAGCCCCTGAGCTGAATTTTAACAAAGCTTTTATAGGGTGTTTAGACAAGGAAGTTCAGGTGTAGGTCAAGGGAGGGTTGCTATGTGCAGGAATGTGGCTACATTAAAGAATGCAGTGAGCAGATAATGTATATCCTGTGGACTAATGTTCCAGGAGCTAGGTCATGGGGGCTGCTAGGTGCAGGAATGCAGGTAGACCTCTAAAGTCCCTACTTGGTGATTCATCGGTTATACAGAGTTTAACAAGATTCTCTCTAACAACACAGATGATGGACTTTTTGTAGGACTTCATCAGGATCCTAACAAGAAGATTCAAGGCCTGAAGTCCTTTTAGGGTCCACAAGAAGTCCCATCAAAGACCACCAGACACGGATACAATCAATAATAGTGCTTAATTTAAAAAAAAAAAAAAATTCCAGCATGCTGGAGTCAAACCATCTGACAAAGTGGCAAAATGGTGACCCCAAGAGAAACTCGCAGGCTCCCTTTTAGCAGGATTAGAGGAATTTCAGATGAGGTTAAATGTACTTTGAAGTGATTGTGTATAGACTCTCATTGGTACAGAAATCATTTTATGATTGGCTCATGATTCTGGTCAGTGTGTGTCCAAAGTCTGGACCTCCAAAGACCACTAAAAGACTAAATCCGATGCAAAAGTAATGAGTCTATTGTGGACTAATCCTCCCTTCTCAGTCCATATGTTGCAACAGTAGAGTTGAGAGAGAGACCTTGAGCAGCAGGGGTTGGGTTTTTACAGTGGTTAGACAAAAGGGGAGACTTAGAGGCTTCAAAGCTGCATGGTTACAGACTTAGGCTATGGATATCTGTTTCAAGTTAGTTGGCTGCCTTGGATTTAAGGAAGTTACAACTTTTAGTGGTGGTTACTGTGTTTTACCTTATCTCAGCAGAAGGACATTTGGTGTGTGTCTGCTCTGTTTCTGATTGGTTCCTTCCCATGAAGGCAGAAGGATGTTTGTGGTTTGTCCATTAAGTCGGGCTAACTAAGCCTATGGTTAGGGACAGTGTTACTTCCTGCTGAGTCGGGCTGCATCCTATTAGGTCTCATTGGACTGTCATGGCTTTTGTGCTAGGGCATGGCTCTCTGAGTCTTGGTCTCTTAGTCAGAAACTAGTTTTAGTGTCAGGGTTCTGTTTGCTGTGCCAGGGGTCTGTTTGACTGAAAATAGCCGAACGATCTTTGCTTGTGGCCAGGTAAGACCCTGATTGGCTATCAAACTGGTTGTACAAAACAAAACAACTGTCCCTATTAGAGTCAGTCCTGTTTTAAGAGGTGATGACTGCTTCATTCCAATGCATCCCTAGGACTCAGGGACCAAATGAGGAAGATACAAGCTGCTCAGTGGATTGTCAAACAATAGACAAGAGTCCAGACTAAAAGTCCTAGGAGACATGGCACCTGATATCAAGACTTTCAAATGAAGTCAAAGGTGAAAAGCATGTGCCCCCCTCTCCAAAAAAAACCCACCTCACAAAACCAAAAACAAAAAACCTCACCCAAAGGAAAGTGTCTGAGCTGGGTGCAGACACAGGGATCATTTACATCAACTGAAAGGGATCACTCACCAAATGCTGGTGATTGGAGGGGGGGGCAATCTAGAGACCAGAAAGTAGATTGTTTAAAAGTGGAATGGGTGGGTAGGGTCTAGGTGTGTCTCAGACTTCCAAGAAACATAGGTGCCAGGGCATCTTAAGTGAGTCACAGAACCAATGTTAGGGTTTAGCATCCAAAGAGTGCCTTGGTGGGTTGTGGCCAAGGAATGCCACAGAAATAACAACATGCAGCAGATCTCATACAAGAGACTTACCAGAGAGGGAAGAAAAGGGCCACCCCTGGGTAGAGACAAGAGAGAGAGACAGATGCAAGTCATGATGGTGGGGTTTTTTTTTTTAAAGTATTTGCATGTTATATTTAGCTGCTGGCACTGAGTCACTAAAGGCTGGCTGGATGTACCTGGTTCCTTGTAACATAAGGTTTCTGGCCCAGACTAGCCCCACAGTCGAGATCTGCCCACTGCCACTCCCCCCCCCCAAAATAACTCAGATGCTTATATTAATTCATGCTCTTTGGCCTATGGCTCAGGCACATTGCTAGCTAGGTATTTCATCGTAATTCAACCCATATCCATTAATCTGCCTTGCCATGTGGCCCATAGATCACCTGTGTTCCTTACATGTTGCTTCCTTGGGCAGCTGGGTTGATTTCTCCCTTAACTTTGTCCTCTGTCTCCTATTCATGCTCTGATTCCTCTGCCTTCTGCTCCAGTGCCTGTCATGGCCAAAACTGTCCTTTATTTCACAGCATACAGAAAGACATTCCCCCATCAGTTCCTATCAGATATAACTCCCCAGTTCATTCCATCATTAGCCTAGATTATGTTCCCATCTTGTAAGTGGTCTCGTCTCTTCATTCTGCTGATCACTTCGTTTGTATGTAGATCCCATTGTCAACCCAGTTTTGTTTCCTTTTCAGAAAGTTCTTGCCTGACTCTTGAGTGTTCTCCCAATTTTTTTTTCTTCAGTAGTTTCAATTTCAGGCCAACATTTAATCTACAATTAGCTGATTTTTTTTTTTTTTTTGTGCAGGGTGATAGGTAAAGATCAAATTTCAGGGGCCTAGAGAGATGGTTTGGTGGCTGTTCTTCCAGAGGACATATAGGCAAAACATCAACGAGCATAAAAATAAATAAACCTTTTTAAAAGCGATCAAATTTCAGCCTTCAATGTGCATAAGTATAGCTTTGCCAGGGCTTTTGTTAAAGAGTTCATCTTTCCTTCAATATGTATTTTTTAAATAGATTTGTCAAAAATTAGGTGGCTGTAGCTGTGTGGGTTAACCTCCGTTCCACTAGTCTGTTTGTCCTGATACTAGGCTGACTTTGTTACTGTGTCTGTGGGATATAATTTGAAATCTGATATTGCCATGGCCACCGTTGCTTTCTTCTGAGGATAGTTTTGGCTATGCATGGCCTTTTGTGCTCTCCAGTAAGTTTTATGATTCTGTAAAGACTATCATAATTTCACTGGATAAATCTTCTACAATACAATAAGTGTATTAAATGGATTCTCTGTGTCTTTACTGGCTATCGGAGCTCCTTTCTTCCCAAGCATTCTTATGTTTGCTCTCCTTTGGGTCCTGGGGTTGCACAAATAATGGAAAGCTACTAACCAGAGGCAAGCTTTAATTCATCACCACAGGGTACCAAAACTTCTAGCTAACCAGGGCCACAGGCCAGTTGGGATTTAGCACTGTGGTTCTAAGAAGAGGCCATGAGCTTCTTTTTATAGCAAAAAAACAAAACAAAAAAAAACATTAGATATAAATAAATCATATGATAGCTGCAGCTCTTAGTCTTACACCTAGTGGGTCCTCGGGGTGTATAAAGGCTGTTGGGGTGGGTCTATTGAGTGAGTTGTCCAATCTTCCATCAGGAACAGACTTGAGATGCAAATGTTGAATCCATGTCCTAATCCCGTTGACTTTCAGGGCAGTTGAGGGAGTCAGAATCACTGTGTGTTGTCTCTCCAACAAGGTCCAAAGGCCTCTTTGTGATATCTCTGGACCCAGATGAGGCCTCCTAGTTTACAGTTATATGGCTTAGCAGGTGGCAGCTTGCAGATACATCTCAGGAATGAAAAAATATTGTCCTGGATGGTCTGGAGTGCCTGGATGGACTTGTATTCAGACATCTTAACCATGATTTCTGAAGGGAGATTGGGAAACAGGGGAGGGAGCTGCCAAAAAAAAAGATTTCATAGGGTTTTAATTCACAAGAGTAGAGAGTGTGACATACCCAGAACAAAGCCAAGGGTGGGAGGACTGACTAATTATCACCAGTTCTAGGGTTATCTTATTTAAAGTCTCTTCTAGCTGTCCTGAACTCTGGGGGTGGTATGTACAATGTAATTTTCAATTAGTCCCCAATGTTTTAACTATGTCTTGTGTTATCATAGAGATGAAATGATGTGGGAATGTCTTTCTGTATGCTGTGAATATCAATCTTTAAATAAAGGAGCTGTTTTGGCCCATGACAGGCACCATAGAAAAAGTAGGAGGAGAAATCACAGCATAGGTAGGAGAAGCAGGACAGAGTCAGGGACAGACTGAGCCAGCTGCCCAAAGAAGCAACATGTAAGGAACACAGGTGAGCCACAGGCCACGTGGCAGATTAATGAGAATGGGTTGAGTTAAGATGTAAGAGCTAGCTAGCAATGTGCCTAAGCCATAGGCCAAACAGCATGAAGTTAATATAAGCGTCTGAATCATTTCTGGGGCCTGAGCAGCAGCGGTGTATGGCTAAGGGGTCTGGCATGGCAGGTCTGTGGGTCTGGACCTCTGGCCGCCCAGGACCAAGAAACCACATTGTAAAAGCTGGTACATAATCTGATGGTATTACAGAAGGAAGTCAATAGCTTCAGACAAGTTCATCAGTGATCCTGACTCCTACGGATGTGGTCTCTTTTCTAGTGGAGAAGGCTTCTACTCAGCTTCAAAATGTGTTGATAAACACTAGAAGGTATTTGTACCATACTGTGAAATCCACCTCCCAGTAGACTCTGGGGAAGGTTCCTCTTTCCCTCTTGCTTTGAGAGAGCTCTTTCTTTGTGGGTTACTAGCCTGCTAAAGGAGGCATTGAGTCACACAGTATTCCAACAATTGAATTATGTTGAAAATTTTGAATTTTGAGTGTCCCAGGAGTACTTTTAATTTTCTTTGACCTAACTGTGTGCCCCTGTGAATTTGGCAGTTCAAGGACTTGGCCAGTTTGGTTGGTAGGATGAGTCTTTTATTTGTAGATTACTTCCATCCATTTTTTAACCAGGGTGTTTGCTAAAGAGGCAAAGTCTTAATCATCTTGTGTAGAATAATCTGGCATCTCAGGCAACAAAGTATATAATATTATTAACAGTAAATTGGTGTCAGCTTGGGAAGCCTCCATAACTGTATAATCTGCCCTTTTATGGCCCTGGGCTTCAAAAAAAAAAAAGTCTCCTTTCTGATGTCCTGGTTACTGTATTTTGGGAGGACAGTCAGTAACTCTAGGAACTCTTGTTTATTTTTAACAGTCTTTCCTTCAGCAGTTATCAAGCCTTTCTGTAGATGGCCACTTGGACATGTGCCATGGCAAAAGTATAATGGTTGTTTATATAAACATTGAAGGTTTTGTCTTTTCCTAATTGTATGACCTTAGGGCAATTAGTTCAGTCTTTGGTGCTGAGCTGCCAGAGGGCAAGGCTGTGGCCCAGACAGTCTCTGAGGGTGTAACTACTATTGCCCCTTTGCAATTGAAACTTCTGCAGTCCATGAAGTATATGAGGCTTGGATCCGGTCGACAGATGTTAGTCAAATCTGGTTGGATCCCATGTACTTGCTGAAGTATCTCTGTGCAGTCATGGAGGATGTTTGAATACAGGCTAAGTAGCAAGGTCGCTTAGTTGAAGGACTTGGAGGAATCTAAACATGAGGGGGGTTGAGGAGCAAGGCATGCTAGTATGTCAATCAGGCATTGGTCATCCACTGATCAGGGTGATTTTTGAGAACCCCCTCTATTGATTGAGGAGTAGTTATTGTTAGAGGTTGCCCCCAGAATCCTTTTGTCAGTGTCCTTAACTGAAAAGGCTACAGCTGCAATGGTATGGAAGCATCTGGGCCATTCAGAGGTCGTGGGATCCAATTTCTTGGATAAATATGCTACAGGCCTTTTTAAGGGTCAAAGATATTGAGTCAGGACCCCCTTAACTAGCCCTGCTCTTTTATCTGAGAATAGTTGTAAGGCTTGTTTATGTCTGGCAGAGCCAAAGCAGGAGCTTTCAGCAGAGCTTCCTTTATGGCTTTAAAAGCCTCTTCTTGAGTCTCAGTTCAAAGGACTCCTCGGTCTCACAAGTAGTATCATATAAGGGTTTGGATATTTCAGTAAATCCTGATATCCAGAGTCAGCTGAATCCAGCTGAGCCTTGAAATTTTTGGATCTGCCTCCAGGTCTTAGGAGCTGAAATATTTGGAGTAGTTTGTTTCCAGACAGGTGACAGCCATCTCTTACCTTCTTTTAGAATGTATCATGAATATATGATTTCTGAGATGCAGATCTGAGCTTTTTTAGCTAACACCTTATATCCCAGCTGATCTAAGGCTTGCAGTAAATCTCTAGTTACCTGTAAGCTAAGTAAGTAAGAGTTCTGGTCCTTGGAAGCAATCAAGACATCATACACATACTAAAGGAGGCTTGCCTCAGGTTGTGAGGTCCACACTCCGTGGAGAGCTGCAAAAGGATTATGCTCTTGTACATTGTAAATATTTGTCCCTCCTATTGGTTTAATAAACTGCTGATTGGCATAAAGGAAGTATAGGCGGGGCTACCATACTAAGACAACTCTGGGAAGAGGGAGAGCAGAACAGACATACCAGGGAGACATAGAGGAATGGGAATTCTGCTCTGAGAAAAAGTACTGAGTCATGTGGCTAATCATGGGTTAGTTTAAGAGTAAAAGTTAACAAGTAATATGCCCGAGCATAGACCAAACAGCATGTAATTAATATGATTTTGTGTGATTATTTGGGAATGTTAGTCCATATTTTGGGTTAAGCCAGTCCAAAACTTCTTACTACAGAGGCTTCATCAAAGATGGTTAAGAAATTTTTGAATTTTCAGTATAGAATAATCTAGGTTAGCTGCATACTGAGGTCTGGGTCTGGGTCATGTCATTTGAAAATAAAGATAGACTGACTCTTGACCTCCAGGGTTAAATGAAGAAGGCATATTTAAGGTCTAGAATTGAGTAAATTTGGAGCTCTGAGAAGGAGCTCAGGAGTGTATAGGGGTTGGGTGTGGGGATTCAATAAAAGCTTCAGAAGTTTTGGAGATATCAGAGGGAATCTACCCACAGTCTGTGTGGGGGTTAGTAAAAGCTCCAGAAGTCCCAGAGTTCTAACCACTGTCAGTCTAGGAAAATCAGAGAGTGGTGATTCAAACCTTTAATCCCAGCACAGGGAGTATCCTGGGAGTGGTGACCTACACCCTTAATCCCAACTGAGTCGAGATCACTTCAGATTATAGAAGGAATTCCAGGCTCCCAAGCAGGCAGTGGTGGAGCCATGCCTTAATTTATGAAAGGGTACTTAAGACAGGATAGAAACACAGAGGGGAAACTATTCCAAGGGAAATGAGGCTGAGGAAGCTGGAAGACAGCTGGGTACTATCTGACTGTGGTGTTTATTCCCTCTAGTATCTCCAACTTCTTCAGAGATCTATCCCTGAGTCTCATTTATTTGTGCGACAGTTGGGGACAACTGGATGAATATCTTCAAACCAGGTGTTAACTTCCCTAAAGTCCGCAACAGTTGATAATCATTGGTTCCTGGCTTTTACCCTGGCAGTTTCAGAGTGTTCCATGGGGACTGGCAATGCACTAGAAATTCATGCTCCAGGAGCCAGATGATATGTTTTACGATGTCCAATTTGGCTTGCAGAGTTATGGGGTACTACCTTACCCAAATCCATTGGGCACTTGCTTTTAAGGTAACAATGACTGGGGGCTGCTGTATTGCTAGCCCTGGAATGTTGTTTTCTGCCCGTACTCCAGAGATGGAATGTTGAAGTTCAACCATTAAAGGATATGCTTCTTAAATAAGTGTCTATGGGAAACATCTGTATTCTTTTTATAGGTCCAGATGTAAGGCATAGGCATCAGGCTGTGAGGAGAGTATGACCCTGTTCCCAGCAAAATGAATTTGGGCTTTCATCATAGTAAATAAGTCTTTTCCCAAGAGAGGTTGGGGGCATTCAGGGATAACCATGAAGTCCATGACTTTTTTTTTTTAAATCTCAAATCCAGTTTGTTTTGTGGTCCATGGATGCAGGGCTATTCCTGTAGCCCCTGAGACCCATGTTGGTTTGCCTGACAGAGGCCCTAGTGGGTTTTCAACATGGAACAGTAAGCTCCTATGTCCACTAGGACATCAACAGGCTGCCCCTCCACTTGTAGCATTACCCAAGGCTCAAGGAGGGGCTTCGGGCCCCATCACCTCCAGTCATCTAGGCCAGTTTAAGGCCTTTTGGTCATTTTAGGTCCTCTTTGTCCTTACTCTGGGAACATTCTTTCTTCCACTGGCCCATCTCTTTGTAGTATACACTTCGATTTCTTTTCTTTTTTCTCTTTTTCCTTCTTTCTTTCTTTTTTTTTTTTTGAGATAAGGGCACCCTGGGTTCTTATTTTCCCACTGCCCATTGGCTATTTGGGATAGTTGGTGATCCCTAAGTTCAGTGGATCCCCTGGCTCCTGTCTACTGTGAATAAAACCTTTGCAAACTGTAGAGTTTGTTTATCTTCGGGTGTCTTTCTGTTGTTTTTAACTTTGGTGGTTATAGCCACTAATTAAGACAAATTTTTACCTTTGAATCCATCAAGCCATTGAAGATTTCTTTTAATATCTGGAGCCATTTTGTTAATGAAGGCCAGATTGATTGTCATCTCATTTTCTGGTACCTAAGGATCCAATGGAGTATAGGTAATATAGGTGTCCACCAGGCATTTAAGAAATGCACCCAGTGGTTTATTCTTTTCCTGTATTATCTGGCTCAACTTAGACAAATCTGTGGGCTAACTTCTCAGATAAGCACCCCCATAAAATCTGGTGATAGACCTTTAGCAGTGTTGTATCCCCATCACTCATTAGGTCAGGAAGTGGGGATGGCAGAATTAATAGTTGTCTCATCGTCTGTAGGGTGACCATCTTGCCCTGAGAACAACCTGCAGCATTCTCTCCAGATTCTGTCTCTCTCCTTAGTAGTAAATGGAACCCGGAGAAGCCATCAGCAACCACCCCAAGTGGCAATCACCCTACAGTATCAAGAAACTACCAGTGCCTGTGGCCTCTCAGTAAAAGAGGGAGTTTGGAGCTTCCAGTGGTATAGGTCCCTGGTAGCAACGAGAAAAGAAGCAAGACAAGGGTTGCCATTTACATCAAATGGCCCCATGGCATGGAAGGAAAGAGCAGTAGACACCTCAGTTTGCAGTTTCCCAAAGCAAGTATGGAGAGGCCTTGACCCCGGAGGTGAATGGCAAGAAGGAAAGGAGGAGGAGGAGCTCTTGGAGGAAGGGGAGGGTTTAGGAGAAGATAAAGTGACCGGGGAGTCAGCAGCTATGCTGTTCCCCACTTGAGAGGAATTAAAGGTAGTCAGATTGTGTGCTTGTCTTCTGGGGGAGAAGCAGAAGAAGGCAAGACTGTAGGAGTTTGGACCAGTTAGGCTGTCTTTTTGATTTCTTTGGCTGAATGAGAAGAGTGTCAGTTTTATTGTCTCAGGAAAGAATGGGGGGTTTTAACTAGAATGGGGGATTGAGCAGGACATAGCTCCAGGCCACAATTTAGGGGACCTGGTCTGGGTGGCCCCAGTGGCAAGAACAATATCCTGGACCCTAATGTAAAGTTTAAGGTCCAAAGAACCTTCAGGAGACCATCTGACTCTGAAGGCTGGCCATTCTAATGAAAAAAGTACCTTAAGTCTGGTTTTACAGAGATAGTAGAGACTGTTGTCGCATCCCTGAAGTCCTGAAAATTCTGCCTGGAGGTTGGGGATGATGGGGGAGGGGATGCCAAAAATAATTTTAAGTGGATTTAGCCCCATCTGATAAGGGAAGTTCCTGGTCCTATACAAGGTGAAGGGAAGGAGAGCCACTCAGTCTGTGCCAGGCTCTAAGGAGATAATGTTTTGTAAAGATAAATCTACATCTTCACACATACAGTAACTAGTGCCTGTTGAACATTAATAATATAAATAGTGGCTGGAGTTCCTTGACAGTTTCAGAGTGGACTCAGGATCCTGGAAAAACTAAGGCAAATTTTTGAGACTTTCAGCCCTGCCCCTTTGTTGAGACAGGAGACAGACTAAAGGTTAAGTGGAACAACATTGACTAATGTTTAATCAGTTATGCTTATTACTACCACAAAAACTGAAAGTGAGTGAAATCTAGGGATTCCAGGTAGTGGGATGTGTAGAATTTCCTAGAGAGTGGCATGCCTGGAGAGGGAAGGAACAATCCTCACCCTGCCTTATGTACTTGGTCCTATATGTCTACTTCACTTGGCTAATCATCTGTATATCTTTTATTGTGATAGACTCCATAATAAGTACATAAATGTAAGTAGTTACCATGCACTCTGACAAGCTCCTGTGGCATATAATCAGATCAGATTAAGGTGTGCTTTGTGGTAGAAGACCTTTTTCTATCAAAGGTAGCTAGCCCAAGAGAGAACAATAGTCCATTAAACTCCCCAAATTGGTATGTAGTGAAAACCTCCCACATATCTGGGATCACAAAAGTAATGTGTTCATTACTGAGTGAGAGAACCATAAACATACATTGGCTTCTCCTATACATACAGTTCTTAAAACATTTTCTCAGAAATGCTAACCACTTCCCAGGCTGGAGTTTAATTACACATTATAATAGAGTTTATCTCAGAACCACTTCGTTTTAAAATTTGAGGATATTGAAGCTAAAATGGTGGTTTACTGATAAAAAGAACTTCCTGCTCTTCCAGAGAACCCAAATTATGTTCGAAGTACATACATCAGGTATCTGATGATCACCAGTAGCCCAGTTCCAGGGACTCTGATATCCTATTCTGGCTTCCACAGGCAGATATACACAAGACACATAGTCATAAATAAAAATAATTGAGATTTTAAATTTGAGGAAAATTTATATTTCATATATAGTAAAGTGGCTCATAAATTAATGAAAGAAATATATAAAGTGTAAGCTTTTAAAAAATAAAACTTAATAAGGACCAGGCACAGTGGCCCACACCTTTAATCCCAACACATAAGAGCCAGAGGCAGAAAGATCCCTTTAGTTTTAAGGCTACCCTAGTTTACAGTGAGTTCCAGGCTAGCCAGGCTATATAATGAGACCCTATCTCAAAAGGAAAAACACAAGTAAACCTACTGTAATTATCAATGGTCTCAATGTTTACGAGAAGATAGGAGAGGGTTGAGGATGTAGCTCAGTGGACTGTATGTATAGCCTGAGTTCAAACCCCAATGCTGGAGAAGAAAATATATATATATAATTTTGAGACCACAAAGAATAAAAAGAGGAAACAGGACTACGCTAGCTAACGTGTTTGAGTTTAAATATCAAAGCACACTCTGTCCAATGTCATTTCTGCCGTGTCTTTCTTCTTTATTGGCTTTGTTAGTTTGAGCAGACTTGATTTTGCAGGAAGCACTGTTTTATTTCACCCAGAACCTCAGTATGTAGACCAGGCTTCCTTAAATTCCCCATCCTTCCACCTCTGGTTTCCAAGTAATGGGATTACACCCTTGCGCCACAGTGCAGGCTTGCAAAGCCATGCCCCAGGGAGCACAGATATTGTTCAGGTCCTTGCTAAAATCATTTTAAACCTGCCAAAGTAGTGCACACCTTTAATTTCAGCACAGGCAGGACCAAGATGGCTAGTCTACAGAACAAGTTCCAAGACAGCAGGACAACACAGAGAAACATTGTCTCAGAAAAACAAACAAACAAACAAAAACTCTGCTTTTTTTTTTTTAAGCAGACTCAGTTGAAAAACACAAGGACATTGAAGTCCTAAAGAGAAAGTGGGCAACCCAAAGCAGCTACCAAGAGGAGGAAGCAAGTCTAATGCTTTCCAGAGGGCTGGGAGCAGACAGGTTCAACAGCGTCAGCTTTAGAGATGTGGCCTTCCAGTTTGTGAGAACAGCTTATTAAGGAGACAGGTATCTCTCCCACTTCCTTCTCATGTCCTCAGGTGGTCACTTCTCTACCCACCTTCTGGAGTAGGACCATTTTCTTTAGCTTGAATAACAAGATGTCCTCTTCAACATAGGGAGTATTTTGCTGAGTGTATCAAAGGAGGTTACTGACGCTGACCAGCTTGTGGTCAGGCTATGTCTGGTCTCCACAGACTGATCTTGACCTTCCTGCACAACAGAGGCCCTTTGTTCTTTCCTCCCCTCCTGTTGTTCCATCTTAGTTTTCAAATCACAGAAAAGCACAAGGGATTTTTTTCCATGTACTCTGTCCTCACATGCGCCCAGCCTCTGCCAATACCAGTACCTCTCACCAAAGTTATACCATTATCCTCCAAAACCTTCAGTATATATAGGATTCTGGAGAGACCTTCCCAAAGTTGCTTTGTGCTATGCATAACGGAAGCAGCTTTCATAACAAGCCTGATCCCAACTGACTCCACTTTATTCATTCATTCATTCATTCATTCATTTTTCCTTTAATTAAAAATATTTTTTTTTATTCACAAAGTTATTCTGATTACAATTTCACCTCCCTCCACTCCTTCCAGGTACTGCCAACCTCCTGTCCATCTGGATCCACTCTCTGTTATTCATGAGAAAACAAACAGACTTTTATGGGATAATAATAATAATAATAATAATAATAATAATAATATAACATAATAAAATACAATAAGACAAAACAAAAACTATCATCACATCATGGTTGGACAAGACAAACAGACAGGAAGAAAAGATCCCAAGAGAAGGCATAAGAGCCAGGTAATAGTGGTTCATGCCTTAAGTCCCGGAACTTGAAAAACAGGCCGGCAGATCTCGGTGAGCTTTGTTCTACAGAGCAAGTTCTCAGGGGAGAAGGGGGTAGGCTACACAGAGAAACTCCATGTCAAAAAAACAGAAGGGGGTGAGGGAGAAAGAGAGAAAGCACAAGAACCAGAGACTCGCTTATTCACACACTCAGGAATCACATAAAAACACTAAACTGGAAGCCATAATATATACGTGGAGGACCTAGTGCAGACAAGGTCAGGCCCTGTGCATGCTACCTTTGAAAACTGACCGTATTGACTTAGGGGCCTAGTCTTACTGGTGTCCTCCAACCGTTGATTCTTGCACTCTTTCCAGCCCTCTACCTCAGGGTCCCCTGAGCCCTGAAGAGAGGGATTTGATAGAGTCATCCCATTTAGAACTGAGTGTTCTAAGGTCTCTGACTCTGCACAATACATGCCTGTGGGTCTCTGTATTTTTTCTTATTTGTGGCAGGAGGAAGCTTCACTTATGATGGATGAGCAAGGTGCTAATCTATGAGTATAGCAGAATGTCATTAAGAGTTATCTTATTGGTTTTATATATATATATATATATATATATATATAAAGCAGTATTTTGGTTTTCCCCTAGGTCCCTGGGCTATCTAACTATCTGATCTCTGGTTTTTGGTCATCCAAGAAGTGTCAGTTATGGGTTCCACCTCATAGAGTATGCCTGTCAACTTAGGTCCTGCTTGGTTACACCCACAACCTTTGTGCCACCATTGCCCTAGCATATCTTGCAAGCAGGATACCATGTAAAGATGAAATTTTCCTTGCCTAACCTAAGATTTGACCTCTTGTGCTGTCACACTAACTTTCTGTTTGCTAAGAAGGTACTTGTTCACTAACCCCCTCCTGAGCAACACAGGATGTGCTTCCTCCATTGCTTGGCTGGGACCGCATTCCTGATGTAGCAACCTGGGTGGGACTGCATTAACAACCTGGGTGAGACCACATTCCTGATGTAGCAACCTGGGTGAGACCACATTCTTGATGTAGCAACCTGGGTGAGATCATCCAGGAAAGCCCTACCATGAGAACTGTTAAACAAAGCTTGCACAATGTGCCCATTGTGACCATTGCTCCAGGAAATGACTATCTTCAGGTGGTTACCAGCTTGTCCAAGATTGGCTATTATTTCACAGGAAATACACCTGCCTGCCTGCATTCCTAAGCTCCGTCCTAAGCTGACCTTTGGCCCCGCCTTGCTGTAACTTTCCCCTCCCCTACCCGGAGTGCGGTATAAGAATTCTACTCTAAAAACATTTGGGGCTCTTGGCTTCCACAGTGCCTCGAGCCTGCACCCATGTGTGTACCAGTATATCATCATATTCATTAAACTCTCTTTTTCTTTAAAGTTAACAGTGGTCATTAGCCGTGGTCTTGGGGTGTCTGGGGTGCTAAAGTTAGGGGCACACGCCCGTTACAACCACTGTAGATCAAACAGTTTGTGGCTAGCTTGTTTATGTTTCTCCCTTGGCAGCCTGCAGAGTACCTTCCTGTACCAAAAACAGCAGAACACAGGGGTGAAGGCTCTTTGTAGGAACCAGCTCAACTTCTCCATGTTCAATGAGTTATGTAGGTGTTGTCTTCAGCAATGGAGCCTGCTGTCAGTTTGTGCAAAACAGCCTATAGTCTTGGCAACAGCCTGGGCTTGGGAGTTTTCATGAGATTCTTTTAACCAACAACTCAATTAAATGTAACTCAGCACTGGAAGCTTCATTTGGGGACAGGAGACACCCAGTTGGGACTCTGTCTCCCCATTATCTGGCGATTCCATTTAGATCATCTACATATACGTATACATTTTAAGATGATGCTTCTACTGTATTATATTTGAATATATAACACCTCAAATGGCTCTTTAGATGTCTCCCCGCATATTCCCTCGTTCATCCTTTCATCCCTTCTACTCCCCACTTGATCTTCCTAATCAGTCCCCGTCCAGTTTCCCTTTCCTAATGAGACCGATGTGTCCCTCTGGTTCCTTACTCTGTTCCTAACCTCTGTGTGTCTATGGACTGTAGTTTGGTTATCACTGGCATAGCAGTTAATATCCACATATAAGTGAATACATACCAAGTCAGTTTCCACGAGTTTGCAAGCTTTCTGTTGTTTTTGTTGTTATTGTTGCTACTGATACCCAGCTTTAACTCATGCTTGTCAGGTAGGATGCGGAATGTTATGAAGCCTGATGTTTCTGGTCTGGCTTAGCCCCAAGGTCTGAACCTTCCGGCAGCTGCTTAGTAATCACACAAAAGCTTATATTAATTATAAACTGTTTGGCCTATGGTTCAAGTTCATTACCAACTAGCTCTTACAACTTAACTCAACCCATTCTTATTAACCTATGTATTGCCGTGTGGCTCCATGTTTTTACCTGTGTTCTATTACATTTTGCTTCTTAGATCAGTAGCCTGCAGCGTCTGTTTGTGATCCTGCTCTTCTCCTTTATCTCCACTTGGATTTCCTGCTGCCTTGAAGTAGGACAAAACAGCCTCTTCATTAACAAATGATAATCAAGTATATTTACAGTGTACAGAAATGTGGAACGCATAGGCCCTAGAGGTTTCTAAGGGCCTGGAGACCAGCCTGGCCTCAGCCAGTACAAATCGGTGATAACCAATACAAATAGGTGTCTTAAGGCATATGCTCCTAGCACTCCCAAATAAGTCAAACTGGGTCTGCCTCGGACCTTCACAACAAGGGCAGAATCCTGATGCAAGGCAACCCAGACTAGCTAGAGATCACTGCCACAGCCTCACTTTCCACTTTCCTGCTGGGAGGAAGATCTGGGAAAAGGGTTATTTAAGGCTTTTCTCTTTCTAAATAAAATTGGACTTGCTGGTTTCAACTTGTTCCCAGAGGCTGTGTTCTTGTCTCTACATCATCTTGCCCCCACCCCTAAAGGGAAATATCAGGACCCCGAGCATAGAGGCAACCTCAACATCTGACCCTGAACCAGGCCTCACTGCAATACAGAAAGACATCCCACATCAATGTTATTTCATTTTTTAAAAAAATCTGTTGAGACTGTCTTTGTGTCTAAGTATATATCAGTTCTGAAGAAAGTTCTGTGATGTGCTGTGAAGGTATATATTTTTTGTATTTGGGTGAAATATTCTGTAACTATGTTAGGTCTATTTGGTTTATAACAGTCAGTTACCTCCAGCATTTTACTGCTTAGTTTTTGTCTGGATAACCTGTCTGTTGGCAGTAGTGGGGTATTGAAGTTGTTCACTATCAGTGTGTGAAGGTCAATATGTGTTAAACTGTGGTCGTATTTCTTTTACGAACTTCAGTACCCTTATGTTTGCTGGCTAATTGTTAAGAATTGCAATATCAGGTGGTGGTGGTCCATGCCTTTATTCCTAGCACTTAGGAGGAAGAAGCAGTCAGGTTTCTGTGAGTTCAAGGTCATCCTGATCCACAGAGTGAGTTCTAGGAAAGCCAAGGCTACACAGAGAAATCCTGTATTGAAAAAAATGTTCAATGTGCTCCTGATAGAGTTTTTCTTTTGATGAGTGTGTAGCATCCTTTGCTGTCTCTTCTGATTAGTTTTGGTTTGAAGTCTATTCTGAAGACATTAAACTGACTACACTAACTTGCTTCTTAGGTCCATTTACGTAGAATTTCTTTTTCCATCCCTTTACTCTGAGAAGATGTCTATCCTTGATGCTAAACTATGTTTTTTTGGATGCAACAGAAGGATGGATCCTGTGTTTGCATCTGTTCTGTTAGTCTGTGTCTTTTTATTGGGGAATTGAGACTGTTAATTTTAAGAGAAATTAATGAGCAAGTGTTTGTTGATTCCTGTTTTGCTATTGTTATTGGTGTGTGTGTGTGTGGGGGGGGGGGTGTTTCCACCTCTTGATTTGCTGGTCTGGGATTATTTGATAGTTTTCTTGAATGTAATTAAGCTCTTTAAGTCATTATTTTCCTTCCAGTGCCTTCTGTGGGACTGGTTTATAAATAGATATTGCTTAAATTTGGTTTGATCATGGAATGTCTTATTTTCTCCATCTATTGTGATTGAAAGTGTTGCTGAGTATGGTTGATGCTGAATTGGCATCTATGGTTTCTTAGGATCTGAAGCACATAGAGTCTCCACTGAGAAGTCAGGTATTCTTCTAATTGGTCAGCCTTTATATGTTGCTGGGTCCTTCCCTTGCAACTTCTAATATTCTTTCTACATTTTGTATATTTAGTGTTACAATTACTATAAGTTGAGGGGACTTTATTTTCCAGCGAGGTCTATTTGGTGATTTGTATGTTTCATATACCTTGATAGGTATCTCCTCCTTTAGGTGAGGAACATTTTCTTGTATGATTTTGTTGAAAGTATTTTCTATGCCTTTGACCTAGATTGCTTCTCCTTTCTCTCTCCCTAATATTCTTAGATTTGGTCTTTTCACAGTGTCATATTTCCTGGACATTTTGTGTCAGGAGTTTTATAGACTTAATGTTTTGACTGACCTATCCATTTACTCTATCATGTCTTCAATGCCAGAAATTCTCTCTTCCATGTCTTATATTCTGTTGTTAAAGCTTGCTTAAATTACTAAATTCCCAGATTCCCTTCATTTTGGTTTTTCTTTATTGATTTCACTCCCACCTTAAGGTTGAACCTCCTTATTTGTTTCCTGCACTGTTTGTTTTCCTGGATTTCTCTGAAGGATTTGTCCATTTCCTCCTTAAGGATCTCTACATCTTCACTATTCTAAGGTCTTTTTCATGTGCTTCAGCTATCACAGGGTGGGTGGACTCTCGTGGAGACACAATGTTTTAATTGTGTTTTTAGGCTGGCATCTAGGCATCTGGCTTTGGGAAGATCAAAATCCTAGGTGCTGCTATCTGGTTTTGTCTTTGTTGGCTGAGTATTTAGTTCCTTGGTTTCTGTTTTCTCTCTGGCTCTTAGTAGAGTGTGGTGTTGTGTGTTGCTGCTGTTGAGCTGCGTACTGCCTGGTAAGAAATTCTTCTGGGATCCTGATAGTCATGGCCAATAGAGTTTCCAGATAAAATTTGTTTCTTGGTATTATGATCTGACACTTAGGAAATGGGGGTGGACTAGGAGTGCTTAAGGAGATCCACAGGAGAGAGGAAAGTGGGGTGCTTCACTAGGATCTGCCTAGTCCTCTTGGAACTGGGTAGAGAGTAAAGAGAGGCCACAGCAGAAGGTCTGCTATAGATCTGGTAGTGAGGCTGGGAAATTGAGCTTGGAGAAATGGAAGGAGAGGTGAAGATCCGTAGTTAGCCTACATATTTCCCCTTCCCCTGCGGGTTCCAGGGAATGCCTGCTGGAGGCTGGGTTTGGGATAAAACAAAGATTGGAGGAGGGGAAGCTAGGAGGGTATCTCTGTTTGATTCAGTGGAGATAGGGGCAGTTGAATGGGGAGGCTGCCACAGGATCTGGGGTAGACTGGGGAAGGGGATTTGAAGAAGCAGAGAGAGAAGTAAAGATCTGCTGTCAGCCTATCTCTTTCCCTATGGCTCTATTTCATAAAGCAGCGGTTTGCCCTGAGCTGGCCAATCCATTTGGAGAACAATCACTAAGCAAACTGACATGATAACATATCTGTGCAAGTAGAAAACCCCCAGATGCGGGACATACAGAAAGTTTTGAAAGAACAACCCCAAGGTAATATGGCACAATTATAAGGCATAGAATATTGGAGCATAGTCTAAGAATGGAGCTGTGTGATGAGAATTCTGAGTATTTATGAGAAAACTCCTGAGTCTTGTGACCTCTGTTCCTTCAAAACATGAGTTTGTTCTTGGAATGTGTTTTCCTGCCAATCCCAGGTGTAGTAAATAGAAATGGGCTTCAGATTACCCATTGCTACTTGTTTTGTTTTTCAGACTGTCTAGGGTCTGAACTCAAATGAACTCTGCTCATATGACCTTGCTTAACTCTCAGAATATAACTTGTCCAACACTTTAAATGAACTTGGCTATTATATGCGACTTTAGTTTGCTTCATTTTTAGACTCCATTTTCCTTGGTCCCACTGCTGACAATAGACCAATAAATACAAATTTTAAAATACCATCTATAAATGTATTAAATTAAATTAGAAGCAAATGTGATTTACCAAAGACATAGCAGTAAAATCAGGCCCCTGACCTTGTAAGGTATGCCAGACCATCCTCCTAACTCCACCTACCTCCAAAGGCTGAGATTACAGACTTCAGACACCAGGTTTAGCCTGCAGAGAAATAGCCCAGGGACTCCAGGTTCTGTTTAAATCCTTTGACTCATTGATAAAAGAGTTTTAAGGCAGATTTGTGAGGAAACAAAGAAGATCCAACTGAGATCCTGTCAAGTCAACTGTCGTCATCCCATCAGACCCCTGGATATATGAATCATGATTGCCAAAGCACCTTCAGCTCTAGCCCTGGCTTTCATCTCCGTGGTGCACTTGTTTGCTACTCTTCAATTTGAACCTACTTGTCATGCAAGCCCCCTTGGCCTGACAGTTCCATGGCTTGACAGCTAACCCTTATCTGACCATCTGCAATGACTCTTGGAATATATAGCTTCTTTATCTTTTTAATTAATTAGTTTTTGTTTTTAGACTTTTGAGTCAGAATCTCAATATGTAGTTTCTGTTGGCCTAGAGCTTAGTATGAAGACCAGGTTGGCCTTAAACTCACAGAGATTCTCCTGCCTCTTTCTTTTGAGTGCTAGATTTAAAGGCATGCATTAGCATGCTTGGCCAAGTAATATTTTTTTGTTGTTATTCATTAAAATTGGACCTGATGTGTTTTCCCACCCATATAGAATGACTCTTTATTGTTGGTTGTTTTTACTCTTTACGCTTTATTCTTTAGGGGATCTACTACCCAGCTCCCAAATAAATCACACATGGAGGCTTATTCTTAATTATAAATGCCCACCCTTAGCTTGGCTTGTTTCTAGCCAGCTTTCCTAACTTAAATTATCTGATTTACCTTTCGTCTCTGCGCTTTTTCCTTTTCTTACTTCTGTAGATCTTACTTTCACTCTTACTCCATGATTGGCTGGGTGGCTGTGTGTCTGGGTGAGTGTGTGGCTGTGTGGCTGGGTGTCTGGGTGTCTGGGTCGCTGTGTGGCTGTGTGGCTGGGTGTCTGGGTGGCTGTGTGGCTGGGTGGCTGTGTGGCTGGGTGGCTGTGTGGCTGGGTGGCTGGGTGGCTATGTGGCTGTGTGGCTGGTTGTCTGGGTGGCTGTGTGGCTGTGTGGCTGGGTGTCTGGGTGGCTGTGTGGCTGGGTGGCTGTGTGGCTGGGTGTCTGGGTGGCTAGATGGCTGGGTGGCTATGTGGCTGTGTGGCTGGGTGTCTGGGTGGCTGGGTGTCTGGGTGGCTATGTGTCTGGGTGGCTGTGTGGCTGGGTGTCTGGGTGGCTGTGTGGCTGGGTGTCTGGGTGGCTATGTGGCTGTGTGGCTGGGTGTCTGGGTGGCTGTGTGGCTGGGTGTCTGGGTGGCTGTGTGGCTGTGTGTCTGGGTGGCTGTGTGGCTGTGTGGCTGGGTGGCTGGGCGTCTGGGTGGCTAGATGGCTGGGTGGCTTCCTGGCTGCCCATAGCATCCTCCTCTCCTTGTTCTTGCTCTTTCTTCTTCTCCCAGATTTCTCCTTCTGTTATTCTCTCTGCCTGGCAGACCCACCTGTCCTTTCTCCTGTCTAGCCACAGCTCCTTATTAGACCATCAGGTGCTTTAGTCAGGCAAAGTAACACAGCTTCACAGAGTTAAACAAATACAACATAAAGGACCACAATACATCTTTGCATCATGCATAAACAAATGTAACACACCTTAAAATAATATTCTACAACAACTCTTAATGAAACTATGCTTTTTACTAAATGTTATATGAAATCTAACTATCAGTCACACAGTGTGGTGATTTGACTGAGAATGGTGCTCATATGTTTGAATGGTCCTTAGTTAGTGGAACTGTTTGAGAAGGGTTGAGAAGGGTTAGTAGATGTGGCCTTCTTAGAGAAAATATGTCACTAGGGAGATGCTTTGAGGTTTCAAAGACTCGAGCCATTCTTTGTTCTACCATCATGGATTACATGAAACTGTATCCCAATTAAATGCTTTCTTCATAAATTGCCCTGATCATCATGTTTTATCATAGAAATTGACAGGTAATTAATGCATGTAGACAGTAGCTTCTAGAGATGCTAAGTGATGCTATTTTCCATTTCTGGGAAATAGATATTAGTCAGTGTAAGGTAAAATCCAAATTCAAACTAGGCATGGTAGTGCATGCCTTTAATGCAAGAACTCAGGAAGATCTCTGATCTACATAGTAAGTTTCAGAACAGTTAAGATTATATGGAAAAACTCTATTTTGAAACAAACAGAACTATATTCATTCGTTGTAGAATTTAGGTAGGAGATATATCTGAAACATTTCTGAAGTCCATTATTCAATTTTCCCATTTTATTATCATATCTCATTTTGGAGTAATTCAGCTCAAATATTTATGAGCAATGAATAATGAATTGAGTATAATAACTAGTTATTTCTTTTAATAAGTAATACTCATATAAATGGAAAATACATTCAGGAATAAAGTGTGATTGGACTTCATGATTCCATTGTGAACATTTTTGTAATATTTTTGCTAGACGCCATGTGGAAAGTTGTGGTTATACAATGGTGCTTCCTTTTTTTACTTTGAGGGAAGAGTAGTGTTGGAAAGGGAATTTAAAGTAATGGGGGAAAAAACTGAAAAGATGAAAGAGACTATGGGAGATCAGCAACATTCAGCGTACATCTACCAAATGCCTGTAGCCAAACAGGCAAACGATTTGAAGGTAATTGTCATGTCAGAAAAAAAAATCTATCTGAAAAGCTAGAGAGCTAAATAAGGGTAGAAGCCATAACCAAGAAAGTTTACCTTTCCTTGGGGCTGCAGGAATGGAGGTTATTGGGAGTTATGGGCAGCAGATCAGACAGGCAGGCATCAAAAGGGCTGTAAACTTCAGTGCCCTTCCTTTCTGGCAGCTGGGCTGTTGTTGTCTATAGACCACTAGATAATCTAAGTTCCTTAAAATCTAAAGAAAAGTTACTGACTAAAAAGTCTTATTGCAAATCTTTTCAAAATAATAATTAATTCTGCAGTTAATTTTTAATGTACAAAGGGTTTCTTTCCCCCTGGGAACTAGTGGCAAGTGTTTTTCTGCAGGAGGACAGTGGAGTTAGAGCAAGGTGACTTCCCTGTGGAGAGCAAGAGAAGGTGGGATTTTCTGATCATACCTCTGGATGACCTCAGTCAGGAGTACTTTCTATAGCAGAGCCAATGGGAGTGTACCCAAAACAAGCAGAGTTAGAGAATTTGCTTAGATCTTCCCTTGGCAAAATATCTACTATGTAAATGTTAGGCAAGTTAGCTCTAGGAGGGACTCACCAACAGGTCCCAGAAAATAGGGCACAAAGGACAATGGGCAGGTCAGCCTGAGTGCCTGAAACAGTGTGCAAAGATGATGACAGCAGTTGATATGAGGCTATAAGTGGGGGCTGACTACAGCTGGGCCAGCTCAGAGACCCAGAAACAGGTGTAAGGGACAACAGATGATAGTGGTCCATGTTAGCTAAGTCAAATCAAATCAACTTCAAGGCTTTCTCTCTGAGTGAGCATGCACAAGCTTCTCAACCTTGGAGTACTTAAACTCCTGTGTGTGTTTTTATATAATATACGTCTATTATTAAAGGGTAGGTTTGGTGTAAAATGGGCTTTCAAGAACATGACCTTTTCTAGGTAGTGCCTGCCCCAGAGGACACACAGGGAGAGATTCATTCTTTCTCAAAAAGTATAGGTTAGATATATATAATATAGATATATTGGTTTATCAAGACAGGGTTTTTCTGTGTAGCCCTGGCTATCCTGGAACTCATTCTTTAGAACAGGCTGGCCTCAAACTCACAGATATTGACTTGCCTCTGCTTCTGCCTCCCTAGCGCTGGGATTAAAGTAAAGGTGTATGCCCCCACATTTTTCAAGAATGTATTCTTATCTCCTCAATGGCTGTAATTAATAAAATATTTGACTGCTGGGTCCACTAAGATATTTGGTCATTATTCTTCTCTTTCAGGAGCACAAGAACTAAGGTGACTGCTGAAGAAACTGAAGATTTCCCAGAAAGAAACTGTAAAGACCCTGTAAGAAGCTTCTAGTTATAAAATAACTAATCTTAGCAACAGGACACATTGGTGCATGTCCATTATACTGGGACTTAGAATGCTGAGACAGGAGAATAGAGGGTTAGAGACAGGCTGGGCTATGTGGCGACAAGCTGTCTCAAAACAACAAAATGATTAAGCTCAACTTCTGGCTCTCACAATCCAAATGAAAAGACAATTGATCAAACCCCAGTGACACCAGAGTCCCAAATAAGAACATGTTATTTGGGGAAAGAGAACAGAAGAGGACTTGGGGTGACTCAAGAAGATCCCCACAATTTCTAGTCTACCAGCCACCGAAGTCCATGGCAGAAGATGAAAAAAATGGGGGCTGTGATGGCACGCACCTTTTTAACCCCAGTACTCAGAAGGCAGGAGTCACTAGATCTTAGTCAGCCTGATCTATAGAGTAAGTTCCAGGACAGCCAGAGCCATCCAGAGAAACCCTTTCAGAAAAAGAAAGGGAAGAGGAGGAGGAGGAAAGAAAGAAGAAAAGACAGACAAGAAGGGAGGGAGGGAGGGAAGGAGGGAGGGAGGACACCTGACCTAAATTTAATTAACATTGGGTGGAGAACAGATAAGAGAGGGTATTCAGCTGCCATAACAGGCCAGCAGGTCTCAAGAAACCACTCCACAGAGCCAAACTGGTTGATTCGTCTTCTTAAAATCCTTATTGTTGATATATGCTTATATATGCCACATGTGTGCTGGTGCCTGAGGAGTTCAAAGAGTGAGTCAGAACCGCGGAAACAGGAATTATAGGTCATTGAGAGGCACAGTTGCAGGACTCAAGCCAAGAGGTAGGAGCAGGAAGCATTCCCAGCCCCTGAGCATCTCCTCATCCTCTCCTCCACCCCTAGAGATTTTTGACTTGAAAGCCCAAGTGGAGGAAGGCTATCAAGACGTTGACAAACAATGCTTACAAGAAGCTTATCGAGAAGCAGAAGTGGCCTTTCCTGGTAGAGCTTCCTTCTGTCTCCAAACTACTCAGGAGCTTTGCCTATAGCCATCAGAGCCCTATCAGTGACATGGGCATCTTCTCTCCAGTCTTCCGTTGTAAAATAATCTGTCTTTTTCAACTGGCAGACGTCTACTCCCAAGCTGTACTGTTAACTGTTTATGGAAATTGTCCCACTGATGGTCTGTTAACTGCTTAGCATCAGTTAGGACTCAATAAATTCTTTTATTTCAGAGAACTCCTCGTCTCCAAAATTTAAATTTGACACAAGCAATACTTTACTATATTACTATAACCTTAAGAATAGGTAGAGGCACTCTTCCTACAAAATTAATTTTCAGGCTAGAGACTGGCAATACACGTACTCGTAAAGCCAAGGACTAGTGTTATCTTTTTAAACCATGTGAGCAGGGCATGGTGGCAAACACTTTTAATCCCAGAACATGGGAGACAGAGATAGCTGAATTTCTGTGAGCTCCAGGAGTGAGACCTTGTCTCAAACAAAGCAAAACCATGCCAGTAGCCGGGCCTGGTGGTAAGCAAAGGCCTGTGAGCCAGGCTACTGGTAGGAGGGCAACCTGGGCAGGTTAGGAGCCAAGTGGTTCTGTATTTTTAAGACCAAATTGAGTTCATGAAGCAGTTTTAGTAACTTTCAGTAAGAAAAAAAGTTGGTAGAAAAAATGGTGCAGAAAAAGGAAGAAATGAACAAAGAGGTAAGTAAACACTAAATAAAAATTAACACTAAATAAAAATTAATGTGATAAGGAGAATGTAGGGATATGAGAGTAGAAAGGAGGAAATTGGTTTTTCTTACACAGGATTCTTTCCATGTGCTGTAGGCTAGTTTCCAAAGAAGACTGCTAGAGCATGAGTTTAAGCCAATAGAAAGTCTTTATTAGCTGGCCAGTGTCTACACTGGGTGTTTGGGATCCCAGTGCAACCCTGAGTTTTTCTTATGGTGAGTTTTTCAGGACAAAAACCATGTCCTGGGTTGACATACTTCAGTTAACAAGAACAGTCAGTCAGAAGGGAAACTACAAAAGCCAAAAAGCAAGGTTAGTACATTTAGAGATTTTCCCAGAGCTACAGGCTTTGATGGATTAGGTCTTTGTTTTAGTTTTGGATGGTGGTGCTGCTTATGTGCTGAATTTTATGGGCTGAATGGTACTTCCATCATGGAGACCGTTGTACTAAGGTCTTAGAGCCTACTAAGGACTGGGGCCCTGTTTTATATATATATAGCCCTGATTGACCTGGAACTCATTTTGTAGACCTGGAAATCACAAAGATTTGCCAGCCTCTACCTCCCAAGTAATGGTGAGAAAGGAAAAATATTTGCTGTACACTTATTTTTACCTAACATAGTTAAATTACTACCTTGTACTATGATAGTTTACTAACAATCCTTGCCTTGGGAAGTAGAGGATGATATGGAAGCAAACTGAGTTAATCTTCTAAAATAAAGTATGCTGAGGTAAGCTTTTTGTACTCCTGGGTGTTAAATTCCTCTTCCTCTTAACCTTGGGAAAGCAAATACTTCCCCAAACCCTGGCTGTCCTGGAACTTGCTCTGTAGATCAAGCTGGTCTTGAACTCACAGAGATATGCCTGCCTCTGCATCCCAAGTGCTGGCATTAAAGATAGCACCACCACCTGGCCTTGCAATACTGTTTTAAGAAATAATTGCTTTGAGTGATGGCACCCACCTCTAGTCTAGCACTTGGAGGGCAGAGGCAGATAGATCTCTGGATCTTTGAGTTTCAAGGCCAGCCCAGATTATATATACTTGTCAAGTTAGCCTGAGCTCCAAAGTGAGAACCTTGTCTAAACAGACAGACAGACAGATAATAAATAAACCAATAAATAGAGAAAGAAGTGGGTTGGCAGAGAAAAAGATTACTATGTGGTTAAATGAGAGGTCCTATTTGCTAAAGAAAGAATGTTTTAACTGCTACCTCAAAATTTGTTTCTATAAACATGTTTGACTGTGATTGTAATTTCCCTCTTGGGTGCTCATGGGACACAAAAGTCACCTAGGCAAGGGGTTTTAATTTTACTATTCAACTTCCCTTCAGGAAGCTACAGGGCAGAGTACTAGCTCACCCCTGCCCACAAACACGGATGAAGTGAAGGTCTCCAGCTCTCCTGATGCTGCTTGGTTCTTCGTTGGTCAGTTTTTCCATAACACTGGGTCTGAAGGCATTTGGCACCACACCGTATAGATTATTTCTAGGGCTTATTTTTATCATGTCTGGGTGTGAGTATGTGCACGTGCCTGAGGATTTCAGGACACCACTGGAGCTAGAGTTACAGGCAGTTGTAAGCCTTTCAGTTTGGGCTCTCTGGTAGAGTAGCAAGAACTCTTGGTAACATTTTGCTGTAGTTTCCATGAGATTAAAATGTGCTTCCCCTTCCCTTAGAATGCTCCCCGATGATTGAATTTAATAACCATCCTGAAGCAATGACAGGGTGAAAAATCTACCTGTAAAATTTAGATGTTGGGCTTCTTGGAGGTTGGGGTTAAGTCCAGTCTTTAGGGTGTAGGTTGAAGAACGGTGATAAACCAAGTGCCCACAGGCACTCACACTGTGTGATAGACTGTGCTGTCTCAGAACTTCCAGCATGGACACTATCAGATGTGCACACTAGACCCACCCCCAGACAAGGGAAGCTAAATAAATCTCTTTTCCTTGAAACTTACCCAGTCTGTATTGTGGTAGTGTTGTGGTTATTGTTAGAGACAGGATCTTATAAAGTCCAGGCTGGACAAAAATGGTCATCTGAGGAGTCATGAACAAATGTCTATTCACCCTAATGAGGACACTGACAATATGCCAAAGACAGTATGTCACCCAAGTCTGTCTTAGTGAGCTGCTGAGATCATTGGAGTTGTATCAGGATGGGTGACAGGTGTATGGGTGGGAGGTTGGTTGTAGGGATATAGGCAGGGAATTGGCATACTGTTGGCAAATGACTATGGGAGAGAGACAGCTTACAAGGAGTATAGGTGGAAGGTCACTTCCAGAAGTATGAGTGTGTGATTGTTTAAAGGAGTATGGGCGACAGGTTACTTACAGTAGTATGGATCCTCAGGGATTGCTTACAGGAATGTGGGTGAGAAGTTACTTATAGGACATATGGTGAGTGGTTGTGTGACAGAGCAGTTACAGTGTTCTTGTTGAGACCATTCAGGCTTAACTAGAATTTGATCTCCTTGATGAGAAGCCCTGTGGAAAATTTCCCAACTCTATTCTAGGAATTCCAAGTAAAGATGTCCTAGCTAATTTATTGTAGCTTCCATTAATCGTCATGCTTGAGCATAGTCCTGCCTTGAGCTAACTGCTTATCTCAGCTTCGGTTAAGAACAACCCCTACCACCCCACCCACCTAACTGCTTGTCTTAACTTCTATAAAATCCTTGCTTACTTGAAGTCCCTCCCCCAACTGCCAAATGAGATGCCAGAATGTGGTTGTTGCCTTCAAAAACTCTTTGCTGTAGATAGCTGGTACTACACTGCGTCTCTGATACATACCAGTGTGTAGTCTCGGCCAGCTGGAATAAAGACTTTCAAATGGCTATAAACTGTTCTTGAGTGGTCATCTCTGGTGGGTCCCTCATAACAGTTGTTTACAATAGTATAGGTGAAGGGTTGTACAAACACAGCATGGGGAAGGACTAACAACAGGTAAGTCCCTGGAGTTCCCTGCTCAGTTTACACCAGTAGGAGAGTCTCTTCTGGCAGCTATTCATGCTGACTTTGGGGGTGGGGAGGGCATCTTTCCCTACTGTGTACAGAGATTCTTTTTGTAGACTTCAACCATGGAGACATCCAGCTGCCAGGCTCCACCCCAAGACTACTCTGGCAGCTATGCCTAACTGTAGGCCAGAAGGACCAAGGAAAAGACACCCTGACTCTAATTTGATCCCAAGACCAGGGCCAAGGAAAGAACACCCTGACCTTGACTTGACCCTAACCTGAGACCAGGGTCAAGAAAAACAAAACCAATCCCTGAGCTTCAAAATCAGGCCAGAGAATCCCACCAACCCCTGAATTTGCCCCAAAACGTAGCCGCATAATCTCTCATCCTAGGCTACCCTGGAAGTCTCTGCCATTCAAGAAATCCCATATAAATCCTGCCTTCTGTTCAGTTCTCTGCTGCTTCTCAAGAGGCAGACTCCCTTCTGGTTTTTTTTCTTCCCAGTAAATCTCTTGTGTGAAGTTTGTTGTGTGATGTGACTTTGTGGTATTTCTTGGCTCCCCACACCAGGATTTCTTTCGATCTGAGCTATAACACTTACATCCTCTCTTTAGCAATTGTTACTGATTATATAATCTTAAATCAAGGCCCTAAGAATCTTGTACGTTTCAATGATTTTCTGAAACTTATGAGCTTTGTTTACTACCTGAGCAGAGTCTTACTGAGCTACCCTCAGGAGAAGGCATTATTTGTATGTGGAAAAAAATGAATTATACAAGTCCCCTATGGATAAGAGGATAACTTTGAATTTCTGATCATGCTGCCTTGTTCTGCTTGCCGGGACTACATGCAGGGGCCATCACATCCAGTTTTATATGGTGCTGGAAACTCAACTCAAGGCTTTAGACATGATAGACAAGCTCAAGCTAGAGACTTATGTAACAGGCTTTCTTTCGGGCCACCAGCCAGTTCCCAAATCATAACACAGAGGCTTATTATTAGTTATGAATGCTTGGCCTTATTTATGCTTATCCCACCAGTTCTTATGACTTAACCTGTTTCTCCTCATCTGTGTTTTGCCCCAGGGCTTTTGGCCTCTCTTTCTTTCCATAAATCTTACTTTCACGGCTTCCCTTGTTCAGCTGCCTGGCAGCCTTGCTTCCGGCCCTGGGTGTGTACCTCTCTTTCTTCCTTTTCTCTTATTCTTCTCCTCCTACTTATTCTCTCTGCCTGCCAGTCCCACCCCTCTTCTGCCTAGGTAATGGCAGTTCAGCTTTTTATTAGACCAATCAGGTGCCCGAGGCAGGCAAAGTGAAATAGCAACACATCTTTACATAATTAAAATAATGTAACTCATCTTGACACAGTTAAAGTAATTATTTCCCAGCATAAACAAATCTAACACATCTTTATGTACTTTAATTAGTATTCCACAACAGACCTATCTGGTAGGGAGTTATTAACAAATAGCAACATAAAATGGACTAATAATATTTCTCCTTAAAGTTTTTGTTGTTATTATTGCTAAGCTATTATTATTATTGGTTTTCCAAGACAGAGTTTCTCTGCTTTACAGCCCTGGCTACCCCAGAATTCATTTTATAGAGCAAACCTTCAGAGATCCTTCTGCCTCTGTATCCAAGAGCTGAGATTTGTTTGAAGATTGAAATTTTGTTTGCTTTGCTTTCTCATCAGGATCCTCTTTGGGGCGTCAGATCCCCTGAGACTGGAGTTAAGGACAATTGTAAGTGCCATGTTGGTAATGCAAACTAAGCCTAGGTCCTTTTGGGAAGAATAGCCAGTGCTCTTAACTACTAAACCATCTCTCCAGCTTCTTAAAGTTATTTTGTGTGTGTGTGTTTGTGGTAGGCTTTCCCTTTGTAATCCATGGCCTCAAACTGAATACTGCCTCAGCCTCCTGAGTACTGTGGCTATATGAATGTGTTACCATGACTGGCTGGAAAAAAAATCATTTTTGAACACAATTTTAATTATCACCAGCGTTTGGAAAACAAAGTTGCTAAGTAGATGGTGAATTACCTCCGGAGTTTCTCAGACTCACAGGCACAACTCTCAGTCATGACCTTGTATTGAAAGCCCTTGAGCCTCACCAGGTGTAATGCCATACACTTTTAGTATTAGCACTTGGAAAGTGGAGGCAGACAGATCTCTGAGTTTGAGGCCAGCCTGATCTACAGAGTGAGCTCTAGGATATCTAGGGCTACACAGAGAAACTCTGCCTTAAAAAGAAAAAAGGGGGGAAGGAAAAAAAAGAAAAGAAAGTCCCTGAGTCTGGCCACTAGCCATACTGAACTGGCCAGTCAACGTCTCAGGAGTATCTTTGAACTAAAGTGTCTATATTAGTTGCTTTTCTATTGCCATTACACCATGACCAAGGCAACTTACAGAAGGAAGGATTTATTGGGGGATTTTGGGTCCAGAGGGTCAGAGTCCACAATGTCAGAAAGAAGGCACAGGGTGAGAGCTTACATCTTGAACTGCAAGCAGGAGGTGAGGGTGGGGGTGGGGGACTCAAAATGACAAGTATCTTTTAAAACCTTAAGTCTGCCCCCAGAGACAAACTTTCCCCATCAAGGCTGATGGGAACAGGCAAAAGCATCTTGTTCTAAGTGTTAGGACTTTGTGTGTACTTTGGTATGGCTTGTATATACCTGGTTATCTGGCTGCGGATTTATATGAATGCACGTGGGAACACCGTAGAAGGCAGCAGCAGATAGCAGGAGACTCTTCACACTGTTTCTGTGTAGAAAAGAGCTTTATTGTCAGATGAATATGGTTATGTTTAACGGAGAGGTTATGATTATAATAGCAGAGAAGGCAAGGAGAGAGAGAGAGAAAGGAAGAAGAGGGAAACGGGGGAGCTCCCAAGAGAAGACAAAGGAAGAAAGTGGGAGATGCACGTGGGAACCTTGCTTTAAATGGGGCTTGACATCAGAGCTCAGTGGGCAATTCTAAACTCCACTAAGTATTGCCATTTTAACTCCATCTTACTTGTAGGGTAAAACAAAGTTCAAGTTCCTCTCTAAACAACAATAGTTCTCCCAAAATATAATGCCTGTTCCTAAACAACAGAAAGAACAAATGAATCTTATAAGGGTTGAGAAATCGGCTGCGAAAAGGAGGACTCCAAGAGACGTTCTCTCATGCAACACGCAAGGGGATTTTGTTCACCAAGCATGCATGGGGCTCACTGAACACACAGGAACAGAGAGCCCCGAACTGAAGTTGAACAAAGCTTTTATAGGGTGTTTGGACAAGGGAGTTCAGGTATAGGTCATGGGGGTGGCTCCGTGCAGGAATGCAGGAGGCAAATAACATATATCTTGCGGTCTTCCCGAGAACTGGGTGGACCGCACATTTAAAGCCCCTACTTGGTTTTTAGAAGGAGGGTGATTCATCAGTTATGCAGAGTTTAACAAAACTTTTTCCTAACAGTCTAATCAGTTGGACGTTCTGTGTTGGCTGAGAATGATGGACACATAGGGAAAGCCCTAATCCCTGAATCCTCATTGGTGAAAAATATAACTGTAACTTGGCACAGGTGTGTTTATGGCATTGTGATTACAAACGCTTGGTTCAGCTCCAGCTTGGGGCTGCCAGGAGAAACAAGGCCCTGAGTCCTCGACCTCAGCCCTGACCAATCAGAGCCCGCACACAAGGCCCTGAGTCCTCAGCCCTGACCAATCAATCAGAGCCCGCACATAATGTGATGATACAGAAGAGATTTTGAAACCCATAAATGTTGTCTCTGTCCTTTCCTTGTGGGAGCACGACGAACATGGAGTAACAAGGTCACACATACCGAATCCCAAATTGCCCCTGAGAACCAAGTATTTCAATAAAGGAGACCTATGGAGGACATTTAATTCAAACCACAACAGTGCCAAATATTTATTTCCCATAGTGAATAGTTTGACAGTAAAAAGAGAGTAATAATGATGTGAAAGAAACTCAAAGTAATAAAACTGATGTCAGAAAAGATTTACTAATAAACTTTATTTAAGAGACATTAAGTCACACAAAATAGAATTTAGCTAAGGGAGAACTGCCTCCAAAATAACTCAAAGATAAGCACAACACTAGCCAAATTTATTAGAGGTAAGTGAAGTTTGATATTGCTAGGCTGGAGGCTGAAGATGACTCAGCAGTTAGGAGCACCAGCTGCTCTCCCAAAGGACCCAGATTTAATTCCCAGCACTCATGAGAGCTCATAACTACAACTCTAGATTCAGGGGATCTGACACCCTCACACAGACACACACGCAGGCAAAACACCAATGCATGTAAAACAAGAGTAAATCGTTGACTAGGACAGGGCCTCTGAAATTGTTCATGATGCTGACCAGCCATTAGGCTTCATAACAAAAGTAGGTAACTCTTACATACAACCAGCCATTCATTCAGTTCATCTCTCAGATACACGCTTCATAATGGGCAGTTCAAGGGTCATACAGGTGAAGACCATCGTTAAGTACTAGTCCTGGCTTTCCAGCAAAGCCTCCCAGTTCTCTCCTTAAGAAAAGCAGGTGGCACTGAGGAGACAAAGGCAGGGGATCTCTGAGTTCAAAGCCAGTCTGGTAGTGAGTTCAGGACAGCTAGAAATACACAGAGAAACTGATGTGGGAATGTCTTTCTGTATGCTGTGAATATCAATCTTTAAATAAAAGAGCTGTTTTGGCCCATGACAGGCACGATAGAAAAAGTAGGAGGAGAAATCAGAGCATAGGTAGGAGAAGCAGAGCATAGGTGGAGTCAGACAGACCGAGCCCGAAGCCCAAAGGAGCAACATGTAAAGAACACAGGTGAGCCACGGGCCACGTGGCAGACAGATTAATGAGAATGAGTTGAGTTAAGATGTAAGAGCAAATAACAATGTGCCTGAGCCATGGGCCAAACAGAATGAACTTAATATAAGCGTCTGAATCATTTCTGGGGGCCTGATCAACAGCAGGCAGCTAAGGGGTCTGAGGCTGCAGGTCTGTGAGTCTGGACCTCTGGCTGCCTGGGACCAAGAAACCCCACTACTACAAGAAACCCTATCTCAAAAACAACAACAACAAACCCACCAAAAAACAAAACAAGCAAACAAAAAGAAACCAAACAAAAAGCGTAATTCTTCCAGGAGGGCAAGATGACCCTACCAACTATCTGAAAAGAACAACCCTAGCATGCCTAAAAATAATTCTGGCTATCTCTTTTGCTGTGTAAATTTCCCATCTGCCCAAGTGGCCTAACTTGCAGTCTCCTGTCACTGTTTAAATTGTTCAAAATGTGAGCTGGGGTTGGGACCTGCAAGAGACTTAAGGGTTACAGCATATGTGGACTATATAAGCTTTAAGTTTATATAAACTGGTAAAATGTTCAGTTCAATGCTGGCTCCCTTTGCACATTTTAGATAGAATGAATCACATGATATTATTAATGATCATCTTCTTTTGTTAATATGTAAGTGTGCAGAATGATTTTTCAGTGGGAAAGCATGTTAATTCTATAACACTAATAACTACACGAGCAAAGTCTGTGTACAGTGAGCCTATGCCAGGCATATGAGGGGTGTGTGGTCTCTGAGGTCTGAGCCTACCCTCTACCTGGATTGAACAGAATGTTGGTAGATATTTAACAACTGTCTTACTGGGTACAAAAAGTCCTTTTGTTTGTTGGCTGATCTCCATGATGTAAATATTTCCACCATGACCCATTTTACATTAGCAACAGTTTAATAACCAACTCAGAATCATCCTGAAAAGTTAGGAACTGGATCTTGCCAATGCTGTCTGGAGTCCAAAAACTAAGTTCTTTGAAGCTTTGAGCAAAATGTGGTTCCCTTCATCACACATTTTTTATTTCTACTTCATCTCCCCAGACAGACCTCTTTTTGACAAAAAAAAATTGTCACTTTCAAAGAAATATATATCCATAATCATATGTATGCTTTTGCCTTTCCAGCAACTCCCAAATTATTTCATCTAATGATGAATCACCTTTCACCTAATAGCAAATATGATAGTTTTGCATATGTAGCTACCTGTTGCCGTGTTGTGGACTCCCATGCCAGTAGCTCAAATGCAAGTGTTTTTCCACTCTTTCTCCTTTACTTTCCTCCTCTGAGATGTATAGGTTCTCTGCCTTAGGGTACTTGTTTGTTTGCTTTTTGAGACAGAAGCTTCTCTGTGTAGCCCTGGCTGTCCTGGAACTCACTGTGGACCAGGTTGGCCTCCAACGCAGAACTTCCCCTGCTTCTGCCTCCTGAGTGCTGGAATCAAAGGACCACACTCTGTGATTAAAAACTCACTTTTATCAACTGAGCCATCCCTCAAGCCTAACTGAAGCCTGCAGGAGACCAAACTTCACATTGTTTTCCTTTGTTCTGGTTTTCTATAAGCATTGTCCTGAGAAAAGGATTGTCAGGAGGCAAATGTGGCTCCTGCACACCTTACTGTTTCTCAGAACAAATCACAGTTTACAGATTCAGTCCCTAGTCTGTTTATGTGACAGGTAGCAGGGGTGCTTACAATGATGCTTGCTAGTCAAGTTTGGCCTTGCACACAGGGCGATATTTTACAGGATGGTAGAATAACAAGCTAGAAGGAATTTCTCTCCTTGAAGGGTTGAAAAGTAGAGTTGCAAACTTGGGCCACATTACAATTAAATATCTTAGTAGGTAAAGATGCTTGCCACTAACCTGACAAGCTGAGACTGTTTCCCCGATTGGAAGAAGAGTACCAATCCCTGCAAGTTTTCCTCTCTGATCCTCACATGCAGACTGTCAAATATGCACACTCTCTGTCTCTCTGACTCTGTCTCTATCTCTCTCTCTCTCTCTCTCTTCCCCCCCCACACACACTGCAAATAAATAAATAGTGTGATTAAAAAATTAAAAGTCTGTCTGAATAACTCACCATGTTTTGACAAATATTACCTTATAAGGGAATCCTAGAAAATCATCGGTACTAAGTTTTATAAGCATATAGATGCTTATATGTATTGTCAGGTAGCTTCCTATTTCTTATGGTACTATACAAAATCATACAGTTAGGGTGGCTTCAGGAATAGAAATTTTTTGTTTGCAGACCTAAAGATGCTGACAAGCCCAAGGTGAAGGCTCTGGCCAACTATGCCTCTGAAAGTTTCTCTATATGATTGTAGACCTCCCCCAGGCCTCGTGGCCTTTCTTTGATGTTGACAAGTATAGAGAGGAAGAAAGCTCCCTCTGTCTTCCTCTTTTGAGGCCTGCATGTATTGGAATTAGGGCTTGGAATATAAGAAGAAACACACATTTGGTTTTGTCTTATACACTTACTTTTCTATTGTTGTGATAAAACCCCATAACCCAAAGCAATATGGAGAGGAAATGGGTTTGTTTCATCTTCCAGCTCTCATGTGACATTGCATTAGTAAGGGAAGGCAGGGTAGGAACTCAAAACAGGAACCTGGAGGTAGGGACTGAAGGAGAGGCCATGGAGGAGCTCGGCTTACCAGCTTGCTCAGATAGATTCTTATACAATCCAGGGCCATCTGCCTAGAGTTGGCACTGCCCAAAGTGGACTGGACTCTCTCACATCAATCATTCATTCAACAATCGAATTGCCTTTCCTACAGGCAATCTGATGGAGGCTTTTTCTCAACTGAAGTGCTCTCTTCACAGAAGGCTCTAGTTTGTATCAAATTACACACACACACACAAACCAGAAAATAAAAACAGGACTCTTGTCCCAGTTCCTGACATCCTTATAGTATGCTGAAAGACAGAGAAAATTGAGACTATTTTATTGTAATAATTGTAATATATCTTTGACCTTGACAGCTGTTGGGGAAACTAACAAAATCCTTGGAATTTCCTGAGTGATAATATAGAGAATATCTTCTGTTACTCATATCAAGGTACTTTCAGCTATGCCTGGGGGTGAGCTACTAAGATAGCACTTTCAAAGTAATACCTGGTCTCCAAAAAACTCAAGGCTAACAAGGGAGTAGGGACCTCCCTCCCACCCCCCACCTCTGTAGAGGAAGAAAGACTAGAAAATAGACTCAGCCTGGACACGATAGAGATTTGATCTCTCACTTCTGTGTAATGAAGATTCTATAAAACCTATCACTGATGGGGTTGGGAGAGCTTCTGGGTTGATCACAAAATAAGTGTTGTAGAGGGATAGTGCCCTCAGAAAAAACTCAGCAGCTCTGTGCAACCACTCACCACCACCCCCATACTTTGCTTGGTCTGCTCCATTAAGCCATCCCTAAGCTTTCATCTTTACAATGTATCATAAATGAAGCAGTGTGTTCTTGAGGTTCAGCTACCTGTTCTAGCCAATATTTGAATGTTGAAAGGGATCATGGGCTTACCAAATTTGTAGCTAAACTAGGAAGTCTCAGGGGCCTGGGGCTTGCTGAAGGGTAGAGTTCTTTTGGGACTGAACCCTTAACTCATGGGGTTTCATACTAGCTCTGAATTGTTGGTATCTATAGTCAAGTGGAGAGTTTCTGACATATATGTCATCAAAAGCGTTATAACTATACAAAAGGGGAGTGTTACTTTTAAGACCTATGATGGTTCATTTCTATGACCAATAGGATTGAATTACAAAACATCTAATACTGCCAGATATAATGGACACTCCTTTAATCCCAGCACTTGGGAGGAAAAGGCAGTCAGATTTCTGTGAGTTCAAGGTGAGTCTGGGTGACATAATAAGTTCCAGGATGGCCAAGGCATAACAAGACCCTGTCTCCCTATGGAGCACCATCAATCTCTTTATCTCCTTATTCTTCTATGTCCTGGTTTCATAGTTTTTCTTATTTAACTGGTTCTGTTGAGTTATTCTGTTATTTATTCTTTTCTGACTTAATCAATACATATTCAAACTCAATGAAACGTAGCCTGGTGTTGCACATGCCTTTAATGCTAGCACTAGAGGGGCATAGTCAGGTAGATCAAAGAGAATTTGAGGTCAGCCTGGTGGTCTACTGATGTGGGAATGCCTTTCTGTATGCTGTGAATCTCAATCTTTAAATAAAGGAGCTGTCTTGGGCCATGGCAGGCACCATAGAAGAAGTAGGAGGAGGAATCAGAATAGGTAGGAAAGGAAGGGCGGGGTCAGGGACAGACCAAGCTGAAGCCCAAAGGAGCAACATGTAAGGAACACAGGTGAGTCACAGGCCACGTGGCAGACAGATTCATAGAAATGGGTTGATTTAAGATATAAGAACTAGCTAGCAAAGTGCCTGAGCCATAGGCAGACTGAGCTGAAGCCCAAAGGAGCAACATGTAAGGAGCACAGGTGAGCCACAGGCCACGTGGCAGACACATTAATAGAAATGGGTTGATTTAAGATATAAGAACTAGCTAGCAAAGTGCCTGAGCCATGGGCCAAACAGCATAAAGTTAATATAAGCATCTGAGTCATTTCTGGGGGCCTGAGCAGCGGGCGGCTGGGTGGCAAAGGGGTCTTGGGCAGCAGGTCTGTGGGTCTGGACCTCTGGCCACCCGAGACCCAAGAAACCCCCAACTGCTACAGATGGTGCCCAACGTGGGGCGTTGAAAAATCTCATGAGTTAGACAGGATCATACTCTGCAGTCTTGAAGTTGATATGGCCATCTCTTCCTATCAGAGATTTTTTTCAGGGGGTCTTGGTTGATGAAATCATATTTGCCTGGAAGCAATCCACAGGTTCTCAACTTCTGTGGAAACAAAAGCAGAACTCTTCCAAAGCAATAAATCCTTATAAACACATTTCAAAATCAAAATACCTTTAAAATATATATTCTTGTTTAACTTAATAGCCCTTGCATTTGTAATCCATTGTCTTTCTGCAGTTAGCTCATTAACGTTAAAAAATTAAAAGAAAACACAATAATAACCAAAATCCAGATTTTGTGTCTATTTTCCATCTTTACGTGGCTTATCATATTTTTATTACTCTATTTCTCTTTTTAAAGACTTTATCTCTCTTTTCTCTCTAAAGACTATGTACCTTCTCTCTTTTGTCTCTGAAGACTATGTACCTTTTACACACACTGTAACCTGTTTACAGGGTTTTTTTTAGTCTGAATCTGTTTTATTGTGAACCCTTAATCATCTTCTAACTAGAAGAGCTTTTTAAAATACTCTCACTCTCTTGCCACATAGTTTTTGTAGATACCGCTGAATCAGTAAATTCTCTTAAAGGGACCGCGTCTGTTTGTGGCCAGCAAACAGAGCAGACCCCGGAAAATACTACTACTAAGAAACCGTCTTTGTTTCCTTTTTGTTCAAAATAAGCAGAAATCTAAAATCAATCACATGCTACTGAGTCTTCTGTGAGATTTCAGGAACCGGCCTGATTGCAGCTTACACTGCCTGCCACCAGTCCGCCGGCGCCATCCAAGATGGCCTTTACGGGCAGTAGATATCCAATTTCTAGGTATTGGAACAATATCTCAGGTGAAACAGAGTGTGAGATGGCTTGAATGCATAGGACCAGAAGGTCAGAAAGGACGGTTGAAGCCATATATGGCTGACATAGCAGTGAATCTGTGGGGTTGCGACTTTCTAATGCAATGGAATACCCAGATTAAAATCCTTCCCGGTTCTGATATCAACCAGAGACTCAATTATGTTTCCAAAAATGATGCTTTAAGGTACTATGGAGAAAATTCACCAGCCATTCAGGTTGTACAAAAGAATTGCCCAATAACCACAGAACCTCAAAGGACACTCACAGCACTGCCTTTGAAATGGTTAACAGAAAAGCCTATTTGGGTTCAGCAATGGCCTTTGATGAGAGAAAAACTTCAGGCTTTGGAACAGTTGGTACAGGAGCAGTTACAGGCTCAGCATATCGAAGAATCAACCAGTCCATGGAATTCTCCTGTTTTTGTTGTCAAGAAAAAATCTGGAAAATGGAGGATGGTGACGGATTTAAGAGCAATTAATAAGATGATTCAACCTATGGGCTCTTTACAATCTGGTAGTCCCCTGCCTTCTCTGCTACCTAAAGGATGGCCTATTGCAGTTATTGATTTGAAGGATTGCTTTTTTACCATACCTTTACAGGAACAGGACAAAGAGAAATTTGCTTTCACAGTGCCTACACTTAACAATTCAGGGCCAGCTAAGAGGTACCAATGGAGAGTCCTTCCCCATCCCAGATATACTGTCATCCAGTCCTGACAAGTCCCAGGTAGTAAGTCTTACTTTGTTTTCATTCCAGTGGTGGTGGCTGAAGTGACGCACCCACGACCCTGAGATTAAGAGTCTCATGCTCTACCAACTGAGCTAGAGGGGCCTGAACCACGGGCAGCTGGGCAGCTAAGGGGTCTGGCGCAGCAGTCCAGGCCCCTGGTTGCCTGAGACCAAGAAACTGCTCTACAACAGTCTACATAGTGAGTTCCAGGACAGCAAAGAATACCTAGAAAGACCAAGCAAGCCATCAAATAAACTAAAGCTAATGAAATGTGTCATGATAAACAGAACATTAAAATGTGGGGGATTGTCTCTGCCCCTGTATTTTCTGCACAAGGCTTTGTCTAGCCATCATGGTGACTGCCTGAGCTGACTGTTCAACTTGACAGAAGCTAGAATCATCAGAGGAAGGAGCCTTGTTGAGGAAATGACTCTATGAGATCCAGCTGTAAGACATTTTCTCTTTTCATGATCAATGGGGGAGGGCCCAGCCCATGGTAGGTGGTGCCATTTGTGGACTGCTGATCCTGATTCTATATGAAGTTGGTGTGAGCAAGCCATGGGAAGCAAACCAGTCAGCAGCTCCCCTCTACGGCTTCTGCATCAGTTCCTGCTCTAGGATCCTGCCCTGTTTGAGTTCCTGTCCTGATGTCCATCACTGATGAACAGCAATTCTGAAGTATAAGACTAATAAACTCTTTCCTTCCTCCCCAACATGCTGTTTGGTCATGGTGTTTTGTCATAGCAATAGAAACTCTAGAACACTGTTCATCCAAAAAGGGAATAACTGACCAGACACACTTTCTAGTTCATGGTCAGTTACACACATCTAGACAAGCAAACTAGGTTACAGCTGTGTTGCACTATGTTACATCCCAACATTCTTCCAACTTTATACATTTTAGAGACAGGGTCTCATTAAGTTTCATAGTCTATACTTGAACTCATTTGGTAGTTTTGAATTGTGTTATCCTTATGCCTTAGTGTTGAACCCAGTCTTCAGACGACTAAATTTTCCCATGTTATGAATAGGACCAGTTCTCAGACTGTGCCTTGCTCTGAGAGACTCCATTTTGAGAATGCATGATGACTGAACCTAGGTGGACAGATAAATGGCACTGTCTAGCATTATCCATGTAGCTCAGACTGAAAAATGACTTATTCCTAGGAGCAGAAAAGATACCACCCTATAAGTTCACCAGGGTTAACTGGGGCTATAAGAGTACATATGAAGGAAACAGGCAAAAGCACCTTGGCCTGAGTACTGCCATTTTGATTTCAGACTCCATTTTATCTGTAATGTGAAATAAAGTTCAGCTTTCCAATAGCTGACTAATCCCCTCCCTAAACGACAGAAATAGTCATTCTGTATCTTTAGTTCACTAGAAACATCATAGCTGTTCCTAGCAACAGAAAGAACAAATGAATCTGATTGGTTGGACTGAAAGGCTTGCATTGTATGTTGGTTGACAATGATGGAACACACAAGGAAAACCCCTAATCTTTTAATTCTGATTGGTGAAAATTGGAACTGTAACTTAGCAACAGATGTTGGTGATTATTGTGCTTATAAACCCCTGTGGTGATTTATTAAAAATCTTTGGCACCAATGAGTGTTGTTTCTCCTCATGGTGAATAGCAGACTAGGTATAACATCACAACCAACTAAACTCCAGTTCCAGGAAATCTGACACCCTCTTTTGGCCTCCACAGGCAATGAATACACATGGTATACAGACATACCTGCAGACAAAACGCCTTTATTTATAAAATAAAAATAAGTAAACCTTTAAAAAAAAACAATAATAATAAAATAAAATTATAACCAGGAAACCAGACACAAGGACTTTACAGACATACAGAAAAAAGAAGGTGTATAATTCCCTTATTTAGACCCCATGAAGAGATGAACACTTAACATTAAGATGGCAGTGACCACCACCAACCTGAAATCTGACTACCCTGTGCAGGGGTTGTGTGTGAGTGTGTGTGTAGAACCAACAAGTGGAGAACTGACTGTCCCAGGGGCTTTGGATTGGCTTGATCCCCCCCAAGCCCATTGTTGGTGTGGCTTATGTAAATTGTCATCTGTTTAGATTCCTGTTCACCTCTTGGATCTGCCACATCCTTCTTTCCATTCCTTCACCTGGACTCAGCATTCTCTTTTACCCAGCAGCTGAACCCAAGTCTGCAGCTTTTCGCTAATGTATGACCTGCAGCAGGCCTGACTCACAGCAGTAGCAGCTTCTCAAGTGGTTGATTTGAGAAATTAGAATCCTCCACCCCTGACCTATAATTAACCCATGTGCTGTTTACTGAAGCAGGAACTTTCCCGAAGCTTGCACAATGTACTCATTGTGACCATTGCTCCAGGAAATGAATGTCCTCAGGTGGAGTTACTCAGTCACCTGGCCTCCAGCTTGCCCAAGACTTGCTATTGTTTCACAGGAAATACGCCTGCCTGCCTAATCTCTGGTTGTCACATTCCTAAACCCTGTCGGGAAGCAGACCTTTGGCCCTACCCTGTTGTAACTTCCCTATCTCAGGAATCCTTCCGAGACTCCTCCCCTTCCTGAAGAACTGTATAAAGAAACTAATCCTAAAGTGGCTTGGGGCTCATGGCTAAGCTTTGAGTCCTCAAGCATGTGCAACAATAAACCTTCTCCTTTCTTAAGACAGCTCGACTATTGGGGTCTCCTTTTGCGCCCACCGGTTACAGATTATTTTACAGTTTACAGAGACTCTATACCTGTATCATGTTGCCTACCTCTCAGGCCTATGAAACCTCCTGAACTCTGATGTAACTTCTTAACCCTTTACACACACACACACACACACACACACACACACACACACACACACACACACACACGCATGCACGCAGGCACGCACACATGCACGCACGCGCGCACTCACGACTTATTGTGTGATGTGTAGTATGGGGCCTGAGAGTTAATATTAGTACTGAAGACTGGAATAAAAGAACCTGTTTACCTCAGCCAGGGTTAACAAGGAAAGTGGGAATATCTGATAGACTCTCATTATTGTTAGCGGTTAGGCTACTGTACTGGTCCTGACAGGACACATCCTCAACATCAGCCACTAAAAGCTACCCCTGTGTGCCGCTTATAAGAGGCAGGCCTTGTCCACCTCCCGACTCTTTCTCTTCCTTTGCACTCATCCCCAGGGACCAGCCTCTGGCCCCTTCTCTGACCCTTCTCTCCTCTCCCCTCAACAAACCTCCCACATGGGCCCTGTTGTATGATTTGACTCCTTTGTGGCACTTTTAAAATACAACTATAACTTATGAATTTACTATTATTCAATAAATTCTGATATTGTAAAAGACTCAAAGTATAGTCGGGCGGTGGTGGTTCACACCTTTAATCCAAGCCCTTGGGAGACAGAGATAGGTGGATCCCTGTGAGTTTGAAGCTAGCCTGGTCTACAGAGTGAGCTCCAGGACAGGATCCAAAGCTACACAGAGAAACCCTGTCTTGAAAACAAAACAAAGCAAAAAAAAAAAAAAAAAAAAAAAGCCCAAAAAAAGGAAAAGAAAAAGAAAGACATAAAATATACCATTTACGTTTCTGACATATCTTCTCATGGTGTGCAGCATTCCAACTAGCTGAAATCAGGCTTATAGGCCTCACTTCGATCTTTTTTTCTTTCCTACAAATTAAGGAGGAAAGTGAAAAGAGATTGGAAGGATGGTATTAATCACGTGTTGCAAACTTTCCACATGAATGTATGACTCAGAAGAACTACTCAAGAGGAGCAGAGTTCACTGAAGCAAACGAGTAAAACAAGAAGGCTGAAGCCAAGGTGGGAAATCCTGGATTTTTGTCATCCATGAAATTTCGGAAATGTTAAAAGGAATGCAGCAGAGAAGAGGCAGCGGAGACCCAGAAGATTATCCTCAGTTTGAATGAGCTTCCTACAAGAACACAAGATATAAAAGAGACTGTTAGACATCCACTTAGGTATAATTTGTTCCATTAAAAGGATGGAAATTTAAATCAGAACAGAGGAAGGTGTGTAGGGAAAAATCAATCCTTTGATGGTCCCATCCTGGGGAACTCCACAGACAGTACTTGTTCTTCTGCATTACAAAGTATACGAGAAGCCAAGCATGAGGGCATACACCATACTCTCAGTACTTAGGATATAGAGACAGAACAATTAGGAGGTCAAGTGTTTGAGAAAATTTTGTTAAACTCTGCATAACTGATGAATCACCAAGTAGGGGCTTTAGAGTTATAGTTATCTGCCTCCTGCATTCCTGCTCAGAATAACACCCTTGACCTATACCTAAACTTCCTTGTCCAAACACCCTATCTGTCTCCTGCATTCCTGAGATATACATCATCTGCCTCCTGCATTCCTGCACATAGCAACCCCCATGACCTATAAAAGCTTTGTTCAATTTCAGCTCGGGGGCTCTCTCTGTTCAGCAAGCCGAGCCCCAGGTATGTAGGGGATTGTGTTGTTTCATGGTAAATAATTGTCCCACCCTTTGGCTGATTGGCCAAAGACAGGCAGGAAGTGTGGGTGGGGCTACCAGACTAAGAAAAACTCTGAGAACAGGAAGCACAGAGCAGAATGCCAAAAGAACACCAGAGAGAAGCCGGAAGAAGCAGAGGACAACTATGCTGCACTAAAGAAAGGTACCAAGCCACATAGCTGAACAGGAAGAATCATGGGTTAGATAAAGGGTAGAGAGCTAGCAAGTAATATGCCTGAGCCTTAGGCTGATCAGTCAAAAACTATTGAAAGCATCTGTGTGTCTCTGTGGGACTGCGGGTCTGTGTGTCTAAATCTGGAGGCTAGGCCTGAAAGTTCAGGCCAGAAACCTCCTACTACACAGGTATACTTGGAAAATTAAAAAAAAATCCCCTTGCGTGTTGCATGAGAGAATGTCTCTTGGAGTCCTCCTTTTCGTGGTGGATTTCTCAACCCTCACATTAGGTCACCCTCAATATATAATGAGTTGGAATATAGGATAGATTATATGAGTCATAAATATATAAATAAATGAGAGCAGAGAGTACAAGAGACCGAATAAACAAAGGAGAAAAAGGAGGAGAGGGAAGAAGGAGGGAAATTCACTTACGTCTTGGTATCCAGGACTTTTTAGAAGCCAGTTGGCTGATAGCAAGTGGTACAAGTTTTAGTCACATATGCCTGGTGAACTGAGTTTGATATCTATAACTCAAGGACAGAAAGAGAGAAGAGAGTCCACAGGCTGTTCCTCTGGGCACCACGCAAGCACCACTGTTGGTTTCAGCAAGAGATCAGACACATAGTGCAACACAATCTCACAGGGGGCCTCCATCTGCAATGCCTGCATCACCTGAGCAAGCTTCATCGAGCAAGGGTCTGGAATCTAAAGAGAGACACAGAGACACAGGTCACTCTTGAACCAAGAATGCTGTTTATTGGAACTCAGGGAAATCCTGACATATCAGGGCTGCATTTTGACCTTGAGTAACCTCTGCAGCTCACAAGCAGCACCTGGCCTGGGTCAACTTCTTTGTTCTCTGCTAACTTCCTGATTCCCTAAGCAGTACCTGCTTAGGCATTGTTCCAATGAATGGGTCAATGGTTCAGGTAAACACTGCAGGCCACAAAATAGAGCTAAGCCCTGAGGGCTGCAGGCTGACATCCACAACACAGTACCAGCCTGATACTAGAGTTTATTCAGGAGAGTTTCCAGGTGAGTACAAAAACAGAGAAGCAGAAGAAGCAGAAAAGAAAAAGAGAGAAACTGTCACATGACATCTCCTTAAGGCAACTGGTAGACCAGATTTTTACAGCCATGCCTAAGGGTATGCCCTCCTTAAATGGCATTTTCGGCTGGCGCCATGTTGGGTTTACCACATGGCCGCTACATGCCAGGAATTCTTACGTTACCAGGTACCATGTTGAGTTTAGCATGTGGCTGCTACATGCCAGGAATCCTTACAACCACTGCATATATAACTGAAAGAAATAAAAAAATTAGTTTCCAGTAAAACTCCTGACTTTAGAATGACAGTGGAAAATTCCACCATTTACCCTTAGTCACATAAATAGGATATCTTGCAAAACATCTTGGCCTTATGACTAACCTGTCCCTAAGGGCAGAGGGTGGAAGTCCCTGTGGTCTGTGGTCTGGAAAGTCCCTGAAAGCAAGCCAACCAATGGCAGAACAGATAAACCACCTCCACTGCTTCCCCTGCCAAGTTCTCTACTCCACACCTGCAGCCCACCAATCCAAAAGCGCCCCAGTACCCAGTCATCTCAACTAATCCAGCTCGTGGCTTTTGCCTATAAAAGCTAGCAGTTCTCCAACCCTATAAAAGCTGAGTTCATGTGATAAGTTCCCTGCCTGCTTGTACTGAGCTCCTGCAATAAACCTTGCTTTTGCATCTGGACAACCTTGGTCTTTGGTGGTCCCTCTGTGGGCTTGCCTTGGGCAGAACAATAACCACACACATCACCTGCATTCACACCCGTACATACTGATCAACAATTTTTTTCTGGTCAACAACTAAAAAAATAATAATAAAAATAGAATCAGATATAGTGTGGTATGCCGTTAACTCCAGCACTTGGAAGGCAAAAGAAGATGGATCTTTATTAGTTTGAGTCCAGACTGGCCTTGTCTCAAACAAACAAACAAACAAAAAAAGGAGATCTTGTTGTAGTAGGAGGTTTCTGGCCCGGACTGTGGGGCCTAACCTCAAGGTCTAGGCCCTACTTACCTGCAGACCCGCAGACCCACTGAGACACACAGATGCATATGATAGTTTTAGACTGATCGGCCTAAGGCCCAAGCATATAACTTCTAGCTCTCTACCCTTCATCTAATCCATGACTCTTATCCTGTTCAGCCATGCAGTGGCTCGGTACCTTTTCTCAGAGCAGCATAGTTGTCCTCTGCTTCTTCCGGCTTCTCTCTGGTGTTCTCTCTGGCATTCTGCTCTGTGCTTCCTGTTCTCAGAGTTTTTAGTCTGGTAGCCCTGCCCATACTTTCTGCCTGCCTTTGGCCCATCAGCGCTTTTTATTAAACCAGTGGGTAGGACAATTATTTACAATGAAACAACACAATACCCCTACATCTTGTCTCAAACAAAACAAAACAAAAATCACCAAAAATATAGACAAAGTAGGCATAAGTACTGAATATTTTGGGGGAATCTCACAAATATGAATTTGTTTACAGGGATAATATTCTAACTTCCTGTTTTCCTGTGATCAAGAAATCAGTTTTACCGTATCAGTTATAAACCTTACTTATTATTATCATTTATAAATATATATGGGTGTTTTACCTGTATATATGTCTGTTCACATGTGTGCCTGGTCCCTCAGAGGCCAGAAGAAAATGTAGATGATGGATAAGCCTGCCTCCATCTTAAGATGAGAAGCCGGCTATCATGTTAAATGGTCCAAATAAATTCATATATATATATATATTCAAGATAAGGTTTCTCTGTGTAGCCCTGGCTGTCTTAGAACTCACTCTGGAGACTAGGCTGGCCTCAAACTCACAGAGATACACCTGCTTCTGCCTCCTGAGTGCTGGGATGAAAGGTGTGTGCCACCACCATCCAGCTCAACTAAGTTGATTGCTGTTTACTATAAAATTTAAGTTTAATTGATCTGATCTTTTCCTGAAATTCGTCATGTTACACACCATATGAAACTTGATTCACAGGTCTGACCATTACTTGACCTCCACCCCTTGACATTCCACAAAATGTTCTGCCAAATAATCTTATCTGCTTCTTTATTTTGCTTGCCAAGTTCCTTGTTGGAAAAACTCCAGCCTTATGGTTTTAGGCTATGAAAACCTCACATCCCTTGTGTTAAGTGCTGTTCTCCTGACCCCAAATTAGGAAAGACAGTCACCAGGCTGGATTTACTATGCACAGAGGTTTTGACCAAAAATTTAAGTCACACGGTCTTTACTCTCATCCAATGGGATTAATATTGGATCCCTGTTGTAGGATAATCTTTTTACATACTGTGAAGATGTGTCTCTGCTAAGATACCTTCTGAGTGGTTTAATAAAGAGATGAACAGCCAATAGGTAGGCAGGAGAAGATAGGCGGGACTTCTGTTGAGAAAGGAACTGAGGGAAGAATCTGAAAATCAGGGAAATTCGACAGCTGGTTGAGAAGAAAGTCAGACAGGTGGTGCTGAGGAGAGAGGTAATGAGCCATATGGCAGAATGCAGATGAACATAAATAGGTTAATCAAGTTTTAAGAGCTAGTTGGGAACGAGGTTAAGCTCAGATCAAGCTTTCATATTTAATAAGAAGTCACTGTGTCATTATTTGGGAGCTGGTGGTCCAAAGAAAGTTTAACTACAGATCCTCTGTATTATAATCTGCAAGGTTATATCCCTGGAAGTATGTTGCAATTTCATTTAAATTCCTTAGTGACTCCTTGAAGATAATAACTTCAAAAGTTGCCAAAATGGTATTCATGGCTACTATAAGGACATTGAAGGAAGACTCTGTAGTATGAGGTTTCTGGCCCGGACTTTTGGCCTAACCTCAAGGTCTAGGCCCACAGACCCGCAGTCCCACAGAGACACACAGAGGCTTACTATAGTTTTAGGCTGATCAGCCTTAGGCCCAGGCATATAGCTTGCTAACTCTCTACCCTTAAGCTATCCCATGTCTCTTGTTCAGCCATGCGGCTCGGTACCTTTCTTTAGAGCTGCATGGTTGTCCTCTGCATCCTGCAGCTTCTCTCTGGTGTTCCTCTGTAATTCTGCTCTCAGAGATTTTCTTAGTCTGGTAGCCCCGCCTACACTTCCTGCCTGCCTTTGGCCAATCAGCTCTTTTTATTAAACCAGTGGGTAGGACAATTATTTACCACGAAACAACACAATACCCCTACAAGACTCTTTTTTGAGAAACCAATATCCATGCTCTAAATATTTCCCTGCCATGAGCCAAGGCCTGTGTTGGCTACAGTAAAGTCATTTTCACCTAGTTTACATACCCTGGCCTTCCAGGAATGACTCCGTGCAGCCTCATCTTCCTGTCAGTTAAGAACATCTGCAGGCTTGACCTTTAAGCCTTCTAGGAATGACTCAGTGTAGCCTCATCTTCCGGTCAGTTTAGAACGTATGCAGGCTTGACCTTTAGTCAACATTCTGCAGTTAGGTTACTCAGTAACTTAGCCCTCACATGACTCCACGCTCAACCAACTTCCTGCTTCGCCTGCTACATAACCCTCTTGAGAAAAATAAACTTTGGCAGCTTGATCAGAATACTGTCTTGCTGTCTGTTCCTTGTGTCTCTTGTACCTTCATTCCCCCATGCTCCCATTGAAGACCCTGCTGACTGGGGCATTTCCCAAATACCCTTCTTTCTATCAACCCCTGTCTTAAATTTTAAGTACAAATTGCTTTTTAATAAACTTTAACTCTTGCTGGATGTGGTGACACACACCTTTAATCCCAGCATTAGGAAGGCAGAGGCAGTCAGAGGTATGAGTTTGAGGACAGCCTGGTCTACAGAGTGAGTTCTAGAACATCCAGGAAGACACACACACACACACACACACACACACACACACACACACACACACACGAAACCCTCCTTGGGAGTTTTAAACTTTCCACCCTCCACCATATTTTGAGGGTGGGATGAGAAATTTACCAATATCTAATGTCCCTTTGCTGACACTAACATCTTCAAAGGCATTGGTAAGACTCAGTTTAGAAAATGGTAAGGCATCCAATTAAGCAGAGTTTAGAATATATATGAAAAGATGGTAATACTAATAGGAAGATTCAATAGGGATGAAACTGAGAAAAGCTTTCAATGAGGGCAAGCATAAAATTATAGAACAAGATACACGGAGAACTGTGACAGCAAGAATGATCCACAAACAGTGTGGCTCTTTGTGAAGTGCATTTGGAATAATACTTTAAAAGCACATTGTCTGAATTTCCCCAGGAGACAAACATCTATTTGTTGCAGACAGGGCCCCCAAAACAAAAACAACAAAAACATGGTTCTAGCCAAGTATAGCTTGATGAACCAATGAATTTAACTGGGGTTATGAACAAGAGCATGAGTGAGGAGCTACTTACAGGACCACAGAGAACTTACAAGTAGCTATACCACTGAAGACAGTGTCTGTATCCAGAAACCAATAACTTCCTACTTGTCGGCAGAGAGGAGTGGAACCTTAGGGGCCCCTCCTCTACTGCTTGACTGACTATGTATGGGGCCAGTCTTGTACGGGCCTTATGAGGAGGAATCGAAACTACTACAAATTCAGGAGGGCAGTAACAATGCCATGGATAGAGGATAGTATCGTCCAGAGAGTAATAGTCAGACAGGAAATAACATGACTTAGATAAAGAAACTAAGATAATAAATCTATACTTAAAAGATAAAGGTTGTGCATACTTAGGCAAAATGAAAAATATAACTATCTTATGGGACATTAAGATAACTAGACTTTTGCTTCTTTGATAAATACCTGAGAAAAATAAAATGAGAAAAAAATTATTTGTGTTCATGATTTCAGAGGTTTTGATGCATGGCCAGATATCTCCATTTTTCCAAGGTCTACTATGAGGCAGAATACTTATAGTGGATGAGTGTTGGTGAAACAAAGCTGCTCCCTTTGTTAGAACTAGGAAAAAGAGAGGGAGGGGAAGGAGCTAGTAACAGGATTTATCTTTCCTGGGTATGCTCTCAGTGACCTACTTGCTCCAACTAGGTCCTGCATCTTAAAATTTCTACCACTTCCTAAAATAGTATCACCAGCTGGAGACCAAGATTTAAATACATGAGACTGTGAAGGATATTTTATTTCCAAACCAGAGTAGAAGGCTAAAAATATGGAAGATAATTTTCTTGGAAAACGATTATGTGAGGAGCATGGTCTTGAACTTCTAATCTTCTTGCCACTGCCTCTCCCTCCGAAGTGTTGGGATCATAGGTGTATACATTCCAGCTTCCTGCAGTAGGCAAGCATTCTATTAAATGAGCTACAACCTCCACCAAGAGCAAAATAAGTAATTTCGAAAGGTGGTATAGGATTGGAGAGATGACTCAGCAGTTAAGAGCAGCACTACTCTAACTAAGGATCTGGGTTTGGTTCCCAGCATTCACATGGTTGTTCAGAAACATCCCTAACTCCAATTCCAGATGATCTGACACCCTCTTCTGACTTTCTTAGACCCAAGCACACAGATAGTGCATATAAAATCCACGCAGGCTGTGGTGGTTTGAATGAAATGGCTCCCATAGGCTCATCTACTGAATGATTGGTTTCCCAATTGCTGAACTGTTTAGGAAGGATTAAGAAGTGGGCTGCATGCATATTGGCAAGTGTCACTGGGGGTGGTATTTGAGGTTTCAAAACTCATGTCAGGCCTTGTCTCTTTCTCTTTGTCTCATGTCTATAGACTAAGATGTACACTCCCAGCTACTTCTCCAGTATCATGCCTGACTGCCGCTAACACTCCACGATGGCCACGGACTCACTCTCTGAAACTGTCATCAAACCCTCAATTAAATGCTTTCTTTTATAATTGTCTTCGTCATGTTATCTCTTTATATCTATAGAAAAAATAACTAAGACATAGGTAAAACAATCAATCATGTTTTGTACTACATTTACATAAATCTAAATATAGTAGAAAGAGGAATGATAAGAATGAGAGAAGAAAGAAAAAACACAGGAATAAGAGGGGGCAGAATCTGAGATGTGGCTGGAGACTATAGCAAAGAATGATCTATAGTTAATTGGGCAGAGAAGCAGAAACAATGGTCCTAAAAACTTGCCTGAGTACATTATGAACAAAAGGAGAGTTTAATGAGATGTGTCAGCAGGAGTGGAAATTAAATAAGACAAAATAAAAACTAAAGGTATGCTTAAGGCATGAAAGCTTCGGGCACAGCTATGCTGAGTGGAAAGGTGAAGTTCTCTGATCTCTCTGGCTCTAGCAGGCTCTCCATGATGATAAACACAGGAGTAGCCAGTGGGAACTGTTGGGTCTCTGCAGCCTCAGTGCTTCTGAGGTTCTGGAAGGTGTGAGAAAGGAGATTTTGGGTCCTTAATCATTCCCCTGGACCCCTGCATTTTAGGTGGCCTCTTCTGGTCCTTCCAGCTAGGTATATATGAGGATCAGTACTCCTGCAGTGTGGGATGCTTTCTTCTGTGGAGCTTCATTAGGCAGGCAGACCAGTATGGAGAGGGCTTCTAGTTGGGCTATGATTCTCAGGCTACCTGCTTCTTGGCAGAGATCTCTTCTATCTTCAAGTTTCTTGAGCTTCTAGACCTACTTCATTCCTCTTGGAAAGGATGTTTCAACCTTGAGGAAACATGTACTTAACACCTCTGAATGCTCAAAATAGAGATGGAGACAAAGATAATGCACTGGAGTAAGTTTCCCAAGTAATTCTTATGCAAAGAGATGTCCGAGAAACTGCTGAAGGCTTCCTTTGTGATACCGATGGGCATTTGTTCCAAGATACCCACGGATACCAAATCCCTGTGGATGCCTACTTTTCTTGCATAAAATGGCCTAGTGTTTGTATATAATGTATACAAATTCATCTGTATGTGTGAAATCAAATCTAGATTATGTATACCCAATACAATGTAGATGTTACTTAGTTGTCATGCTATCTAGTTTAGGGAGTATTGAGTACAGGCACTTATCTTTTTTTTTTAGAATGTATTTGTATTTTTTAGATGTGTATGTGTGTAGGAGATAGTATTGTTTCATTATAAATAATTATCCCACCCACTGGTTTAATAAAAAGCGCTGATTGGCCAAAGGCAGGCAGGAAGTGTGGGCGGAGCTACCAGACTAAAACTCTGAGAAAAGGAAGCACAGAGCAGAACTCCAGAGAGAAGCAGGGGACAGTTATGCTGCTCTAAAGAAAGGTACCGAGCCACATGGCTGAACAGGAAGAATCATGGGTTAGATGAAGGGTAGAGAGCTAGCAAGTGATATGCCTGAGCCTTAGGCCGATCAGCTGAAAATGATTGAAAGCATCTGTGTGTCTCTGCGAGTCTGCGGGTCTGTGAGTCTAAACATTGAGGTAAGGCCCGAAAGTCCGGGCCAGAAACCTCCTACTACTTAGTTGTATGCATATGTGAGTTTGTGTGCTTGTAGAGTTTGAAAGGAGTGGGATCTGGAGTTATAGGCAGTTGTGAGCCACTAAATATATGCTGGAAACTCAACTTGGATCCTCTAGAAAAGCTGCACGTACTATTAATTGATGAACCATCTCTATAGACCCCAAGATGTCTTTTGTGTATGAATAATTTTGGTCTAAGATTGAATCCTCAAATATACAAAGTATGTTACAATGGTTTGGAGGGTAGAGTGCATATATTTAACAGCCATTGAAGATCATTAAGTGTTGTTTTTAGCAAAATCTCTCTCTCCCCCCTTCCCTCCCTCCCTCCCTGTGTAGAGAAAGCACCCACCTCCCCTTCCTGTTTAGCTGACACACCCAAAACCTCTTTTCCCCTACACTGTCTTAAACCAGACCCCTGAAACTGAATGTTCCTCTCTCTACTTCCTGTGTGTGTGTGTCTGTCCTCTTCACTTCCTCTTTCTATTTTTTTCTTATGTTCACTTCCTGTCAGCCGGTTGCTTGCTCAACTTTTTTTTTTTTTTTTTTAACCTATGGTTGAATTTATTTAATTCTGTTTACAATATTGATGCAGAAAGTTCTTGAATTAAAGGTGTGTGCTAGGGCTGAGCCACACCACAACTAGAAACAGATTTTTCTCAGTAATTAATGCAATTTCAGAGTTTATATTGTGATCAAATATTCTGCAACAATTAAATAGCAGAACCTTAAATTGAAGACCTATTAACAGTCCTGGAAATCCAGTTGTGAGTTGTTGCTAACTTCAGGTTTGCCACTCTGATGCCATATACTTCATCCTTCAGGATCATCTCAGTTTTTACAAAGCCTTACACACGACACAATCCTACTTTGAGATATATCCAGAATCATTTCACTTATACATAAGCACTGATGAACCAGCCTGCCTCTGTCTTAGGCTTGAAAGCCATCTTATAGTCAGGACAAACTGGGTTAATTATTATTTATATTATTAGTAACTGTTTGTTATTAAATCTCTGTTTCTTAAGGATTGGATTATGTGTGGAGATATATTTACCATCACAAAACTTTATTTCAGGGAAATACTATTTAGTGCCTGAGGGCAGGGCCCAGTTCTAAGAAGAATCTAGGAAAAATCTTAGGACTGTGCCTTACAGCCAATAAATTCAAAACTTGGTTTGGCACCGAAACCAATAGTTTCCAAGAATTACTCTACCCCATACCCCTCTACTCAATCCCGAAATGCCAAGATGTGTAACACCCACTTATGTATTTAAAAAAGAAAACAAAAACAAAAGCAAAACCCTCTCATGATGTGGGAATGTCTTTCTGTATGCTGTGAATATCAATCTTTAAATAAAAGACCTGTTTTGGCTCATGACAGGCACCATAGAAAAAGTAGGAGGGGAAATCACAACATAGGTAGGAGAGGCAGGACAGAGTCAGGGACAGACTGAGCTAGCTGCCCAAGCAGACGCATTTAAGGAACACAGGTGAGCCACGGGTCATGTGGCAGACAGATTAATGAGAATGGGTTGATTTAAGATGTAAGAGCAAACTAGCAATGTGCCTGAGCCATAGGCTAAACAGCATGAAATTAATATAAGTGTCTGAATCATTTCTGGGGGCCTGATCAAGGCAGGCGGCTAAGGGGTCTGGGGCTGCAGGTCTGTGAGTCTGGACCTCTGGCTGCCAAGAAACCTAATTCTAACAGTCTCACTCCTGAGCTCAGGGACAGAATTTCTCCGCTGCTCTGGAACGTAGTGTTTCTGCCTGAGCTCAAACTCCCTCAAAATAAACGGACTATTATGTGTTTGCATTGGAATCCAGCTCCCTGATGGTCTTTGAGAGTGTTCTGCCCAGAGAGATCATCGGAGTCAAAGGAAGCCGTAATGCAAAGGCAAAGTTTGAGTGTGCACTATAAGCCAGGCAGGAAACTCGTCCATGCACAGTGAGGCCAGGAGGAGTTCCGGAGTTGAGAATACATGCGTCTTTTTTTTTTTAATAGACAAAAACTGTGAATTTGGGTAAAGATGAGGAAATGATAGTTGACTTGGCCGATTGTCAGGGTGGGTCAGGTTTGGGTTTCTATTAACTGGCCCCAGGGCAGGATTGGAACATTCTGCAGTTAGGTTAAGGCCCACACCTAGATGTCTTTTTGGATAACATTTTTTGCAAGTTTCTCAGAACTGAAGGGGGATTTAGCCTGAGCTTTTCTTGACCTGTTTGCTAACATGGCTGCTGACTCTAAGATGGAGGAACTTTTAACTACAAATGGTTTTGTACTGCCTGTTCTGGGAAACAGCAATCATGTCTTTGTTTCAAAAAGTTGTAATGTCCATCTTGCAGCCCTACCTTTGTTTCAAAAGGTTTTTATTACCACCTTGTGGGTAAGGAACCTCAGAAAGGCAAGCTCACCTTAATCCATGCTGAAGAGACTGGGGAAATTTCCCTTTACAAAATTCCTGACACCTAGGCACAATAGTTCCAAATTTCCTATGATTCTCCAGGAGCCCTGAGTTGGAAATGCTTATCTTTCCTTTTTTTCTTTTCTTTATTAATTTTTTTAATTTGATATTGGCCTAATACAAGCTCTCTGGTAATCTGGGCTTCCACAGTCTTCCTCTAAAGCTCCCCTCCTAGCCATGTGGCAGACCTCTAAGTCAAAAGTAGCCTTTTCTCTTCTATTCCCCATCTTCCTCTGGGCAGCTGGCAAAACAGCTTGTTTGAATTGTTGGGTTTTTTTTTTTTCTTTTAAACTTTAATAAAATGTCCTTCAGCATCCTTTTGAAGCACTTCTTAAATTTTTTTTTATTAATAAGACTAAGAACCTCAAGAGGGGACTCTGATTTCCCTAGTAACAGGTGGCAACTCCCATGAGACTCCCCAGAAATTCCGGTAACAAGCATGGGATAGAAAAGAAATGAAATATAATACTGAAACTCTAAAACTAGAATTGAGCTCTTACCCCACTTTGAGACACGGTTTACACTGACTATAACCTAGGATAATCTTGAATTTGTAGTGATTCTCCTGTCTTAGCCTCTGGAGTGTTAGGAGTATTTGTGCCATCATGTCTGAATTTTTATTTAAGTTTAATATTCATTTAGTTAAGACATTTGCATTTTTCTTTTATTACTTCTTTTATTCCCAAGACAGGGTTACTGTGTGTAGCTTTGGAACCTGTCCTGGAACTCAGAGACCCACCCGCCTCTGCCCCCCAGTGCTAGGATTAAAGGCGTGTGCTGCCGCCATCACCGGGCTGCAAAAATCTTTCATTTAATCCTTGAAAAATTAACTATTTTTATTCATTTAAGAAGCAAAATTAATTTCACCTTTTTCTATCGGGGTAGTTTTTAAATCTTCCCCTATACTTCATATTCATTCATTCACCGAAGTGATGAATTCAGAGCCACTAAAACATTAAAGCTGCCTGCATGCTCCTCTTTTAACACAATGTGTGTGTGTGTGCTTGCATAACGTGTTTTGGGTTCTTTTCTCATTTGCACTTTACTTACTTCTTCATCCTTCCTTTGCCCTCCTACAATCTTTCTTCCTCTGATGCTTCCAGTGTAGTAAACTCAACATTTTCTTAATTAACCAGGTCGGGTATGCAAGGTGGAGCCCGGCCCCTTAGGCGGGGCCATAGCCCGGGGCCGAACCAGGCTCCTGCTCAGGCTTCTTAACAAATGATCCCTTTACTATCTTCGGAGGAGTGACACACACAACAAACCAATCAGCGGCCGCGGTCCTCGGCGTCCTGAGCGAGGCTGGCTCCGCCCACTCCCGGCCTCCCGCGGGGGCCGTCCGAGCCTCGCGGGCTCCCGCAGGCCCCGCCTCCTGTGCAGGCGCGGCGGCCATTGGCTGGCGCGCGGCTTGCTGTCGCCGCGGTTGCTGGGAGAGGAAGGTGGGGGCGGGGCCCGCGGTGGTCCAAGAGGCCCGAGAGAAAGGCTGCTAGGCGCGGGAGGGCGCGCTGGGCGGTTTCGAGCGTCTCGGCGGCGGTTTGCCTGGTGGCCCGCGCGGCGGCGTCGCGGCGAAGGGAACCGGTCCCCGTTGACAGCTCCGCGTCTTCCGACCTCGCCACTCGGGAGGCGGCTTCCTCCCTGCCCTCCCTCCGCGAGTCCGCGCGGCCTCTCGAGGAGAAGCAGGAGGCGGCGGAGGTCGTCGGGGGCGGCGGGCGGTGAGCGCGCTCCCGCTTCCCCGGCGGCGGCCGCAGGACAATGGAGGTGGCTGTGGAGAAGGCGGCGGTGGCGGCGGCGGCGGCGGCGGCTCCGGCCGGGGGCCCCGCAACGGCGGCGCCGAGCGGAGAGAACGAGGCCGAGAGCCGGCAGGGCCCGGACTCGGAGAGCGGCGGCGAGGCGGCCCGGCTCAACCTGTTGGACACTTGCGCCGTGTGCCACCAGAACATCCAGAGCCGGGCGCCCAAGCTGTTGCCGTGCCTGCACTCGTTCTGCCAGCGCTGCCTGCCCGCGCCCCAGCGCTACCTCATGCTGACGGTGCCGGCGCTGGGCTCGGCAGAGACCCCTCCACCCGCGCCCGTGCCCGTCCCCGCCCCCGCTCCGGGCTCCCCGGCCGGTGGTCCTTCGCCGTTCGCTACCCAAGGTGAGAGGGGTCCGCGATGTGGCCGTCTCGACCCGCTGTCACGCGGTTAGGGAGGGGTTGGCCGAGCGACTTGGCGGTCCCTCACTTTCGAGGAGCTCTGAAGGCTGCGGCGAGTTTGCAGCTCCCCGCTGCCTCCGCAAAGCTTTGTCCGGATGCATATGATCCAGATCAGCTAGTGTGCACCCGGGTTATGCGAGCTGGAGAGGGGGAGGAAGGGATGGAGATGAAGTGATGGAGAGTTTTCTTTGATGATTGATTGCAGATTGGTTGCCGTCTGTTTCGAATCTTGGTGCGTTCGGGGCTCTTTACCTTAATGAGTTCCTTCTCCTCTAGCCCCTCCGTTGGGGACAAAGGAACCGGGAGAAGGAATTTCGTTGTCTGCTGCTTTCGGAGATTTTATTTTGAGCGACACGATAAAGGGCAGAAAGTAAATAGACTTTCAAAGTGTTTTGTACGCAGTTGTTAGAAGTTACTTTCTCTTTTGTGGTGTTATTGGGTAATTAGTTTTTGACAGGTAGTTCCCATTGCTTATGTTAACAGGTTTAAAGCTTTTTAAAGTACAGTAATTTCTGGGGGAACGTTTGACGTTTTAACTTTTAATATTGCAAATATTTGTGCAAATTGACGTCCTTTAAAAATACGAAGTAACTGGGAAGAGAAATCTCTTTCTATTCGTAATTTTTTTTTGTTTGTTTGTTGATTGGTTTGTGTGTTTTGTTTGGCTTATGTAGCGACTCAGACTGTTCACAACTAATCCCACCTCAGGCTCTCCAGAGTGAGGATCATAGGCATGAGCCATCACACCTGGTGGGAGTTCCTTTTAACATGTTTTAAAGGGAATACCTGCTTCCAATTAATATGTTAAATACACTAGGTCGGGCTGTAGTTGTGGGTTTGGATTGTGTTCTTTGCTATCTTAGAACAGTCTTTTGTCATTGGAAACTATTTTCCCTGGGTCTCTTTTGTTATGGGAAGCCCACCAGACAACATGCAGATTATTCCAATTGGCTGGGACTACACCCTGGTATTCAGGATGCATATATAACCCTGTGGTTCTCTACTTGTGGGTCATGATCCCTGGGCCTAACTACCCTTTCTCAGGGGTCGCATATCCGATATTTATATCACAATTCATAACAATAGCAAACTTTAAGTTATAAAGTAGAAACAAAAATAATTTTATGGTTGGGGCCAGTCACCACAACATGATGAACTATATTTATAGGGTCATAGCATTAGGAAGGTTGAAACTGCTACTCTAAACTTGAGCAAGGAGCTTTTAAAGGCAAAAACTCATCCTGTTATCTTGCCTTGCCCTTGCAAGAGGTGTGTGGTTGTACAAGCAAGCAGTTTAACAGAAGCTAAGATAAGCAGTTAGCTGGAGGAAGAGGTTTGTACAAGCACCAGTTTAGCAGAAGCTAACATAAATTTGTTGGGCATCTTACCTTAGGTTCTTCTTAGAATACAGTTAGGTAATTTTCCACAAGATTCTCCACCAAGGAGGCCAAACTCTAGTCAAATCTAAAATGACCTCAATAAAAATACAAGATAGAGGAACCTCTGTACCATCTTACCCTGTGACGTTCCCCAGTTGGGCATGAGTTGAAACATTGACTTGTCCTGTTCTAGGGGGGCATGGTTGGTCCTAAGGACCAGCAGCTTAACTAAATTTACTCTAGAATATATTGCCCATAAAGTTGAGGGTGCAGGGTCCCACAGTATAAGAATCCTTAGTCAGGCTAATGATGACCATAGGTTGGTCAACTATGGATACTGGGTAAACAAGGACTGATACAAATAATCTGATCTGTGTCTCCTTTCTTTAAGGTTTTCCCTGATCACGGTAAGGTTTCTCTAATTGCCCCTGATTGGTTGGCACAGAAACATCAAGTTTCTCCTAAGGTTGGGCTAAATCCTCTCTGGGTTTTTTTTTTTTTTAATGTAGATTTAGCCTCCTTCAGTTCTGTAGGACTACCTTTGCAAGGAAGTCAGCTTGCCTCTCCAGCCCTAGAAATGGGATTCTCCAAATGGCCTAGGTCTGACTGTATCTGGGATCTGAGTCCTCTAAAGTTTTGATTCCCAAAAATCTAGGCTGAGGTGTCTTGGCAGCTGTACTGGCTATTCCTCTCCCTACTAAGATCCTGGCTTGAGTTGGGGCCTATTTGACCTTTATCATTAAGACAAGGTCAGGATAAACTTTCCCTCTTTCTGCATTATTGTCATGCATGTACAGGATAACATAGACCAGTATATATAGAGTTAGGGGTGTGACTTTCCAGTGAGTTGGAGGAGGCACATTTAGTAAAACCATTAGTGTGATCAAGCCAGGTGGGTAACTTCAGGGGCATGAAGAATATGCAGTCTTCTAGGATAATATTGGCTCATTGGACATTTTTAAAAGCCTTAAGATGAGGAAGCAAGATTATAATTTGAGGACAATATGCAGGTACCTTGTTCTTGGCAGGGAAGCTCACCATTGGCAGGGCATGCATAAAATTATGATTCCTGAAGGCCTTTTTCTGGCTAGTCTTCATAACATGACCCTTGACCCTCCTCTAGACCCATATTGTTTCACGCCTGGAAGGACATAATAAGTTCTTATGTTTTTTTAATTTCCCATGTCCAGGTTTGGGGCTGATGGGAATTGTGTCTCTTGGCTTAGTAAACTCTGGTCACTCTTATCTTGAAGGAGTATGAGGTTCAAGTGATGGTCCATCTGTCTTTGTCCTCAGTGGTTCTTTTATTTATTAGTTGGGAGTGATGACTCCAAGGCAGCAGTTGGAGAGGTGAGGTTGACAGTCTGTTCCGGACAGATTCCAGAGTCCGGTGGGGGATCCACTTTATCAAACCATGTCTCCTGGCTGGAACTGGTGGGTGGGTTCAGAGGTGGAGAGGGCAGATTCCCTTCACAGTCTGGTCAATGGCCGAGCAAATACATGGTTTACCTGAGTATAGGTGGCACATCTGAAGTTGGTGATTTTAATTAGGCTTTCAAATTGGAACATAATTTCAAATTGGAACTTGGGTCTGAGGAGTTTAACAGTATTCATGACTCATAGATGAGTGGCTTGGTGGAGTCCATAACATAATCTCCTTCCCAGACTCATGGGAAGGATGGATCTGCCACCCAGCAGCTCCTACTATCCTTTATACTGTATGACTAGTTCTTGTTTTCACAGTTAATCTCCCCTAGCATACATTGTGAGTGCTCTGGTAAGTTGGACTCCAGCAGGGCTTCTAAGACTTGAAGAGGCCCCACTGCTTCTAGGGTTTATGGGAGTAAATAACCCACTATGCCCCAGAGCCTTTCCAGTAACTAACTGAGCAATTTGTCATCAGTGTCCTGAAACTTGGATAAATCGGTAGGTTTTATGGCCGCCATTTTTAATCCTTACAATGGTGTTTGGCCAGAAGTTTCCAATGCCTTCTTACCTTCATTGGTATTAGAGTCCCAACTGGGTCCAGTTGATGGGAAGGTTCATCCTGTCTAGGCATCTATTTTGGGAAGTGTTCATCTACCCAGCCCCAGAGCCTACTATTTTCTGGCCAGATTGCTTGGGTCTTGGTGATTACAGGGTGATGAGGAACTCCTGGCAATCACTCCAAGTCATCTGGTATGTATAGAAAAGTCTCCCACAGACTCATAAAGTCCTGTCCTAAAAGGGAGGGTTTGGGGTCTTCCAATTATACTGAAGGAGAAAAGAGACCACTTTCCTCAAGGGGAGAATGGTTCTACAGCCTCAAAGTGGCCAGAGGCACTCTGTGTGTTGGGGGGTGGGAAAGGTCCTGAGTGTAATAAAGTCAACTCCCGGCTTCTCTCCTGTGGGGAGGACCCCATTTTCTCTCTCCCCTCTCACATTTGCTATTGGTCCAGTTAGAACATAAGGACGCAGAATGGCCATCTCTTCAGGTGGACCAAGCATAAATTAACTAGGGCATCTTGGCCTCAGGTTCCTAGAATTGAGTTTACTTATTTTCCACTGGGTTTTCTGTCAAGAAGATCAAATTCTAGTCAGACCTAAAATGGATTCAGCAAGACTACAAGATGGAGGAACCTCTGCACTGTCTGGCTCTGTCACGGAATATTTAAGTTTGTGCTATTGATATTCTTAATAAACCACCCTGTCTTTGATCTTTGAGTTAATTGCCTTTGCTCACCATCTGTGAAAGTTGGGCTACTTTTATTAGGTTGCAGGTAAGGTGGAATCCCAGATCATTTACTATAGTTTGTTTCAAGATAGCTTACTTACTTACTAGAAAGGTAGTACAGGTATAACTTAAATCTTACTTATTCTTCTGTTTGTTTGGGTTTTGAGACAGAGTTTCTCTCTGTAATCCTGGCTGTCTTGGAACTTACTTTGTAGACCAGGCTGGTCTTGAACTCACAGACATCCACCTCTGCCTCCTCAGTGGTGGGATTAAAAGGCACATGCCACTGCTATCTGGCAAATCTTATTTATTTCTTGTTTGTTTTGGAAACAGGATCTCACTATGTAAACTCTGGCTGCCTCCTCGGTGTTGGGTTCAAAGGCATGTTCTGTCAACCCAGATAAATCTTAGTTCTTAAGGTATATATGTATTACATTGATACTGGGTGATATACCTTGAAACTACAGACTACCATGAAGCTCACAGTTCTTAATTCTTAAACACATTTTAAAGTTTCTTTTTGTCCTTCCCCTTGTTCTTCTTAATGTGTGTGGTTTTTTTTGCCTGCCTGCATGTATATGCATGTATAGCACCTGTGTGCCTGTATGTATGTACAACACATGTGTGCCTGGTCTACAGGGTGAGTTCCAGAACTGCCAGAGAAACCATGTTACAAACAAATGAAGAAAAAAGGGGGAAACATTTAAATCAATATATGTATAATGTTTTTATACTAAGGAAAGACAAAAGAAACCCCCATCTAAAGAATTAAAATTGCCCTTGGTTGGATCTGTGGTCATTGATCTCCCTGCGTTAGCCTTACAGCTGTGAGCCATAATATCTAGCTATTAAAGGTTTTGTTTGTTTTAACATTTTGTGTTCTTACATACCTGATGACTTATATTTGGGAGTTCTCTTGTCCCATCATATAGTCTCAGGAGGCTTGAAATCGCTTATAACCAGGCTTGGTTGCAAGCCCCTTTACCTGCTCAGCCATCTTACCAGTCCAGAGGATTTTGTTGTTTTTAGTTGATTAATTTGTTTTATAATTTTATACCCGTGTATAATACATTCAAAACATCCCCAAATATATCCTTCTTTACCCGTCTCCCAACCCTGTCAGTCTCCCTTCTTTCCTACAAATCTCATGTTTATGACTTTCTGTATTAAACCCATTGGATTTAGCCAAGGACTATTTATGTGCTCATAGGTTTGTGGGCTCACAGTGAATACACAACTGAAGATAAACTGACTAGAATTGTCAGTAGACAATAGAAGCAGAAAGTAGAGCTTATGAGGCCCTCTCCCATTCATGGCTGACTGTTGGCAGGGTGAGTCCCATACAGGCTCAGTAACAATAACCACAGCTGCTGTGATGTAGCTCTTGAATTCTTTCTTACCCCCCCCCCTTCTTTTTATGTTGTTCCTGAAGCTTAGAGTGAGTGATATAAATGTCTTGTTTAGAGGTGAACTCTTGCCTAACATTTATACTCAGATTCTTCTGCAGCCACGAGTCTTTGTTATTCACCATGGTTCACTGCAATCTCTGATTAAAACTAAGAGTAGCACTTGTCTCTATAGACAGGATATTTAGAAGGCATTTTTCTATATTGTCTATTTACTAATTGTGCTTTCTACTCCTATGACTTGCCCAAGCATGGGTGGCTTTGTTTTGAGACAGGGTTTTACTGTATAGACCTGGCTGGTCTTGAACTTAGAGGTACACCTGCCTTTGCTTACCAAGTTCTGGGAATAAATACCTGTGCTATCGCACCTAACAAGCATGGAATTTTTACCAGGTTTCCAGTATTAGGATGCATAGATTACCTCTTAAGGAATATGTTACAAATCCTAACAGAAGGCAGTTGGTTACCCTCCTAACAGTCATGCCACTATTGCAATCAGACATCTTTCCAGGCAGGTTAATATTGTTGCTTGTAGGGTTCTCAACTCAGTGAGACCCTTGATCTCCACTGACCCCTAGCAACCTGCATAGCACTGGCACTTGAAAACCTAGCTAGAAAGGAAGTTTCTAGTTCAGTTCCAGCTTGATTTCTCTGTGTCTTGGAATTCAAGTGTGGTGTCTGTCATCAGCAGTAGGGTTTATTATTGTTTTGAAGTAGGATCTTTCTACATAGCTCTGGCTGCCCTGGAACTCATTCACCTACTTCTTCCTTCTAAATGTTGAAATTAAAGGCATATACCACCAAAACTGGCATAGCGGTAGTCTTATCTACATCTGGTGTGCAGCCCTGAGGAACAGCAAGATCATGTATTTGGTGAGGATGTCTATATGAATGTGTTTCTTTGTGGGTTGTGTGCACATGAGTACAATGCCTGTAGATCTGGAGTTAGTGGTATTGATATCTGCCCAGTAAGGGTGCTGAGAGTCAAACCCTGGTACATTTGACCCTCTTTGGCAAAAGCAGTAGATTCTCTTAGCCACTGTGCCACCTCAGAACCCTAGGACTTAGGCTGTTATTGATTATTTCTTCTAGAACCAGCACTGTGTAGCCATGCAGGTTTTCTCCTTTCAAATTCTTAGGATTTAAAAAAGTTTTGGGGAGCTGTTTTTGTTTTGGCATGGTTGTTTGACACCCTTGCAGACCATAAGAGGGTATCCATGTGCTGCATGCTTGCAGTGACCACTGAGGTCAGAAGAAGGTCAAGGACTCCCAGATCTGGTATTGTAGACTTTAGTGAGTCCTCCATGTGACTGCTTGAAATAAGGTTTACTTGATTAACACCATTCTTCTCATGATTTTCTGAGTACAAGTCATGAGTCAAACAATATCTGTTGGCTAAGTAGGTAAGTGAGATGTAGAGCCATCTGAAGAAGGCATCGGATCCTCTGAGCTGGATAGCCTAGGTTTATTGGCAGAAGTTTCTGTCCTGCCAGCAGCTCCCAAAATAAACACACCAAGACTTATATTAACTATAAGTGCTTGATTCAATAGTTCAGGTTAATTAACTAACCAACTCTTACACTTTAACTCCTCATATTCCTTATTTATGCTCCTCCAGTATCTTTATTAGCATAGGGCGTTCATCTGCTGCTCCCCCCACTGGTGATTCCAGACTATGCCCCCCTTCTTCTCAGCATTCTCAGTTTGGTTCTCTACCCTTATCCTATTTAGTTATTGGCCATTTGGCTTCTTTATTAACCTGTCAGTGTAATACAGACTCACAATGTACAGGAGTATTGTAGTAAGAGGATTCTGGCCTGGCCTAGCCCCAAGGTCCAGACCTTCCTGCCGCTGCTTTTACCCCCAAAATGATTCAGATATTTATATTAATTTCATGCTGCTTGGGCTATGGCTCAGATATATTGCTAGCTGGTCTTTCATCTTAATTCAGCCCATTTCCATTACTCGTCTTGCCAGGTGGCCTATGGCTTACCTATTTCTTTACATATGCTTCTTGGGCAGCTAGATTGTGTCTCTCTGACTCTACCCTCCTTCCCCTAACTATGCTCCGATTTCCCACCTACTTCTAAGGTGAACAGTCCCTTTATTCACCAAATACAGAAAGACATCACACATCAGATTATTCCACAGCATTTCTCCCTTTTTGTCCAATTTAAAAGGAAGGTTTAACTTTAACATAGTACGATTATGTACATCAAAAATAGTTATTAAGAACTACAATCCAGTCTATTTGGCAAAATTAGAGAAAAATATTATTTATCTTGTTGAGTCTAAACTTTCATGTCCAATTTGCTTATCATAACTAAGGAAAACTGTAAGTTTAATTATTTGGTCTTTAACTCCATCAGAGAGCCCAGAATGATGAAATTTACCTAATCTAGTTATTCTTTACTATATTAAAAAAAAAAAATCAAGAGTTAGATATTAGGGTAAGAACCAGAAAGATCAGAGAAGCAGGGGAACAGCCACTAGTGACTTCCTCTCTCTTCTGTTCCTTCCTCCAAAAAGGCCAAGATCCTCTCTCAGCCCTGCCTTATTACTTCCTGTCTCCTATCTGACTATAGTCCTCTGTGGTACAAGGTTTCTGGCCCTGACTTTTGGCTCGCAGACCCACTGACCCTCAGACCCGCAGTCCCACAGAGAGACACAGATGCTTTCAGTAGTTTTTGTCTGATAGACCTAAGGCCCAGGCTTGTAACTTGCTAACTCTGTACCCTTAATCTAACCCATGACTTTTAACCTGTTCAGCTGTGGGGCTCGGTACCTTTTTTCACAGCAGCATGGTTGTCCTCTGCTTCTTCTGGCTTCTCTCTGCGTTCTCTCTGGCGTTCTGCTCTGTGTTTCATGTTCTCAGAGTTTTTAGTCTGGTAGCTCCGCCCACACTTCCTGCCTGCCTTTGGCCCATCAGCGCTTTTTATTAAACCAGTGGGTGGGACAATTATTTACCATGAAACAACACAATACCCCTACAGTCCTCCAAACCTCTATAGTTAATTTTGGTCAGCTAGTGGCTAATTCCACCCTTTAACTCAAAACAAGCTTTGTTTCTCAGAACACAATCAAAAATATTCTCAGTTTGGCTCTCTTGCCTAACCCTCATCCTATTCAGCTATTGGCCAGCCAGCTTCTTTATTAACCATGAGAGTAATACATATTCACAGTGTAGGATAATTCCACAGCACAGGCTGGTCACAAATTCTTATGTTTTTCTACCTCCCAAGTGTTGACATAAGAGTGTGCCACACTTCAGGCTCATAGTTTTACTAAATCAGTGTGTTTGAACTTAAAACATTAAAAGAAGCAACAATGGGGACTGGAGAGATGGTTCAGTGGTTAAGAGTGTTGGCTACTCTTTTTTATAGGAACTGGGTTCAATTCCCAGGACCTATAAGGCAGTACATAGAAGTTTTTAACTCTAGCTCCAGGGGATCTGATGCCACCTTCTGGCCTCTGTAGACACTATGTGTCTGTGGTACACAGACATGTGCAGCCATAAGATTAATATTTATAAAAAGTATCAACAGTAGAAATGACAGTTAATATTTATCACTAAACTACCACTAGAACCCTCATCTAAGTTGCTTTTCTAAGGCAACTCCTTAAAGGGAACAAGGGTGAATGATCACAACAGAACAAGGTAACTACTTTAGTCTTGACTGTCCTTTTGTTGTGTAGTAAGACAGGGTCTCTCTGTGGATTATTAAACTGACTTCAAACTTGTGGTAGTCTGACGTGGGAATGCCTTTCTGTATGCTGTGAATATCAATCTTTAAATAGAGGAGCTGTTTTGGGCCATGACAGGCACCATAGAAGAAGTAGGAGGAGAGATCAGAGCATAGGTAGGAGAAGCAGGGTGGAGTCAGGCAGATCGTGCTGAAGCCCAAAGGAGCAACATGTAAGGAACACAGGTGAGCCACAGGCCACATGGCAGACAGATTAATAGAAATGGGTTGAGTTAAGATGTAAGAGCTAGCTAACAATGTGCCTGAGCCATAGGCCAAACAGCATAAAGTTAACATAAGTGTCTGAGTCATTTCTGCTGGCCTGAGCAGCAGCAGCAGGCAGCTAAGGGGTCTGGGGCTAAAGGTCTGTGAGTCTGGACCTCTGGCTGCCCGGGACCAAGAAACCCCCTACTACAGTAGTCATTCTGTTTCTGCCTCCCAAATGCTAGAGTTACAGGTGAACCATGCTTGACTCACTGTAATTTTCTCTTTTTTATTTAGAAAAAAATAAGAGTTTAGTTTGCCTCTGGATTATTAGATTAGAAAATTTAACATTTTGGAGAAATGTTAACATGGGGTGACATGGTGTCCAGACAGAGTCATAAACTATTAAGAACTATTTCTAAAGAATGGAAAGCATGGTCTTGACAGGTGTCAGATTATTTATCTAGGAATAGCAAAACATAAGAATTTAATTCATGTTTCTTAAGTTTTGCTAATTTTGTTTTGAAGGTATTCATTTGAAAATTATGTATGTGTGTATCTACGATTGTGTACAATGTGTGTGAGTGCTTGTAAAGGTCCCTTAGAGCTGGAGTTACACACAGTTGTGAGTTGCTGATGGGTGCTGGGAATCAAACTTGTAACAGGTCCTATTAATTGATGAGTCATCTGTCTCTCCAGCCCCATCAGTGTTCTCCCACCTCTGAAGATTGAACCCGGAGTCTCATGAATGCCAGGCTAGCACTGTACTACTGAGCTATGCTGTAGCCTTCCCAGTTTTGTTAACTGACAGTTTACAATATAGGCACAGTTGAGTTGACAATTTGGGGAGCCACATTATAACTAATGTTTAGTTAGTTCCTTGGAGCCGAGTCATAGCAAAATTCCCTTGTCCTCTGACTCCTAGGTGTTTTGGGGTTTTATTTTGGTTATTTTTTTTTCCATTCCTGAATTCCCCAGATCCCATCTCCCTACCCAGCCAACTCTGTTCTTTTTTTCTCTTTTAAAACAACAAAAACCAAAACATAAAACAAAATCAAAACAAAAGACCTATGCAACAATAACAAAAAAATACCAAAATGAAACAAAAGATTCTCAAAAACAATAAAAACAGTAGTAACAAAAACATAAAGTTCATTTTGTGATGGCCCCAGAATGAGTATAGTAGTATGTCATTAGGATTCATTTTAATAGTTGTGTTTCTTTAGCAGAATAATCATAGTATTAGATTTTCCCCTAGGTACATGACTTACTTAGTCTTATATCCTTGCCCACTTTAGCTGTATCAGGTATGAATTTTGTCTCATGGAGTGAGCCTTAAATCCAATCAAAAAGTGGTTGGTATCTGTCCTAGTGTTGGTGTCATTGCACCAGCAGTGTATCTCTTGTAGGTAGGTCACTATTGTAGGTGATACTAATGATCAGTCACCTTTCTCCTCTGGTTCCATGCAGACTGCCAAGACCAGGAATGCTGTCAGTAGGGATGAAACTTGTAGTTAGGCATCAGCTAGACTTTTCTATGTTCAATGACATAAGTAAGTATTGTTTCCAGCTAGAAGCCTTACCATCAGGCTGTAGAGAGGAACCAATAGCCTTTTTGTTTTGGGTGTGTAGGGGGTGTTTCATGGGACGGATACCTTTAGCCAATGATTTGACAAGATTTTAATCCATTTCTGACACTTGGAGGTTTCACTTGGCATTTGGGACATTTTGATGTAACTAGTTGGGCATTGTCTCCCCTACTATTTGACTCCATTTAGATTTTTTTACATTTGTGTATATGTTTTAGGAAGCTTCTGTAGTAGTGATTCTCAGCCTTCCTAATGCTTAGACCCATTAATACAGTTCTTAATGTTATGGTGATCCCCCAACTATAAATTATTTTCCTTACTACTTCATAACTAATTTTGTTACTGTTACTATGAACTATAAATATTTGTGTTTTCCGATGAACTTGGGTGATCCATGGGAAAGGGGCCTATAACTTCCAAAGAGTCATGACCCACAGGTTGAGAACCATTATTCTACAAAAGTTGGGTTTTTTTTTTTTCCCTAATAGCCTTTAATATTAGTTGTTCCTCTCTGTATTTCCTCTTTATCTCTTTCTGCTACTCCCCTCCCTATTTAATCCTATTCTAGTTTCCCCTTTATTGTTCTGTAACAGTGCATTCTATTTTCTCCTTTTTTTGGAGATCCTTTCCTCCCTCCCTCAGATTGTAGCACACATTGAAAACTTAAAAGTTAATATCCACATATAAGTGAAAACAAATGTGTCTTTTAGAGTCTGAGTCACTTTATTATTGTCCTAAGTGACTATGCTAATGATATCATGTTCAGAAAGTTCTTTCTGTGCCAGTGAGTTTAAGACTGTTTCCCACTTCTCTATCCGATTCAGGGATGAGGTGTTTGATCCATTTGGAGTTTTGTGCAAGGTGATAAGTATGTATCTATTTGAGATTATTCTACCTACACCCAACCAGTTTTACCAGCACCATTTGCTGAAGACGCTGTCCTTTTCTAATGTGTATTTCTGACTTCCTTATCAAAAATCAGGTGTCCATATGCATGCATGCATGCGTGCAGACTTAAGTTTAGGTCAGCATGTCTATTTCTATGCCAGTACTCTGCTGTTTTTACTGCTATAGCTCTGTATTACAATTTGAAGTCAAGGATGCTGATAACCCCTGTGGCAGTTTTTTATTGTTCAAGGTTGTTTTAGTTATCCCGGTATTTTGCATTTCTATTTGAAGTTGAAAATTGTTCTTTCAAGTTCTGTGAAGAATTGTGTTGGAGTTGAGTTTTGTGCAGGGTGAAAAGTGCTAAGGGATTGCATTGGATTTGTGGACTGCTTTTGGTAGCACTATTACTATATTGATTTCACTGATTCATGAGCATGAGAGATCTTTCCATTTTCTGACACCTTTTTCAATTTTCTTTAGTGCCTAAAGTTTTTTTATACAGATTTCTGTTTATTGCTTATTTGATTTTTCGAGACTATTGTAAAAAGTTGTTTCCACTTATTTCTTGCTCAGCATGTTTGTGATTTGTATATAGGAAGGCTACTGATTTTTATTGTTAATTTTGTATTCTACTTTGCTAAAGTTTTATCAGCTGTATGAGTTTCTTGGTGGCGTTTTTTAGGATCTTTTATGAATAAATTATATCATCTATAAATAAAGATACTTTGACTTCTTTCCATTCTCTATCCCTTGATCTCCTTCTTAGTAAAGATGTCAAGTATTATATTAAATAGATATATCTTGTCTTGTTCCTGGTTTAAATGGTAATGCTTTGATTTTCTCTTGGTTTAGGTTGAAATTATCTGTGGACTTGCTGTAATTTGCTTTTATTATATTATGTCCTTGTATCCCTTAATCTCTTCAGGAGTTTTACCATGAAGAGATGCTGGATTTTGTCAGGCTTTTTATGTGTCTAATGTGATGATCATGTAGTTTTTGTCTTCCAGTCTGTTTATGTGGATTACATTTATCAGATAACTTACGTTGAATTGTGCCTGTGTCTCCAGGATGATGCCAGCTTGATCGTGGTGAACAATCCTTTTAATATTTAGATTTGATTTACAAGTATATATTGAGAATTTTTGCATCTGTGTTCATAAAGGATATTAGTATTTAATTTACTTTTTGTTGGGTCTTTGTGTGGTATAGGTATAAGAGTAGTTCTGCCTTTGTGAAAATTATTAGGAAATATCCCTTTAGTTTCTATTTTATGAAATAACTTGAGTGTTAGCATTAATTCTGAGGGGGGTCTGGCAGAATTCTGTGCTGAACCTATCTGGCCCTGGGCATTTTTCAGTTCAGAAACTTAATTGCTGCTTTTATTGTACTAGAGGTTACGGGTCTGTTTAAATTGCTTATTTCAACTTTGGTAGGTCATATATGTTGAGGAATTCACCCTATTTCTTAATTTTCTAGTTTGGTAGAATACCTATTTTTGAAGTATGCCCTTCCTTATGAGTCTGTATTTCCTTAATATTGTGATGTTTCCCCTTTATCTCCATTTTATTGATTTGGATCTTTTCTCTTTTGGTTGAATTAACTAAAGGTTTGTCAAACTTGTTTTTTTCTCAAAGAACCAACTCTTCCTTTTATTGATTCTTTTTCTTATTTCTATTTCATTGATTTCTACTCTGACTGAGTTTGATTATTTCTTCCTATCTACTTGTTTTGAGTATTATTTCTTATTGATCAAAAGCTTCCAGTGTGTGAAGATGAGATCTCTCCAGTGGTTTGTAGTCTCAGTGCTATGAACTTGCCCTTTATTGTATCCCATAAGTTTGATTATATTGCGTTTTAATTTTCATCTATTTCTAAAATTTTTGATTTCCTTTTGATTTCCATCTTGACCCAGTTTTCATTCAGTGATGCGCTGTTCAATTTCCCAATGAGTTTATATACATCCGCAATTTCTGTTGCTGATATCCACGGTGTTTACATGATGCAGAGTGGTGTTTCTTGTAGGCATTGAGACTTGTTTTGTGTCTTAGTGTATGGTCTGTTTGGGAGACTGTTCCATGAGCTGCTGAGAAGAAAGTATATCCTTCAGTGTTTAGGTGGAATGTTTGTAGATGTCTGCAAGGTCCATTTGACTTACATTATTTAACTTTAGCATTTCTCTGTAGTTTTTGTCTGGACGACCTGTCTATGGAAGAGAGTTGGAGTATTGAAGCCACCCACTGTCAGTGTATGATTTTTAGCTATAGTACTTTTTTCTTTTATGAACTTTGGTACCTTGTATAAGATGTTTAGAATATTTATATCCTCTTGGTGAATTAGTTTTCTTTAATGAATATGTAGTGTCCTCCTTTATTGCTTCTTATTAGTTTTAGTTTGAAGTCTGTTTTTATCAGCTATGGTAATGGCTACACATGCTTGCTTCTTGGGTTGGAATACCCTTTTCCTCTCTTTTATGCATAGGTTTTATCTATCCTTGATGGCGAAGTGAGTTTCTTGGATGCAGCAGAAGGATGGATCCTGTTTTCTAATCTAGTCTATTATTAGTCCATGTCTTTTTTATTGGGGAATTAAGACCTTAAGAGAGAGAATGAGGGTCTTAAGCTACAAGTTGTTAAAGAGGGCAGAGGATGAGAAAAGGTGGTACTATCTATGTAAGCTGCCTCATGCCGGTAAGTTTATGCACCACAACATCTTATATACTGTTTACAGAGGAAAAATGGTACAAAGTCAGCAGAAAGCTATCACACAATGGGACAAACTCAACAGGAAGCTTATTAAGCAGTATTACATGAAAGGAACACAGAATATCTCAAACTGTCTTGGTACTGATAACCACATCCCTTCAGAGGAGAAAGCCCTGTGGTGATATATTGTATGGAGTTGAAGGAATCATGAAGATAGGCTGAGGAGTTAGCTAGGTGAGAATTGGTTGTAGCTTGTTCTCTATCTCTCTGATATTTCAGCCCCCCCCCACTCCACCCTCAAAATAAGGGCTTTGAGCCACTCTACTTACATTTTCTGTTTTGTGACCTGCCTTTCCTGATTTATTTGCATCAGTATAAAACGTAGGGGCTCCAGAAATTGGAGTTTCCTGTACACCATGAGGAAGAATCCAGTTCCCTTTATAAATTGAATTGTTTTGCTTTGGGGAGATCTGTTGTTAATCTCTCCCAAAAAAATTACTGCAAGCACTTTGCCAAGATTCGCTTTCGACCCATAATTGGCCAATTTCTTCATTAGTTAAAGGTACAAGAATTTCTGCTGGATCCATTTTTGTCAATTGATGAAGTCTTAATATTTCTTTAAAAATCAAATCAAATATTTTCTACATATATCTTTAATTTTTACTCGGTTTTTGTGATAGAAATATCCATTCCAATATAATATTTCCCCTTGGCAGTAAAATTTCTGTAGGAGAATGTTTAGAGGGTAAAATAACCAGAATGCAGTTAAGGTCTGGGTGTACACGATCCACATGTGCATCCAGTAATTTCTTTCCTACCAAAGCCAATTCTCTCTCTTCAGCTCATCTGGGAAGTGGCAGAGAAAGCTAAATTATTCCTCCTCCTCCTTCTCCTCCTCCTCTTCCTCCTCCTTTCTCTCTCCCCCTTCCCTCCCTCCCTCCCCCCATCTATCCTACTTCCTCCTTCAACATTCCTAGAGCAAGCATTAAGGCGTGGGCCACCACTCCCTGACCTTGGTTGTGTCCTCTGATTTTTCAGACTATTTTTAATTGAATATATATCATCACAGCCCTAACTCCCTTGAGTTCCTGACCCCAGACCCAGAATGGGCTAGGACACAGAACTAGTATTCCCTTTGTGCTTTTATCAGGGCCTCTGAGACGGGCTTGGATTGGCTTGGAACCCAACAAAGTTATTGAGCAGTGTTTTGTTGATTCATTTTGTTGTGGTGTGGGCGCTTCTCCCCCACTTTTGACTTGCTGCTATTCTTGAATTATTTATTCCTTGTATACTCACTCCTTGGATATAGTTAATCTCTTCAGACTGAAGTTTTTCTACTGCTTTCTGTAGAGCTAGATTGTTAGATAGAAATTACTTAAATTTGCTTTTATTGTAGAATTCTTTTCTCCATCGTGATTGATAGCTTTACTGGGTATAATAGTCTGGTTTGGCAACTGTAGTCTCTTAGAGCTTGTAGAATATTTCATTCTTTTCTGACTTTTAGAGTCTCCACTGAAAATTTAGGTGTTACTCAAATGGACCTTTTATATGTGACCTGTAGCTTTTAATATCCTTCTGTACATTTAGGGGTTTTTTGTTTTTGTTTTTTTTTCTGGTCCTGTCTTTTAGGTGTTCTGTATGTTTCTTACACCTTTGATAGACACCTCCTTTAGATTGGGGGACTTCTATGACTGTGTTAAAAAAAATACTTTCTATTCTATGCCTTTGATCTACTTTTTTTTCTCCTATTATTATTCAGAGAGTTTGGTCTATCCTTATTATTCATAGGGTTTGGTCAAAATATCCTTCCTAGATATTTTGTGCCCCCAGCCATCATATCCTCCATAAATTTTGTTTTAGTGTGTGTGGGTGCTTTGCTTGAATGTATACCTATGCACCGCAAGTGTGCCTTGTCTGAGGCTCTCAAAGGACAAGAGGATGTCAGATCCCTCTTAACTGCTTGACTGTCTCTCCAGCTCTAGTTCCCTCCTCCTTCCACATTCCTCTCTTTCCTTTCCCTTCCCAGTCCTCCTGTTCCAGTCCTCCTGTTCCAGTCCCTACTCCCATCCATCTATAACTATCTGCTCTATTTACCTTTCTAATGAAATTCATCTCTACCCCTACAACCTTGCTCTAAACCTGACATCTGTGGTTCTGTGGATTGTATCTTGGTTATCATTAATTTAACAGCTAATGTCTCTGTGTAGCCTTGGCTGTCCTGGAATTCACTCTGAAGACACTGCTGGTCTCCACTCACAGAGATCCCCCTGCCTCCTAACTGCTAGGATTAAAGGTGTGTGCCGCCACCACCTAGTGACCTAGCAGCACAGTGGTTTCTAGCTTAGGTAGAATTTACGGAGACTTTGAAGAAATAAAGAATATTATAACTTAGATACTAAAGAAAGGGCAGCTTTTAAGATTCACGAGATGCTGTCTCGAAAAACAAAACAAAAAAACTGGTTAATAAGGCCGTCAAGAATCTGATAACAAGCAAAAATAAAATTATCTTGTATGTTTTATAAATAGAACTATATGTGGAATAAATTATAAATTAATGTTCTCCATGTAAAAGAATACTATTTGCCTCAATGCAGTTCTAATATTCTACCTTGGCATTAATGCTGTGTGGAACTGTAAGAAACCAAGACATGTATTAGTTATCAATGGGACTGCTGTATGATAAACACATATGGAAGAGGATTTAGCAAATCCTAAAGTTCACTTTCTGTTGCCTGCACAGTCTTCTAGGAATGAGTCTCAAACATGCAAATACAAGAGAATAAAATGTGATGCTCCATTGTTAATAATGAATGTCACTGAACAGATAATAAAAAAATGAAAGATCCCTATAGTCCAGTGGTTCTTAAACTTCCTAATGCTTCCTAATGGGACCTTTTAATAAAGTTTCTCATGTTGTAGTGAGTGACCCCCCCAATCATAAAATTATTTTTGTTGTTACTTCATAACTGTAATTTTTGCTGTTATGTATTTTGTAAATATCTAATGCAGTATATTTTAATCATTAAAATTGAACATAATTAAAGCATAGTGATCAATCACAAAACTATGTAATTATATATTGTGAAATATTTATTTCTAATTACAAATCAATGAAATTTTATCTTGAAGCATGATGTAGCATGAGTAACAGCCTTAATATCACAACTGTGAATTACATTTCGACATTTTGCAACAGTATGAGTAAAAACTCAATGCCAGTGAGAAAGTTGAGATTGTTTCTTCTCACCAGACAAGTGAAGATCATCTTCCACAGCAAGTCTCTTGCTGTATTTAGACTCAGTAATTAACAAGGTGGAAATCGCTATTTCACAAAGATAGGTTGCTGGAAATGGAAAAAGACAAAACACAGTCTCAGAACTGGGTATGACTGCAAACACTTGGTCCAGAACATCATAACTGGCATTGTAGAGAAATCAATTCTCACTACATCACTGTAAGTTCAATGTACTCCTCTTGTTGTCTCAGGGACATCTTCAGCTTTGACTGTGAATGGGCTTCTAGAAAGTGTAAATGTGATGTAAGGTAAAGATATGATGAAATTTCATCTGCAAGTACGTGCAAGTGTTCTTTAGAAAGATTATCATCATAATCCTTTTGTAAGGTTCAATGTTGTGTTCCTCAAAGAAAGCAGATAAGGTAGACAATAAGTAAATTTTATTTTCATTTTTATTTTATTGCCAAAACTGAAATTTTATTTGGAGTGATCATATCTTTTCAGACAAATTAAGACATATTACATTTGGTCCTTACAATGATAAATTTAACTCATTAAAAAAAAGCGTAAAATCTTTCGGAGAAAAAAGTTTGTGGTGATTGCACAAATGATGCGCCAGGTATGCTAGGATGTTGATCTAGATGATTCACTGACACATATTAGCAATGAAGATACTGCCACAAGAGTTAGGATGTTCTAAGTTCTGTCAATTTTGTAAGGCAAGCACTCTAAACAGTTGACTGTTTTTGCCAACTGAACAGTGAGTTAGCTGTACTGAAGCAATCTCCTATTTCACACTAAAGTGAAAAGGTTGTTGAGGAACAGTTTTAAAACGTGTTTTTGAGCTTCTTGATGAACTCAGCGCTTTTTAATCAGAAAGCAAGAACATAGTTCAGAGCACTTTTCAAAAGTGAATTACAGCCAGATGATAAAAATGAATTGCAGCAAGGTGCTGCTGCACCCTTTAATCCCAGCACTCAGGAGGCAGAGGCAGGAGGATCTGTGAGTTTTGAGGCCAGCCTGGTCTATAGAGTTAGTTCCAGGATAGCAGGATGACACAGACACCTGTCTTGGGGGGGGGGGGTGCAAATTGCAGAAAATACTGATTGAAGATAACAAAAATGTCAACCAAATAAGCAGACAGTGACCATAGATAAGGAAAGTACACTCAATTGCATAACAAATTTGTCACCAAGCATAACTCAATGTCTTTGACTTCTGGCAACAATAAATCCTCAGCAGGAGTGTAAGGCTTCATAGCTCTGGGGATTCGGAGTGCCACCAAACATGAAGCTTCAATGGCTTCTGTGTTTTGTTTGTTTGTGGTATTTGTCACCAGAGTCGAGGCTGGCTTTCTTGAGTCCATCAGCTTTGCTGTTAAAATAGATGGTATCCTTGCCATCAAAGCTTAAATGCTTGCTATCAAAATAGTGTTTGCTTGACTTTGTAGATTCTGCTGATAGAACTTCACAACAAATAACATTGCAATTTCTCAATTCCTTCTGTAATTGTTGAAGTAAAACCATACTGTAAAAAGTCCTTACTATGTTTTCTTAACTACATGGTTCATTGTCATGGGATGGTTTTCTAGTGAAAATAATATATAACAATAGCTTTAATGATACAAAAGATGATACATAGCATAGTTCACTCAATACAGTTCATTAAAATTTCTTGTGAAAGATTTACTATCCTCTGTGTTGGATTTTTTCCATACCTGTCACAAGGTGGTAATATTCACATTAACCACAGCTGAATATAAAAAGACTGATCAGCATCTGCATCCAGATTGAGTTCCCATGGTGTGTGTGGATATACATATCAGTAGTTAATGGCTTTATATTTACTCAGTAATTACAATTTAGGAAGTGTATTTTACCTCCACAGTAGCTGCTCTCTACACATACATGTGTGATTGGTCAGAATAAGTACATTATGACGCAGACCATGTCACATACACCTGTATTTGTTTGGGGTGTTGCGATGGATTTGATTTAATGATGCTTTTATGCTGGGTACTCTTTGTGGGTAGTCTTGTCTGGAGATAGAGAAGCAGGTGTTTCAGTTCTAAGACCATCAGAAATGTGTTTTCTGATGGTCTTAGGTGATACCCTGTGAAAGGTTGTTCGACCACAAGAGGGTTGCAATCTGCAGGTTGAGGACCACTTATGGAATAAATTCCAAGGTTAGAAATATAGTAAGTGGAAATAGTAAGGCACAAGAGAATCTATACTACTGATGTCTTTGTGAAAGGTATGAATATTTGTGTGTTTGTATATTTCTTAGTTCTATCTACATGAAAGGACTTAGTCACAAAAGAAATCAAAATGTTGTGGAAGAGCAGGTACCAATAGAGGTGTGAAATCAAAAAGAAAAAGGAACTAAGATTGAAAATTTGCAGTATATCACAATAGATGGCTCAGTGGGTCAAGGCACACTGCACAGGTCTGAAGACCTGCACATACAGATGGAAAGAGAGAACCAACTGCACCAAGGGTATATTCTAGTCTCCACATGCACATCCATGGCACATGTGGCCACATAGTGTGCACAAACACAAAATAATCAAATTTAAAAATAAAACCAATTGACATTGTTACAGATAGTTTTACCAATATGTAAAGAACTCTTTCAGGTTGATTTTAAATAACTGTTTACTGTGTTTTTTAGTATGTGGTATTCTAGGCATAAAATAACATGTAATTTGTTTAGTGATTGTTCAACATGACCACTAATGGTTATTTGAAGCTATTTAGGCTTCATGTGTCATAAAGCATATAGAGTTAGGTTAATGTTGCCAGGCAGAGGAATTCTCAGGGTAATGAAAGTCCCAGGGTAGAGCCTGCAGTGAATTTGAGAAAAAATAATGCTAGAACTTCAGATTTCAGGCAGTATGTTCAATAGCACAGATGTAGTGCTCATACACTACCTGATAACATTTTTGGAAGAGATTTGTATTTCTCTTAGAAAGCTTGGTTTGGTACTGATTTGGTGATAATCTATAAGCAGCTTTTATCTAGTTCTGTTGTTTTGAGGGAGTCTTAATATATTCTCTTTAGCTTCCAACTCTAGTAGGCAGCCCTGCTGTTTGAGCCCCCAAGTGCTGGGAGTACAGAGGTACTCTCTTGCCTGCCTTATACAACTCTATCTATTTACAGAGAAAATCAGGATCTCTTTTTGGGGTTCCTAGATTCATTAATAAATGAATTAAGAATGAAGTCAAATGAAAGCATAAGGACAGCTTTATTAGCATTTAAGAGAAAAAACACAAGGCAAAGAAACTGTAGAACTTCATACCTGTTTGCCCTGGGTGGAGGAGATGAATAGAGTACAGATGTGGAAAAGGCCATTTAAGTTTACATTAAGGCCAGGTGTATGGCCAAGCAGTCACAGGACACAATGTGGGTTAGGAGGCTTGGTAAAAAAAAGCCCAGTATGTTTTGGGAGTGAGGGAAGTCCAAAGTGTTAAAGAAATCAAGAGAGAGAAGAAAAGAAAAAGCTACACTCTTACGAATAATTGAAAAGTGGGCAGATTTATGATCCTCACCCTCAATGGTTGTAGTTCTGCACTAGAGGCAGAGATTCTGGGAAGGAAAATTCTAGTATCTCATTAAAGAACTAATTTAAAAGATCATTTTAACATGGCTTAAGATGATCCCATCTTCCTATGAGTGGTTCCTTAGCCAAAGTGATCCAACCAGCCCAGCTGGAATATTAGTTCTCCACCTAGGCCAGAGATGCAGTAGTGCTAAATTACTTGTAGTAATTAACTGTGATATTATGTTTCTGGCCTGGACTTTTCAGTCTAGTCTTGTGGCCCAGACTTTCAGACCCCACAGTTCCATAGTCCCACTGAAACACACAGATACTTGTATTAATTATACTTTGATTGACCTGGGGCCCAGACATATAACTTGCTAACTCTTGCTCTTAAACTAACCTTAAAATTCTTATCTTGTTTAGCTATGAGGCTCGGTACCTTTTTCTCAGAGCAGCATTCCAACTTCTTTCCTCTGCATCTGCTGGCATCGTGGTGTCTCTGTGGCATTTCTGCTCTGTTGTTCTTCCTGTTCCCAGAGTTTTCTTCGTCTTGTAGCCCCACCCACACTTCCTGTCTGCCTTCAGCCAATCAGCGTTTTTATTAAACTAGTAGGTGGGACAGTTTTTTTTAAAATGTAGCAATACATGATCAATCCCACTACAGATGGAATACACTGTCTTTATTGTATATGCTGAACCATGGACCCCAGCAACATTGTGTGTGGAGGGTGCGTTGCGGTGATGGGAGAGAGTGGTGCTGGGAATTGAACTGAAAGCCTCACTCAAGATATATTAAGTGCTTTACTACTGAACTGTATTCTCAGCTCCCTAACAAGATCTTATAAATGCAGATATAGGCAACTCTTCCAATCAAATGTATTAATGGGAATTCGGGTCTCCTTTTGCTGGTTCTTAGTCTCAAACAGATACAGATAAATTAATAAATTAATAAGTCTCAGAAGGGAGCTCAAAGCACACAAGTCAGCTGCTTCTGGGAGGAGGTAGATGGAACTCAGACAAGTTTAGTGAAATGGTCTACATGAGATTTTTAAAACCATGCTAATTTTAAGTCAATAAGAGTGTAAGAGTCCTTTAATAATAGCCAGACCAAGAGTAGGCTAACATCTTCAAAATGTCTCTTGATGCCTAAGCTAGGGGTACACCATTTTAAAGGACAAAACCATAATGACAGTGTTCTGAGAGGGCTTAGAATAACCTTGTAACACCTGTCTTTTTACAGAGCTAAGCATTATTTTCCAGACACAACACGATTAAGTTTGCTTTGCACTACCTCTAGTTAATTTTAGTTTGGGTTAGCTTGCACAAACATTAATTATTTTGGTTAATGCATCTGGACCATGGTCAAGGTCACTGATAGTCCCAACGCATCAATGAGAGGGTGTGTGTGGGGGGGCGCTATTGGCTGGGATGGAAGGATGAGAAGTGTCTAGGCAGACACAGTGAAGTAGGGACAAGATGGCATTACTGTAGTCATTTCACTTCTCAGTAAGTAAAGATCTATAAACAGTTGCCTCTAGAAGGGCTTTTGAGATTGAAAGTATATTTCATTTTTAAAAATTACACTTATTTTTGTATATGCAAGCCAACACATGCAGATAGAGGTCGGGATAACCTGTGGGTTCTCTTTCTACCATCTGGATCCAGGGAATCAAACACAGGTCATCAGGCTTGGTAGTAACTGCCTTTGCTCACTGAACCATCTTTCTCACGCTCTCCCACCTTTAAAAAAAAAAAAAAAAAAAAAAAAAGTAATATGTATTAGCCTTCTTGAGTTGTTCTTCTGTAATTGGTAGGCCTATTGGGATTATTCTTTGCTTTTTAAACTACCTGCCAGCGTTGACCTGGTCCTCTGATTCTTGGAAATGTTCTGCCCCCTCTGAGCCTTAGTTGTAGAGATTGTTATAGATAAACCACTTGGTATCTGGCCCATTTGCATTAGTCTTAAAGGAAGAGACAGTTGTATGTTTTTGCAGTTTCATTTGGGCAGTTTAAAGTGGCATGTTTCTATTTTACAAGGAGTTCAGATTTTATGCTCTACTTCCTCCTCTTCTTCCTCCATGCCCCCCACAAAAGGCTTCAACTATGTTACCCTGGCTGGCCTTGAACTCACCAAGATCTGACCTATGAATGACTGTTTTGAAAAGATGTTAAAGCTTTAATGAATATGTCTATTAAAGTCTACTATACCAAAAAAAGCTACTTTTTACCTTTTGGGCAGCAATCTAAAAGCTTATCAACATGCTTTCAGACTTTATGAAACTAGGTAACATTCATTTCTAATGAGGGTACATTTGACAGTTTTTGAAATGTTTGTGATCCTTTTGTCTCTTGACCCATAAACCCACTTCTAGAAATCTATTTTAAAATACTTCTACCACAAGTTTAAAGTGCTTAGTAGTCACTTGCTCATTGTGTCAACTGTAGCACTAAAGATTAAAGATTAGATGAAATATATGCTGCTGTTTAACTCAAGATACAGTCACCCAGTGTGAATGTTTGGGAAGGGGGATAACCAAATCAGAGCTATACTGACAGAAAACGAATCAACGTGATATAGTAACTGAATAGGAGCAAACTGCAGAGTAGTATGGACAGTAGATAGCTACTTTTTGTGTAAGAAAAAATACTTTTGCAAAATAATAGGTATCAGGTAAACGAGAAAATGTTTATAAACCAAATTAATGAAAATAGTTACCCAAAGTAGGTAAGATTTTAAAAACCATCAAACAAACAAAAACAAAAAACAACTCTGTTCTTTTGGGGGGGGCCTGCTCCTCAGCTCTCAAATAAGTGCATATACACCAACACTGCCTGGCCTTAGGTTGGCTTATTTTTTGCTAGCTTTTCTTAAAATTATCTCGTCAATTTTTTTGTCCGGGCTTTTTTCTGTATATCTTACTCCATCACCGGCTGGCCTCTTGCTCCTTTTTCTCTTTCCAGATTTCTCCTCCTTTTTATTCTCTGCCTGCCTATGCTTTCTCTTGTCTAGCTACTGGCCACTCAGCTCTTTATTAGACCAATCAAGTGTTTTAGGCAGGCACAGTAGTAACACAGCTTCACAGAGTTAAACAAATGCAACATAAAAGAATACAACACACCTTTGCATCATTAGTTAAACAAATATTCTATAAACAAATGTAGCACATCTTAAAATATATTCTCCAACAGCAAGAAGGATGAAATAGTGGTAAGGAAAGGCATTTGACTTGGTGACCTCAGGCAAATGTTCTACATATTCACACAGTTTTAAAAGTAAAGACTAAAAATAAAGTGATTTTAGTAACCTTAAATTTGCTAGGTGGTAAGATACTGGGTTTTATTACCAGGTCTGTTAACCAAGACTTACCACAAAAATTTTCAAGGAGTGCATTTTATGCAATATTATATAATATATCTGCTGAGTTCAGGTTCTCTCCCTTGTTTTTATGGCTTTTTTGCATGTGTGTGTGATAAGTATGACAGTCTTCCTGTAGCCCAGGCTAGCCTTGGGTTCTAGGTCCTCCTGCCTCTACTTCCCGATTGCTGGGATTATAGGCATGTCCACTATGCCAGGCTGACTAGGCAGTTGTGGTGTTGTTGTTGTATGATGGGGAAGGTTGGGGGAAATAGCTTGTTTTCTGACACCCTTTGTTGTAGCTAGGAGTCTTGTCTTTTATTCCTTTCTTTCAGGATAATTCAGTCTTTTAAAGAGTTTTCTGTCTTCAGTTTTAGCGTATTTTTTTAATTTTACTTTGAATTCACTCATCTTAGAAACTTTCCAGGATTATTTTATTTCTACAAACATCTTGCCCATTACATTTTCCTTTTGAGATTCTGATTAAAGACTTGTTCTGTATTCTGTGTGTATATCTGTTCATTTTCCATTCTTTTAATTATGTGGTTGTGTCAGAGTATGGGATTGTGCACATGCATACAGTGTTCATGGAGGGCAGAAGCAGGCACTGAATCCCTTGGAGCTGAAATTAAAGGCATTTGTGGGTGCTGGGAACTGAAGTTAGAGCTTCTGGAAGAGCAAGTAGTATATGCTCTTACCCAGTGAGCCATTTCTCCACCCCCCACACTGTTTGTATTTCTGAATGGACTTGAATACTACCTTGAATACTACCTATCTAGATTACTGAAGTATGTTATCATGGAGACAAATAGTTTTAAGTCCTTCAAATTTTTTTTTCAAATTATTATTCAGATAGGAACATCATTAATTTGAAACTCATTCCTTATGAGTTATTTGAAAATACTTTTAATTTTCAAATATCTAAAAATTTCTTATTCTGTTCTAATTTCTAAGATGGCCTCATTTTGATCATAAAACAGGCTATATATTTTTAGTTTCTTTTTCAACTTAGATTATTTTTACTTTATTGTTTATAATTACATGTTGCCTTTATGTGCATGTGTGTACTATTTGCATGCGTAGTTCTGGGGGAGACCAGAAGAAGGTGCTAGACTCTAAGAACTCAAAGATGTAAGCTGCCATGGCTAGAAACCAAACCCAGGTCTTATGAAAGAGGAGCCAATGTTTTTAACCACTGAGCTATTTTTAGTTCTTTTTTTAAAAATGTCTTATTGTTCAGCATGTTACATCTTGATGACTTCCCTTTTGCACTTAAATTTACATTCTGGTATTGCTGGTGATAATTAAATGTCATCAAGTTATTTGGCTCTTCAAGTCTTGTTACTGATTTTTCTGCTCACTAATCTGTTGATTTTTAAGAGAGGAGAGTTGAACCCTCCAACTATTATGCAAATTTATCTTTTTCTTTTCAGCTGTGTCTATTTTTTAATTTATTACGTTTTGCATACAGAAAGGCATTCCCACATCATTTTCTGATGATAATCCTTGTTGTATGGTCAGTCCGCTTTCTCTAGGGTTGTTTGTTTTTTTGTCCTGTGAAATCTTGTTACTATTTTAGCCTGCTCCATCTTCTACTGCATTTTTACTACTTACCTAAGTCCAGTGAGACAGAACCTATATACAAATTACATGATGGAGGCTTATTACTCAAAGTAGACATCAAAGGGGAAGAAGCTAAGTGTTTTTAGTGTTTTTCCCAACCAGCCCCTCAAGTCCTAGCAAAGCTGTCCAAGGCAGATGAAGTCTTGTTTGTGTACTGCAAGTGAGGAACTACAGAAAGCAAGCAGCTACCCTGGGTATAATCCAGTGGCAACAGAATTCACTGGGCTTAAAGCATTGGGATATCCTATTTCCAAGACAGAAACAGGGATTGGCTGCTCCAGTCAACTCATTCAAGATGTTGCATCCCTAATACAACTAAGAAGTACAAATGAGAGAGCAAATGCCTCTGTCCAGTTCACCTGAATAACTAACTATTCTGAGTATGTGTCTGAATCTCTCTCTCTCTCTCTCTCTCTCTCTCTCTCTCTCTCTCTCTCTCTCTCTCTCTCTCTCTCTCTCTCTCTCTCTCTCTCTCCCTCCCTCCCTCCCTCCCTCCCCTCTCTCCCCTCTCTCTCCCCTCTCTCCCCTCTCTCTCCCCTCTCTCTCCCCTCTCTCTCCCCTCTCTCTCCCCTCTCTCCCCTCTCTCCCCTCTCTCCCCTCTCTCTCCCCTCTCTCTCCCCTCTCTCCCCTCTCTCTCCCCTCTCTCTCCCCTCTCTCTCCCCTCTCTCTCTGTGGTTAATGGTATATACCTTACTAGCAGAGCACATGGATGGAACGTTCTGAGGCCCTGGATTCAGTCCCCAAGCATCTTAAGAAAATAATGCAGAAGCTTGAGAGAGAGCTCGGCAATGAGCACTTGCTGTTCTTACCTTTTCCAGAGCCCATGTGTGACTGCAGTTCCAGAGGATCTCATACCCTCTTCTAGCCTCTGCTTGTGTTTACATGTGATTTATATACATACATCCAAGCAATGTATTCATACACATAAAATAAAAATCTTAACTTTTTATTATAAGTTATGCTCCTGTATTACTTGAGTCTTCTGATAGACAACATAATTCATTCAGTTAACAGATGGACTGCAATGAAACTAAAATAACTTTATAGTCAATACTCTTGTGGTTAACAGCATGGCGTAGTTGCCTAACAATACATTTCTCACTATATCCTCATTACTGTCATGTAGTAGTGGGGTTTCTTGGTCTTGGGCGGCCAGAGGCCTAGACCCTGTCACACCAGACCCCTTAGCCTCCCAGCCCTCCGCTGCTCAGGCCCCGGAAATGACTCAAACACTTATATTAACTTTCTGCTGTTTGGCCTATGGCTCAGGCACATTGTTAGCTAGCTCTTACATCTTAAATCAACCCATTTCTATCAATCTGTCTGCCACGTGGCCCGTGGCTTACCTGTGTTCCTTACATGTTGCTCTTTGGACGGCTGGCTCAATCTACCTCTGACTCCACCCTGCTTCTCCTACCTATGCTCTGATTTCTCCTCCTACTTCTTCTATGGTGCCTGTCATGGCCCAAAACAGTTCCTTTATTTAAAGATTGATATTCACAGCATACAGAAAGGCATTCTCACATCACTGTCATGTAATTTTTTTTTCTGAGTGGGGAATATCTTGGCAGAAAGCCATTAATAGTATGATGGAACAAGTTGATATAGATCACTAACTTATAGTTTAACTCCTTTTTCACTATGGATACTGGAATTTAGATGTCTTAACTGGGAATGATCCATCTCTGATCATTTACCTAGTGTCACTTGAGCTGGTGCATGTAACTAGCTAGACCTTAATCTAGGTCTCTTTCATAGAAACGACCAAAATATGCTAACCACTTATGACATATAAAGTAAAATGATGAACTTTGCATTAAATTTACACTTAGAGGTTAAGACAAAAAGTGAGAGAGCAAGACGTACATCTCAGAATCCAGAAGCTTAAATAAAACATTTAATTTATAAGAAAAAAGAATAGAAGCAGATCATACAATGTTGGTTTTAAATATACTTACTTATAAGGATTTGATTAGTGTATTAGTTTCTTAGAGCAGTCATATTTATGACTTATGATTACCCAAACATGCTTTGTAATTCTAACAAACACAGAAACTTAAGTTTGGATAGTCAAATAACAGAAAAATATTTTGCATTGTTTTTCAATGCAGGAAAAAAAATACTGTTAGTAAGTTCTAACTTAACAAGCAAGTAGTGTCTCAGTAAGTTTGTTTTTGGAATACATTCTGCATTCTTACAGTGTTGGCAAAGAGAAACCACTAATTCCATTTGCTTTACAATTTCTCTAAAGTAATGCCTTTCTTGTGTGAATTCAAGCATCTCCTTAAAAATAAAAAATCAATTATCTGTGTTCTCGTTGTTAACGCTCTTCCTAGGATGGTGTGTCTAATAGACCTAAGTCAGACATTGATTGTATTTACTGTAGGATAGAAAATGTCCTAGCTTTTTGATAGGGTTTGTTTTGTTTGCTTATTTTTGTACTGAAAACATGTACGCTTTGGAGATGAAATACAAATTTGGGATCTAACACTAAGTTGGAGAGGATAACAGTAGATGAGGCCATGCTGGTTCAATAATATTAGGAATAATAATCAATAAAGAGGGTTAATCTAAGTATGTTTGGACTGACCAGTTTAAAATTTTTTAATCTACTCAGATAATTATTTTTGGAATCAGATATTTAATTGTGTCCTGTTTCCTGAATGGATAACTGTGTTTAACAAATTCTCCATCATTCATTCGATTTTACTAGTAAGAACTAAGGAGCCAGATGCTGAGATGAAAACCTGCTAACTCAGAGAAGTAGAGAAAGTTCTCAAACTGAATGTCCCTTCCTCCTGTTTCCTGTGAATCTCTTTATCCATCCTCCTGACTACCTTTTATTTCCTATGGTTTTTCTTATGTTCACTTCCTGTCAACTGGTTGCTTACTCCATCTCTTAGTCTATGGTTGACTTTATTTAATGAATTTTGTCTATAATATGCAAACAGAACGCTCATGGATTGAAATATGTGCTAGGGCTGAGTCATACCATAACTAGAAATAAGTTTTTCCAGTAAGTAATACAATCTCAGGTTCAGAGTGTGATCAAATGTACTGCAACACTTCTCTTTTTTTAACTAAACAAAAAGGAAAGGTTTTTAACTCTAACGAAGTAAAACTATTTACAATAATAAAGCTATTTCGGTGTCCAGATTGTTTGTAGTTTTGAGTTTAAAGTTCTATAAAATATTTAAGTCAGCCTCATGAATGCAGCAGTTTGAATGTCTACAGCTGCTCACTAGTCCAGAGCTCCGTGCCAGGATTTCAGGCCAGTCTGCTGGAGGTAGACTCAGCATCACTTGGCCAGTTTAGTCTTTTTTCTTGATGATCCGTCCTTTATTTTCACATGTTTCACTTGTCCAGTGGTCCTTAGATTCTTTATTCTCCTGGAAAGATAAAAGCAGAACACCCAACTCCAGCTCAGGTTTTTGGCAGGTTATATGTTTCCTAGGGCAAAATTTTTTTGGAAAAGAAAAAGTATTATCTGTGAATTAGAAAAAAAAAACTTTTAAAAAATTAAAAATATACCTTAGTGTGTATATATACCTATATTCTCCTTTCTCTTTATTTAGAAATTCAAGGTTTAAGTGTATTTATTTTTAGGTCACAAAGGACATTGACAAATGTTTGTGGACTCTCTTTTGCTTTATGAAAAGTCCCCAGTTGCCAACTTAGGATAAATATATCCATAATTAGGGTATCATCTGAATTAGTATTGGTCATGTTTACATGCAAGGAGAAGAGCTGCTCTTTGTTCTTATGTCCATTGGAAATTTGCTGCTTTTCTAGCAACCTTGTTTCTAATAACCTTAAAGAGGGATTTTATAATAATCTGTATATATGACAGACATACCAGTTAGGGGCTCTATGGAGTTTTCTCCCTGGGTAGTGGGGCTAAAGGTAGGCACCATCACAACCTTGTTCACTGTAACTCTAGAATTTAGAATTTAGAAAACGCATAATTTAATCTCTGCTGGGATTAAAGGCGTAGGCTACCACCTTGCTGCTCAAATATTTAGTTTTAGCTCCAAATCACTCTGACTCTTAGAGATTTTGAAAACAATTCTGGACTGTAATAATTCTTAGAGTTTACTTCAAACATATTTCTTAACTGTGTTGATAACAAACAACAAAAATACTGTTTTTATTTAAAAAGAAAACTCAGAATATTTTTATTTAAAAAGAAAACTCAAAAAACTAATTTCAAGGTGATGTGGGCTATATGGCAGTCTACAGTCTAGCATTCTGACATAGGATTAAGTAGTTTAAGAACCATTTTATGCCTGTAAGGCAACTGTACCTTTGGTAAACTATCATTGAAAAAATATTAATTTTTTTTAATTTTTCATACTTGATCAAATGAAAGACATTTGTTTTCGTGAGGACTGAATAAACCAGCTGTCTGGTGAACTATCACCTCTTCTTATTCATGAAGTCTTTCCTGTTCAAATCTGTCTTTATCAATCTTGATGGTATTTGCAGCTTTTCTTCTGTGGAAACAAAGGCAAAACCTTTCCCCAGTATAACACATATCCTACTTTCTATTCTGATGTCACTACATTTTAAAGACATACAGGTTAATTAGTTCAGTTTTTTTTCTGCTATCCAATGTCTCTCTGCAGCGGTTGTTCCTTTCTCACTGGCATTTTTAAAATCCAAGTTAATAAAGTAAATAAAGCACTTGAGGAAGAATCTAATTAGTTCTTTTTATAAACTAAAGTCTCTTGCTTTTGGGATATTTGTTGTTAATCTCTGTCAAAAAAAATTGCCACAGGCTCCTTGCCAGTGTCTGTTTTCTGCACATAATAAGACAATTTCAGAATTAGTAAAAGGTACCAGTTTTTGTCTATCCCTGTTAATTGATGAAGTCTCATTTTTCTTTTCAGAATCAATTTGGAAACCTTTTCTACACAGTTCATTTGGGTCATTAATTTTACTTGTTTATGTGCTAAAAAAAAATAGCCTTTCTACAATATTATCTTCTCTTTGCATAGAAATTCCTGTTGGATGAGTGGAAGGCAAATAATAGAAATATGATCAAGTTTTGGATCCAGTCAATCCACGTGTGCACACTGTAGCTTCTTTTCTATCAGTTCAGATTCTCAGCCTCAACTGATAACTTCCTTGGACTATTTAAGACCTTATCACCTTACAAGATTTGAAATAGATTACTTAGCTCTTGAGTAGTTAATCCATTTGTGAGCTGTAGCCAGTTAATATCTCCCAGAAATCATTGAGTTTGTAATTGATCTCTCTGGAATTGTATTTTCTGTGAACCTATTTTATATCCTAGATACTTGCTAGACCCTCCTATTTTTATTTTTTCAGGAACAATTTGTAATCCCCAGCAAGGCAAAATTCTTTTTACTTTATTCAATTTTTTTTTCTAAGCTATCTGCATCCAAATCAGCCAGTAAGATATCCATATAATGACAAATTTTAAATTGAGGAAACTTTAAAAATTATTTCTAATGGCTGTTGCACAAAATATTGATACTAGGGGGAGCTGTTTAACATTCCTTGTGAAAAACTTTCCACTGATATCCTTTATAAATCGGCACTGTGAAAGGAAATTTTTCTTTATCTTGTTTTTATAAAGATTTTTTTAAAGCAGTCTTTTAAATAAATTAGTCACTATAATAGATCATTCTTTTAGGTAATAAAGAAAACAAGGGAATTCTAGGTTGTAAAGAGCCCATTTGTTGGGTGCTGGCATACCCAGACCCATATACTCTGTGTCAGGCTAAAAAAGCCTGGTCAAGGTCAGTGCCCTTTTGTTTACTTCCCTGATCTTGTGTGCATCAACACCCTGTTTTGCAATCAGTGGTTTTCCTGTTATGATGAGGAGTCTTGTACCCGTTGCCAGAGAACACACTGACAGGTACAGGAACCCAGGGCAGGAGAACTTAAGGGGTATATAAGCTTGCTAAATAAAGGCTGGGGGCAGCAGAAGCAGCTGATCTCCCTGGATGATGGAACTGACTGTCTCTTGAGTGCTGATTTAACCCTGAAGACCCTCTCCAGGCTCGGCTACACTAGGCTGGACGCGGCACCCATTGATTGGCTAAATCACCTTATTTATGGCTCTTAAATCTGTTAACATTTCCCATCTTTCAGATTTCTTTTTGATGACAAACATAAGAGAATTCCAAGGATTGGTCAGTTTTTCAATATCTTCTAGTAATTTTTTCTCATATCGAAGGTCATTGCACCCACACAGGTTTTGCAGGTACCTGTTTTAAAGGTAGACAGTTGGTACCTTTGGGAGATCAATAGTTGGCGTGTCTTGTTTAATGTACAACCGGAACGGTTGAGACTGTTCTTGGTAGTTTCTTTTTTTGTTTTCAGAAGCACTTTTGAAAGGTTTGTTTCTGAGACTGGAGGAATGTTAATCTGTTTTTCCACTGCTGCAACAAATCACGTCTCCATAAATTCATGGTTATACTAGCCACATACGGCTTTAAGTTTTCTATTTATCTTTCTGGTCCTATGTTCACCTTAAACTTTATTTTACCTGAGAATAATGTTCTAATCCCTAGAGGCCAATTGGGATGCTGAGATTTTGGTGAAATTTGTACATATCTACTCCTGTATGTACTGAATCTTCAATCTCAATACCATTTATTTGTATTTTTAGCTTTGGTACGTGATTATTTATAGCAGTTTGCCAAAATACTTGTTTTCTGGTATCTCCTGAATTTTTTGTTTTATTTACTGAAGCTGTTCTTTCCTTGATTGCATCTAGAACAGTGTTTTTAACATCAGGAATAAGTATGAGCAAGTGTTACAACTCTGGGGTGGGAGTGATTGTCCTGAAAGTCGGGCTGTACCTGGAGTGCTGTTAAGAGGGCTCTGACAACTGGAGCTACAGTAGGACAGTTCAGCTCTGGGGAGAAAAGGTGTACCTGAAGCTGAGGTGTGGTGGAGGATATCTCCTCACAGGATATAGCAATCCTGCTCCTTTCTTGAAGAGCTGCTAGAGCTGAGTTTTGCTTTGCTGCCCCCCCCCCCCTTTAAGGAGGCTTCCTCTCCAGCCCAAGATGTTACTACTTTTGCTTCAATCTGCTATAGGAAATACTCCTACAGAAATGTAGCAATCTCCTCCAGCTCTATTGAAAAGTTACCTTTTTCTGTGCTACCTTGTTCTGGACTCCTAAAGGAATGTCTCTGCAAGGTATTTTGTTTTGTTTCTGTTTTTGCTCCTTCCACTAAGGAATGTCCCAACAGATTCTTCTGTCTTGCTTCCTTGCTTAGTCTCCCTACCTAATTACCCTTTGCATTCTAAATTAATATTTTCAAAAGCCAAAGGCTCAATATTTGTGTGACTTCTGACTCTGCCACTATTCTATTTGTAGCTGAGGTCAATTTTTGCAAGAAATCAATGATGGCTTCTTTTGGGCCTCATGTACGTGACTGAGCCTCCTTTTCTGATTCTTAAACCTTGTCCTAAGCATTTAAAGCTGCAAAACAACATAATACCAAGGTGTGATCATCAGATTCAAGCTATTTTTGTAACTCAGCATATTGACTTTCACTTAGAAACTGATCTTAGGAAACATTAATTCCTCGTAATACCTCCTTACTATTTCATTGTTCCATGGCTCTAGCTTTCTCTTTCTGCCATGTGTACCATTGTAACTAAGGACCAGCTTCTGTTGCCATTTTTTTTTCACTCTTTGAGGATAATTCTATTTGAGTTGCCCATGAACTTAATATCTGCTTCACAAAGAGTGAAACAATTGCTTTCTTAAATATCCTTAAATCTTATATTTCTTTAGGATTTTTCTTAACTTCATAATCTTGTGGCTGCTTATTATCTTCTGATCCTTCTTGCATAGTAATTGGACAAACAAAAGTTGGTTTCCTGACAACCTTGGCCCTCGTTCAGTTTTATCATGCAATGTCAAGGTAGGTTCATTCTAAATTCCTGTGTCTTGAGTATTTTTCTTATTTTTATTTGCAATTCTTTCTAAGGCTTGTATCTTATCATCCCACTTTCCATATTTGGCACAAAAACACTGGCTATTAAGACCAAAATATGAATTATCTGACAGTAATTATAATGGTATTACATCAATCTCAGTTAAGTCATATGCCTGCTTCTAATTTTAAACCATCTAAAGTCGCACTGTACTGAATCCTAATGCCCTGTATTGTATTTTCCATCCTTAATGTGGCAAAGATTGTTCATTTTAGTATTTAACTCTACGTGAGGATTTCTCAGGTGTCCTACCAAATCTGATGTCTTCTCTTCTCAGTTTGTTTGCAGCTGCTGTGATTCATTTTTCTGTCTGTGGGTTTTGCCGCACATTGGAGTGCCAAGTGTTCTTTTTGACTAAATCTCAATCTTTCAATTTTGCCAGTAAAGACTCGGGAGCCAAATGCTAGTATGAAGTCCTGCTAGCTCAGAGATTGAGAAAGCGCCCAGGTAACCTTCCTCCTCAGCAGAAAGTCCCAGAAAGAAACTACCTTTTTCCTTCAGCATCTCAAACTGAATGTTCCTCCCTCCCATCTGCTTCCCGTGAATCTCTTTATCTGTCCTCCTGGTGATGCTCTCTTTATCTATCTGTCCTCCTGGTGATGCTCTCTTTATCTGTCTGTCCTCCTGGTGATGCTCTCTTTATCTGTCTGTCCTCCTGGTGATGCTCTCTTTATCTGTCTGTCCTCCTGGTGATGCTCTTTATCTGTCTGTCCTGGTGATGCTCTCTTTATCTGTCTGTCCTGGTGATGCTCTTTATCTGTCTGTCCTGGTGATGCTCTCTTTACCTGTCTGTCCTCCTGGTGATGCTCTCTTTACCTGTCTGTCCTCCTGGTGATGCTCTCTTTATCTGTCTGTCCTCCTGGTGATGCTCTCTTTATCTGTCTGTCCTCCTGGTGATGCTCTCTTTATCTGTCTGTCCTCCTGGTGATGCTCTCTTTATCTGTCCTCCTGGTGATGCTCTCTTTGTCTGTCTGTCCTGGTGATGCTCTCTTTATCTGTCTGTCCTGGTGATGCTCTCTTTACCTGTCTGTCCTCCTGGTGATGCTCTCTTTATCTGTCTGTCCTCTTGGTGATGCTCTCTTTATCTGTCTGTCCTCCTGGTGATGCTCTCTTTATCTGTCTGTCCTCTTGGTGATGCTCTCTTTATCTGTCTGTCCTCCTGGTGATGCTCTCTTTATCTGTCTGTCCTCCTGGTGATGCTCTCTTTATCTGTCTGTCCTCCTGGTGATACTCTCTTTATCTGTCTGTCCTGGTGATGCTCTCTTTATCTGTCTGTCCTCTTGGTGATGCTCTCCTGCTCTTTTTTCTTTTTCTTATGTTCACTTACTGCCAACTAGTTGTTTGCTCTACCTCTTGATTTATGGTTGGCTTTATTTAGTTCTGCTTTTAGTATTCAAGCAGAAAGCTCTTGGATTAAAGTTGTGTGCTAGGGCTGAGCCACAGCACAACCAGAAATAGGTTTTTGTAGTAAATAATAAAATTTCAGGTTCACTATGTAATCAGATATCCTGCAACAGATGTTTAGTAGCCACCCATCCCAGCAATTTATAAAGGTCATGTGTTTTTCTAGTGCCACATAAATGTTTACATGTGTGCATATTCAGTTCTGTTTTTGCTTATTTTTACAAATAATAATATAAATACCATATTATTTACCTATGGCATAGTAGTTAAATGTCATTTAATAGACATGTTTTCCAAGCAAAATTTTAGTGAAAATCAGAAACTACCTTTAATGTGTAGCTGTATTCAACATGTTTAAGTTTTTGTTTGTTTTAAATGTACCATTTTTCAACAATGGCCTCATATCTTGCGAAGTTTATTCTTAAGTACTTAATATTTTTTTATACAATAATCTTAAATTTATATTAATTTCTCTCTTATCTCTCCCATATATTCCCACACACACAACTCCCTATGGAAATTGTGTGTGTGTGTGTGTGTACACATGTATCTGTGTGTACATATATATTATGCCTAGTATATAAATATACTCTGACCATTTAGTGTTCAGGGCTGACCACTGAATTAGATAACCAGTTAGGGGCATTATCCCCCGGAAAAAAACCCTATTTCTCCTGCCCTGAGTTTTGCTCATTTGCCTGTATTTCTTTGTCTGTGGATGTTTCTACTCTATTTCAGGTCTTGTTAGATGGCCATATTGTTTTGCTATGTCATTTCCAGGAGACACATTATCACAGAAAATTTTCTGGCCTTCTTCCTCATGCAGTCTTTATGCCCCCTTTTCCACAATGTCCCTTGAGTTTTGGCCTTGCACCTCATTTTCACTTGTTCTGAATTTTAATCAATTGTGGTTTTCTGTCTCCTATCTGTTGTAAGGAGAAGTTTCTTCTGAGGGATAAGGGTTACATTTTACGTGGCTGTTAGGTACAGTTCCAGTGATGGAGACAGGTGAGAAGCAGATAGTGACTTGTTTAAAGCAAATGACAGACCTGAAGACTTAACACACTCACAGGATAACCTTTATTCAGCAATGGAAAGAACCTTATATACCCTCCTCCCGGCACCCATTGGCAGCTGAAGACTCTCCCAGCCATGCTGTCTCTCTCTCATTGGCCTCAGCATCTCATGAGTCACCAGGTGCAGTGGCAAACTCCAAGCTAGCTCAGCAGAAGTAGCCAATGTGTATGCCTAGGATACATAACCCAGAACAGGGCAACTGTGTTTTCATCAGGCCCTAGTTTGACTGCATTTCTCCTACACATGGCCTCTCATAGCCCTAGGTGGTTGGCTAGGTTTCTAGTACCAGGCATGAAAGCTATTAGTTACCACCAAGATCAGTGCCACTATGGACCCTTATGGTTATCATGGTTCATAGGTATTACAGCTGGGTAAGGCTATTGGTTGCTTTCACTCCCTTGGAAGCTTGCATAGTACCTGCCAGTGATGTAAAAGCTAACTCTCAGAGAGGAGGCTTTCAAATCAGATCCAGCTCAGTTCTTCCAGGTCTTGTATCTGAAGTTCATGGTATCTACAGCAGTAGAGTGTGACCTTCAAGCTCTGTACTACAACCAAGGGCAACAGCAATAACACTTACTGAACACTTATTGATTGGGAATGTCTTGGACTCTCCTTACCAACAACTCAAAAATTGGGTTCTCATGCCTGCTGTTAGAGTTTTGTTAGATAACCTATGTCTCTTGTGGAGGAACAGTCAGTTTTAATGGTGTGTGTGTGTGTGTGTGTGTGTGTGTGTGTGTGTGTGTGTGTGTGTGTGTGTGTGTGTGTGTGTGTGTGTGTGTACACATTATTTGCTTCAGTTGAAGATTAGACTTTGATTCTCACATGGTGTGAGATTTCAGATGGATTTTTTTTTTTAAAACTTTTGTATGTTGTTGTTTTGCCTGTATGTGTCTGTGCATCACTTACAGGCAGTTTCCATTGATCCCAGAAAAGGGTATTGGATCCCCTGGAACTGGGGTTACAGATGATTGAGCTGCCATGTGTGCACTGGGAATTGAGCCGAGGTCCTCTGGAAGAACAGCCAACTGCTGAACCATCCCTCCAGCCCTATGATTTTTGTTTGTTGATTGAATGTACACAGATAAAATTGTCTTTGGATTACTTTGCTTTTGTGCATATGCATTTTACTGTATTTGTATCGATCACTTTTCTCATTGCTGTGACAAAATACCTGAAACAGTTTCAGGGAACAGCAGCAATTCTTTAGACTCATGGTTTCAGATGTTACAGTCTTTGATCTTTCTGGGCCCGTGGTGACACAGGAAGCAGTTAGAGGAGACTGTTTTCCTCATGTGGACAGGAAGTAATAGAGGGCCAGAGCCAGATACGATATTCAAGACATGTATCCACTGGCATGTAGCCTATTTCTTGTAGCCCATATGTCCTGAAATTTTTTCAGACATTCAAAAATAGTGCTGCCAGCCAAGCCTGTAGGGGACGTTTTACATTCAAACACAAGTATCTAAAAATCTTTGAGTTTCCTTAAGTCTATGTTAGATCAGTGCATTGTATGTATTATTTGTATCTATGAGAGAGGACTTTGAATAATTTGTATCTGTTCAGAGAAAATAAAAAATTTTTGTTTCTTTAATACTTGTGGAAGCTTTAAACAAAGATGATTGTAATTTTTTCAGAAATTTGGATTTTGTAGATTTGGAGAGATCTACAGCCCTTGTTCTGTAGAAAACATATATGATATTGCGTGCAGGGATGACCCATCAAGACAATATCTCAAATACACAAAGAATACAAACTACTTAGGTTTGAAGAAGAAAGATACAGAAGTTGCTGGTCAGTAAAAACAAAAACCATTGAGCATGCTAATTAAAATTAAAAGGGCTTATGAAATATTCTAGTGTATTTGTGTTTATGCATAAATTTCTTATGAATTTAGAAAACAAATATGAACTTTAAAATATTAGAAACAAAAATCCCATCCAGTTACAGTGTAAGTGAGATACGGTGGTCTCAGTATATTAAACTTTCAATTTTTACTTTACCAGTTGGAGTCATTCGATGCCCAGTTTGCAGTCAAGAATGTGCTGAGAGACACATCATAGACAACTTTTTTGTGAAGGACACCACTGAGGTTCCCAGTAGTACAGTAGAAAAGTCTAATCAGGTAAGTGTAAATTCAAGCCTTTACTACATATGAAGAAGCTTAAATGTTGGCGAAGTCTATACAAAAAGCCAAACTTTAGAACCTTAATAGATAAAATTATATCTTTTTTAAGTGTATGAACAATTGTGAACAGTTGAGCATAGAAATAAAATGGTGCCAGTATAGAAAGCCCATGATTTCATCACATTTCTTTATGCTATAGAGAAACATTATGCTATATTTAACATTATTTAATTTATTTGTGCCAAATTAGTGGGTGTTGAAATTGTTACTTTTCTTTTTTAAAAGGCTTATTTTTCTGTTTACTGGTGTTTTGCCTGCATTCCAGTAAGCATACTGTGTGTGTGCAGTGCCTATGGAGGCCAAAAGAGTCTAGTGTGCAGTGCCTGGAATTCAGTTAAAAATGGTAACCAACCATTTGAGAGTATTGAACCTAACTCACGCCCTATGCAAGAGCTGCAAATGGCCTTTAAACATGGAGCTGTCTTCAGCCCCAACCTCCTTTTATAAACTGTATTACTGATGAAATAAAATACATTATGTTTTTCATTTTAAAAATCATTTTTAATTTGCACATATGGTGCATATGTCTGCACACTTGATGGCTTAAAAAAATCAGAGGCCTACTTGGTGAAGTTGGTGGCCTTTCTCCTTTCATAGACTCTGGGAATCTATCTTAGGCCATCAGGCTTGCGTTGTTGGACAGGAAATAGCTCTATATGCTGAACTATCTCATACCCAGAGGTTTATATGTATACAAAAGCCTTGCATGTTTGTGGCACTGCTTGAAATCTTTGGTTAGTAGCGTTGCCCAAGGTGCTAAATTTAGATGTGCATCAATATTTTCTCTTTATCATCCTAAGCTTTAATGTGCTTTATCCCTGGGCAGAATCTGTGGTCTTCTATTGTGGGATAGCCCTGTTAAGGTGAATTCCCTTGTATGTGCCAAGTACAGTAAATTTGTATACACATGAATTTTGATTCATTGGTACCTCCTAGATGGTTTATTTGTAACAGAAGATCCAGGAAAGAGTTAAATCTAGTTCTAGTTAGGAAAAATTATGAATTTCATTTGTTGAGAATTTATTTTTATGTGTGACTAGTTTTTGTGCCCCTCCCCCCTTTTTCATTTTCAACGTTTTTATCCTTAGGTGTAACAAGGATTTAGAGGTCACTTTATTTTTAAAAGAATTTAGTTGATACTAACAGTATCCACCTTGTTCAGTTTGCTGCAGGGAATAAACTATCTCCTTGTGAAACGAACTTTATATAATGGAATTTGCTAGTGTGGAATTGGTGTTCCTTAAGTGCAATGTGTAACATGCAGAAGACCCTGGGCTCATTGGCCTGCTCTAAGGGTATTTATGTAAAATCTGATTTTGGAGACTATGGGTTTGTAGCCCTGTCTGTGGCACTTGCTGGAGGTTTGGTTTTGTTTTGGCAATAGACTTTTGCATGCAGGTCAGGGTGGCCTTGAACTCACAATCCTCTGCTTCTCTTCCAGGATTATAGGTATTACTACATCTTGCTCCTATTTTGCATTTTATATCTTGTTTCATTTACCAGAGATCTGGAACAGTACATATTAGATCTCTCTCTCTCTCTCTCTCTCTCTCTCTCTCTCTCTCTCTCTCTCTCTCTCTCTCTCTCTCTCTCTCTCTGTGTGTGTGTGTGTGTGTGTGTGTGTGTGTGTGTGTGTGTGTGTGTGTCTTCCCATCTGTCCATCCGTCCCCTACAGTGGAAGATTAGAAATGTGTCATCCTTATAGACACAGTAGTTGAACTTAAGAGGATACCCTAGATCTAGCAAAAAACTACAGAATCAGAGGGAGAGAAGTGGCAGATCCAGAGTAGCATTCAGGAGGCAGAGGATTGGCAGATTGGAAAAGTGATTGGTAGCCCTGGCAAGCTCTTATCAGCAATGTGAGAGAAGGTGAAGATGATAAGCCCTAAGGAAAGTTTTATCATCCTTGGTTCTTGCAAGTATTTATTTGGAATTTGGCAACTTCAAAATGATGTGCAGTTTTTGCTGTCAGCCACAAAGATAATTAAATGGTGTTGGCACTGTGGACACCATCATACCAGTCAGGTATATATACTAGATGCTCAGACCCTATGTATGTATGTACCCAGTGTACTCTCCAAACCTATTTTACTTCCGAAGTCTTGCATTTTGTTTTCATCTTCACTTCCACTAGCCCTCATACAAATTACCTTTGTGGGAATGCTTTGCACTTTTCTGATCTGTTCTTCACATTGCAGTAATAGAGTTTTTTCTTAATCTTCAGACAAAGCCCATCTTGATCTGACCTCTGCCTGCCTCCTCCCCAGCTCCTTCTCTTGCCGATCTTCCCTTGATTCCTACACTAAAGCGCTGCTTGCTTGCTTTCGGTCTTTTAAACCAGCCATGCTCTTCTTTCATTTTTGTGCTATTCTCTGACAAGAAGGCTTTTCATCTAGTAGCTTTTATAGCTCGGTGTTGATGAAGTCTTTTTAGGAAAAAGCTTAGCTTAGTAAATCCTGTGTAAGCATAGTTTTTTGCCCATTTCCTTTATATTGGCACTTCTTAATAGAATGATCATTACAGTATTGTGTCTTTCCCATTTAGTCTTAAGAACTTAGTAAAATATGTATCATTACCCTCACTTTTGAGTGATGAGTTCTGTATCCTGCTTGACCATTGTTGTAGTTATGGTTTCTGTTCCTTTAATAAAACACCATGACCCATAGTAACTTGGTGAGTAAAATGCAACAGTTCATATAGGAAGTTACTGCAGAAAATTCAAGGCTGGAACCTAGAGGCAGAGGCTAAAGCAGAGGCCATGGAGAAAGGCTGCTGACTTCATTCCTAGTCCCAAGGTGCCTGCTTCTGTAAATTCAGTTGGGTGCCATCAAGCAAACACAACCTCCCACCAAGTGGGAGTGAAGACCATTACCCAGAATCTTTGGTCATATGATGCAAGCTTTCTTTTCTGGCAGACAGGGCTGTCTTTCTAAAGTAGAGTTTGAGAAAAGAGCCTCAGAGACAGGAGAAGGTAGGGCTTTATAGCCCAAAACTGCAAGATAAGGGATTTCAAAGGTTGGGGATGTCAGAGGAATTTTGGTTTATAACTCAGAACTACCCAGAGATTTCACTGCCCACAGTGAGTTGTATCCTTTCCCATATTAATCCTTAATCAATACAACACCCCACAGTACCTAGCCTCAATGCTTGGAATGACTAGTATATTGAACTATGAAGAAAAATGTACTAAAAATTATTTTAGAAATACTTATCTTTAATTTATTTGTAAGAGTGTTTTGCCTATATGTGTTTATGAATATGTACCAAAAGCATGCCTGGTGCCTTCAGAGGCCAGAAGAGAGCATTGGATTCACTGTAACTGAGGTTACAGATGGTTGTGAGCAGCCATTTGGGTGCCAGGAACTGAACCCAGTGTTATCTACAACTGTTCTTAACTGCTGAGCCATATCTCCCAATTCTTAATCTTTTTAAAGATTTGTTTTTATTTTGTGTGTATGAGTGTTAATATACATGTTTATATGTGCACCGTATGTATTCCTGGTACCTGCAGAAGCCAGAAAGAGAGTGTTAGATTTCCTGAAACTAGAGTTACAGAGAAGTGATAAGTGGGTGCTGGGAATCACACACAGATCCTCTGTGAGAACAACATGTGCTCTTAACACTTAAACACTTGAAGTGATTTCTACATGCATCATTTGCATAGTGCCCGGAATGTTTAGTATATAAATCTAAAGGCTAAGATGAAAATGTGTTTAAATAATCTTTGTCCAGTCTGGTGTTGCACCTTTAATCCTAGACCCCAGGAGGCAGAGTTGAAGGTCAGCCGGGTCTAAATACTGAGTCCCAGGCTAGCCAGGGATACATAGTGAAAGACCTTGTCCAAAAAAGACAATTTTTATGCATAATGTCTTCATTTTAAATCCATATAGCTTAATAATACATCAATTTAAACTTAGGATAATGTAAGAAAACTGACAGTGTATTTGGTTGATATCATTTTATTCTTAATACTTTTCAGCAGTTTATGTGACCAGATTCTTTTATTATTAGGTATGTACAAGCTGTGAAGATAATGCGGAAGCTAATGGGTTTTGTGTAGAGTGTGTTGAATGGCTCTGCAAAACGTGCATTAGAGCTCACCAGCGGGTGAAGTTCACAAAAGACCATACAGTCAGGCAGAAAGAAGAAGTATCTCCAGGTAATGATTCAATTTTGTGATTTCTTTTTATCTCTCTGAAACTTTTTATTTCCTATACTGACTTATTTTGATACAGCTCTATCAACATTACATGCACTTTAAAATATGCTTTTTGATACAAAGATGTCAACATTCTAATTAAAATTATACTTACAAGTGCTGATAAATATGAATTATAAAAAGTATTGAATCTTGCTTTAATTCATAGTTTCAACTCTTCCTGCTTCTTCAATTTGGTGCGATCAAGCAAACAAAACCTTTACTTTGTTAATCCCACTGAGTGAGAGTAAAGGCCATTACCTAAAATCACTGGTCATATTATGCAAGTTTTCCTTTCTGGCAGAGAGGGCTGTTTTTCTAAAACAAACACAGGAGAAGGTAGGGCTTTATAGCCCCAACTGCAAGAATAAGAGATCTAAAGGGTTGGGGATGTCAGAGAAATTTTGGTTTGTAGGAATTGTGGCTGAACACTTCAAAGTGACTTGGCAGAACATCTCACCAGAGACATTTAAGGTGAGAGTCACTCCATAGAATAGGGAGCATGGCAGATCCCAGAACGTTCTCAAGCACGGTCAACTGGAATTGTGTAGCAAACAGAAATGAAACTGTTTGACCTTATAACAAAATTGCTTTCTTCCTTAAGATGGAGTCAGGCTGTTTCATCATAACCATTGACCAGCTCTCTAGCCCCACATATATATTGTTCTTTTGCTTAAGATTTTTTTTTCCTAATGTTTGTTTTTGAGTCAACCAGTGTGTGTGCCTTCTTTATAGTCTACATTTTTCTAGAAATGAAAATGACAGATGCCTCCTGTATGATAGGATATAATAAAGAATATAAATAACCATAGTTAGCCTACAGATTCTGTTAGAATCTGTCATATTTAAGGATTTAAATTGGAGGCCAAATAACTTCAGTTGAAAGAGTTGTATGAAAAGTTGTTTGAAGCATGAACCGTGAAGTTTCCACCATCCAGTCTTGTCAGTCTAGATGTTAGTGTAGAAAATTGGATGTGTATATGTAGTTGAGTTAGCTGGGCAGATCTTATAGAAATGGAATAGTGTAAGAGATTCATATAGCTGGATAAAGGATTGGGTGACTTTGGTCTATAATTGGTAAGGGACTGTAATTATAATAACAGCCAGGATAGTAAACTTAAGAAAGTTATAAAGTAGCAGTGATTAGAGTGGGATTGTTGAATTCATAATTAAGGAAATAGAATGATTTTGACCAGCAAAAATTTTATGGTGTGGTTATGGATGAGTGGTTAAAATGAAGCAAAGATCTCTGGTTTGTCTTACAAAGTATAGTTAGAGCTTCTTTCTCAGCATGAGGAAGGTTGGGTAGCATGTGCCTGTTAGCCCAGCACTTGGGAGGAAGAAATGAGAGTCAATCCCATTGTCTAGATTACAGCCTTTCATAATCCAGTCATCTCAGTGGCTGGCTCAACAGCCGAGGACAAGACTTTCCGAACAGGAGCTTTTGGGGGTGGATAGGAGAGGAGGGAACATTTCACATCCGAACCACAACAACTACCCATTAAATTTTCCTATGGTTATTTTCTTTTTCCATTATGAGTTTTATATATTTTTACCATTAAAAAAAAAAAAAAAAAAAAAAAAAAAAAAAAAAACTTAAATGGTAGGTTTGGTTTTTATTTTTACTTGTAGAAGTAGCTCTTTGGGAATATTTACTCAATTATTTATACCCTAAAGTTCACCAGTTTTGTGGGGTTTTCTTTTCAGTTACCTTAATTTCTTTTTAAGTTTCTATTACTAGAGATGCAAGTGGTGGTGCACAACTTTAATTCCAGCATTTAGGAGGCAGAGGCAGCCTGGTCTACATAGCAGGTTCTAGGACAGCCAGAGCTACGTAATAGAAAGAAAGCCTGCCCCCCCCCCCAAACAATTTCTTATTGCTTGGACAGGTGAGCTATATACTTGACATATGTTTTAGGATAAGTGTTTGAATTACATAGTTTTATCACTGTTCCTGTTAATTTTTAAATATTCGGTACTTGTAGGGTTTGGGGATTTTGTTTTTACTTGCTTTCTACTTTGGTAGTTCTATGGATGACTATGATGTATTGCTGTACAGAACCCAAGAGTTATTGTAGTGAAGGATCACCTGGAGCTTCTGGCTCTCCTCTGCCTTCCCTCTCAGCATACCCTGCTTATGAGGTGACTGGTTATGTGTGCTCGCCAGGCACTGCCAACAGGGCGATACTCCAAGAAGGAAAAAGGAAGGAAAATAACCCAGATTTTTGGTTTTATTTTTATTGTCAATTTTTCATTAACTCATAGTAAGGCAATATAAATCTATTAACTCAAATTTCCTTTCCAGCTATTCCTAAGGTTTTTCTTAGAATTTTAAATCATATAAGTATTTTAGATGTCTCCAATATTTGAATTCAGTAAAGTTTGCCTGGAGGGGAGTTTTCTTCTTCTTCTTCTTCTTCTTCTTCTTCTTCTTCTTCTTCTTCTTCTTCTTCTTCTTCTTCTTCTTCTTCTTCTTCTTCTTCTTCTTCTTTTCTTCTTCTTTTCTTCTTCTTCTTCTTTTCTTCTTCTTCTTCTTCTTTTCTTCTTCTTCTTCTTCTTCTTTTCTTCTTCTTCTTCTTCTTCTTCTTAATAGAAGCCATAAAAACTGTTTGAACCTAAAAAAGATTGGTTTATGCCTGTACTTTTTTGAGAAAGGACTCTGTCTGTTTAAATAAGGATTTGTTAATACAGCTGGGAATGTAGCTCAGTGGTAGAGTGATCCCAGATCACAAATAATAAACCTCATCCTAATTTTAAAAAAAGATTCATTTATTGTAAATGTATGGTGTGTTCTGTGAGTATACCTCATCTATGCAGTGCCTGCAGTGGTCGGTCATAAGAGAATATCTGAAGCAAAGTCACAGGCAGCTTGGAGCCACTTGGTATGGTTGCTTGAGTCCTCTGCAAGAGCGAAAGGCTACAGAGGGTTAGAACCTAGGATATGAGGAAATGGCTCAGTTAGTAAAGTACTTGCTGAACACGGACAAGGACCTGAGTTCAGTCACTAATATCCACATTTAAAAAGCCTAGCATGATGACTCTTGTAATCTGAGTGATGAAGCATCTGGGCATGGGAGACACAGACACATGCTGATTCCTGAATCTTATTGGCCAGGCAGTCTAGCTTATTAGACAGCTGTAGGTCCTAAAGAGAAGCTCAAAAACAGGTGACTCTCAAGGAATGTTAGCTCAGGCTTATCTTGTCTCTATACACACACACTACACATACGTGTACCCAAACACACATAAGCACAAATAAAAAGTTTAGAATATATAAACTAAAAAATTAGACACCCTTCAAATCCAGTCAGTAAAAGAAGTAAATATGCATAGTAACTATATAAAAAAAAGTCCAGTTGCCTAAGCCATTCATAATATGCAAATGAAACTGCATTTATGTTTTATCTTATCATAGTCAGAATGTTTATAATAATAAAAGATCTAACAAGGATGTAGGGAGAAAAGAACCCTTATAGTTGATGGGAGTATATAATGCAGTCTTCTCACAAAACTAAAAATAGCTAGGGATTGTTACTGGGTGGTAAAATACTTGCTTAGCTTATATAAAGCTGGGGGAGGGGGATTTACAAACTAAAAATATGGCTGTCCTATGAAGAAGAAATAATGCATACAGCAGAGAAGCATTCTCAACTATGGCCCTATTCATGAGAGCCAATTTGTAGGCCCAGCCCAGGCCAGCCCACCACTTTTTAAGAAAATTATTTTTTATGTGAATGGGTATTTTGCCTGCATGTATGCCTGTGCATTACCACATTAGTGGTGTCTGTGCATGTGGAGACCTTTAAGAAGTCATCTGACCATGGAGCTGTAGTTGTAGAGGTTTGTGAACTGCCATGTTGCTGGGATCAAAGAGCAGCAGATATGCTTAACTGCTGAGCCATCTTTCTTTCCATTTCCAGTCCATTCTGATTCTCCAGTCTCATTTAGGACAGAAAACAGATTATACTCAGCAGTACTGTCTTAAGACTTTTTTGTTGTTTGTTTTTGCTTGGGGGGGGGGGGGGCACCTCCCAGCTCCCAAAGAAATCACACACTCAGAGGCTTATTCTTATTTATAAATGCCCAGCCTTTCCTTAACTTAAATTATCCCAGCTACCTTTTGCCTCTGGGATTTTTCTTTTCTATTCCTGTATTTCTTTCTTTACTCCATTGCTGGTTGTGTAGCAGAATGGCTGGCCCTTAGGTTTTCCTCCTTCTCTGGCTATTTCTTCCTTCTCTTCCCAAGTTTCTCCTTCTGTTTATCCTCTCTGCCTGCCAGCCCTGCCTATTTCTCTCTCCTGCCTCTCTACTGGCCATTCAACTCTTCATTAGAGAACGCTGTTAGGTGTTTTAGACAGGCAAATAGCACAGCTCCACTGAGTTAAACAAAGCAGCACATATTCACATCATCAAACAAATGTTCCAGAGTACAAACAAAAGTAGCACACCTTAGAATAATATTCTGCAACACTTTTCAATTCTGGAAACTACATTTTGTTACATATAGCCATTTAAATTACTCCTTCAATAAAGTGAAAAGTCTTACTGTCTTTCTTAAGAAATGCTTGAAAGTGTTTTGTTATTGTACTTAGCATGTGAGCATATGTGTGGGAACCTTGTGGAAGACATCCTGTGGGAGTTGGTTCTCTCCTTCCACTATGTGGGTCCTGGGGATTGAACTTTCTAAGTTCATCAGGCTTGGAGACATTCCTTTAGTCACCAGCTTTGAGACTATTTAATATTTCAAAATCTGTAATATAGTGGTTGTTAACTGCATAGATGAAAGAAATGTAGTCCTTCTATGTCCATGGAATTGAATAGTTTTTTTTGCTCAGTTACATAACTTTTTCTTTTTGCTTTTTTTTTTCTTTCTGTTGTTTTTGCAGAGGCAGTTGGTGTGAGCAGTCAGCGACCAGTGTTCTGTCCGTTCCATAAAAAGGAGCAGTTGAAACTTTACTGTGAAACATGTGACAAACTGACATGCCGGGACTGCCAGCTGCTAGAACACAAAGAGCATAGGTATCACTACCTTTTGTTATATTCAGATCAGCAGCACACCATTTCTGTGGCTTAGGAACTACAGCTGCTCTAGCTAAATGACAGTTTGTATGTGCTTTTGTTTGGCCAGTTGCAAGCTGGCTTATTTATACGGGGGTTTCTCAGTTTCAGTTTTCTTTATATTTTTGTCCAGACAGTACATTGAATGCTATGTATTGTATGGTGGTTAGCAGCATCCTGTTCTCTATCACTTGGGTGCTAATGTTAATCCCACCAATCTAGAATAAGACCACTAACACAATTCAAAGTCAACTTTGAAGTAAACTTTAATTAAATACTGGCCAGGCCCCTACCCAGATTCCTGGGAAATGGCCCAGAATCACACTTTACAGTAACTTAAGTATTTCCCATCAGATCCAGTCTGGGGCAGGCTTACATCCTGAATGTATCTCCAGCCTATATCCAATCAGGGCAAGCATGCATTCTGATGAACCTCAAACCTACATTCAGTCAGGGGAAATTATATTTCCTGCCTGTAAACTTCCTGCACACATGTGATCAAGCATATCCAATGCAGATGTGTCAAACAGACTTGTTTAGGGGAGTGAAAATATGTGGCTTATTATCTCCCATTAGCAATATCCTCCAGCATTTCAGGCGCTATCTGTCCTTGAGCTTGCAAATCAAAAATGTTTTTGTTTCATGGGTCTCTTAGGCATAGTAATTAAAACTTTAAAATGTAACTTTGGCTTTTACATCAGTTGTACCCTGTATGCCTCTGCCCCATTAATGAAAGCTAGAAAAATTTTTAAGATATTCCTAAGAGATGATCAAATGTCCTATAAACAAATTCAGTCTACATTGAGAGTCATGGCTTAACATGCTGTTTATAAAATAACAAGGTATTAGTTGCTAGTGTCACAGAATGGTAGAGCCTTTTTGTTTGCTTTGTGTGGTTTGATGTTTTGTTTTGTTGTTGTTTATGTGGAATCTCACTATGTAGCTCTATCTAGTCTGGAGCTATGTAAACCTAGTTAGTCTCAAACTCATAAAGATAGATGTTTCTTAGTTTTGTGTGCACCATGGCTGTGAATATGTTTATCTGTGTATGTCTATTTGCGTGTTTTTGAGTGCAGGCTTACATGTGCCACAGTGTTTGGAAGTCAGTTGTGTCCTCTCCCTCCCCCCATCTGGGTTCTGTGGCTCTAACTTGGGTTGTGAGGCAAGCAAGTGCTTTTATCTGCTGCTTTATCTCCCTGGCCCTGACTATTTAGGTATTACAGTCTTATCTGGTATTAATTTGTATTTATTTTCTTCCTGGACTGGACATGAACCTTACTAGGATGCAACCTTTGTCTCCTAATATGTTTCTTTCTTTATATTCATATATTATACAAAACAGTACTTTTATTGCCTCAGTCAATATTCATTTAACTTTGCTCCTACCTATGACTTTAATTTTTCTTTATTCCCTCATGGATGTCCTTCAGTATTTCATTTACTCAAGGGCACTTTACTGAGGCTGTACCAGAGTTAGAGCCTCCAGATTATCTGAAATATTTTTTTTTACCATTTTTGTCTTGTTTTGCATTTTAAGACAGGGTTTTATTATATATCTAGCTCTCCTGGAATTCATAGATTCTCGTGCCTGCCTCCCCAGTGCTGGATTTAAAGGAGTGTACCACCATGCCCAGTTCTTCACCTTCATTTGCATTACGAATGTGTCCCTTGGGCAGAATTCTAGGTTTACAGTTATCCTTTTATACTTTAAAACTATTATTAGCTTCTGTTATTTGAGAAAGGGTCTCACTTTTGTATGTAGCGGGTACAATAGTTCTGGATGACTCCAGACTTAACAGAGACCCTCCTGCCTCAGCCTTCCTGCAAGGGTTACAGCTCTTGAGCAAAAGATATCCTGACTTGTCTCCCTGAAGCTGGGGTTCCATGGACAGTGATCTCACTGCAAGATATAGCAATCCTGCTGAGCTGTTACAGTAGAGCTCTGCTCTGTTCATCCCAAGGGACATCCCAGCAGAGACATCTATTTCTTCTCAGCTCCTGCCCAAGATGCTACTTCCTCTGCATCATTCTGCTAAAGGGGAAACCCCTGCAGAAATATAGCAATCTCCTCCTACTCCACTTTTGAACTCTTTTGTATAAATATTTGTATAATGTTATTTACTTATTTCTTTAGGTATCAATTTATAGAAGAAGCTTTTCAGAATCAAAAAGTGATCATAGATACACTAATCACCAAACTAATGGAAAAGACAAAATATATAAAGTATACAGGAAATCAGATCCAAAACAGGTAAGTTTATATTTATGAAATTATATGTTAACCATTTATGTAAATGTATACATTTCTAATTTTTTTCATAATCCACTGTAAAGTATTAATAAGCTTTTGGATTACAAATAGTTTTGGTTGGTAAGGCTTTTTCAGAAACTTAGAAAGTGTTATCTTCACTAACAGTAAAATATATACTAATAGCTTATTAATAATGTATATTTATAATCATCTGGTTTTTTTTCTAACTTTATTTTTTCAAGATTGAGAAAAAGACAAGTTGGCCAATACTGTAACTATTTTAATACTTGACTGTGTACTTAGTAGTTATTTTTATGGTTACTAGTGCTCAAGATGCCTCCCTGGGCCATGATCTTTTAGTCACACAGGGTGGAAATTTTAGTGTACACTGAGACTGGGCATTACTAAACCTTGACCAAACATTTCCTGAGGAGATACAACACCCCAGATAGGGAACCCAATGCACACTTACACACAATATGTATATGTTTATATACATGTATGATACATGTTGTTATATGCACACGCATTTTTGATATGTATACATATGTGTATATACATGCGTGTGTGTGTGTGTGTGTGTGTGTGTGTGTGTGTGTGTGTGTGTAACAGTAATAAAGTATCATGAATTGGAGGGCAGGATTTAGAGGAAAAAGAACCGTAAAAGTCCAATTTTGTGAACCAATGAGTTTTACTGGGGTTACTTATAGGAATATGGGGAGCAAAAATGACTCAGAGACAGCTGCATCACCAAAGCCCACATTAACTAGTATGGGTGGCAGCTCGCAAAGCTGGGAACTGGAACACAGTGCACAGCCCACAGACAGCTCAACAGGCTGGAGAGTGTCCTTGCCCAGGTACCTGAGTTGGTCTAACCTCTTCCATGCAGCTGGGCCTGTTTATTCCTCTTCCAATATGCTGGTCTCAAGAGTGTTTTGCAACTCAGCTTTATTAGTAATAATGTCTTTTGTATTCCTCTGCTTTATGTTCCACCTCAGCTTTCCCAAATGTTGTCTTTCTTTCTGTCTGTATTTCATAGTTATTTTCTCATTATTCTTTTGTTGTTGTTATTCTTACAGCACTTGGCTTTATGTTTACAGAGTAAGTGTTCTATTGAACTGCGTTCCTAGGTTATATTCTAGAGCTTAAACAATTTTCAGATGTCCCTAGTCATCAATATGTTTGAAAATTTCTGAATAATTCTGACATAGAACAAACAGAGAGCCACAGCTTAATGTACTTCTAGGGAAGTACTGGTTATACTGGCTTGTCCACATTATATCATTTATGGATATGTCAACTCTGCATGGACAAGCATTGTTCTCATTTTTGTGGTGATATATTGTATATTTAATAAAATTAGTGTTAACTCAGCTTCACTCTATCTGAGGGAAATTCTCAGGTTTAACGCTTTGTCAGGGAGAAACTTGGTGAACTTGGTCAGTTTCAGGGACTTCCTGAAGCTATTTTTGTTTGTTTACCTTCCCACTTAAGGAACTTCACTGTAGGAAGTTCACTTTATTCTTTTTCTGTTTCTATATACTACTTACCAAGCCTTTTCTGCTCCACGAAGGAAATCAACAGTTCCCCAGCTCACATCCCATTTAGTTCACTTGCTGACATTCACATTCCACCTCCATATGCCAAGCCACACCATGTCCTCTTTGTTTTGTTTTATGAGTAAAAGTAACTTGCTACTGTCTACAGGTCAAGTGCTGGGTAGAAAGACTTTGAATAAATAAGAGAGACTGCTCTGCGCATCTCAGTATTGTTCATTAGCAAAATTGTCTTTGTACTTTATCTTATTTAAAACCAATATCATAGTCTATTATTATTACTGTTTTATGAAACAGGGATGGAGTGTTTGGGATTTTGTTTTTAGTTTTGTGTGATTTATTGTTTTGTTTTAAGACAGAGACCCATCCTTATGTAGACTAAGCTGCCTTTTAATTCACAGAGATTTGTATAAAAGGAATGGACACCTTAAAACCAAGTCCTCAATACCAAAGAGGTTTATTTGCCCCAGAGGGATAAAAGGTAGAAACAAGAGACCAAGAGGAGATGGAGTACAAGGGAGGGGAGGAGGGCTATCTGACCTGGAAGGACTAAGGACAGCTTCTGCATAGAGAGGAGACAGGTGTGGACATAGACAAATGGCAGGAAGCTCCTTGTTAAGATGAGGTGTTTAATTGGATATGTTAATTAGGTGAGCTAGAGGGGGCTTACATTCCCGGGCTTCAATACTTTGATAGCTGTATCTTGGTAGTCAGTCTTGGGGAGGAAGTGGCCAAATAGGGGAATAGACCTCAGTGACTAACTTCAGGAATATAATTTGATGGTTTTTATAGCAAGGCAGAGAATGGGGGAAGGGCAAGACCTTGGCATAGCCATGTTTATCGTGTGTCATTTAGCTGTTTACAGTTCTTTAATATGTGTTTTTATTTTGGGTATTTGCTTGTTTTTGAGACAATGTCACATGTAGTTTGGACTGGCCTTGAACTTGTGTAGCCAATGTTCATCTTGAGTTTCTGATATTTTTAAATCTCAAAAGCACTCAGTTTATAAATATGGACCACTTCCCTAAACAAAACAGTGGCATTGCTGTGTAGAGACTTTGGGCTGGTGCTAATCGCCCTTTCTTCTCTGTCATTCCTTTCTTTTCCTTCTTTCTAGGGACGGAGCTCAGTCTCTTGCATAGAAGCATTGTCACTGGAATATACCTCCATACCACTCATATTTTTTTTGCAGCCCACCAGATTGCAGAGGGATGAAAATTGTGCTACTAACTTTGGTATTTATTTGTTTTAAAACATGACAGTATTTTTCTTATTCATCCTGTTGAACCCCTGAAGATTTGAGTGAGTTTTGGTTGCTTTGTTCATATTTTGAAGCAGAGTTATTTTCAAGTAATTATCTTGAGAATTTGTAGCAGTACAGTTTCACAACTGTGATCTTAAGTTTTAGAGCGGCTGTGGGAGGAGCAGGTAGGAAAAATAAAATTGTGAATTGTATGGCACCGGGTGCATAGACACCAATTGTCTCCTGTAAGTTGCTCCAGTGTGGTGGTGTGTGGTATACTTCTCCATTTTTCTCTAAACAATAGTTTTAAAAAAAATTGTTTTTTCATACAGCAAAGTAGTATAAGCCAAAGATTCAACTAGGCACTCAGAAAGGGAAAAAGTATTATTAAACTCAGGACTGGGCCCCCAGCTAGTGCTTAAGATGGTCTGGCTACAACTAGAAACTTTGTAATCTTCTGTGCAGTAGAATGAGTTCACAGAAGCAAAGAAACACAGTTCAGCTCCAGGGTCTTCAAGGCAATTTGACAAGTTTGCCTCTTCTAAGATGATGGGGCTTTTTAAAGAGCGAGCAACAGTAATGAGCGGTTTTATAAAAGCACAGCTTTAGCAAACTTCAGAAGTATAATTCTGTTTTCTTTATTTTCCCATATTGTCTTGTAGAAGCCAGTTAGTAAGCTATTTATTTTAAAGTCATTGAATAACACTAGTGTATCGCCCCTCAGTTTAATTTATTTCTGTTTAACTTCACATTTTCTTAAGGAGTCCCTGAAGATGTCATGGCAGCCAGGGTAACACACTGCGAAGAGGTGAGGATGAAAAGGTTCAGTTGGACTTTATCATACTAGATCGAAGTGTATTCCAGACAATAATCATTCCAGTTCCAAGTACATATTAAAGCTTTAGGTGTGACTACATAGAAACTCCTGCAAAGTCCATTTGACCTTGCAGATGGGTCCTGTAGTTAAAAGGCCTAGGATCTAGTGTGGTCTCTGACCTTCAGCACATAGGTCAGCAGGCTATAAAATACATGTGACAGCTCACCTAAGGATGGGTTCTATTAACTAGAGCTAAAGACATAGGGAAGGAGACTCTACAATAGCATTCTGGGGTATTTGGGTGAGGTCTGCCTCTACATACAGCGAAAGGCTACTGGGTAGTTAACAGTGTCCACTCCCAGACATCCACGTTGAAAATAGATATTTCCTCCTTTGAGGAAACACTCCTGTGTGATTAACATTCCTGGTTTCCATAGTAATCTATAGGTACAAGAATCTTTGTGCCCCCAACATTTCCTAAGTAAGCTTATTAGTAAATCTGTTCTAATTATATTTTAATTGATGTTAGATTTTGTTAATGTTTTTTCTCCTTTTCAGCTACTTGGCTGTTTATTTCAGACCCTCCCCCATTTTCATGTGTATTGGTTCATGTGTATGTATATGTGTGTTTGCATGTATAAGGACACCCGATGTTTGCTGCTGCACATGTACATGAGGCCTGATGTTAATATCAGGGATCATCCTCCATTGCTTTTGAACTTTATTAATTGAGGCAGGGTTTCTTAGCTAAACCCAGAGTTGGCTGACTTGTTTAGTATTGCTAGCAGGTTCACTCTGGGGTTCCTGTCTCCACGTTCCTAGGCCAGAATTATAGGGGGGCTGGTACTTCCCAGTCTCAGTGACCCCCCCCAGAAAGATCCCCAGAATCACACTGACTCTCTGAATGTAAAGGCAAAGCAAGGTTTATTACAGCTGAACAGCTGAGCTCAGCTCTTAACTGTCACACAGCAGTGCCAGTGGAGAAGTTAGCCCCTTCCTACTCAAAAGCAGTAGCTTTTAAAACAAAGATCAAACAAAGACCATAAAAATGCCATTATCAGGCTGGGAGTTGAGGGGCCCAGAGGAAGTTTCTTTACTGTCACTGTCAGGGGCAGCTGGTTTTGGATGGGGAGAAGATGCTTCACGGCTGGGCCTGAGTGTCCTCTGATTACCCAGGACCATGGGCACTTGACCTTGGGTGTTTTATAAACTTCTCAAGATGGGACTAGAAACTTCTCAGTTCCCCAAAAACTCCAGGTCCCAAGGTGGAGGGACTTTGGTTCCCACATTCCTTCCTGGATTTATATGACTGGTTCAGTCATGGACCAGTGTTCAGAAACTCATTCACTATAAGCACTGGGGTGTAGTGGGCTCTTTCCACCATGAGCTGAATTGTCCCTAACCTGGCATTCATAAATTGTACTAGTCTATTCAGGATGCATGGAAATGAGAATTGTGAGCCATTGTGATTGGGAATACCAGCTTTCCAACCTGGTTCTCGTTATATTCCCTCTGTCTTTTAGCTAAGCCCTCCCAGACTTTGGCCATGGTGGCTTTAACTACCCCTGAATGGTTTATATAGAAACAGCATTCCTCTCCTAAGGCTGCACTTTGCCTTCTATGCCAGAAGGTTTCCTTTTAACTCAGTGTTTCAATCTGTTATGGGCAGGGAATAGAGGGCGACGTGTTCTCTTCTGTTACTGCTGACAAGTTGACACTGGACATTCTTGACAGGGCCCAAAAAGGCTGGGCAGTGGGGCATCTTTCAGAGGCATGTAGTCATGTACTTATCTGACCCAGTTGTGTTGACAGGAAACAACCCATGTTGATTGGACTGGTCCACATGAGCTTTCAGCAAGTCCAGGGCTCGTATTCCCTTAGAGCAAGTTGTCTATGCCAGCCAAGTGGAAATCTGTTGAGACATTTTAAAACTAAGAACAAAAGTTATAATTTATGTACATATTTGTAAATCTTGGGCCCATTCCTAATAATTAAGAAGGGCAGGAGTCCCAAAACCAGGAGAGAAAAGTATCATCCTTAGGAACAGACAGGTGGGAAAATCTTTGGGTGTACTTATCTGGAATCCTTTTGACCTCTTGAAGTGGATCCAAAATTTATGATTCCCTGAAGCTCATACAAAATACAAATGTGTGTGTGTGTGTGTGTGTGTGTGTGTGTATATATATTATATACTTGTTGCTTTGACTTTGTAATGTAGTTTTAGTTATATTAGTATTACCAGTCAAGCTTTATAAAATGAGCTTGCAAGCTGGCTGTTGCCTTGCAGTAGGATCTGATTGTCTGATCTGCCAGGCTGACAAAGTTATAACTAGCTTAGCCATTAATACTTGCACTTGCAGAGATCTGAGAAGGATAAATTATACCTGAGTGCAGCTTCTGAATCTATTAAAAACAAGCAGTCCATACCCAGTTAGTCATCCCCAAGTCTTCATATAGTTGGAGGCAGAAGTATCCAGACAGCATCAGTCTTCATCTGCTGGGCCTATAAGGTGGGGGCTTTTCCCACAGTAGAGGGACACGGGCAAAGACCGACCTTACTTTGTCTAGGCAGAAGGGTGCATTCAGTGTCCTGCAGCTTGTCCAGCTCCAAGGCCGGATCCTGGCAGCAGGCAGGCATTATACTATGGCATCTTGCCCAGGTCAGCACTGGCACAATCCAGATGGAGATATCCTGGTGCCTCATAATCTTCTTCGGAGACCTTGGGTCACTGTTAGGTGTCCCGCGCCCACTTCTCGCCCGCAAGAAAAGGCACGACACACGTAGGATCCTTCTGCAGCAATGCTTTAATGCTCCGTGAGGGAGAGCACTTAGCTTACGGAAAATGGAGAGAGAGAGCACGAGGTAGGAGGCCCAACCTTTATACAGACCAAAGGCCTCTGCCTTGGACGTGTCACCTTTCTATAGGCTGCAGCTCATTATCCCACATGACGCCACGGGAGAGGCGGAGAGACCAATCTCGCGAGAGTACCAAACGCATGCGCTCTTTACTGACTCAGGCGGGTTGGCCAGCACCGCATATTGGCGCCACCTTGAGGAGCTGGGGCCAGCGGCTCCCAACAGTTAGGATCTGAGAGTCTTTGTCTGATATAATAAGTTTGTAAATAAGCATTTAAATGCCATTTTCTGCAAATATCTGAAGTATGCCCAGAAATACCTGAAAAGAAAAACTTTGTTTCTAGTTACTTGTTGTAAACTCAACCCTAAAAACATATACCCAGGACTAAATAAAGCTCACCCCTGCAATTAATTACACCAGTACTTAGCATGGCTACAATTAAAAAAACTTCATTATTTAAAGATGACTGACCACTTGTATCTCCCTAACAGCCTTTACTATGTTAGCAGCTTTTATAAGACTGAAACTTTGCAGTTCATTTCTGTCAGGTTTAGCTCTAAAAATAATTGAAACTTCCTGGTATCAAAAATAAAAAATCTTTATATAATTCAGTTCATCCATATATCTTAAGGCTAACAATCTTAGCTAAGACAAGGAGTCTGTAGACACACATCCTTAAGCCTGAGTAGACCTTGAGTAGGGGGAGGCATTTTCTAAGTCATTGGTTTCCAACTTTCTTGGTGCTTTAACTTTTTAGTATAGTACTCTAAGTAATAGTGACCCTCCATTATAAAATTTTTCATTGCTACTTCACAACTACAGCTTTGCCATTGTTATAAATCATAATGCAAACATCTAACATGCAGGTGGTCCTAGGTTACCCCTGTACAAATGTTTGTTGTTGTTTTAACCTCAGAAGAGCAGAAACTCATGGGCTACGCTCTCCGTCATCTCATCATCACCTGGCTAAAGCTTAGCTGTCAGAGCGAGGTGCAACTTCAACATCTTATTAAACAAGCATGTTTTCAAACTAGATACTTGAGGTTTGTTGCTTCCTTAGTCAAGAAGGAGATACAAAGAACAGAGAGCTCATTAGGACTTGAAAATACACTCTAACTCAAAACATGTTTTTCTGAGCAATAGTTATATTCACATATGCATAGAGTTAGACCCAAGTTACATACATAACATACACAGAGTTAAAGCTAGCTGACATTCACATATAGAGTCTATATAACCACACATATATCATAAAACAATGAAGAAAACTACATGAAATTAATTTAATATGGAAAAACTCTTAACTAACTTTACAGTTTCTTTATAAATTCAGTATCTGCAGGTAGCAAACATGGTCCACATCACCTCTGGTCTTCTACAGCATTCTATGTACCTTCAGTCTGTCCCTCTGATTTTCAGGTCTCCTGCCTTCTCTCTCATCTTCAGGCTATAGCATCTGATCTTCGGACCATCCACACAGCCAGCTTTGTTTTCCCATAATCTCCTTTTCTCCGATATCCAGCTACACCTCTAATAAACACTTAAATTCCACTGCAGTTTCGGTAGAACATGTGTCCCATCTCTCTCACTAGATGTCCACCCCCTTTTCTGTCCTTCCAGGACTGTGTGAGCTCTGCCTTTCTTAACCTGGGCACCTTCCCGCCTCTGCGCAGCTGCAGCAGCCATAACCGCTGCCGCCGTGCCCTCCCCCATCACGTCAGTCAGCTAACAGTCGGACAAACAACGATAAACAGGCAAAGGGAACGAGATAGAACAAGAGGAATTAGGGCCCTGCTGAAACTGATGACTGTGGTTGACAGAAGGTCTCTCAATCATGAAGACTACACGGATAGTGCAGTGTCAATAATGTTGCCCAATCCCCCTCCTCCTCCTCCCTCCTCCCTCCCCCCCCCCTCCCCGGGTTCCACATCTGGGGTGGGCGGAGGTTACTGACCGTCTCTGTTCCATGTCAGGAAAGTACAGGCTTTCCTGTGGAGGATCCAGGACCTCCTGGTCTCCGGGTCCCTCCTGAGGCTGCTGTATGAGCGTGTCCACTCCAGCTAAAGCCTCAGCCAGATACAGATGGCCGGCCTCTTCACAATGAGAGTGAAAGCTTGGAGAGACAGAGACAGACAATAGCTGGCCACGCCGTGTAGTATAAGGTTTTTGGCCTGAACTTTTGGGCCTAGTCTTAAGGTTTGGACCTACAGACCTACAGATCTCTAGGCCTATAGACTTCTAGTCTCACAGAGATGCATAGATGTTAATATTAATTTTAGGCTGATTGGCCTAAGGCCTAGGCATATAACTTGTTAATTTTTTTATCTTTAAGTTAACTTATGATTTTTATTATGTTTAGTCATGTGGCTTAGTAGTTTGTTTTTTAAGAGTAGTATAGTTTTTTTGTTTTTGGTTTTTTTTTTTTTTTTTTTGGCTTGTTTGGTAACTTTGGATTTTTTGTGATATTTTTGGGTTTTGTTTTGTTTTTAGTTTTTTTTAGTTTGGTAGTCTTATTTACATTTTTTGTTTGCCTTTGTCCAATCAGCGCTTTTTATTAAACTTGTAGGTGGGACAATTATTTACAATGTAACATTATAAATCCAATTATAAAGCTGGCCTTACCTTGGGGTCCTGTTGGGGCGTGTCCTCTGGGAATCCAGATCCCTGGGCAAGCCCCCAAATGTACTGCTTCCCCAGAATCACACCGACCCTCCAAATGCAAATGAAAATCAAGGTTTATTACAGCTGTACAGCTGAGCTCAGCTCCTGCCTGTCACACAGCAGTGCCAGTGAAGGAGTGAGCCCCCCCCCCACCCCCAGGCCTGGTTTTAAAACAAAGACCAGAGGAAGTTTCTTTACTATAGCTGTCAGGAGCAGCTGCTGGCTGATTGGTATCTTAAGGAAGGGGAGAAGATGCTTCACTGCTGGGCTGGAGTGTCCTCTGATTACCCAGGACTGTGGGCGCTTGGCCTTGGGAGTTTAGAAACTTTAGCTCCAGGCCTCAAGGTGGAAGGCCTTTAGTTTGTGCAGTTTTCCACGCCTACCCTGTATTTATGTGGTTATGGGTATCTGAACTCCAGTCCTCACGTACAGCAGCTACTTAACCACTGGGCCATTTAGAAAAGTACACTAACTGTTCATTGTTGTCTTCTGCTTCTGTTGTTCTGTATGGTGAAAAACGGGCAGCTCAGATACCTGAGGTCAGAGTGTCACTCTTACAGAGCAGAACTTGTTCCCAGGCATCATTTTATTTCCTCTTGTCTATAAATTGTAGCCATATTCTACTCTCTGGTCCTGTCCTATTAGGTCATCATATTGTTTTTCCTTTGTGGCATATTTCTCTAAAAACATGTTCTTTAAAATGTATTACTCTCCAAGTTTTGTTTAATTGAATTATTGTTTCTCATGTCTTCTCTTTTAGATAAATTAAATAGGCTTGGAAATAAAACTTTGAAAGACTAAAAAACATTTTGGCCTAATTTGGATATTGACATAGTAAATTTGAATACTTGAAAAAATCTGCCAGTTTATTAATTTTAGGTATTCTGTCCATTTTATTTTATTTTCAGAATAATTGAAGTAAATCAAAATCAAAAACAGGTGGAGCAGGATATTAAAGTTGCCATCTTTACATTGATGGTGGAGATAAACAAGAAAGGGAAAGCCCTGCTGCACCAGCTTGAGGTGAGTGGGGGCCGGGCTGTGACCACCTACCCATTGCCTGTCATACACTAGGACGTCTTAATCCCCAAATTTACTCTGTAGCACTAAATAAAAAGCTTCACTAGGGATTTCTGTGATCAGTCACCTTAGACAGTCACTGAAATAACAGCCATTGTATCACCAAGAGGATGGAGTTAAGCAGACTTTTCCAGAAAGATACACTGTTTAGTTTTCAGAGGCTTACAGTATATAATAATATTCCTAGAAATAGCAAGCTGTTGAAAAAATAGATCACCCTTGAGATTATATACTGTGTCACTTTGTGGCCATCTGTCTTTGTTGATGTAGGTACAGTCTATGATGCTTACACAATGATAAAAATACCAAATGGCATATTTATTACAGCCCGTTGTTAGTAGTGCATGGCATTTAATTAACTTTCTGAGAAACTAGGTAAAATGGGTGTAGTGTTTTATGACTTGTATTTCTAGTATCCAGAAGGCAGAGGCAGGTGGGATTTCTGTGAGTTTCAATCTAGGCAGGCCTCCATACCAAGACCTCTGACTCAAAGCTGCAATAAAAGTAAGATAGGGATAATGTTTTTCTTATCCTCAATATTGAGTAGTTTTTGTTTTGTTTTGTTTCTGCATTTTTTTTTTCCATGTGTTGCCCAGGCCAACCCTGAACTCAAAATTCTCTCACCACAGCATCCTGGATGCAGGGTTCCAGGCCTGTGTCACCATACCCAGCTGCATTTTATAGTCTTAGTTATGAAAGCAACATTTAGGGAGTTTGTGCTTAAGGCAGGATAGTTTATAATTGCAGGGGAAATAATTTTCAAATGTATTATCTTCTTTACTTGTCTTTTTTGAGACAGAATTCTACTTTGTAGACAGGCTAGCTTCATACTCATAGGAATCCACCTGGCTCTGCCCTCCAAGTGCTGGGTTTAAAAGCATGAGCCAGTATGTACCAGTTTGCTCTCCTTTTTAAATTCACCAATAGCAACAACAAAACTCCATGCTTGCTGTTTCTACCTCACCTGCAAGGAAGACATGACACTAGGCTCTTCTTCCAGCGATTTATTCAGGACCTTGTACATGGATCTTCTTTCTCTCCCTCTCTCTGTCTGTCTCTGGGGGAAGCCCCGCCCAGCTATATGCCTTCAGGATAACCAATCACCAAGCACCACATGGGCCATACCAATAGGTCCACATACCTGGAAGCAAACCAAGCACTCAGCCTTAGCCAAATAAGGAGTTGTTTACCCCAGAGAGCACTCACCATCGGGAAGGTGGGAGGTGGAAGCCAGCACCATCTTTAAGATGCAGCTCCGCAGCTCTCTACAGTTCCCCTTTTTGTTAAAATTAAAATTCCAACAGGTGAGTGAAGAGGTCTACTCTCTGTTGTGCAAGGAACATTATCCCAAGACTCCTTTTGGGGCATCCCCCTAGGGATTATGGGACTCGTTCGATACCCTTTTTTCACAGAGGTGGGACATTAAGGTGAGAAACCCACATGCAAGCAGACATGCTCTCCTTGAGCCCTCCAAAACATAGGTGAGGTGCTCAACTGCAGTGCATTTAGCCTCGCAACCTGCAAAAAACCTTAGTCTTTTAAGGCAGCAAGCCAAACATTGGGAGACTGTCCAGCATCAATGGCTATAAAAGCTTGGGCGATCATGGCTGCATCTTGGCGTTGCCGTAGCCTAATGCAGCAAAGGCACCACAGGCAGACCCCGGCGGCGGCTAGCACCATCAGGCAGGTCATAGCTCCTAATCCCGCCTACTCTTTCAAATAATCCATGGCAGGGGCAAACCAGGTGGCCAATCCTTCAGCTAAGCCAGCATCCATCCTGGTGGAATTAACAGTTATGACAGCCACTCAAAGTTCTTCTATTAAGCTTTCAAACTGTCCAGTCCAGTTACTAGTAAATAAGCGTGGAAACAATCTGGCATCATGACGAATTGGCATCGGTCTCGGGAATACGGATAGAATCCCCCAGCGTAGCTCCGCTGCTCCTTGCAGTATTAGCAGGCTGGTCAGGCTGAGCAGCAATGGGTTCTTGATCATCTTTTGAGTCCGAGGACGGGACTCTCTTGATCAGCCACTCTGGTACCCAGATTGGGTCCTGTCGGTCCTGAGGGAAAACACAAACAGACCCTCTCACCCAAGTCAGCACTGGATCTGGACCATTCCAGACTCCTGTCAAGATATCTTTACATTTTACCATGCCTTGACAGCCACCCCGAGGTGTGCAATGCCTGTCAGCAGCAGATAATCCATTGGAATCCAAATTTAAAAAAAAAAAAAAATTAATGGTAAATAAGGCTAAGGAAAGTCTCTCTTTAGGGGTGTGGCCATAGCCAACTCCCCCTTTTTGTTTAAATAAACATTCTTTAAGAGTGTGATGTGTGCATGCTCAACAGTGCCTTGACCTTGAGGGTTGTAAGGTAATCCATGAAGTAATTGAACCTCCATATGCTGACAAAAGGAGGTTACTTGTTGTCCAGTATAAGCAGGGCCATTATCAGTCTTTAATTGTAGGGGTTTTCCCCAAGCTGCCCACGCTTCAAGGCAGTGGGCTATGACATTTTTTGCTTTTTCTCCAGTCACTGCAGAGGCATACATAACGCCAGAACAAGTATCTATTGACACACGTACATATTTAAGTGTTCCAAACTCTGAAATATGAGTAACATCCACCTGCCAAATTTTTAGAGGATATAATCCTCGAGGATTTACTCCAAGCCCTTGAGGAGACTGATGAACAACACATTGAGGGCAATTTAGAACAACTTGGTGTGCGTTAGCACATGACAAAGAAAACTTCTGTTGTAAAGCCTTAGCATTAACATGAAAATTTTTATTAAATTCTGTTGCACACTCAATGGCAATAGCTGCAAAAGCCCAATCTTGCCTTGTAAAAAGGTCTACAGTGTTATTACCACTGCTTAAAGGACCAGGTAATCCTGTATGGGCCCGAATATGTTGAGGAAAGAATCCATGAGTGCGACTCAGAATCAGTGCCTGCAGTTGACGAAAGAGGGCACTAACAGTGCTAGATGGCCGCAATGGGCCTGCTGTTTCTAACACCTTAAGGGCATTTACTACATAGGCAGAATCAGAAATCAAATTAAAAGGAAAGGAACAATCTTCAAACACTTTGCATACAATTTGTAGCTCTACCACTTGTGGCGAGCCTGGATGAAACTGACATTGTACAGGCTTTTGACCTTCTACCATATACACCCCACAGCCTGTTTTAGAACCATCTGTAAACACATTGACTGCTCCAGCAATGGGCTAAGATTTAGTCACCTTTGGGAAAACCACAGAATTTTCTTTAAAAAAGGTCATAAGTGGGTGCTGAGGATAGTGATTATCTATCTTCCCAGCAAATGTGCAGCGCAGAACTGCCCAATCATCCACAACTGTACACAAGGTAAGAACCTGATTAGCCGAATAGGGTACAATAATGGAGGCAGCTAATCTTCCAAAAAATTGCAGTGACTGCTGAATCCCGTTTAGGGCTAAACCAGCAACAGCTGTAGGAAAATATTCTATTGACTTGTCTGGGGATATTTTAGGATGTATCCACAAAAGCAGCCCATCCTGCCATAACAGCCCTATGGGTTGACATTTGGTGGGGAGAATACATAAAACAAACTCTTGATTCTCATTTATTCTTTTTAAGTTGGCACTTTGCAACCTATTCTCAACTAAATCAAGGGCTTTTTGAGCCTCTTCATTAGGACTCCGGGTGGAGTCTAGGGCTGAATCTCCTTGTAAAATATTATAAAGAGGCCTAAGTTCATAATTAGCTAACTTTAAATATCCCCTTATCCAATTAACATCTCCCAACAATTTCTGAAAATCATTAAGTGTATTCAAATTATCTTTTCTTATTTCTAATTTTTGTGGATAAATTTCTTCTGGGGTAATCTTTGCTCCTAAATAATCTACTATCTTATTCATTTGTACCTTTTCTGGAGCAACAAACAACCCTCTATTCTCTAAAGCCTTAATAAGACATATATAGGCCTTTTCTAAGTCATCTTTGTTCTTAGCAGCCAACAGCACATCATCCATATAATGGATGCACCTCATTTTGGGAAACTTTTGTCTTATGGGGTCAAGTGCCTGGCCTACAAAAAGCTGACACATGGTAGGGCTATTAGCCATACCCTGGGGCAAGACTATCCATTCATATCTCTGGTCTGGTTGTTCATGATTGCAGGATGGCACAGTAAAGGCAAACCTCTCTGTGTCCCCGCAATACAGGGGGATGGAGAAAAAGCAATCTTTAATGTCTATCACTATAATGCTCCATCCTGATGGGACGGCGGATAAAAGGGGGAGCCCACGTTGCACAGGGCCCATAATTTGCATCTGATTTTTTATTGCTCTGAGATCATGTAAAATAAAAGTATCCACTTTCCTGATTTTTTCTTTATAACAAAAATAGGCGTATTCCATGGTGATACAGAAGGTTTTATGTGGCCCAATTGTAATTGTTCTTTAACTAAAGTTTGGGCTGCTTCTAGTTTTTCAGAGGAAAGTGGCCACCGAGGAATCCATACAGGCTCCCTGGTTTTCCATGTAATGGGAATGCTTTCCCCAGTGGCCCCTAGAAAAAAACCCAGTCCCTGTCAAGGTTTTCTCTGTTGGGCTTGGATAGGATCTCTTCCTAACTTATCCCAAGAAGGGATTGTGAGGCCCCCGGAAACAGCAAACCAAGGAGCCACCATACCACATTCTTCCAAAAATCTAATGTACCCCTTTTTAACCTTAAGTTCTTAGAGTGCAGCAGCTCCTGCAGAGCCAAAAAAATTGGGTGCCAGTTAGAGGCACCCATCTCTTCCTCCTTCTCTAGTCTCTTATACCCTTTTCTCTCTAATTTTAAGGCTTGTTCTGAGCCACAGCCAAACAGCCCCAGCTCGGCAAATTCTTAGTTTCACTTTCTCACGCGTCCCTGTGACTGCTTCCTCTCTATCTACAGAGTGAAGCTATAAACCTCCGCTCTTGTCGCGAACCTTTACCGGTTCTTGATACGGATCCCCACTTTACCTGAGGACTTACCATCGCTCTCCCCGATCACTGAACATTCCCTGTCCGGGCCACCACTTGTCGCTTCTACCTCGCCTTCAAGGAAGGCTCTTCTTCCAGCGATTTATTCAGGACCTTGTACATGGATCTTCTTTCTCTCCCTCTCTCTGTCAGTCTCTGGGGGAAGCCCTGCCCAGCTATCTGCCCTCAGGATAACCAATCACCAAGTGCCACATGGGCCTTGCCAATAGGTCCACATACCTGGAAGCAAACCAAGCACTCAGCCTTAGCCAAATAAGGAGTTGTTTACCCCAGAGAGCGCTCACCATCGGGAAGGTGGGAGGTGGAAGCCAGCGCCATCTTTAAGGTGCGGCTCCACAGCTCTCTACACACTTGATCTGCAATACTATAAGGTTGCAGTATATATATAGCATGTAACTTACTGTATAGTGTTTATTTTTTCAGTATGTCCAAAGAAAGATTTTTAGTAAAGCAGTTAAACGAATAAACAAAAAAAGAGCAGAGAATGCTGGTGTAAAAAACTGAAATAGAGATGACCGGGAAAAAGCATCTTTAAATTCATAGTTGACCAGCTGATAAGATCTCTATCTGAAAGTCCTGTTTCTGCTAGGAAACATGGCTGTTCATAATTCTGCTATTATGAATATATACTTATGTCCAAATCAGTGCCCAGTTATTGTGATTGTGTTCAAGGTTCTTCAATTGCTGTCTAAAAAATGGGCACATTTAAGCAGAATTTGATGTTTTTAAGTTTTTTCAGACATCACTTTAACCGTGCTCTAGAGTAGTGCCTAGGCTTTGCTCACTTGAAGAGTGTTCAAAATAAGGACAAGACTCTACAGTTCATTAAAATATCAGTGTTAGTTTTCATGAACTTCAACTTAAAAATTTTCATTGTATCTGTTGAAACCTCAAGTCCTCATGCCCCTTCTAGTTCAGAATTCACCTGTGAAGCACATAAATGAAGCCAGTTTTATTTGCTATTTCATAAAATCAAAATACCAGAGTTTCTTATTCTCAATTTACAGTTCTCTAAAAAGTCTTCTGAAAGTTTTTCCCCACTCCAAAGACTCACTGCAGTTTGCAGAGGTCAAATGCAACTATCTAATGAAGTCTGGTTCTGGCTGTGACAAAACCACCAGCTGGTAGCAGTGCAGCTGTGTGCATCGTCCGCACAGAACTGACTTGGGCAGGCAGTGAGTTCAGCCTCATTTTCTAGTTGCTCTTATTTTCTCCTCATCTATATTTTAAGTGAGGGCGTGTATGTCTGTGTGTCTTTGTTGTATGTTTATTCCACTTTTGCTGTTTTCTAAGTATATATTTTCTCTGGAGAAAGTGTATTTTGACTCAACTGTTTTTTTTTAAGTGGGGGTGCCATGTTGGCATTGAACCCATTCTGTTTTTATGTAGCATACATTAACTGGTAGTACTTATCTACTTGCTTCTTTAGTAACTCTCAAGACAAATAATTTGATTTTTTTTTTTTTAATCCAATACAAGATAAGTTTCAGCTACCACCTGCACGATTCTGGATACAGACTAGTTGCAATTGGAGCTAGAATCTCTAAAAAGTGGAACTCTGTATTGGTTAAATCTTATGATAAACTGGTGATTTGAATAGATAGCCTGATGATATGTCTATTTTATCTGTGTGTTTTGAATTTAACATTTACAACATGATAGCTAATCCATGTCTTTTGTTGTTGTTTAATTTAGCAAGATGGCTACACAGACCAATATAAAGTCAGAACTATAGGCAAAAGGTGGATATAACACTAAGGCTGTTCATGTATTACATTAAGAGTGATCCTTTGTATTATGTTGGAAAGTGCTTATTATTTTTGATGATTATCAGCTGAATACAGAGTGGTTCTTACTTTGAGTTGATTATCCAGAAATAATCATTGAAAAGAATGTGAAGTATAGAGACTAATTCTGAAATTATTTTTGTTGCAGAGTCTTGCAAAGGACCATAGAATGAAACTTATGCAACAACAGCAGGAAGTGGCTGGACTTTCCAAGCAGTTAGAGCACGTCATGCATTTTTCTAAATGGGCTGTTTCCAGTGGCAGCAGTACAGCATTGCTTTACAGCAAGCGGCTGGTAAGATAGACAACAAAGTGGAGAGGGAACGAGGGGAGAGCACCAGTTCAATGGTGGTGGCACATGCCTTTAATTTCACACTCTAGACAGAGGCAGGCACTGTCAGTTCCAGGCCAGCCAGGACTACACAAAGATACCCTGAGCAAGATCAGGGGTTGGAAATAGATGGCTCCATAAAATGGTGCCTGTCTAAATCCCAGCACTGGGGAGATTGAGGCAGGCTACCCTGGTCTACACAGTGAGAATTCTAGACCTATCAGGGCTGCATAGTGAGACTTTGTCTACAAGCAAACACACAGATAACATACAATAAAATATTTTTATCTGAAATAGATTTGATATGACTTCAGTTTTAATCTCCTGTTGCCACTCCTACTTTTTTTTTAACCCCTTTGTGGCAAATGAACCCAGTATAATAATTAAAGCTGCTAGTAAACATTTACTGTCACTTGCAGCTTGCCACAATCTAAGCATTTTCTGTGTTGAATATCTAATTACTAGATGTTCATAATCATTTTGTAGGGCAAATGATGAAAACAGGCATAGAGGTAAAGAGCATGCCTAACACTACTATAGAGAGCTGTAACCAGGAGCCCTGTCCAGTGAGAGAAGGCCAAGCTCCTTTTCCGTTGAGCTGCTTATACTGTTGGTCTCAGCTTTGGTTTGAATAGCAAGACTATGGCTTAGAAACTCAACATAGTTAAATTCTTAAGTCTTAAGACTCCATCTTTGTCCTTCATTCTTTGGAATCAAATGGCAGAGATAATACATATGTGTTATAAGTTTTACTTATTTGAATTAACAATTAATACTTAGTAATTTAAAGGCAGGTCTCTCAAAGTGGGGCTGAATACTATTATAATACTGACTTAAAAGCATTTCTAAAATTATTCCTGGTTATGAAAATGTTTTTTTCTTTTATGATTAACACTGATTTAGGTTTTTTACTGCTACTTTAAGCAAAAATAACCTACATAATATAGATACATTTGTAATAAAATTTTTCAAAAATAAGTCTTTGGTCTTTTTCAGTATTATCTGCCTTTTTCTACTGCTGGTACTATTTTTACATATTTAACTTGTGTTGCTTTGAGATTTGATGTGAGATTATAAAGCAGTTTTATCTTATGCTAATTTCAATTACAATAAGATCACTAAGCATAGCCTACTCTTTTATTCTTAATGTTTCAAATGACGGGGGGTGGGGGGGGGTGGGGGGGGTGGGGGGGTGGGGGGGGTGTTTTTATGTTCTGTTTGCTTGTTGCTAAATACCATTCCCTTGTATATGAGACTGATATGAAGGCACGTAGATCTGTAAATATGCCTGTCACTGACCATCAGTAGGCACATGGAGGTATAGAGTTCTGTATATACATCTATGAGTCAGTCTCTGCCATCATGGAAAATACAGTAGACATTGAAGACTAGAAAATTTCTGCCATGTTTTTAGTTCTTTGGAAATATATGTAGTTAGAGCTTGCTGGGGCATATAGTACTAGTTTTGTTTGCAGAGCCTCCATCAATTTTCCATAATGGCTATACCACTTTACACTCCCTCCAATCTCCATCCCTCACCAGCAGTTTCTGTGACCATTGTTTAGCTAACAGCTGTAGTCTCAAGCATGATGTGGTGAATTTTTATGGTTTTAATTTGTAGTTAACTTGGGTTGTGGTGTTAAGCACCTGTTCATAGATCTGCTGGACAGTTTTTTAAAGACTTTTTTTATATATATATAATTGTTTTTGTGTATAGGGATATGCACATGTGTGCAGGTGCTGTGGAAATCAGGGCATCAGATCCCCTGCAGCTGGTGGTATAGGTCATGTGAACCGCTGAGTCATCTCTCCAGCTGTCTTTCTGTCTGTCCGTGTGTTTTGCAAACTGTCTCCCAATCAAGGGAACCTTTTATTTGGCTATGCAGAAGCATTTTAGCATGACTGGGCCTTACTTGTTTATATCTTCTAATTTAGTTCACTTTTATCATAATCTGAAAAAGAGACAAACTGGCCAAGCCTATGAAGTGACAGTCCATTCAGAAGTCCAATCATAAAATACTATATTTTGAAATATTTAAACTTCACATTACTTTCTTAAAATATCTGTTATCTGTTAAACTTCAGATCTGTGTGTTACTTAGAAGGAAGGCAGGACAAATTATGTTAGTAAAGACTAAGGAAATAAAACAGTCATTTGTAATGAATTGGGTATTTCTTTACTGCCAGTGGCTAGGAGAGTATGAAGGAGCAAGTATGGCAGAGGTGATTAGATCTCCTGCCCTGTCCCTTCTCCCATCTCATCAACCAGGGATCATTTTTCTCTTTGAATGTCTATTTCTGGCCAGACTACCAGTTCCATGCTCCTAACCTTAGTACTCAGAACATGCTGTTCTACTGATGCTTTAATCATAGAAAGCCTTTTCTCTCCCACAAAAGATTTCTTTATCTTTCTGTCCACCTCCACCACCACTGACTACCACTGTGGTTGGTTCTCCCAGCTTGGGCTCCTGGTCTACTGGGACCATAGACACATATCACTACATCTGGCTTACATGTTTAAAATGCTTATCCCTAAGTGGTTTTTGTTTGTTTGTTAGGGGCTTTTGTTTTTCTTAGGTTGGTTTGGTTTCTTAAGACAGGGTTTTTCTGTGTAGCTCTGGTTCCTCCTGTTCTGGAACTCGCTCTATAGAACAAGCTGTCCTCAAACTAATAGAAATCTACTTGTCTCTGCCTCACAAGTACTGGGATTAAAGGCATGCACCACTACCACCTGGCCTATCCTGAGTTTTTATTGAATCAATAAAATAAAAGAGGGAAAACAATTAGTTCTGTATTTTTTTAAAAGGCACTTAAATTTTATGAGATAGTAGGTACCAATCACTAGCAACCAGTTATATAAAAGATTAATATTGTTTATAATATGCAATATGAAACACTGATAAATGATACTGAACTGTAGAGCAATTCCTGGAAAATTGGACTGGTCCACACAGTGGCTGACGTGGAGGGTCTGGTGCTCTCTCCAAGAGCTTGAGGGAGCAAACAGGAAGGAATAGAGACTGCATGCACCAGGTCTAGCCTGGCCTGACCAAGCCCTGTACATGGGTCATCAAAACTTAAAGGCCATACCTCTAGGTCAAGGTGAATAATGCCTGATTGCCACTAAATCTTGTCCTTTTGTCTAAAGAAAGTTCCAAACTTAAATATAAACCATATACAATAGGAACTATTATAAGGTAATGTCCAGGAGAGGGAAAAAGCAAATAACATAAACAAGGTCAAACTACAATTAAACAACAAACATGAAGCTTATATTAAATGACCAGAATATTGGTAAGTGGCAACAGAAAGGGGTTACTTCAAAGCTGCGTCTCTTGAATAATATGAATCTACTACCTAAATGTCTTTAGCTAAGATATGAGATGGTCGTAACCTCTACTATTCTTCAACCCCATCAAAGACCTGAGGGAAAAAAAATCTTACCTTCTGAATATGCTGGAAGCATGAGCAAGTAACTTCCAAAATTTACTAACAGAGGACAGCCACAGTCAGCTGCCTGGACAGTGACCCACAGCTTTTTTGCAAAGTTGGAGCATTCATTTTTTTGGCTACACACCTAGGATATCTGACAGATTTTTTTCAGAAGCAGGATTTTTCGAGAAACCATCTTACCTGTCTTGGCAGGTTTTAGCAGTCTAAAACTTACTGTTCACAGTCAAGGCAAGAGCAGTTTTCTGCCCAACAGGCCATATCTGCCAAGGAAGACAAACTCTATGTGGAGTGTCTTTGATACCCAACATGATCTTGGGAAAGGAACAAGCTGCCACGAGTAATTGTGTCTCTTATAGCTGAATTCTGAATAACAAAACATTAAATTCCATATTCTCTAGGTCTATGAAGTGTTTGAAGACGTCTGTTTGTCTGACATATTCTACTGTATATCTAAAAGACCTAAACAACATGACTAGTACATGGCAAACCTAGGTAACTGTGATCTGTAATTCTTATCATCCTAAAGGCTGACACTTACGTTATAAAAATAGACAACCTATAATTTTTGGATAATGACTTCAAGTATGACAGTCATAAACATTAAACAGAGGTAAATGTATAGTGCAAAATGACAACAGTATTCTTAATTTATATCATTGTGCAAGATATTTTAAACAGATATACAAAGTATCTTAAACAGGTAGATATGTAAGTATATTAGATATAATGACTAGCATAATTAAACAGGTAAAAATTGCATAGTGGAAATAACAATATGCTTAATATGCGTTAATGTGCAAAAATTTTAAACAGAGGTAGATGCACATGCAAAATATGACAGTTACAGATTTGACTTTGTATCCATATACAAATTACCATAGACATATAAAATAATTTCAGACTTGAATTTGTATCAATATACAAATTATCTTAAACAGACATATAAAATAATTTCACATGTGTATCATTATAAAAGGATCTATACCAGTGCAAATTGTCAATGGCTTATATATGGCTAATAATTATGTATAGGTCGATAACAATAATCTACCTGTATCTGTCCTATCTACTCCCTATTTCTCTTCTTTAAAAGGGATTCCCAAGTCTATATTTGTTTTCCACCCTCAACCCAAATATAGCTTATAACCACCCCAGCAGAATGATAATTATCTATAGCCCTTAGAGGACAAAACTTAGGGTTTTTCATAGAGTTGCTTCCTGCTGACTTGTGGGAAATTTCTGTGGGGTCCTGTAAAAACTAAGACAGTGGTTAGGTCCCAAAGGACTGGCTAAAAACATCTATAACCATTCTCTGATTACTCGGTAAGGCCATCTGGAATTTTTGTTAGAGATGTGATATGATAGATGAACATAGTAAGCTATCTTTAAACTGCCTTGAATAATGTATTTCAAACCAGTCATTAAGTGGTGTACACCAGTTTAAAAAAAAAATTACAGACCAGGTAGAATCATTGTAGTAGGGCCCCATCTTCTTTCTGGATGCTTTGGAGATTGCTGGTAGAATTTTTTTTTTATAGTGGAAAATGTAAATATTGTTACTATCAAATGGAGAATTTTGATCTCCTTTTAGCCTTAGACATCCAGGTGTCCAGCGTCTTTTTAATTTCCTGAAGATGGTTATGTCTATCTTTCTCTGTAAAGACAAAAAAGAAACCCTGCCCCCACCTTGTTGACTGAGTTTTCCTTAACCATATATCAAATTGTCATATCAGTGGATGAGCAACTACTTCTCCTCATGAAGTGTCTCCTTTTCTAGCCGATTCTTTATTAATTTCATTGGCACCCATTGCTTTTCTTCACCTGTGGAAATAAGAACAAAACCCCTTCCCCCAACAAAGCACACATCCCAGCTTCCACACTAATGTCAGTATATACTTGAAGTAGACAGGTTGGTTTATCTCAGAATTTTTTTCTATTATCCAATGTCAGCAGCTGTTGTTCCTTTCTCATCAGCATTAAGAAAATTCAATGTTAGTAAGGCATTGTGCAATCTCTCTCTGGGTTTTTTTGTTTCTCCTTTCTGTTTTTATGTTTATGAACCATTTCTTTTAAGGTGTGATTAGATCTTTCCATAACTGCTTGTCCTTTAGGATTGTGTGGTATACCTGTAATACAATATCCAAAAGACTGCTTTATCCTTTGGGAAACATATGCTGAGCATTGTAGTCTTAATTTGTACAGGTATTACCATAATGGCCATGACTTCCAAAGGTGCATAATTACAGAATCAGCCCTTTCAGAGCTCAAGGCAGTTACCCATTGAAATCCTGAGTGAGTGTCAATGGTATAGTGTACATATTTCATCTTACCAAATTCTCCAAAATGAAGCACAACCATCTACCAAATCTCATTTTTTTGCATACCTTTAGGATTGCTTCCTGCAGGTAATGGTGGTTGGTCATAGAAGGAGAAAGTAGGACATTTCTTTACAATTTCTTTTACCTGCTGCCAAGTAATGGGAAAACTTTTTTTTTTAATCCTTTGCTATTAACATGGTGCTTCTTATAAAATTCTTCAGCACATTTCCTATTAATAACCAATCAATCTCATCATTACCTTGTGCTAGAGGACCTAGCAGACTTGAGTGGGATCTGATATGTGTTATATATGTATGATGAATTCTATTTCTAATAATATTCTATAGTTGTATAAATAATGAGGTTACTTCTGTATTATCAGGAATGAAATCAGCAGTTTCAATATGTAAGACAGTTCTTTCTGCATACTAAGAATCAGTTACTGTAAAGTCTATTAACCATTATAATGGAGTATAATTCTGACTTTTGAACAGAATTATAAGAGCTTTGAGCCACTTTACTGATTTGTAACCTGTTTTTCCTGATTTGTTTGCATCAGTTAAAATGTAGAGGCTCCAGATAGTAGTTTATTCTATACAACATGAGGAAGAATCCAGTTAGTTTCCTTTATAAATTGAATTCTCTTGCTCTGGGGATATCTGTTATTAATCTTTCAAAAAATTACTGCAGGCTCTTTGCCAAGGTTTACTGTCTCTTGATAATCAGTTTCTTCATTAGTTAAAGATAGGACAGTTTCTATTGGATCCTTTTCTGTCAACTGACAAAGTCTTAATATTCTTTTAAAAATCAAATCAGAAATCTTTTTCACATGTTTTTAAGTTTTTACTCAGCCTAGTGGCAGAAATATGCATTCTAATATATTTTCCCTTTACATTATAACTCCTATAGGGGAATTCTTAGAGGGTAAAATAACTAGAATGTATCCAAGGTCTGGATCCACATGATTCACATGTGCATCTTTTAATTTCTTTTCCACTAAAGCCACTTCTCAGCTTCATCAGAAAATTCTTATCTCACATCTAAGGTTTTGAACAAATTAGCTAGTTAATTTTTTTTTAATCCTAATAACAGGCAGTATATGAGAAATATCTCCTAGCCTACGAATTTGTAATCTATCCTACATTGCACCTTTTGGGGTCTAATTTTTTGTAGGCCTATTTTATATCCTGAATAATTAATAGAATCTCCTCTTCGTATTTTTTTCTGGAGTAATTTGTATTCCCCAGTCAGGCAGAATTTTCTTTACTTCTTCAAACATTCTTTCTAATATATCTATATTTGAGTCTGCCAACAAAGTATCATTATGTAATGGTAAATGATAGATTGCAGGAATTGTATATCACTTCTAATATACAAAATATTGGCACAGAGTGTGGCTATTTAACATTCCTGTGGGAGAACCCTCCATTGACATCTCGTTACAGGCCAAGAATTACTGTGAGTGGGCACGGCAAAACCAAATTTTCCTTGTTCTGTTTTTGTAGAGGTATGGTAAAGAAACAGTCTTTTAAGTCAGTAACTATATAGGCCATCCCATAGGTAACAGAAGGCAAAAGAATTCCAGATTGTAAAGAATCCATTGGCTGAATCACCTTACTACTCTTAGAGCTGTTAACCATTCTCTATTTTCTAGATTTCTTTTTGAGAGTTCCGAGAGCTGGTTAATTCTTCGATATTCTGAGTATTTAACTGCTCCTGTACCAGCTGTTTTAAGGGCTAGAATTTCTCTCTCTCTTTTTTTTTTTTTTAAACAGGTTTTTGCTGAACCCATATAGGCTTATCTGTCAACCATTTTAAAGGTAGCGCTATGGATGTCTTTATAGGGTCAGCAGCTTTCATGCTTTTTGTTCAACCTGAATGGCTGCTAACTTTTTTTTTTATAATACCTTAAAATATTATTCTCAGAAACATAATTGAGTTTATGGTATATATCTGAGCCTGGGGGGGACTTTAATTCGGGTATTTCATTTGTTATAGACCCAATAGATTCACTACTATATTAGCTGTATATGGCTTCATCCTTCCTCTCTGTCCTTCCATTCCTATGCATGCAAGCCATCTTATACTTTGTTTTACCTGAGATATAATTCCAATCCCTAGAAATAGAATACCTACTTCTTTAGAGGCCATTTTGAATGCCATGATTATGTGGTTATGATCGAAACATCTGCACCCATATTCCCTAAGCCTTGGATAAAGATATTTTCTATATTTTTAATTTTGACTTTTGTTAATATGTAGGAGCCTGTCAAATATTTGTTTTGTGGTTTTTCTTAGAGATTTTGATTCCTCCTTTAAAGTTCTTCTATTCTCCAATGCTGCATGGTTCTTTACATTAGGTACTGGCTTTTCTAAACATCCTGAGGAAGCTGTTCCTCCACTGCAACTGGATGTGATTGAACCATCTTTGATTTTGAGACTTGTATTTTAGAGGCCCCATGAGGCATTTTCCGATAGTAAAGGGTTGCCTTGTTTGTCCCTTATAGATCTACATTCATTGGTCCAATGTCATCCCTTGCTACACCATCTACATAATCTAGAAGGTAAGAGCCTTCTGATTGGGTCATTCCCCAAAGGGACATTAATTCTTAGGAATGCCCTGTGTACAGTTCCTTCTTACGTGGCCTGGTTACAACAAAAAGCATTTTGATACCTTGATCCCTTATCCTAACATTAAAATGGCTTGACCTACCCAAGTCTTTTCATCTTGAGAGACTCAGCATTTGTTTGTATATTGAATCCAGTCCTCTAGGGTCACTGATCTGAGTTTTAGCGGCATAAGCATCCATTTACATTGCAAATTAGAATGGTCAAAAGCCAGAGAGAGAATAATTCTAACTTCTGGATCTGATACTGCTCTATGTATTGCCTTGGTTAATCTCTTCAGAAAGTCAGTATAAGGTTCTTTTAAGCCTTGCCTGACTTTGGTATATAGCTCAATTTTCTGTCCTGGTTCTAGAGTCTTTTTCCAAGCATCAAAGAGACAGTAAGTTGATGGATCGTGGGGGTGTGGGGGAAGAAAGGAATACCCTTTATCTTTACAACTTTAGGCAAATCATCCCCATCTCCATATGACAGCAGTGATGGCTGTCGTGAACTGTTCTGGGTTGATAGTGCTTTTGCACCCTTCTCAATTACAGCAAAATAATCCTCCCATTGTTCAAGTTTGGGAACCACCAATTTCTGAATCTTTCTAATTATTCTATGGAATGTAGTAGTTTCCTGTTCTCATTATTATTAACATAGAGTTTTACAGATACACACTTTTCCTGTACAGACCTAATACTTGTGTCCAAGGAGGAAGATCTATCTGAAATTTCCACAAAATTAACTTTGCATGCCAATCTATCATTGGTAGATTCCATGGTAAGGATTTCAGAAGGCAGTTTATCAGTTCTAGACTGTAAGTCTTCCATCAGTCTAATTAACGTTTCCTATTGAATCAAGCCAAGAAGTAACAAGACTGCAAACGTGAAGCTCTCAAAGATATAAGTTTGCAAAATGTCCTTGATTGTAGCAGGAAAAAATTCTCAATTCTTGGGAAGTTGTTCTAAATTCTATTGGAAAACTTGCCTTAAAAGGGAGAATTATTATTCCTCAGACTGGATGTAATGGCAATGTTTGGCCAGCAGGTAATTGTGTGCATCACTCCAGTTAGTCAGGAAGCACTGACTTAGACTTTCAGGTTTGGCCTGCTATGCAAACTCTCACAAAATCAGAAGAGATTACTACAAATACACACTAAAACAACACACTGAGAGAAGCTGCTTATCCTTGCTGCACAAGCAGGCTTTGCAGCCCTTCCTGTGACTGAGTTGTGCAGGAGTGTGAGTGCAAGGAGACAAGTCTCCGAGTTACCAGTAGCGTGATTCCTCGTCAGAAAATACCTCCTCTTAAGAGCAGCTGTGGATTGAATTTTGATCTGCTGAGGATCCTCTAGACTCTTATCTAAGACCAAAACCACTCAGGATTATGTAGTAGCCCTTGGCCTCTGCCAAGGGTACCTACCTACCAGCAAGGTTTCCAATAGCCTGGAGCCGCAGCTGGAGAGGCAGCCGGCTAGCAGCTGGCTTCCCTGCTAACTTCCTTCAGTCAGGTCAGGCTGGCCAGGCATGTTGGACATCAGGTATAGTTGGTATTAATCAGTAACAACTGATTATATTAAAAGATTAATATTTATTAAGGCATTTATATGAAACACTCACTGATACAAGAGATTGAATCGTAGGGCAATTCCTGGAATGTTGGACTGGTCCAGGCAATGGTGGCAGTGGATCTAGTCTTCTCTCTAAGAGCACCTGGCTTTAGACTGGCCCGGGCATGCCACATACATGGGTCCTCAAGGCCTAAAGGTCATACCTCTGGATGAAGGTAAATAATGCCTGATTCCCACTCAGTCGGTAGAACATGAGATTCTTAATCTCAGGGTCATGGGTTTTGGGCCCCACATTGGACAAGAGGGAGGTGATGTGGAATATCTTTGTGTATGCTATGAATACCATTGGATAATAAAGGAATTCTTTTGGCCTATGGCAGAGCAGCTTAGAAGCAGGTGGGAAATCCAAGCATGGATACAAGGAAAGGAGAGCGTAGTCCCTGGAAACGCAGTCTAGCCGCCCAAGAAGCAATATGTAGTGGAGTACAGGTAATCCATGAGCCATGTGGTAAGACAAATAGAAATGGGTTGGTTAAGATGTGAGTGATAGCAGCTGTAAGCCTGAGCCATAGGCCAAACAGCATGTAATAATATAAGCCTTTGTGTGATTATCTGGGACCAAGCGGGGCTGTGGGGCTGAACCTCAGGTTAGGCCAGGCCAAGGGCAGAAGAGATTCATTTGGACTGCAGGGCTTGGCCAGGCCAGAAATTTCATACAACAGAATTCTGTCTTTAGTGCCTGACAGAGTATAGAATCTCAATGAAAGATTGATGGCAAACAGTCTGTGAGAAGCTTATAGGTGACCCACAGACAAAAGTCCATGCTCTTTGTGAAGCTCAGAAATACTGACATTAATTTTAAAGTCTATTTAGACCTTAATAGAAAGTTAATAGCATATTGAGTTTCTGTGTCAAAAAGTTGTTTTTGCTCTGCAAACAAAGGTACTGGCGACCAAGCCTGATGCCCTGAGTTTTAGTCCCCCAGAGTCCACATGGTAGAAGGAAATAACTAATACAATCACGCTGCCCTCCATACATATGCTGTGGAACTAATGTATTTGTGCATGTGAGCACATAAGTAACTAAACATACAGAAATGTAATGGTTAAAAGGAACTATTTGCAAAGCCAGGGCAGGCTCAGTGCTAAGGTATTTATTTGCCTGTTATGTATAAGGCCTTGGATTCACTCCCCCAGCACCACTGCCTACCCACCCCCACCAAAAACCAAACTTTTTGTACTTAAAATACTACTTGATATGTAAAATAATGTATTACTTGTTATGTTGAATAATTAGCTAGATTTTTTTTGTAAATACAGTTTGAGTTTTAAGTTATGTAGTCCTGAAGAGATGAATCGGTAGACTTAATGCACTTTGAATTATCCTTTGTACTTCAGATAGTAAAGCAAGTAAAAATCCTAAGCATTTAACATGTGACAAGGAGCCAAGTTCAGCCATATCTGATATTACTTTTAGACTTTTCTGTTCCTGGTTTAGAAAGCATATAAATAGGTACTTGATTTCTAAGGTATAAATAAAATCTCAATTACAATTCAGCTTGGAAGTAGTTACAGCCAAAGAATATGCCTTTTAATTCCTTTTAATTACAATTGTTTACCCTTAAGGAAATATTCAAAACTAGTTTTATTTATGTGTATGTTTTGGGTGCTCACAGAGGCCAGAAGAGCTAGAGTTACAGGTGATCCCTCCAACATGGGTACTGCAGAAGGAACCCACATCCTCTGGAAAAGCAACAGTCACTCTTAATACATGCTGGCATCTCTCCAGCCCCAGTGGTCATTCTTACTTGTTTTTCTTAGAAACAACCTTAAATTATCCACATTTGCTATTGAAAGTACTAGGTCTGTATAGTGTGTCTCTAAGAGGAAAACCTTTTTAAAAAGTGAAAATTTCTGTGTCTTCCTGACATGGAGGTACCAGTATTATAAATAGGGACATCATGTAACAAGGACGGGGACTACCCAGGACTGTGGATCAAGAGTCAGAGCTATGACAGAGTGTCCAAAACTTTGCACATTCTGATTTTATTTTGGTTCACAGTTCCAAGATTTCAGCCTCAATGGGGAGCAACCCAGAAGCAGAAGTAGGAATATATATGACTTCCTTCTACCAACTGGGGTCCATAGCTTTCAAAATAGCACCACAGTTAAAGGCCTAATGTACAGCCTGTGCAAGTATATTTCAGATTCAAACCATCATCGAATGACATAAATGTTGTAAGACAACAGATTATCTTGGATTTGGGTTGAGTTCATCAGATAAACCTATAATTATTAAATAATAAGTAAATCAAAGGTGGTCTTCCTAGAAACAAGGCTAGGGTATGTTCCAAGTGGTGTTGCATAAGAGGGTGTCATTAAGTACAGACTGGGAGTTTTCTGTATATGGATGGACAGCTGTATATGATATGTATAGTTACAGATATACATTTCTGTATGTTTGTGTGCTAGCTATAGCTCAGCCCACTATCCTGGTTTCAAAGTTAGTTCTTAGGGAGAAAATGGGAGTACAGAATATACAGTTGCTGTACCAGCAATTAGACAATACTCAGAATGGAGGCAATGTGCCAGGCCAAGTGTTTGGATTGATGGTAGCTTAGATCCGGTGCTTTCTTAGTTTAGAATTTGCTGTTTATATTAGATCTTTGCTTTACTTTAGTTCACACTCTAGCCTGTATAGGACCTTGTATCTTCAACATACCTTCAGAAAAGATCAATAATGTGTGTAGGCAAGGTTGAGTGGATGTAGGAGCAAATAATTATTAACAGTTGAAGATTTGGGGTGAAGGGAATAGAGGGGTTCATTTTATTGTTGTAACAAACTAGCAAAATATAAGTTATTAAGTGACTTTGCAACACAGGACATGTTGAAACCTTTTTATACTGGTGGTGACTGTAAATTAGTACAGTGTAGTACGAGGTTTCTGGGCCGGACTTTTGGGCCTAACCTCCAGGTTCTGGACTCACTGACCTGCAGTTCCACAGACCCGCACACCCTCAGACCTGCAGACCCGCAGTCCCACAGTCCCACAGAGACACACAGATGCTTTCAATAGTTTTAGGCTGAATTGGCCAAAGGCTCAGGCATATCATTTGCTAGCTCTCTACCTTTTATCTAACCCATGATTCTTCCTATTCAGCTATGGGCTCGGTACCTTTCTTTAGAGCAACATGGTTGTCCTCTGCTTCCTGTGGCTTCTCTCTGGCATTCTGCTCTGGGCTTCCTGTTCTCAGAGTTTTCTGAGTCTGGTAGCCCCACCCACACTTACTGTCTGCCTTTGGCCAATCAGCGCTTTTTATTAAACCAGTGGGTGGGACAATTATTTACCATGATATAACACAATACCCCTACAGTACAGCTGTAATAAAAAACAGTGTTACATGTTCCTCAAAAAAGGTAAAAGTAGTAGATTGTTATTATGATCTAGTAATTTGGCTTTTGAGTGTATATCCAAAGCAGATGAAGTTAATATATAAGTTATCTGCAATCTAGTGTTTACAACCAGTACATTTATTATAGAGAACAAAAGTTAAATCCATGTTTCTGGGGGCGGTAAAATGGGGTGCATTTGGAGTGTACGTTTTAGGGGCCTGCGTATGGGCAGAGGGTGAGCAAACTAGGGAAGGAAGAAAGAGCCTTACTATGACAGTTAACACAGAAATGTACTACGTAAGAACAGCCTGAATTTGGCTTGTCTGGGGTTTGCATAGCAGGCCAGTGCTGCAGAAGTACTGTTTCCCACTGTGTAATTGTGAGCATACTAAGAAGGCATGCCTAAGTTCAGTGTTAGGAAACAGTGCTTCCTTTTTCTTTTACCTTGGATCTTGCTACAGATATCATCAGGCTACTCTGCCAGAACACCCACAGCCCAAGAAACAATTCTAATGAGAGACAGGGAAGGGAATGGAGCTCTCTTTTTACTTCCAGCCAAAGGTGCAGGAGACTGAACCCACTGTGCAACTGTACATAGGGTAGACCTTGGGAAACTGTAGCTGTTATAGGCCGTTGACAGCGTAGAACTTTTTGTGCCTCCCCATGGAGTAACTGAGTTGCCCTGCTCTATAAGTAGGTTTCACAAAGGGCATCCAAGAGCCAGATGTATACCTGTACTCAGCATCAACCTGGCCCTGGAAACATGTCAAACTAAACTGTCTAGAGTAACTTAATTTTGCTATCTATCCCTTACGTCCTTGTATTGGTGAATAGGGCATCTGAGAACTGTTCAACTAACTTTGGTCCCAAACCATTCCCACTGTCCACCTGATGAGCTACACAAAAGAGTGAAGGGGTAAGGAAACCCAGCCCTGCTCTCTCCAGGATGGCCCCAGAATATAGGAAAGCTTGAGTGCTTGGCATAGATGGAATCTGCTCTTGCCTGTATAATCTCCTCACTGGAAACAGTACTTGATTAAGATGGTTTTTGCTATCTGCTGTTTGGTTTGGATATATTTATTGTGTTCTTTCTTGTTTCTTTTGTAGTTGAATTCTTTTCTCTTTGATGTTTTTAATTATTGCCTTCCTTTTCCCTGCATTTTTCCTTCCTTTTGGATACTCTCGTTTAAAAATATATATTTATATTCTTACTTCTATTAATGTGTATGTGAATGTCTGCAGCTTATATGAGAGTGCCTACAGAAGTCAGAAGGGAGCATCAGGTCTCTGGAACTGGAGTTGAAGGCAGTTGTGAGCCACTAGATGTGACCCTAAAGCACAAGTGCACCTAACTGCTGATCTATTTATTTCTTCAGCCCCCCCCCCTTTCAACATTATTATATCATGCATTTATATGTGTGCACCACCTGTGTGCTTGCTGCTTGAGGTCAAAAGAAGGCCCAGATCCTCTTTAACTGTAGTTATGGATGGTTGTGAGCCATGCTGGTGATGGGAACTGAAGCTGGGTCTCTGCAAGAGCAGCAGCAAGGTGCTCTTAACTGCTGCGCCATCTCTCCGGGCCCTCTCTATTGCTCTTCTTTTAGTAATTAAAAGGGATAAGTATTTTCTGCATGGATTTCCTATTTACTTTATTCTATTCCTTCAGCTCTTATTATGCCCATCTCTCAAATTTATGGCTGTTTCTTTTATTATTGTACATACACACACACCCCTACTGAATCCATTTAATGTTTTTCATATGCGTATGTTTTGGGGCTGACCACTTTGGGTTAGATAATCTATTAGGGAGCTCTTGATGAAGACTGACACCCTCTATCTCAGCAGCCATTGATTGCCTGTTGCTCTTCATCTAGAGGTGGGACTCTGTGAAATTTCCTTCACCCATATTGGCTTGTCAACTGTTATTGCCATTGTGCAAGTCTTATTTAGGTAATCATATTTTTGGAATTTACCTGTGCTGCTTCCTTCATGTCTAGAAGATGCTATCTCGCAGCAGGCATTTTGGACCACAGGTAGTTGGCAAGGTTTACAGTGCCAGCCATGAATGCCCTCCTGTTTAGCAGGCCCGAAGGCCAACTAGACAATCGATATAAGTAACACCATTGCAGCATTGGGGACATCTTGATGGGTCAGTTCTGTGATTCCTAAACTTTATAGCTAGATAGCACTGTTGATGGCTTTTTCCCTTGGCAGCTTGGATAGACCTCAGGGAGGAGCTTCCATGTTAGTTCAAGATGTACTCCTCAACAACGGGGTGTTAGCAACAGGTACTGGAAGGTAACCAAGGGAAGTGATGGTACTTTATATTGTTTGAGGAATCGCTTAAGAGGACCGTTATCACTCCATTAAAAATAAATCCATTAGGTTGGGTGTGTGGTAATTGTGTGTAAAGAAAGCCATCATCTATATTCGAGAATTCCCAGTGCTGGAAAAGGAAAACCTCCCATGAAGTTGTTTGTTAAGGGAAGGGAATGGGAAAGTGAACAAACCAGTAAAATGTCATGTGACAACAAGTCTGCCTCAAGTAGCTGGCCACGTATTTGAGGTGAGGTCAGTTGCTTTATTAGTCCCATTAAGTTCAGACAGAAAGATTAGGGTGGGTTGTTTGCTTTGTCTGGAGGAAGGAAGAGCTGTGAATATGTGAGATAATGATTGTATTGCTTGCATTTAAGTTGAGTATTGGCAGGTGAAGAATAAAATATGATGGAAGAAAAGGGAAAGTCCTAAGTGCAGGAGTTGATAGGAATGCACTTTTAGTGCAGTGCCAGTGTTAGGCCTGGAGTGAGCTGTGAAGCCCTAGCATCTGGCTGGACTCTGAACTTATCAAGAAATGTTGGAAAAGAAAATAGGTGTTGGAGGCTGTAACTTAGAGGAAAATACGTGGTTTAAGACAGCATGGGATTGTAAGGTTGCTGTTTGTAAAGAGACATAATGAGAAGTGGTGAGTACCATCCATCCTACAAGCAGATCTAATTCCATCTCCTAAACAGATTCATTTGTATCCTCTCCAGGTCCTTAGATTCTGAATACTTTAAAGGAGTAAGGTAATAAGGGACTGGAACAATGGCTCAGCAATTAAAAGCACTGGCTATTCTTGCAGGTGACTGGGGTTCAAATCTCAACACTGCTGTGGCAACTCACAGTTACCTTTACCTCTAGTTCTAGTGTATCCAGTACCCTCATTTGCCCTCCAGATCACCAGGCACAAGCATGGCACATAGATGCATGCAGGCAAAGTAGCCCTGCATATAAAAACAGTATATGTCAACAACAAAACAAAGTGAAGTAGCTTAATAAAAGCAAGTCAAGTGAGTTGATGTTTTTGTGAAGTATTCTTAATTCTAAAAATTGGGTTTTGTTTACCACTCTAGTTGGTGTCATGGACCTGGGAGAGTGGGCCCTAAAATTGAGGCCAACTCTTTGGTTCAGTAAGCAATATAACTTAAGTTATATCACAAAATTGTAACAAAAGTCCTACCACAAAATTGGAATTATGTAGACCAGGGAGGGTATCCTCGGCTCAAGAGATCCTCTTGCCTCTGGTTCAGGTGTGTTGGGATTAAAGGCATACACCACCATGCCTGGCTTATATGACCATTTTTATAACCCATATATGATTGTTTGCACGCATAGCAGAAACTATTTTAGCTATTCACTGGGCAGATAAAACATTATTTGCCTGAGAAATATACTAATGTTCTTTTCTCTGCTTCCTTCTAGATCACATATCGGTTACGGCACCTTCTTCGTGCAAGGTGTGATGCTTCTCCTGTGACCAACAACATCATCCAGTTTCATTGTGATCCAAGTTTCTGGGCTCAAAATATAATCAACTTGGGTAGGCCATTATGTGCATTTTCTTGTGTGACTGTTTTGGTGTAGAACTTTCATTGGTCATGACATGTTACTAAAGTTAGCATCCACATCTATTTGCTTTACAGCCACTTTTTCCAGTATTTCATTAATATATTTATATGGAACACAGATTCATGAATATATACATATTTGTTGAAATGATAGGAAAATACATTAGCATATAGGATATTTAAGTTAGACATTTAGGAGTGCCTTTTTTTCCCATAGAGTCCTATTTGGGGTTTTGGGTTTATTGGTTATTATTTTGTTTTTATGTATATGGAAATTGTGTCTACATGTATGTTTATGGACCATGTGTGCAGTACACGTAGAGGCCAGAATAATGCATCTGATCCCCCTGGGATTGGAATTACAAAATTATGAGCAGCCATTTCAGTACTGGGAATGGAAGAACAGTCAGTGCTCTTAACTACTGAGCCACCTCTCTGGACTTCATAGTCATGTATGTATTGTTATTTCTGTATGTATCAGAATTTATTCCTGTATGTGATGGAGGCTTTGATGCTTAGGGTGTTTTTTCTTTTCAGTGTGGTGCTGTGCATCGTAGCTGTATAAGTATTGTATGTACCATTGACCCACATCACCATGTCAGTTGGGTTTTTTAATTTAAAATGTATTTTTAAAATAAATAACTACTTTCCATGCTGTTATTGAACTACCTTTGTGTGTAGGTGTTTGTATGTGCATCATTATACTGGTGCTTATGGAGTCCAGAAGAGGGCATTTAATCCCTGGAGCCAGAGTTGCAGGGTAGTTGTTAGGATTTTGTGTGTATTTGGTATGGTTTGCATTTACCCAGTTATCTGGTGGCAGATTTCTATGGATGCACGTGTGAATGCAGCCAAAGGCAGCAGCGAATAGCAGGAGACACTTTTTTTTTTTTTCTGTGTAGAAAAAAGCTTTATTGTCAGATGGGTGTGGTTGATTAACAGACAGGTTATGACAGCAGAGATGGGGGAGGGGAGAGGAAGAGAGAGGAAAGGAGAAGAGGCTCTGTCCTCTGGTATTCCAGGCTAAGTTTATCAGATATAAAATATATTACCACAGAGCACTCCAGAGAAGACAAAGGGAGAGGAGGGGTGGGGCTCAGAAGCAGGAATCCTGCGTTAAATTGGACTTGACTTCAGAGCTCAGAGGAGGTCATGGCTTTAGAGGCTAACAGTTGTGGCCTGTCTGAAGTGGGTGCTGGAAACTGAACTCGGGTGTTCTGGAGAAGAGCAACAAGAGCTTTTAGCCACTCAGCCCCTTCCCCAGCCCCAAGTCCTTTTTGTGGTGGTCTCGTATAGTTCAGGCCTAAGCTGGCTGTGAGTTCAAGGTAGACTTTAGAACCCTGACTCTCCTATCTTCACCTCCAACCTCCAAAGTAATGGGGTTATTGATGCCCAGGCCACAACCTACCCAGCACAAAATCGTAAAGTTATTATGAGATTCCCCCCCCCCATCTTGGTTTTTGTTTTGTTTGTAATTAGTTTCTGACTTTGCAAGCATGAGCATTGTAGGTGACAGCATACTGTCACCGTGTCAGAAGGTTGGACAGCAGTGTAAGTTTACAACCATTATTCAAGCCTATAGTGGCTCTTGCCTCTTCTTACGTACAGAAGGCTTTTCTTTTCCATCATTTCCTCTCTTATCCCCCATTTGTTTGGGGTTTTCAATCTTTGCTTTACCTGATCAGTTATAAATTGTGCGGATACACAGAAGGGGGTGGAGGGAGAGGGAGTATGTAAGTAGCTGATGTATAACATACAGAGAAGTACTTAGTCTCAAGTATTAGAGCTCATTAAATCAGAAAATAGCATCTCGGTAACATTAGGAAGGAGATAGTTTTCACAAGCACTGCAGTCAAAAGATGATATATGAAAAAGGAAGCAACAGCCAGAGAAGGACTCAGCTTTCACCACATTGCACAGTGGGAAAAGAAAAAACAGGCTTTAGAGGAATGCCATCCATCCAATGGAATAACAAAAGACTTCTAGAATCCACGTGGTAGAGTGCCCTGCAGGCCACTTGATACATATACACAGCCATTTGCTTATCAATATATAGCCAGTATCTGGACTCAATACCTTACTAAAAGAAACACAGCTTGGGAAACAGACATTGTCAGCTGGGGAGAGAAGTGTTCCTGAAAGTCTTATTTTTTAGATGAATTATTATTGTCATTTTTAAAAAATTTTCATCTGATAAGTTTGTATAGAATATACATAAAAACTTCATGGGGATCTTCTATTTTTAATAATTTTCATGGGTCCTGTGTCCAAAATTCTTTGTCAATTGAAGTCCAACTCAGTAGCCATATAAAATGTGGTATTTTTATCTTGTTTTTTTTCTCTCTAATTAGGTTCTTTAGTAATCGAGGATAAAGAGAGCCAGCCACAAATACCTAAGCAGAGTCCTGCTGTGGAGCAGAGTTCACAGGCACCAGGTGGTTTGCCTTCCAACCAGTTATCCAAGTTTCCAACACAGATCAGCCTAGCTCAATTACGACTCCAGCATATGCAGCAACAGGTAATGGCTCAGAGGCAACAGGTGCAACGGAGGCCAGCACCTGTGGGTTTACCAGACCCTAGAATGCAAGGGCCCAGCCAGCAGCCCTCCATCTCTCATCAGGTAAATTTGGAAGCAGGCCTGTCTAACATAGATAACTGTAGTATAATTGTGTTCAGCAGCTTACAATATCTAGCACCCCACACACTACCCTTTATTTAGATATTAAAAATTGACTGCATAAAAGGATCCTTTTTAGCTCAACTGCAAACTGATTTAATAATGTATTTGCTTGCTATATCTATTTTCAGTGCATTGTCGTCTAGTTCGGGCAAGGGATAAATGTTTGTTCCCAAACAACTTATGCCTGTTATGGTTGAAAAACAATTGTGTACTGTTTTATATGTTTCTGGCCTGGACTTTCGGCCCAGCCTCCTGGCCCAAACTTACCTGCCTAGTCTTGTGGCCCGGATTTTCTGGCCTACATTCCCATAGTCCCACTGAAACACACAGACACTTATATTATACTTTGATTGACCTGGGGCTCAGACATATAACTTGAGAACTTTTAACCCTTAAACCCCTGATTCTTATCCTGTTCAGTCATGCAGCTTGGTACCTTTTCTCAGAGCAGCATAGTTGTCCTCTACATCTTCTGGCTTGTCTGGCAACTGTGTGCATCTCTGCTCTGTTCTTCCTCTTTCCAGTATTTTCTTAGTCTGGTAGCCCCGCCCACACTTCCTGTCTGCCTTTGGCCAATCAGCATCTTTATTAAACCAGTAGGCAGGACAATTATTTACAGTGTAACAACATAATTCCACTACATTATACCTCTTATTCCTATATGGGTGCATGAATCTCTTTGGACATGGCATCTAGAAACTCACACTGCATTCTAGAAACTAGGGCAGTATATAATAAAGTCAGGCAACTCATTAGAATCCTGTTTTTTCGCCCTTTTAAATCTTTTCTGAGCAAATCCATATGCTGTTTATATTCTTACTAGATGTAATATTCTGTCCTTTTTCAATCTTTTTCTTTTTTGGCATGTATATGCATTGTAAGATGAACAAGTGTATGTGTACATATCCTCTTGCACACATGTACAGATAACACATGTGTCATATGTGGAAGTCAGAGGGTAAGATCAGTATCTTCCTTTATTGCTATCCACTTGTCTTAGCCCAGAGCACTCACTCACTCACTAGTGTAGCTAGCCTGCTTGCCCTGGAGATCATTTTTGCCTTCTGGGTGCTGAGATGGCAGATGACCCTCCATGCCCATCCTGCTTTCTTATGTGTGTTCTGATGATCTGAACTACAGTCCACATATTTGCTCAGAAAGTACCTCATTCACTGAGCCATTTCTCCAAGTCCTCCAATCCAGTTTTAGTTCTATATACTTTTATTAAATAGCTTAGCCAATCCTCTTCAGGCTAGATTTGGACATACCTAGATGAATACACAGTTCATCTGTCTCTTTCATAGAATTTACAATTTTTAGTTAATTGGACAGAGGTTTGTAATGATTTGGTAAATGACACAAATGAATTACAGTTTCATAAAAGTCAGTCTCGCTGGACAGAACTAAGCTAAGAATTCTCATTACATTTAAGAACAAGACTTAGCTTAAAGTGTCTTAGCAACAAAAGCAGAAAGGAAAGAAGGAGAATACAAATGAATAAGTGATAACAAGGAAACATTAGTTAACTAGAGGGAGAAACTTTAATTTACTAATAATTTACTAGCACTAAGGTGTGTAATGTGGTTCTTTATGGAAGAAGTTTCTAGTGACACAGCCTTTTGAATAGCAGTTCAATAAGACATTGAAATTGCTTTAAAAGAGTTCTCCAACCCTGATAGAGAGTCACAGAAATACATGCTTTATTGTTGATACTTGCTCATTTTGTAGTACTGGAACACAACACAGACCACTGTCCATGCTAAAAGTATGTGTTCTACCACTAGGTTTTAACTGGGAAAGGAGTGAATCCATTATCTTAATTATTGTGTTTTTATTAAGAAGTAACCAAAGCAATTACCAACCATGGAAAGAAGTTGCTTCTACATATAAGCAATGGCAAGCAGAAATATACATATAAGAATGACAAACAGAAATAGCATTCAAGGCTTCAGCCTACTTTTTTCAGAAGTTGACTTTTGACTCTCAGTCTGTAGCATTTAGTGGAATAATTTATATAAAGTCTCTACTGTACAACTTAATTTTCTAACCTAGAAATACTTCTTACATCTTTCCTTATGTATTTTTATTCTTCTGTCCTTTTTCTTAACATCTATTTAAATCTGTTCTGTCATACCCATTTCCACTTTTTTTTCTTAGCTGTTAGTTTACTGTCTTCCTATATTTTTAGTTTCTTCATTTTCTGCCAGCTTTTGTACATGTAACTTTGTGCCTGAACATGTAATTTTTGCATTGCCTATCTAAAACAGGTGGTGAGTTTTTATGCTTCTGTTATGTTGAGTATACAGATCATATTCTACCTTTGCCCTCATGGACAGGTATATTGAAAGCAATATGCTTGTAAAAAGTCAATTACATGGTAGTCCATAATCCTTCCTCTGAAGATTAACCATGGCATTTGTATTCTGAAAGTACTAGATGACAGCAGACATAGGACAGTTCATGTGACAAAATAAGCAGAGCTGACTTGGTACACGTCGCTTTAGTGCTGTACACACTGCTATTACACCCTGTGGATGTGTCTGCTCGCTGGAGAACACTGCCACGTTACCACTAGGCTCGATTTGTAACTGCTGTTCTCACTGCGCCCATGCCAGCAGTTTCACCAGGCTCAGTTATTTTTCTCATGTGTCTTCCCTCCCCCATCTTATAATTCTTGAATGAATTATATGAACAAAATATCACTGCTTTTGCTAGTTATTTTAAGATCATAACTGTGCCAGGTGGTGGCACACATCATTAATCCCAGCACTCAGGAGGCAGAGGCAGGCAGATGTCTGTGAGCTTGAGGCCAGCCTGTTGTTCTACAGAACAAGTTCCAGGACAGCTGGAGCTCTGCAGAGCTCTTCCCTCCCCCTGGTGGGGGGTGGACATATCTTTTGGGTTTGTCAAAATAGTCTCATAAATTAACCAAACTGTAGCACTTAGTTCAGGAAATAGATAGAATACCACCCTACACCTTGCAGGGTTAGTTAGAGTATTTAATCCCACTGCTCTGGCATCATGGGTTTAGTTTGTATGTTTTTACTTTTTTTTTTTTTTTCTTTTTGAATTATTATGTTGAGCAGTTACCAAGAGGATATAAGGTGACAGAAAAATCATTTGGGTGTTTTCTTTAAAGTTTAGAAAGTCTCTATATAAGACCTCACTGTTTTCTGCTTGTTTTTTCATAGTGTAAAATCCTCATGTCAGAAGTTTAATAGTAAAATCAAAAAGAGTTAAGATTTCTGTCTTGTTCACTATGCCGTTTTCCACTAATAATATTTCTGCTCTTCACCTGTGGAATTTCAGCTGGTTCAGAGACAGTATATAAATCTGTTTTTACTGGTTCTGTAATATATTCTTAACTGAGGGAGAAAGGAAGCAATTAATTTAGAGTAGGAGAATAAATTGCAAGAGTGGGGAAATCTGGGTGTGGGGCAGCTACCCTTTAAGCTGTCTACCTTCACAGTGTCGGAGTTAGAGGTGTCACTAACAGGTGGTAGGGCCTTCCTTGTTTCTCCACGAATGTGGGAAGAAGTCCTGATAATACACATATACAGCGTCTCAAACAAAGAAGCAAGGAATTCCCAACTGTATAGGCCAATAGATGACCACAAGAGAGCGAGGGCCTCTGCTAAAACTGCTCGCTTTGAGCAGAAAGTAGAGGAGACCAAGCAGGAGGGCTTCCTCAAGGGCCAGCCTCCACCAGGAGAGCTCCTTCCTTCCCCTCCCCTCTGTCCTCCCTGGTCTCTTGTGGTCCCTGTGAGCCTTCTGTGTGGGAGAAGGTCGTTGTTACTGCAGTGCTGCTCTCCTTTCTCCTTTCTAGCATCCACCACCACGGCTAATCAACTTCCAGAACCACAGCCCTAAACCCAATGGACCAGTTCTTCCTCCTTATCCTCAGCAGCTGAGATACCCACCAAACCAGAATATACCACGACCGACAATAAAACCCAACCCCCTGCAGATGGCTTTTTTGGCTCAGCAGGCCATAAAACAGGTGTGTATTACCTTTCTGGGCAGTTGCTCTGCTTCAGATCCTATGAGCTTACAAATGAACACTGAGTGATGAGGGTTGCTTGTTTGCCTTTTAAGATGAACAGAAGTTACAGAGTATACTTAGAAACATCTGTGGGGACAGAGGCATGAATACACTGCTCAGTGCTTTATAATCAAGGAATCTTTGCATACTGTTTGTTTATATAATCACCATCTTATTTAACATCCCCAGGTTTTATTTAATAATACTTAATTCATACCTGTTTTATTTCATTACTATAAGTCAGGGTTTAAATTGTTGCTTGGCATTGAATTCTATTTTCCTAGTTTATGACCTTTCCAAGTACAGTAGTTTTATATCTCACTCCAGCTATAAAAATATAAATACCTCACAGTTATGGTCAGAGTTACTCTCAAGTATATAAAAATACCTGTCACCTCTCAAGCATTCAACTTTTCTTACCATGTATTGAGATTTTAATGAGTAGATTATTGTCTTCTGCTAGTGACTAGTACCAAGGAACTGAAGTTGAACTCAAGAGTGACAGAGCCACAGACACAAATGCCTCTACCAGCATTTTGTGCAGCTTTTATCTGAGTGGCCCAACATACAGACTTAAGAGCAGGGACAGTGAAACATGCAGGGATATCTCAGCACTATCGCCAACTGTACTCTGGAGACAAATCTCAAGGCCATATTGGGGTTGTTTGCTAAGCTGCATCTCTAAGGGGATAGGAAACATCTTGCCCGTGGCTCTTCTTGAGCAGGTGGAAGCATCCCTATCAGGGAATATCAAAGTTCTATGGGAACAGAGTTCATAACAGGATAGAGTTGGGAAGGGTATTTTATTCATGCTTCAGCATGTACTCTAATTTTTTTCTTGAATATTTTCTGGACAAAAAAACTAAACAGAAATGAATAAATGAGCAAATAAACTAGAAAAAATATTTTAGAAAATATGGTTTTGTTTTAAGTTTTGTAGAATCAGATTTATAAATGTACCTTTTAGGTGTGTGTGTGTGTGTGTATATATATATATATAGATATACATACATACATACATACCTTCAGAGATGTCTAGGTAGGACAATGCTCTTGGTACAGAAGACAGACTCTTAAGAGACTATTCTGTCTTTCTACCATGTGGATTCTAGGGATCAGGTTTTCAGGCCTGTCAGCGAGTACCTTTATTTGCTGGATCACTGGCCCCAGAAGTTGGTTTTAATGCATAAATCCACCAAATTATAACATACACAAGTAATAGATATACTTTTTGGCTAGTAAGAAGCTACCGTGTTACAGAATTTTTCTGAGGTTCTATCTCATTTCTCTGTGTGTTTTATCTTATGGCAGAGGGAGATGATGTAGAAAGGTGCCCATGAGCTATGATGGATTGTTCTTTGGAGGGGAGGAGGAAAAAGCTGTATAGAAGTATGAGTAAATTATTGAGTGTATAGGTATTGAAGATGATGTTCACACTCAACTTTATATATTCCCGTATGTAGTTTTTATAGGTACATATATAGTAAGATTTTATAAGCATGATGTTTCAAAATATCACTCTACAGGATCATCCATATATAAATGATAATGTGTTTGGACAGTTTTTCTGCTGATTAACCTTGAGATATCATTCAGGCTGCCCCCACCACCACCCCCCATATTTTCTTCTGAGATTTTTCATGTTCTTTTTCAAGTATACCAAATATTGAAATGTAGAGAACATTTTGTTGCCCTTGCCTTAGTACGTACTAACTGTATGCCCTTTTTATCCACTATCCTCTACACCATATTTTGTGTAGGTTTTGAAGCAACCAAACAGCATGATTCAGTTTTGTATCATTGGGCATGACTAGCATTATCTTTGTTTGTGTTTATCTTGGCTTCTAATGTGAATGAGAAGACTTTCCTCAGTAAGGCTTACTTATAGTTCATGGGTAAGAAAAAGGAAAGAAGAGCGTAAAAGCCTGACAGCCCTAATTTGAGGCTAATTATTTTTAGGCATTTCATGTAGGTAGGGACAAAAGAAAACATGTTTTTAGTTCTCCAGCTTTACTTTGAATTTACAAGGATGTGAGGTAGTTTTTATACTAACTATTCTTTGCCAGGAAACAAACAAACAAACAAAAAAAAAAACTTATTTATTTTTTGACCTGATTGACACATGTGCATCCACACACATAATTTGCATTCTCTTCTTCCTTTTCTTTTTATTTGTTTTCAAAATTTGAGCTGAAATTGCAGACTGTCTTCGATCCTCAGCACCTAAGTGAGTAGAGTTACATTAATCATCTTCTTATCTTGTGCTCCAGTGGCAGATCAGCAGTGGACAGGCTCCGCCCACAACAACCAGCACCTCATCCTCCACCCCTTCCAGTCCCACAATCACAAGTGCAGCAGGCTATGATGGAAAAGCTTATAGCTCCCCCATGATTGATCTGAGTGCACCAGTGGGAGGGCCTTACAATCTTCCATCTCTTCCAGATGTAAGTTGATGTGAAGTCTCTACTAAAAGCTACCTTTGAAAATTGTCAGTTAATTGGATTTAGTGTAAGATGGTTTATTGATTTACCAGCTATTTCTGAAAGTTTAATTTTACTATTAAGAAATGTGAGTAAAATTAGAATATGTGAACACTTGGGTGTACAGAAGGATGTTTTTCTGTGATCTGATATTAAGGATGTTTGTAGATGATACATCATAGAATCAAGGCTTGGAAAGGAGGGGAATAGGATTAAGGAGTAGGCTGGGACGTTTTGATTAGGATGTGGAGAATAAGGGTAGAACAAATTCCAGAAATGTAAGACCTGGGAAGAGTCGGTGACTCCCATAGTCGCAGAACAGCAGACTTGCCTAGAGAGTTAGCGCTGGGTCCTTGAATATTTTTTAACGTAAAGAGTGAGTCAGTCATACTTAAGGTCTTTAACTTTGACATACTGGGTTCTACTGCTGGTGTTCCACATGTCATCATTTGTTTTCCCCTTCATTTTGTAAAGTTTTGTTTCTGTGTACGGGTGTTTTGATTACATGTATATCTGCACCACAACACTGCTAGAGGCCAAAAGAGGGTGGCAGGTCCCTGAAACTGGAGTTACAGACAGTTGTGACCTGCCATGTGGGTGATGGAAATAGAACCTGGGTCCTCTGGGAAAGCAACCAATGCTTTTAACTGCTGAACTATCTCTTCAGCCGTGTTTTCTCTTTCTTTTTGTTACCCTACAAGGTTAGGTAATCTCAATGTCATGATGTACCCACAAGCAAACATGAAACACTCACATTTGTATTTTACACACTTTGGTTGGATGGAATTATCTGGAAGCTTATGAAAGAACTTTTAAGTTTTCTTTAATTCTTTTTTTCTATACCAGTTGATCAATTATTATTTCCTAATAATTTCATTATTAATCATGCTAGAGTCATTTCCGATTTTATAATGCATATATTCTAAATTAGAGTGTACGTTTTTTACGCATACATCAGTCATAGGAAAACTTAGTCTAAATTTTGTTTTATCTTGCTTTTAGGATTATTTCAAATATAAATCATTTTCATTATATTAAGAAACCCAATCCTTTATGCACCATCTGAAAATTAAAAACTAAAGTAATGCCTAAGAGTTTTAAGATACAAATGACCTTGTCTGCTTTCTATCCCCACCACCATAAAAGAGTCCATGGAAAATGAAAATTTTCTTCTTTCTTTTTATTTTATATTATTTCATTAAGCACGTTGTATATGTACCCTGACCGTAGGACACAGATCTCTTAGAGAATCCCAGTGAGAAAGGGTAGAAATGTATGAGGGAATTGTATATGTTTTTAGGAAACTTGGTGTGTTTAAGCATAATAAACTATTTGCATTTAAAGCATTTGTGTGTGTGTGTGTGTGTGTGTGTGTGTGTGTGTGTGTGTGTGTGTGTGTTTGTGCATGCATGATGTAATGCATGTGTCCTTGGTATATTTACTGTAGGTAGAATATAAAAAATAAAGTTTTATTTTAACTTACTAGTAGGGGAAATTATTTAGCAGAACCAGTTTGTGTCTTACTTGATAGTGCTTAGAGCCAAAGAAGAAAAGAAAGGGTGGATGTGGTAGTATATACAGTATATACCTTTTGTTCCAGTATTTGGGAAGCAGAGACAAGCAGATCTTTGTGAGTTCCAGGACAGCCAGGGCTATACATAGAAAGCCTACTTAAACAGAGATACAACTTAAGATTGAAGTTTTCTTATAAGTTTTGAATGGTTTTTAGTTTGCAAAGTTAATTTGACCTGAAATAATTTATTCTTTTGGAAGATTGATTGTTCAAGTACTATCATGTTGGATAATATTGCAAGGAAAGATACAAGTGTAGATCATGTCCAGCCAAGACCACCGTCAAACAGAACAGTGCAGTCACCAAATTCATCAGTGCCATCTCCAGGCCTTGCAGGTAACACCACCGTTTGAGTTTGTAAGTGTTTTTATATATAGTTTATTCATTTTTACTCATAATTAAAAATTCCCCTCTGCATCATTTTTGGTGGTGAGGGGAGGTTCCACCTCATTTTTAAAATGATAATGATAAGTACGTCTTGAGGGTCCCTTTTATATATTGTATGTGTGTGTATTTCCACACTATATGCCGTAGTGCACATGTAGAAGTCGGAGGACAACTTGGACTTGCTTTTTCTCCTTCCATCATGTGGGGCCGCAAACTCCAATTGTCAGACTTTGTGACAAGTGCTTTGCCCTCCCGGGTCCATCTCACCATCCTGGGTTTTCATACCTTTTAAAACTAGTATTCTTCACAAAGAAGAAAGGTTAAGCTTTTATACTTTTCAGTTCCAGCAAAATTTATTAGCATTATAGCACCAATAAGCAAATTTTTATCACACCCTCATTGATAAATACAGCCTGTGATGTGTTCTCTTCTAGAATATAAATTGTCTAGAGTCAAATTTTATTAATTAAATACATAAGAAAAGAGCAGTCTTAGGTGGTTTGTGTGTTCGTTGTTGTTTAGTTGTATTTAATAATGACTTACTATAAGGATGTTGAGAGAGGCTCAGTGGTTAAGAGCACTTCCTGTTCCTGCACCAAGTGAGGGTGCCCAGCACCCATATGGTGGCTTACAGCTAGCTGCCTTACATTGCATCTTTACTGCTGGCTTCCCCAAGCATTGCATGCATGTGGTATACTTACATACATGCATTCAGAACACTCACTTCACACAAAAGTAAGTTTTTTAAAAGATAATGTTTTATAATCCAGGTGATGATGGTGCACACTTTTAATCCGAGCACATGGGAGGCAGAGGCCGGTGGATTTCTGTGAGTTCAAGGCTAGCCTGTCTACAGAGTGAGTTCTAGAACTACACAAAGAAGCCCTGTCTCCAAAACCCAAATAATAATAATGATATTTTATATACCTACTTGTTTCCTTCGAAATACTCTAGATATTCCTCCCAGAGTCTTGACATAACAAGTTTCTCTTGTGACTTTCCGAGGAGACATGAGCAAATACATCCAAAGAAAGAATTGCATTCAAGTCTACAGCCTAGTGAACCAGTGAGGTCACCAAACTCTGCCCAGTGTGGTTGATAATTCAGCAAAGTCAGGCTCTAGGAGCCATCTCCGTAGTTTCCAAGCCCCTCCACCAAAAAAGTCTCTTCTGTCCCAACACTTGCCTGTGTAAATGTTCTAACTTTTTGAATCTTAACATTTTGAGCTTCCCAAATTTTGAAAAGTTTTATTAGCTTCATATTTTTCCTCATTTTTCTGAATCTTAGGGAGCCTCCCTTTTCCCTGGAGGACTGTTTCAGTTCTGAGGAAGTTAGCTGTACAAGAGCATCTACGTGAAATAATAGGAAGGCGTAAACTTAATTTTTTTCTGCAATGTTACCAAAAAATGAGGCGGCTAAAAAATCTAAATTGAGAGTCTTATTTTAAACATGAATTTACAGTCAAATAAAGGACAAGTGCATATGGATAAATTAGGATGTTCTTGGTGTTGCTGAAAGACATATAAATAGGTAATCCCTACACAGTAAAGGTGTCCAACAAAACAGACTAAAGAAAAATGTTTTCTCTCCAGTCCTAAGACTCTACACAGAATTTGGTTTCTTACTACTACTGAATTAGACAAGATTTTTGACAGTGACAATACCATTGACGAAAATGTCACTTTCATGGTAGTGATGATAGCTGTATAACTTGGCAAAACATTTCTGAAGGTATAGGGCAATAGTCCTAAGACTAACATTTATCTACTATGGACTGCCAGACAGTGGACAGATTGCCGTACTGCCTCCAGAGTATAGATTTAACTTAATATTATCACACTTGCTTATATGTGTGTGTACACATGAATATTAGTGCCACAACGTGCACACGGAGGTCAGGAGACAGCTTATGGGACTCTGTTCTCTCCTTTTACCATGTGTGGGTCCTGGGGATTTAGCTTAGGTCATCAGGCTTGATAGCAGGCAATTTTACCTCCTGAGCCATGACAGCAGCCTGAACATAGACTCTCTTATGACAGCAATTCAGAATCTTTTTTTTTTTTTAATTGCTTAACATCTGAATCCAACTTTCACTTTTCCCTTCACTTGTTCTCATTTGGTTCCAGGGATTAAGCTTAGGTTGTCAAGCTTGCTGACAGGTACCTTAACCCTCTGAGCCATCCTGCTGTCCCTTTGAACACCTCATAATCAGCCCCTTTCTCTTCCAGAGTTATCACTGGCACTGGGTTCCTCTAACTACTTTGCTGCATGAAGGAATTGATGAAAATGGTTTCCTAGTATTCAGGTTGGAAGTATGGAGATACTCCAGTGATGCATAGACTTTCTCACTGCCCCAGAGTCAATAGTATTATGACCATAAACTTTTGGTACAACAAAATATCAAAGATTGGATTATTGTGTTATAGAATTTTATTGGATATTCCTTTTTGGTACAATTTAAGTGAGCACATTCCACAAACCTGAATACATAGTTGTTAATTCACCTATATCTGTCTTTTCCTTTTTCCTCCTCAGGACCTGTTACTATGACTAGTGTCCATCCACCAATACGTTCACCTAGTGCCTCCAGTGTTGGGAGCCGAGGAAGGTAAATAGATTTAACCATATTTACTGATAAAGTCTTTACTCAATATTCACAGAGAATTTGCTCCAGGACCCATATGATTATACCAAAACCTGCAGATGCTCAAGTGTTTTATATAAGGTGGTACAGTATTTGTATATAACCTGCACACACCTTTGTGTTTGCTTTAAATCATCTCTGCGTTACTGATAGTACCTAATATAATGTGACTGTTTTGTAAAACTTGTTATATTGCATTGTCTAGAGAATAATGACCCCCCCTTCAAAAATAGTCTGTACATGTTGTTACAGGCACATTCCCTTCCACGTAGTATTTTCCATCCATATTTGTGAAGACCATGGACACAAAGAGCCAATTGTGCATAAATTTCTTGCAGTTGTCAATGTTTTGATACTTGGTGCAGATTTTTTACTGTTAATTTTTAATTAATGTGTGGTTAAACTAATACAACTTTAATCTTTTAAAAATAGGAAGTATTTCTCTAAATGCTAAAAATAAGATCACATTTGACACCATGCTAGCAAAGACAAAAGTAGTGATAACATAGTTATATTAGACTAATTTAGGAAAAAGAAGCAATATTTTCCTTATGAGTGTTTTGTTTGTTTGGTGGTGGTGGTGATGTAGTAAGGTTTTGAGACCGACTATCACATGGTCAGGAACTCACCTAGGTGGATGGGGGCTTGCCTCTTGTGATGATGCTCCTACCTCTGTCCCTGAGTAAAGAAGCAATCTTTCTTTCAGTGTTCTATGGCTGTTACAATGATCAAACATTGGTTTACTTTACAATTAAGCTTCTTCTTTGTTATTTAGTTCTGCCCTCATAGTATATGAGAGTTATTTCTAGAGGTAGAGCCCATTTTTATGGTTTTATTTAAAAGTAACCTTCTCTAGGAGGAAGTTTGCCTGTAATCCCTTAAGAATGGAGTGGCTAATGGTTTGAGGTTTCTGTCTAGCTACTTTAATAAGGAGCAACAACCAAGGAATGGTATGATATCCTAGTGGCTTAACACAAACTATGGATGAAAGCCTAGACGGGGAACTTGGAAAGACCCCAGATCTATTGAACAGTTATAAAGAAGTCAGATTTTACTTATCTTTTCTGTCACCAAGGTGTCTTGATCCCACAAGTGTATTTTAACATCATTCACTGCTGATATAAAATATGGTTATTATTGTGAAGTTACATTATTCCAGAATGTCCTTTTTCCTATTTTTAGGTTGTCTAATTTTGTCTCCCTCTCCTTCCTTCCTCACAGCTCTGGCTCTTCCAGCAAACCAGCCGGAGCCGATTCTACACACAAGGTCCCAGTAGTCATGTTGGAGCCAATCCGAATAAAACAAGAAAACAGTGGACCACCTGAAAATTATGATTTTCCTGTTGTTATTGTAAAACAAGAATCAGATGAAGACTCTAGAGCTCAAAATGTAATTACATCAGTGGCTTACAGTACTATTCCCATTTAAGAGACAAGAAAAGGGCAGTCCTGATAGAACAACCACAAAGTAGACTACAGGATGAGAATAGAGGCTCCACAGGCTTTTGTGGACAGGTCAAAGGGATCTTACAGCCCCATGGAGACTAGCACCGGGATGGGTACCAAGAGAAGTAAGCCAACCAGGAGAAATTTACTGTAATAATGGAGGTAAACTGGGCACAGTGGTGGGTGCAAGAGTCTGGGGCTTAATTTCAACATTACGTTTAGAAAAAGAAAGGAAGGAATGATGAAGACAGTAGAACAAGCTAAGTCTTTTAAATTAGATGTAGTTATTTTATTTGTATGTATGTCCACCGCATGTGTGTCTGATGTCTGTACACATCCATACAAGGTGTAGAGCTGGAGTTACAGATGACTGTCAGCACCATGGACATAGTGGGAGTGGAGTCTGCTTTCTCGATTGAGCCAGCTGTCTGTGGGTGGGCTAAGGGGGGGCATGTGGAACTGAGGACACCTTGCTGGAATAGAGTCTTCTCCTACTATGGAGGTTCCACAAGTTGAACTCTGGTATCTGATAGCCTTTTCCCAGTTAAGCCAACTTGCTACACTGGAGCAAGTTAAATTTGGAAATAATTACCTCCAAAGGATGTCTATTTCTAATTATATCCACATTTGTTACTTTCAAATTTCAGAAACAAATTTCAAAAGAGATAAAAGCTTCTGTTTGTGTCTGTCTGGGTTAAGGTTTCTGTTGCTGTAATGAAACACCATGACCAAAAAGCACCTTGGAGAGGAAAGAGTTGATCACAGTTCTTCATAGGACAGGAACTCCAAACGAGTCAGGAATCTGGAGGAAAGAGCCAGTTCAGAGGCCATGGATGGTGCTGCATACTGTCTTGTTGAGCCGACTTTCTAACAGAACCCAGGCCCACCAGCTTAGCGATGGCATTGCCCTACAATGGGCTGGGCTCTCCCAACCAATTACTAAGTAAGAAAATGCATTACAGGCTGGCCTACAACCCAGTTTTATGGAGGCATTTTCTAAATTAAGGTTCCCTCCTCTCAGATAACCAGTTTGTTGTATCGAGTTGACATAAAACTGGCCAGCACAGTGTCTCAAGTGTGATTTGAATTAGTAGCTATAGTAAACCATCTTTACAGTTCATGTGACTGACTTCCACACTGCCCACATAGTCTTTAATTATTGTAGCCATCAGGAGATGAAAAGTGATCTTTCAAACATGTATACATACACACATGATGTTCTCTCTCTGCTTGCAGACTAACTATCCAAGAAGCATACTGACTTCCCTCCTCTTAAACAGCAATCAGAGCTCTGCTTCAGAGGAAGCTGTGTTAAGATCTGATGCTCCTGATAGCACGGGAGATCAACCTGGACTTCATCAGGACAATGGGAAGCCTGAGTGGCTGGATGCCTCCCAGAAGTCCCCTGGGCATGTCGGAGAGACAAGGAAGGAGGATGACCCTAATGAAGACTGGTGTGCAGTTTGTCAAAATGGAGGGGAACTCCTTTGCTGTGAGAAGTGTCCTAAAGTATTCCATCTTACCTGTCATGTGCCCACATTGACAAACTTTCCGAGGTAAAACAGTACTTCTCTACAGTATAAAGTGGCAGGGTTAGGACTGTGGCATAGTGCTCGAGCTTCTTGGCTAGCACACACATGGCCCACTACTGTAAGGAAATAAAGTAACAGCCTTTTAGAGGAAAGGGATATGACTGGAAACAATGACAAAGTGGAAGGAGAAGAGAGGGTAAGGACAGAGGAAGGTTTTTAACATGTAATAATTATAACAACCTTTTGACAATTGTTAATAATATAAAACTTTTATAAAGATTAAAAATACTTCACAGTCCCTAACACTAATCTACAACTTCCTGTTCCCTGCTTCCTGGTTTTTCTGCTTCTCAGAAAGCTCATCTGTTGTGATTAATAACAGGCCCTAGCTGGCCTTGGTGACACACACCTGTAGCCAAGCATGGAGGAGATAGAAGAGGGAGGATCAGAAATGTGACAGACTTTAATATTAAACTCCTTAGATCTTTGCATCAGATTTCTGCTATTTCTTCTCCATACTGCTTTGTACCTAACCTAGTAGTAAGTGATATGTAGGCAGAGATGAAAACCCATGCCGAAGAAGTGTGTCATAGATGGCCTGCAGGTGGTGGGAAAAGTGGTGGAAAGACCTGATATACTCAGAACTCAAAGTACATTATTTCAACAGTGGAGAATGGATTTGTACTTTCTGCCGAGATTTATCTAAGCCAGAAGTTGAATATGATTGTGATGCTCCCAGTCACAACTCAGATAAAAGGAAAACTGAAGGCCTTAGTAAATTAACGCCAATAGATAAAAGGGTAAGTTTTTGAGCATTTCCGCACTGGAGTATTAGGATGTTTTTTGTTACATGCATTGCTTTTCATATTGAATTCTTTCTCCTTTAAATCTTTATTTTTCCTTTTTCCTCTTTCTTTCTGAGAGCCTAAAGCTCATGAGGCTAGACTGGCTAGCCAGCAAGCTTGTGAATTCCCCTTGTTTCCTCTCTTCCCTCACACTAGAGTTATCCACCATGCTTGTTTACTTGGGTGCTAAGGATCCAAATCCAGGTCCTATGCTTACATAGAAAAACACTTGACCCACTAAACCATGACTTCTAGTACTGTATTGAATATATATACATAGAGCTGGACATTGGATTGGGAAGGGGTTAGTGCTAGAAAATCTCATTGTTCTGGAGCTTGGGCAGTGAGCCCTAAGGCGCCACCATTCTCCACATCTATACTGCTGCGATTGTAAGTGTGGTTTGAGGGGGTTTTTGTTGTTTTGTTTTTGACATAAGGACTCACTCTGCAGGTCAGGGTAGCCTAGAAATCTTCTGTGTAGCATATGCTGGCCTTGAATTTACAACATTCCAAGTCATCATGCCCAGCTTTGTTTTTGATTTTTTTTTTTTTCCCTTATTTGAGGCAGGGTGTTACTGTTAGTCCTGTCATCAGGTAGTAATCCTCCTGCCTCAGCTTCCCATTTTATAGGAATATATAGGTTTATAGAAATGAGTCACCATGCCTAGCTTTAGTCTGAACTTTTCAATTTTGCCTACCTTAATTTCTGACTTGTTTCATTTTTTTATCACTAATTGATTTCCTTTCTCAGAATCTTTTGAAGATTAACTCTTTGATTTAATGTTCCCAGAAAAACTCCATACTTTGACCACATGAAAATGTATTTAACATTTAACTACAGTATTTTATTACTAAACACTATCAAAAATATAATTTTAAAAAGAATAAACCACATGGTGTTAACACACACCTTTGATCCCAGCACTCAGAAGACAGAGGCAGGTAGATCTTTGTGAATTCCAGGAGAGTCAGGGCTAAACAGAGAAACTATGGTTTACCGCCTACCCCCACCCCCACCCCAAAAAAACCCAAAGACACAATATGAAATTTGACATGTCAAAGAGGGAACCTGCACTCACTTTATATGTACTGTATATGTTCATTGGGAGGGGTTCAGTGAAGAAGAAACAGCTCACAGCAAGACATCTCTGTTTGCAAGAGGGGTCTTTAAGACAGGGCTTCTAGGGAAAGGCCCTGCTCCTACAGTGCTTCCTCCAGTGACTGGTGCTGGTTTAGTCACCTACTTACATATTCTCTAAATTGTTAGTGGAAAGCAAAACCCAAAGATTGTTTCTTTATGGTTTGGGAATTGATTGTTAGTTTTTCTAGACAGGGTTTCTCTAGCCCTGGCTGTCCTGGAACTCAATCTGTAACCCAGGCCTACCTCTGCTTCCCAAGAACTGGGATTAGAGGCGTGTGCCACCATAGCTCGGCTAGATTCCGTGTCTGCTTCTTCTGTATTCCTCAGGCTTTCATTTTTCTTCTGAGGCCTGTGAATTCTTTTAGAAGATAAGCTGTGACTTCACTATTTCATTATTTGCGTTTTTCGTTAGAAATGTGAACGCCTGCTTCTGTTTCTTTACTGCCATGAAATGAGCCTGGCTTTCCAAGACCCTGTTCCTCTAACTGTAAGTATTAATGTCTTTATTCATGTTTACCTGGTGGGATAATTTTTTAAGATTTGATTATGAGAACCTACTTAGTTTTATCATTTCAATAATTTCTTATATCTAGCACAAAATTTTTTGTGGGTGGCTTATGGGGAAGTGTGTGCAGGTGTTAGGTTTGGGGGCCAGAGATCAACCTTGAATGTGGTTTTGTGAGACAAAATCTCTGTGAGATTTAGGAGTCATGGATTAGTGTAGCCTGGCTCTCCAGTAATGCACAGGAGTCTGGATTTGTCAGTCTGTGCTGTTATCCCTGGCTTGTTACATCAGTGATTGAGCTCAAACATGTCCTCATGCTTGCAGAGCAAACACTTGGCTGAGACTCCCCAGACTCCTAACCCAAATATTAAAGACACATACATACTCATATCTTCCCATCTTAAATATGTGTTAATTTTTCTATTCATTGATTTTTTAAGTTAGTATATAAAATACTTGGTTTTATTAGGACATTTTCAAACATATGTGTCATTTAGTTTGCCCATCTTCTCATCCACACACACACCTCACTACCGTCCTTATCCTGTTCTCCCACTCTTTCCTTCCTTTCCCCAAGCCTTCTGCTTTCTTGTAGGCGCGTGTGTGCCCACATTTACAACTGTGTGGGAGAGTGGTGTGTGCTACGTAAGAATTCCATATAAGACAGGACAAAGTTTGCCTTTTGTTTTTCTGTTACTGTCTTGTTTACTCTCCTACCACATTGTTCCACTGGGATGTCATATGGAACATTTCTTTTTCTCTCATTGGGTCACTTAACATGATGATATAGTCTCATTCATCTTACAGATACTGTGATTTCATTACACAGACAAATACATGTTAATGGTAATTGCTGATACTTTGTTTCTTGGATACCTTAACTCATCCCACCCTGTTTACTTTATGTTTAGATGATTTCTATGTTGTCTGTATCTCAGAAGGCTTCTATAGCACAAGTTGTTAGGGAAATAGCTACTGAATTTTGTTTATTGTTGTTTTTTTTAATAATGACTTCTATAGATTTCTATATTTTTCTTGATAGGCCTAGACTTAGAATAGCAAGTAGAATTCAATAGTGGGGGAAAGCTGAGAATGTTTCAAACAGATCTATGTTGAATTTGAGGCTTTGGTTCAGTGGTAAAGCATTTACGTAGCATGTATGAGGCTGTGGGTTCACTTCCCAGGACAAACAAAACAAAACAAAAACCACTACAGATCTATATTGAAAGTGTGGAATAACTTTCATATCTTTAGAGTATCAGAAAGGATCCTATACCTAAAATATGTTCTTCTTTGTTATCTGAAGCTTGTTTTCGAAATTAAATAAATGGTTGCGTTGGGTTCTCTAAGGATCTCTTGTATCTCAGCTTGGCCTGAAATAGTGTAGAGAAAATAACCTTGTTCCCTGATTCTCCTACCTCCACCTCACAATTATATTTCCACTCGCTGTAGTTTGTTGGGTTTTAAAAAATAAATGCAAACTCAAAAAAAGAAGACTCATAAATAATTTAGCTTAGGACAGTCAGTTTCATCTTAGATAATATTGTAGCTCTGGCTGCTCTGGGAGCCACTATGTAGACCATAGCCCATGCTGGCCTTGAACTTGAAGGGATCCTCTTACATCACCATGTTCTTTGTCTAATATTTAAGTTTCTGAAAATAAGATTTTATTTATTTATTTATTTATTTATTTATTTATTTATTTATTTATTTAAGAATACTATGGATTGAACCCATGCAACCAGCAAACTATAGCCTCAGCCCAAAAAAGTACTTCAGGGAAAAGAATCCTTTTATATCCAAAAGAAGTAGAAGTTTGTGTTGCCAGTGCATACTTAAAAATGTAACCCAAGGGCTAGAGAGATGGCTAGCAGTTAAGAGCACTGGCTACTCTTCCAGAGGTCCTGAGTTCAATTCCCAGAAACCACATAATGGCTCACAACCACCTGCAATGACATCTGGTGCCCCCTTCTGGCCCGCAGGCAAAACACTGTATACATAATAAATATTTATTATGACCAACCAAAACCAAAACTGTTGCTTTTTCTGATGATTCTAGCTCTGGCTTACATTTCTATAACAGTAGCAGCAGCCAAAAAAGTTAGCCCCCTTTATCTTGATATAAATCATAAAATCATCTCATTAATCTTGAAATTTCCAAGATTATCCAGTTGGACTACAAAACTGATTTTTAGCAGCTTTAAAGTTTTCAGGATCATCCTGAGGATCAGGCCCTTTACTACTTGGATTAATACAAAACAAAATCATGTTGATTCGTTCTTTTTTAAATGAGTATTTGTTTGCTTATTTTAGAAACACAGTCTCACTATTAGTTTCTGCTGGACTGGAACTCACTGTCTAGACCAGGTTGGTCTGGAGCTCATTCTCCTGAATCTGCCTCCCCAGGGCGGTATAAAAGACATGCATCAACACAACCAACCAGGCCTCTCCATCAGATTTACCAGATACCTTTACTGGATATAGCAACCATGCTTTACAGTCACTCAATTTTTTCCTGTTTATATTATTTTTTGAGACTGTGTCTCACTATCTCACTATGTACCTCTGCCTCGCCTGGAATTTGCAGTGTAAGTCAGGCTGGCCTCCAACTTATATCTGTCTGCTTCTACCTCCCAAGGGCTGGGATTAAAGGCATGCACAGCTATGCACAGCTTAATAATTGTTTTTTGTTTAATAATAAATAGGGAAATATAAGAGATTAAAGGAAAACACATGAAGGCATTTACCATTAAAAATTATTGTTAGTTAGGTCATATGGTACTTCTGCTTTTTGCAACTTCCATAATGAATTGATTGATATTCCCACCAGTAGTGTAGAAGGGTTTGCTTTTCCCCACGTCCTCATCAGCGCTCCCCGTATGTGTGTGTGTGTGCGTGCGCGTGTGTGTATGTGTGTTTTCATTCCTTAGTGGTAGCCATTCAGGCTAGGGTGAGGTAGAGTCTCAATGTAATTTTAATTTTCACTTTCTTGATAGCTAAGGTTATTAAACATTTTTTTTTTACTTAATGTTTATTGGCCATTTATACCTCATCTCTTCTGGTTTATATGTTCAGAGGACTTCACTTTCTTGATAGCTAAGGTTATTAAACATTTTTTTTACTTAATGTTTATTGACCATTTATACCTCATCTCTTCTGGTTTATATATGTTCAGAGGACACTGTACAACAGAGATGTTTGCACATTCACATTTATTATAAAACTGTTCACAATAGCTGATAGAATAAGCCTAGCTGTTCATCAGCAGGTGAATGGATTTAAAAATGCTGCCTGTATGCATGATGGATTTTTAGTCAGCCATAAAGAATGAAATTGTGTCATTTTTTAGGAAGTAGATACCAATAGAGATAATCTTAATTAAATGAAATGCAGAAAGATGTTGTATATTTTCTTTAAATTATGAGTGTCTTAGTATTCCATATACATGCATGGCATGAAAGCAGAAGGAATCTGGGAGTTTAGAAAGGGAGACTTTGGGAATGGGAAAGGGGAATGTGGGCTAAAGGGACGGAAGCAGGACATTTAGTCATGATACACTTAAAGCTACACATATGATACCCGTCTTTAAATGCAAGGCATATAAACCAATATAAAGTGTCAAGTTCTTAGAGGCAGTGCCACAAAACCTATGCGTGGAACATAGTAGGGCAATTGTAAATGTTGATGAATGGGTTTGTTTCTTGATTCTACCAATGACAAAATAATGTGAAGAAAAATACCATGTATTACAGGACCAGGGATAATTTTCTTATTTATAATAATTTATTTGTTTTGTAAGGTGCCTGATTATTATAAAATAATTAAAAATCCAATGGACTTGTCAACCATCAAGAAAAGACTTCAGGAGGATTATTTCATGTATACAAAGCCTGAATATTTTGTAGCTGATTTTAGACTGATCTTTCAAAACTGTGCTGAATTCAATGAGGTGAGATGGGGAGAGCAACTACTGCAGTGTGAAGAGTAATCTTGACCTAAGCAGCTTGCCAACAGTGAGATGCCCAGTGTCTGTGCTAGTGTGAGTTTACTGTGTTCAGGGTTACCAGTGTGTGGAAGGGGTTACTAGGAAGACTTACCCACATTTAATTTGCAGTTTTATCATGTAGTGAGCAAATGCCAGCATACCTGATACTGAGATAGTTTAGAACATAGTAAGTACTCATTATTCTTTCCCTTTATTTCATAAACCCTATTTACTTTTAGACTTTGATTTATGTGTTTATTTTGAAATAGTAAGAATGCACCAAAAAGTTCACATTTAACAATTTTCTAATGTCACTTTGAATATATTAATTGTTGGTTCTGTTTGTACCACATTTTTTCATTCTTGAGATCCCTGTCCATGAACATCTTGTCATCTTGCTAATGTGACCCATCCCTATCATTACCACCTCCTCTGAATGATTCAACAAAAAAGTCTTGTGCTAGCCGTCTCTAAACTTTATATAGCCGTGTGTGTGTGTGTGTGTGTGTGTGTGTGTGTGTGTGTGTGTGTGTGTGAAAATGCTTTTCTCACAGTCCATTGTTTGATAGTTGTGTGCCCAAAAGGAGTAGAATCGCGGGAGGTTTTTATTATTAAAAACATTGGTATTTTGGCCTTTAATTCCTATCTTTACTTTACCCCACAGCCTGATTCGGAAGTAGCCAATGCTGGTATAAAACTTGAAAGCTATTTTGAAGAACTTTTAAAGAATCTTTATCCAGATAAAAGGTTCCCGAAACTAGAATTCAGGAATGAACCAGAGGATAGCAGGTTCAGCGATGACTCAGATGATGACTTTGTGCAGCCCCGAAAAAAGCGCCTCAAGAGCATGGAGGACCGACAGCTGCTTAAGTGAGCTCCAGGGCCAAACACCTCCTAAGAAAATTTCCTTAACATCATGACAAAGGGTTTGTGAGCTCTCTGACCTGCTTTGCTGTTTACTGACTTCGGTTTCTTTAATGACCCATTTCTTTAACCTCTTGTCCTTGATAATTTAAAAAAAAAGAAGAAGAAGAAGAAGGAAGGAATGTGTAGAAGAATAAAAGGAGGAAAAGAGAAAAGGAAGAAACAGCAAAGAAAGAAAAGACGTTCTTCCCACTCTTCCATTTCAAACAGCAATTGGAAATAAAGCTACACTAGAAAGAAACTAGATTTTGATGTTAAGATCTTAGTGTGATTTGAGTGTGTGTGATAATCCATTTTTAGAATATTAATACCACTGCCCATTAATTATGGCCAGCAGTAAGAGTTGGGTTTACTGTACTTAAAAAAAGCCCTCCCCAAACGCGAGTGGGAAGAAGAGTCCTTTTTTGGTGCCTGCTGGGAAGATGTAGGCAGACGCTGTTTAGACACCTCATAGTATCCGTGTAAGATGGCAAATGCATTAAAGAAAATCAGGAAAAACAAATGTTTGCTTATTGTTTCTGTTTTTATCCTGTCTGTCGAGGATGTTGGGCCTAGCAGGTCTCCAAAGCCCATTCTTAAGTGTCTCCTTAGATCTACTTTCCGTCAGCTTCCTTTAAGAAAGTAGGTGTGCATAGTAGTAGACGTTGCCATTAATTTCCCCTCTGTGCAGGTGGTGCTTTAGAGCGAGCCTTGTTTTCAGTCTGGCTTTTCTCGTTTGGTTGGGGTTTGTTTTGTTTTATCCAGACAGGTCTCACTATGGTGCCCTAACTATCCTGGAATTCACTGTGTAGACCAAGCTGGCCTTGAACTCAGATCCACCTGCCTCTACCTCTTGAGTGCTGGGATTAAAGGTGTGTGCCCAGCTCACAGTGTAGCTTTTAGTAGTAGTGTCATATAGAATACAATAGGGTACACCAGTATTTGATACAACATTTCTTGTGCCCAGGTGGCCACACAGGTTAAGTTCCCGGAAAACGACTTTCATCTGTCTTTATGATTGCAAGTGAAAAGTGTGCTGAGGGTTTGGAAGAGATTAATTACAGGGACTGGGGGTGGGGGAGTGGCGAATAAGTAAAAAAAAAAAAAAATTCTGAAGTATCTTTTTGCTGACTTTCTACTTGCTCGCTTTTTTTCTTTCTTTCTTTTTTCTTTTAGCAGAACTTAATATTTTATCGTTGACCTGCCTTAATTTAGAATTTAGTTTTCTTTCTGGGAGGGAAAAAAAAGGTTGATTCCTTTTGCTTGTTTGGTGTTTTGGGTTTTTTCCGGGGGGGGGGGGGGGGGGGGTAGGGATTCAGATGAACAAAGCAGCATATGCAATGCAATTAAGACAGAATGAAATTGTGCCATTGTACTAACCCAATATTTGGGAAAATACAAGAACATTTTTAGTTTGACATAGTAAACTTTTAGTGCTAAATCATTTTAATTGTTAAATTTTTTCTTTGGGTTGACAGAATAAAACACAGCTGAAATGAGGATTTCTTTAGTTACACTGCCTCCCATGAATTAAAATGTAGCTGGATGTGGTAGATGTGGTGGCATGCACCTACAGTGCCAGCTCTTGGAAGGTGGGGGCAGGAGATTCACAAGTTCAAGGTCACTACATATCCAGGTTGAAGCCAGACTATGCTATATGAGACCCTGTTTGGGTGGGGGGAGACTATAACTTCTATCCACATCATATTTCTTACTAAGCGTGCTAGCTGTCAAATGTTGTGTGCATACCTTATTAGCGATAGTTTCTCATTCTCTAAACAATCTATAATCCCGTTATGTATTGTAACAGTCTTACTCAATTTTCTAAATGATGTGTTATATGGTAATGTTTGTTGTGTTGGTTTGAATGTACAGCTGACATTTGCTCTGCGAACAGTCTGAACAGACTGACAATATACAGACCTTTGGGGAAGTGGACTTCAGTTCGGTCTGACCTTGCCTCTGGTCCTTCTACCTCTACCTCCCTGGTGCAGGGATTAAAGTAGTATGCCACCATCCCCTCGGATTTGGGGGTTCTGTTTTGTTACTTTGGGGGAGTGGATAATATGCGCATATTTTAAACTTGTGTGGTTGAGTTCAGCATTTTGAGTGTGGCAGCTGTGGAACCTTTTTGATACTTTAAAGATTTATTTATTTTTATTTCATGTGTATGCATGTTTGCCTCCACATATGTATATGCACCATGTATGTGCCTGGCGCCCACCCACCTAGGCTAGAAGAGGGCATTGTATACCCTGGAACTGGAGTTAGAGGGGATTGTCAGCCACCATTTGGGTTCTGGGAACCAAACCTGGGTCCTCTGTAAGAGCAATAAATGCTCTTAACCACTGAGCCATCTCTCCAGCCCCAGCTGTGGAACTTTGGGCAATACATTTCTTTTTGCTATCTAGAATACTGTTCTCTCATAGATCGTCTTCCATACTTGTCACCTTGTGTAAATTATTTTGTGAGTTATCACTAAGGGGGAGGCAGAGCTTCTATAAGGCAAACACAATTTTTATGTATCAACCAGAATGTCTACTAATAAACCCCAAACTGTCACTGTTATATTCTATGCCACAGTAACCTTTCAGAATAATGTTACATTTCACCATTATCAGGTTTTGCTCAAAGACAGTTGAGAACCATGTTTCATGTAATGATACATAATATATTATTAAAAGTAAATGTCTTGAGTTTTTTCTACAAGTAGCATGCTGTCACGATCTCTGAGTCTCATGGCATAATCACTGACAATAACAATGTGTTCAGGTAGAGCCAAGCTAAGTGGTCATAAACTCTAATAGCATAAATGGTCAAACTCTGCCCAAATTAATGTTCGTGATGATTTAGTAGTCTTGATGTAAACTTACTCCAGGGTTTACCTCTAAGAGCCTGGATCAGAGTCCCAGGGTGTAGTGTCATGTCCCACCCCTGCCACATAAACTTGCTGACCATTGCTTTTGGCAGAGGTTTATAGATAGGCAGAGCACGCCTATCTCTGAGGCAAAGCTTTCCCATGTGCCAAGCACCTGATCTCTCTAGCCAGAGGGAAACTCTCACATTGCACCAACTTGCACAATTAAGGCAGAAGCATAGACAGGAATAGAGGGGGGAGTAGTAAAGGTGAATGACCCCTTTACGGCGGTGTCTGGTGGTGCCCTCCTTCGTACTTTGAACACTCAGCCTGCTTCTTTCCTGGATAGAGGAGTGGGAAGAACAGAAGAACCCCTCCACAGTAGTTTGACTTTTTCAGCTAAAGAGCAGGCTCCATGCTTTGCTGTCCCAAAGACGCGCAGGAACAGAAGTGCAGCTGGTTTAACATGTGGAGGAGGCTCAGACAAACTGATGGGACTTCCTGAGAACCAAAACATTTGACGTTTCAATTGAATTTATTTTGCCCCTATTGAATGAGGGAAGTAGAGTGAGCTGGTTGGCCAATAAAATTGCGGACGTGACATTGAATTCAACTACTGGACTTTTTTATAATATTTTATAGTTCCACATAAAGTAATAATTGATATTTTGTTTATTTTGCCTTGGGTAAGAATTGTGTCCCAATTCCATACAGGTATCTTTTGTTCCTGCAGCAGTCAGGTCACCAAGGAGGTTTCACAGGTTGTGAAGGACATCTGAGAAAACAGTAATTTTAGTTTTGGTTTTTGTCTCTTCAGGGATTGGTGCTTTGAATTTAATAATAATAATTAACTGGTGGGGTTTTTTGTTTGTTTTTGCTTTTTTACTTTGAATATTTTACGACAGACAGCAGAGACTTTTGTAACAGAAGACTTAGAGAAAGTGCATTAATAGCAGTTACCTAGTTTGAGCCCTTTACTCTTAGCCCTTAGCAGTTCTTGCCATTGTTCTCTATAGAGGTGTTCTATCATTAACCTAGAAAAAGTGACAAGCTGGAAAGAAAAATACACTGTAGCATTTTCCTCCTTGGAAGTGGATGTTATCCGTGAGTGGTACTGGCTACCTGACCCGGTCTCTAAGGGTATTCTAATGAAAACCACCCCAAATACAGAAATTCCAGTTCGTATTATAGAAATACTGTCATGAAGGCAGCCCACATGGTGTGGATGTGTGGCCTAAAACTTTGCTTATATTAGTTTTATCTTAAAATTGTGTGATACTCAGAAACGATAACATTTTAAAAGTATCTTGTGGTCTTTTCAAATAGTTCATGCCATTGTTGTTTTGCCTGCAGCTATCTCTTTGGTACATTGGGAACCACCACATATGTGCTGAAAATTGAACCTGGTCCTCTAGAAAAGCAGTCAGGGTTCTTAACCACTGAAGCCATTTCTCCAGCCCTACTACTGGGCTTTTAATGGTTCTTTCTTTGGAAATAATTTGATTTAAAATAGAGTAAGCAGGCCTAATTTGAATCCTAGAAATTGCTTCCTTGGTGGTTTATAGTGTTTAACAAAATTCTGTCTTTGCACATTTTCTAATGTAGCAGCACTGAAAGAAGGGTTGTTTAACAGGATACTAATTGTATGTATACTAAGAAATTCCAAAAATAAAACTTAGCATCACATTAAAGAAAGTAATTACCTATTGTAGATTATACTCTAAAGAGTCTTAGATAAATTCTACATGCAAAACAGATTCTGACATAGTATTTCTACTATACTTTTTATTATTCTTTAGTACCCCAACCTAACCAAGTCTTTAGGGATCAGTGAAAGAAACAAGCCCAAAAGTTCTTATAAGAAGATCACTTGGAATTTTTTTCTACTAATAACTATTAAGGTAAGTGCTAAACAACCTTCTCCACAAACAGCTTGCAGTTTGTATTGTAGAGAAGCTATGTTATCACTGTGTGTTCTATCAAAATTATGCTAATAGCTTGCTATAGGCTTGATTTGCTATTGTCTCAGAAGCCTGAGTGCTAATTAGCCTTGTGATGTGATGTTCCTTAAGCCTGAGTATCTCACAAACACTAAGAACTCTGAAATCTTAAGAATATTAAGGCATTAGCTTTGTCCTTCGTTGATTTTCCACCACAGCTAGCCTTTGATTAAATAAGTGTCCTTAAACTTGAGCTTTGGGGTTTCCAGTTAGGACTTTACAGCAGGTTGCTTGTCTTGCTCCTGCAAGGGTAGCCAACATAGTTTTCCACCAAATGTATTTGGCCTGAAATAATAACTAGGCTTTAAGGTGGTTGCCTGTTATGTTAGCCAGATTAATCACATGAACTTTTCATGTAGCTTGTAAGAAAGCCCATGTATATAACTTGATAGCCTAGAATACAGTTGGTCTTTCAAGTTCATGTGTGTGTTTGTTTTTGGTTTGCTTTTTTGAGTCTTCCTATGTAGCATGTAGCCCTGGCTGTCCCTGAACTCTCTATGTAGACTAGGCTGGCCTTGAACACAGAGACCTACTGCCTCTGCCTTTCAGGCACTGGAATTAAAGGTGTGCATCACCATTTCTGGCTTATCCATGGGCTTCAAATCTAGGATTCAACAGTCAAGGGGGAAAAAATTGGGCAGTGGTGGTACGCACTTAATACCAGGACTCAGGAGCCAGAGGCAGATGGATTTCTAAGAGTTCGAGGACAGCCAGAGCTGCACAGAGAAACCATGTCTCAAACCAAAAAGAAAAGTGTTCATAAATATCCAGAGACATCTGTGTCATTATTTTGTACACATCATTGCTATGATAATAGATATAATCTGGAATAACAGAAATAAAGGAAGGGGCTACAAATACTGTACTATTCTATATAAGATGGGCTATTTGGTCTCTGATTTTAAGCCATCCATAGACTGGTTTGAATAGGGGTTGTTTGCTTCCTAAGCAGGTTATGCCTCGTGTGTGCAGTGTGCTATTGTAGCATTTTATTGTGGTTGCAGCTACAGTCTTTACACTGTTAATGGCAGGGGAATTCCAAGCCAGCCTGGTTGGTGGTCTGAAACTATAGTGGGCCCCATAATAAGCCTGAACAGCAATAAAAGATAAAACATTAAATGCAGAAGCTTTAGGTGTTTTCTTTCTGAAGCACACCTTTCCCAATAGAACTTGTACATAACCAACACTTACAAACTGTTTAAGTAGGGTGTATGTGATAGGAAAGCTGCATTGTGCAAAGAATCAGTGATTCCCTTCCAAGATTAAAAAAGAGTAATAGTGTATGGAAAAAATTAACTTTATTCCCAGCTTCTAGTAGTTACATACAGAATAAAATAGTAATTCTTAAAAGCTACCAAGGCCATAATTTAAATTCAGTGATAGCGGCCTGGTTTGTTGAATCTGTCCTTTAGTCACAGAACACTTGGAGCAATACCTAGTGTTTTGTCTAAGGTTAAGTGGCTGTTGATGCCAGGTAGAAAGGGTATATCCTTCACTCACCACCTCCTGTTCCTCTTGTTGGTTATTCTTTTGCTCTTTGGGGGCCTGCTGCTAGCTTGGCTTGCTTCCAGCCTACCTTTTGCTTCTGTGATCTTACTTTCGCTCTCACTCTGCAGCTGGCCGTGTAGCTGGGTGCCTGGTACCTGATGGCCTCATTTCTCTAGCTTCTTTCTTCTTTGAGATTTCTCCTTCTATATATTCTCTCTGCTCACCAGCCCTGCCTATCTCTCTCTTCTGTCTTGCTTTTGTCCATTCAGTTTTTTATAGACCAGTCAGGTGTTTTAAACGGGCAAAGTAACATAGCTTCACAGAAATAATAGTCCACAACATATCCCCATTTGATCTGAGGGTTTATTGGTTTGTTTGGGGGAGGAGATTAGTGGTTTGGTGGTAGGTTATTTTGTTGCTGGTTTTTGTTCAATTGGTTTTAGATACCCAAGCTGGTCTCAAACCTGCTTTATATCCTATAAGAGGTTTCCTAGGAAAGATCCTTACTGCATTTTTGAGTGCCTTGGTTGTCGTAAAATACACTTGTTTTCTTAATTAGCATATGCAGAAGTAAAATTGTTAAAATACTCAGTAACAGTAAAGATCAAATATCTGTTTTTCCTCTTCAGGTTCTCATTTAATTTGCTGTGGGAAGAAAAGAAAAAAAATGAGTTGATAAGTTTTTGTTCTTAATACACTTACAAGGAATTAAGATTCATCATTTACCCTTATTTATGAAATGACAATGTAGCTTTATAATTTAAAGTTGGTGCTATACAGACATCTAAAAATAATTCACACTGTAAACATTCTAGTTTTTTGTTTTGTTTTTATTAAGGCAGGATCTGTGTAGTGTTGGCGGGCATTGAACTCAGATCACCTGCCTCCGCCTCAGTGCTGGGGTTAAAAGGCATGCATCACTATATCTGGCACTACAAACATTTTTAGTGATTGAATTTTTAAAGTTTATTGACTCAACACTACCTTTAAGCTAGTGAGCAAGTTGCTTTATCCAGTCAGGTGACCGCTACATTCTTTCCTTGTTTTTGAAAAGATGTGCATATGATCACAGCAGTGAGATATGTCTGTATGTATGTGAGCATTTAATTATCCTGAAGACATCCCAGCACTCAGTGGCCAAAGGTGTGTTCATATACATGTATTGTACCTACATTCTACAATGCTGAGTTCTCTACTCACACCCCAGGACTGGCTTTGTAGGTGGAGATGAGTTGGAAATCCATAGGGCACATTAGATGATCTGTTATTAGATTTCTTCATTCTTATTTGTAAAATTGTGAGCCAGGTATGGAAACTTGCACCTAATAATCCCAGCAATTGGAATGATGAGGCAGGAAGATCACAAATGTAAGAAATGGAAATCTTGGAAGGAAATGGAAAATTAGCACAAGTCTTGGCGGGTTCTTATGATGGTATAATTTTGCCTAACTTGTGCCCTAGTAATCCTTTGTATAAAGGGGGTGGTGATCCTTAAAAGGAAACATGAGTCATCGTGTCTTAAGCATTCAGTGATTGGTGACTGCAGATTATTAACATTTTGCTGTGAAGGTAGAAAAGTTCCCAGACCCTCCTTTCATGTACCTGACTCCTTTCTCAGAGATAGCCAGATCTAGATTGGCCTCTGCTCCATACTAAAAGCCACAGTCTCAAGATCCCAGGAACTTGAACACGGGCATGTTAAGGAGCCTGTGCCCTGCCATTACCCAAAGCCTCCAGGGAAATAAGGAGCCTAAACACAGAACTCAGTGCCATTTCATTTCACAGTCTAAAACACTGCCTGCCTTCATAAGCAGACCAGTCATCAGAGATGAGAACATTCAAAGGGAAAAAAAAATCTAATCCTTTGCATCAGAACTCATCAGTTTGGAATAGTACAGCCATTAGGCCATATGAATGAATGGTCCCTTCCCTGGTCAGTGCTGTGTGGTCTGGTAAGGGTTTATTCAGACAAGCTGTGTTTTAGGTAGATGGGCTTAATGCAGCTCTAGAACTGGAGAACAGTTTACTTATGATAGATGAGATAACAGGCTGTAGGTGTCCAAAGCTCATATATTCTAGCCTGCTTCTAGATGAGGAAACCTCTAGAACATGATGCCTAAGTAAGGTCTCTCAAAGCTGTAACCTACACAGCTGGTTCTGGGAAGCTACACTGAAGCTCTTACCATGTTCTATGGGTATTGGAGAAAGGAAGCTAGTCTATTGCAGCCAAGGCATGTGATCCTAAAGGCTCTGCAGTAATGTTTCAGTCCAGGCTCATTTGTCAAATAGTAGCTTTTACACAAAAATACATAAAGTGAATTATGTAGTTAACTTTACCTTTATTGCTGCTTAAAACTACATATGAGATACAGGAGACCCAGAATTTCAATTAGGACCCTGCTACCCATATCCCAATCTCTTGGGTCAAAAAATGGTAGCCAAGGAGCTAAGAGGTGGCTCAGCAGGAAAGTTACTGTTCTGAGTTCAGTTCTCAGCCAGCACCCATATGGGACATCTCCAAAATTTCTGTAACTCCAGGGGATCTGGACTCATTCACATTCTCAGACACATACTCATACACCTAATTAGAAATAGATTTTAAGTGAACTGTAAGAAAATATAAAAGCTTTCTAAGTCACTTACCTGCAAGGTACGTCCTTTAGTCTCAATGGGGAGAGTAAATGCAGAAATGGCACACACAACACAGACAGATGAGAAAAGACACAGGGCTCCCAGGAAGGAGGCACTCATTAGGACCTGTAGGTCAAAACAGGATGACTTAACCCATCATGCCCAAGCCATTTTACCACCGTTATTTTATATCAAAGAGTTTGCATTATTCAGTACATATTCAAATGGACATTTGTGGCCAGATCTGTATATTGTGCTTTTGGAGCACTGTTTGATTAGACCAATCTGGTACAGGCATCTTAAGTGGCTGGATAGTTTCCCTCTCTGTCCATACTATGTCTGGCAAAACAGGAGTTTTCTGTTCTCCCAGCCACTCTTAAACTAATCGAACCTACTTAACTCTTAACCTCCTCACTTTGAGATATACTTTCCCTCCTTCATTCCATTAGGACAAAACAGCAGAACATTTTTCAGAAGAGACATTCCAGAGTTGCTAATTCATCATATCTTTATTCAGTGTTTTGTGTGACTGTAAGAACTTTCTTTTGTCGTTTTGAGACATGATTTCTCTGTGTACCCCCTACTGTCCTGGAACTCACTCTGTAGACCTGGCTTGGCCTCAGACTCCAAGATCTGCCTGCCTCTGCCTCCCAAATGCCAGGATTAAAGGTGCCATCACACTCAGCCGACTGTCAAAACTTTGTGGTGTCGCTTTTTTCCATATAAGAAAGGCTTTCTGTCTGTCTACATACATTTTTTGGCTGGATCTTTTTATTTTGCTGCTGGTTAACTAAAGACTCCATACACTGGTTTCTCCAGGATAGTGCCCAAAGTTGGCAGGTAGTCAAGGGCTTGATAATTATCAACTAATTTTAGCAGGAGAGTTGCCTGTACAGTGCAAAAGGAACAAGAAGATAAAGTAGGAAGGGTTTATATGAAACACAGATACAAAGATTGAACCTTAGGGAAACTTTTGGAAAGTTGAACTACAGTTTTGGAAAGTATCAACAACAATGATGATAGGTAAGATCCTCGCTCCAAGAGCGGGAGGGGGGAACGCTACACCAAGTCTTAGACTGGCCTGGCCATGCCCCATACATGGGTCCTCAAGACTTAAAGCCCACACCTCCAGGTTAAAGCAAATAACTCCTAATTCTCACTACAAGAAGGCCCATTAGAATCAGACTGTGTGCAATTTTAAAAGACTTGGAAATTACTAGTCTAATCCAACTCTGTTATTTTACAGATAAGCTTTCATGGACTCATCACAGTAACTAGGGCAATACAACCAAAAGTCTCAGGCCTCTGGGAATCAGAGCCTAGTGATGATACCACTATGTATGCTCCTTCAAGACACCAAACTCAGAAACCCAACTCCAGTTTATAAAGTCTACTGCCATCCAAACTGACAAATAGCTCCATATATGTAAACAGAACCCAACATACTAACATCAGTAATTACTTGGGATTGATCTAGCAAATGATAGGTAATATTCTCATTTTGGGAAGATTCTTGTTTGGAGGGTGCTTTGTAACACTTGGAAGTGCAGGGTCTCATGTAACGGCTGATCTTGAACTCAGTTCTTCCCTGCCACCACACACTAGGATTATAGACATGATTCATCTAGCTCTTTCCTGTTTAGTTTTCATCATCAAAGAGGCTAGGGAAACAGAAAAGGAGCAGAGACCAAAGAGACTGAACAGTGCATGATGATGTCACCACACGGCAGTACCTATCTAGAATGTACCACTGTTGTTACTACACCACTGCCGGAACGGGTTCTAAACTATCCCTACCTACACACACAGAGTGTATATTATCCCTATATTGTAGAGGATTATATTGTTTCATGGTAAATAATTGTCCCACCCGCTGGTTTAATAAAAAGTGCTGATTGGCCAAAGGCAGGCAGGAAGTATGGGCAGGGCTACCAGACTAAAAACTGAGAACAGGAAACAGCAGCAGAATGTCAGAGAGAAGCCAGAGGAAGCTGAGGACAACCATGCTGCTCTAAAGAAAGGTACCGAGCCCCATGGCTGAACAGGATGAGTCATGGGTTAGATAAAGGGTAGAGAGCTAGCAAGTGATATGCCTGGGCCTTCGGTCGATCAGCCAAAAACAAAAGTGTCTGTGTGTCTCTGCGGGTCTGTGGGCCTAGACCTTGAGGTTAGGCCCAAAAGTCTGGGCCAGAAACCTCATACTACACTATATATAATGTATAAGTCATCTATTTCAAAAGTACTGCATTGGACAAAACCCTGAAGGGTTGAGTTTAAATCCCATAACTATTCTAGCCATGGCCAGAGAGCAACTGTCTAGTCTTTTTTATTATTATTTCCTAAAGATACAGGGCTCATCTTCATAGCAAACCAGTATATAGTTGTCACTGCACATTCACACAACTTATGCTAGCCTAAGAAATTTTCTGTTATTTGTAAGCAAGAAGTCTATAGAGTTATCAGATTATAGAAGTCATCTGGGGACCTAGGGACGTAGCTCAATATTAGAGCTCATGTTTAGCATGTATGAGCCTGAGTATAATCAGTGTCATTAAAATAATTCCAGAGTTCACTCCAGATCAACTAAGCCAAAAGGAAAGAGATCTCTACTTCTAAAAGATAGTTACAAACACTAGGGACATAACTTTATCTAGTCTGTGGGAGGCCCTAGGCTTAATCAATACAAAACCCTAAGAACTGGAGGTGTAACTCAGAGGGAGAGAGTTTACCTAGTTTGAAAATGGACCAAAGTTCAGTCATCGGGAGAACACTAAAGAGCTGAACCTAAGTTAAAGGCAAGAAGGAGCTTTGTGTGGCAAAGGTTAGTCTATCAAGACAGAAGTCATAGGTTAATGTACAAGATGAGAGAGTTCAAACACCCAGCTGAGAAATAATTCACATGACTGGAGACTTTAATATATCCCTTTCTCATTCTGATTTATTTTCCATTTACATGCATGTATATGCATATTCATGAGAGTGAAGATGCTCATTAAAGCCAGAGGGAGTGTCATCCTTTGGAGGTGGAGTTAAAGGCAGGTTTGAGAGGCTTGATACAAATGGTAAGTACTGAAATCTTGTCCTCTAGAAGACAAACAAGCGCTCATAACTGCCGAGTCCACTATCCCTTTCTTAATAGACTGGCTAAAGGAATCCAAACTCCATGGCACTATTAACCCAACAGAGTCTAATTACAGCCCATCCAATATTAAGAGAAAGCCTAATCTTTTTTAAAATGTTTATCAAATGCTAACAAGGATAAACCCCATATCCTTGGCTATAAAATAAATTTCAGTACATTTAGAACAGTTGAAATAATTGTTGCCTAACTAAAAGGGCATCAAATAAAGACAACAGCAAAATCTCAAAATAATGACTGAAAATAATGGAAATACAACATTAAATCTGTGAGACACCTAACTGTAAGAAAATATTTAAGAATAATTAAAGAGGCCAAGGGCATAGCTTAGTAGACTGTAGCCCACTATGCACCAAGCACTCGCTAAATAGTTCATGGTGGGTATGCACTTGACATCTTAGCACTAGGATCATCCATCCTTAGCTACATAACAACTTTTGAAGAGAGCATGGGCTACATAAGTCCTAAGCTCAAAATTAAACAACTAAGTATGAAAAAATAGATGCATACTCAGACATTAATTAAATAAATAGCACATGAATAAGTTTTAGTTCTTAAAGTTTTACAGCTTCTCACCAAGGTAATTTGTAATTCTAATGGAAATAAAAATTCCCTGTAGGAATTGCAATCAAATTGGAAAACAAAATGGTTTTTGTTTGTTTTTTTAATGAATTTGAAAGAATTACCAGGTAGGGAGAAAAAAAATCAGGAAACCTGAAAATTGTCAGGGAGCTAGAGGAAAGTTATTAGCCTCAGGTATTAAACATAAGGTTACAGAGTAGAGTAATAAAGTGGTGCATTACAAAATAGCATTAGTAACTACCTGTGGAAAATTTCTATAATAGGGCCTTATTAAATCAGTAGTGGCCATTAGTCTATATGTGCTAGAAAGGCTCTCTACTTTTGAGCTACCTCCCAGATCTTTCTGTAGCTTTTGAAAGCTGGATTCTTACCTCAGGTCTTAAGCATAAAGTTGAAATCAAAGCAGGTAAATGTAGCTGGGCATTGTGGTGCAAACCAACACTTGAGAGGCAGCGATATGGGGCTCTCTGGAGTTCAAAGCTAGGCTAGTCTACATAGAGAGTTCCAGGATAGCCATGACCTTGTCTTTAAAAAAAAGGGGGGGGGGATGATGGAAAGACATTTTTAAAATTCTGATAGTAAAAATCAAAAGGCAAGCTGTGAAATTTACTTGTATTTTAGGAGCTGGAGAGATGGCTCAGTGGTTGAGAGCCTTAATTTACCACTCTTTGCAGAAAACCTAGCTGGGCAATGGTGGCATAGGCCTTTAATCCCAGCACTCAGGAGGCAGAAGCAGATAGATCTCTGTGAGTTCAAGGACAGCCTCATCAGCAAAGATCCAGGACAGCCAGGGCGTATTATACAGAGAAACCTTGTGTGTGTGGCAGAAAACCTGAATTCCATTCCAGCACCCATGTCAGGCAGTTCACAGCTGCCCATAGCTCCAGCTCCAGAGAGATACAACATGCACCAATGTACGCATACTCCCAAACATATATGTCCATACATATATTTTAAAATATAAAAACTAAATCATCTGTTGCAATGACAAAATGGAGCTCTACCATGACAAGGTCAATGCCCTTCTAAAATGAGAAGACACCAAACATCCCAGGATAGGAGACATCTACAAGCAGGAAGAGGGCTCTAACTACAACCTTAAATAATGTCTGTTTACCCCCAAACAGCCTGTAGTATCTGTTTACACCAGTTGAATAGTGAAGAAACTGTAGGGAAGGATTTTGTGAAGAAAAAAAAAAAAAAATGTCTGAAGTTTAATCAGAAATGTTGGAATTAAGGTTCTTTTGAGGCAGTCAAATGGAAATACCAAGAGGGTAATTAGCTGAATCAGAAGCCCAGCAGCAAGGCCTGATGCAGGGTAAAAATTCAGGCGTTATGAAGTTGATCATTGCAGCACAGCTGTAATCCCAGCACCAGGGATTAGAAGCAGGAGGGTTGGAATGTCAAGGTCATCCTCTGTTCCATAGGGTATTTGGGGCCAATCTGGACCACATGAGAATGCCTATCTCATGGGTGTGGCGATATGTTTCATATTTAATAAAAACCAGTCTGAAATATCAGCGGAATCTACCCACAGTCAATCCAGGAGCATCAGAGAGTGGTAACTCACACCTTCCTTTAATCCCAGTACAGTGAATATCCCTGAGTGGTGACCTATGTCCTTAATCCCAGCAAATCTGAGTTTGAGGCCAGATTAGTTTACAGAGGGAGTTCAGGCAGGCAATGGTGGTGTCACACCTTTAATCTTAACCAGATGTGAAACTGAGTGAAGAGGGTATTTAAAGCAGGCATAGAAAGACAGAGCAGGTAGTAGAAGCCACGAGGAGCAAGGCTGAGGAAGCTGGAAGGCAGATGGATGAGATCTGACTGTGGTGTTTCTCTGATATCTCAGCCTTTCCCTGAGATCTGGATCTGAGTTTCCTTTATTTGTGCAACAAAGGCATTGGGAGCAAGCAGCAAAGTTTGATACCACCAAACCTAAATTCAATTTCTATGATGGATCCACATGATGGAAAAACTGACATTCTTATACATCATGGTGTACTCATGCACATAAACACACAAATTTAAAGTTGGAGAGATATCCCAGAGGTTAAGAGCACTGGCTGCTCTTCCAGATGACCTGGATTCAGTTCCTAGTACACATATGGTGATTCACAACTATCCATAACTCCTGTTATGGGGGAGGCAATGGCAGCTCTGGCCTCAGACACTGCATACACTGTACACAAACACAAACAAACAGGTGAAACACCCATACACGTAAGTTCCTATTAAATTAAAAAATAAATCAAACTGACACTCCTCCCTTAAAAAGAACAGTCATCGTAATTTAAAGCATTGAAGTGTCAGTATGTAAGCACAGAACAACGAGGAAAGATCAGTGTCTACCATTAAGAGTAAGAAAGTTCCAACAAGTAAAGGAAGAAAAATAAAGATTAAAGTAACTGAGATGAATCCACCAGGGACTTAGGAGAAAAACATGATAGAAGCTACCAGAAGAGAGCATATGCCTTAATGTGGCTGGGAGCTCCAGTAACCATTGAATGTAGAGCTCTGAGCAGGGGCAGAGGAGGGGTTACTGCAGGAGTTGGTGAAGGAAGAGTGGAGGGAAGAAACTCCCGAGCTCTGGGATCTGAAACGTTAGAATACCGACTGGAAGTTTTCAGCATGAATGGGATGGAGCAGTCACAGAAGGGATTAGAACTCAAGGAGACTTGATAAGCAACCATTCACAATAAGGTCATTCAGCTGGCTTTTTTAAAACAATAAAATAAAAACAATAGCCATGGGTTGGGGAGATGGCTTGGGACAAAGCACTTCAGTTCACCAGTAAGCTAGTTCACTGGCAGATTCGACAAGAGAGCCCCTGCTTCAAAGAACAGAGTGATAAAGGCACGTGATTTCAACCTCTGACCTACATATTCATCACATGCATTTGCTTACACATGCATACACATGACTATTTAAACAAATCTCAAGAAAAAATATAAAATATCTGTGTGATCTTTCCATGAATCCATCAGGAGCTATTAAGAAAGCAAAGTCCTAATAACGAAGCACAAATGGAAAATGAACAAATGGACACACAAATTTAGTTTTAGGAAGGTAGAGACATTTTTAAAGGTAATTCTAAGCTAACCAATATCTTTAACAAACCATCAAAATCTTTGTGATGGGCTCTGTGTATTCATGTGTATGTACCAATAGTATAGTGGTATATTGGCATATATGAGAACCTGGGTTCAATCCCCTGTACCAAGTCAAAAAAGAAAAAGTCTTAGGATTTGGGCAAACAATGTAGGATGTAAGTAAATAATTCTTGTGTATATCTAAGAACAAAGCAGAGGAGCTTTAAACAGCAGTCTCATCAGAGTGATGAAAATGTGATTGTCAACAAAACTGGTTAGCTCAGGACTGAAATAGTGAGTTAGCAATGCACCAAGTAACTGGAAACATGAGCAGACAGACATTTCTAATTCCTCAGCAAAAGACAGATTGTTTGGTCCTTTTGGGACAACTGGCCTGATACTTGAAAAAAAATCACAGAGCTGTTTGCTGCATGCGACCCTAATGAAGAAATTCCAATAGTCTTGAAGAGGGCATAGCAGAGACTTCTAGTCAGAATCTGGGCTTCATATTTATAAAAGTGGTTCAGGTTAGGGGGATGGTTTAGAGGTTAAGAGAACCCACTGCAAAAGCATTAGAACCTGGGTTTGGATCCCCCAGAACCCACAAAAAAGGTAAGTGGGTCAGCATCCATTTATCCTCCATGCTGCAAGAGATTGCTGGAGATTGGAGTATCACTGGGCTTCTTAGTTGCTAGCCTAGCCAACAACTGGTGGTAAACTATAAATTATCAGTGAGACTCTACATCAAAAGAACAAGGCAAAGAACCATAGAGGACGTCTGACGTATTTCTCTGGCCTCTGTATGCACATATTTTGTGCACACACAACAAAAGTTCATTAAGTAGCACATGATTTGAACATTTATATATTACAATTAATGGGAGATGTATATCTACCTCTATTAAAATGAGGTTGCAGAGAGCCTAGAGCAACAGAGAGGCATGTATTTTCATAATCACAGAGTCTAGCAAAGTAAGCCCTTACTGTGTTTGACAGACACATTCTGCCATATTCTCTCACTGTGGCAACTTTCTATTTCTGGAACACACAATCTCTGTCCCACCTCATGATTCTGTAGCAATTATTATCCTATTTAAAAGGCTCCACTTTATATAGATGTCAACTTATACTTTAGTTCTCAATTTCAATGTCACTTGCCAGAGAAAATTTATTTTACAAAGCTTGTCACCCCTTTATCCATATTGTTTCCAAAGCACTCATCACAATTAGGAATTATCTTAAAATACTTACATATTTACAAATTACTCAATTTCAATGTAAATGTTTTGAGGTAGGAACCTTATAGTGGTGTACTGCCAGATATTTAATAGCAGGTTCTCAAGAAACCAAAAGTCCTAAACCATTGGTGTTATCAATACTACCCCGGTTAGCTTTGACAAAACATTAAATAGCTAAAATTTCCTGAAATATAAGAGCCAGCTTTCCCCTCATTGGCACAAGTTGATTCTAGCATACTACTAGAACCCTGTCCAGTTTATTTGCTGCTACAACAAAATAGAAATATGGCTGCCATAATTTGATTTTTCTCCCCCAAGAGCTCCGGGGAGTTTGGGAAGCTTGGCTCTTGGAAAGGTGAATTTAAGAAGTAGGGTCTAGTAGAAGGTCCTGAGGTCAGTTGGAGATGTGACCTCAGAAGGGACTTTGGGACCCCAGCTTCACGGACTTCTGCACCTCCCATTTGGTAATGTAATCTCCCCCCTCTGGCACATGCTAGCCATGAGGCTCTCATCAGAGGCTACACTAATGGAAACTCTTGAACTTGGGCTTTCAGCTTCCATAGCTGAGCTAAATAAACCTTCTCATTATAAGTACCCATTAAATGTTAGCAGAGGGAGTAGGTAGTGACTTTAGCAATTTAATGTGCTTGCTATTCTTTCAGAGGATCATATTCAGTTCTCAGCACCTATGTCGACTGACTTATACCTCCAAGGGATCCAATGCTCTCCTGACGTCTGTGGACAGTGCACTCATGTGCACATGCCCACACATATAATTGAATTTGTCCACCAGGCTATCTTAGAGCATCCTCCCACACCATCCTGTGCCTGTCCCTTTCACACTCAGGCCTACCTGTGAGTATACAGCTTATGTATCCACTTTGCCTAGTGAGTCTGCCCAAACCAAGCATGTCCACATTCTCAAGTCTAACTCTGGTTACACAGGTCCTGCATTAGCCTAGCCTGAAGAAGAGAGTCACATATCAGATATTCCACCAAGGAAATAAGACCACTTACTTAAGTCACATCCCCAAAGCACAAACAATATGAATGGCCAAGACAATATTCCCCAAACCCAAAGCCTCCAATGAGAATCACCTAGATGAATCCCAAAACACAAAGAACAATTGTCAACTGAATCAAATACTTGAGAAGTTTAAAGACTAAATGAATAACTAACTCAGTGGACTTAAAGGAGGCAGCAATAAATGCAATAGTTATGCCCAGGAAAAGGCACATGGTAAAATGAAATGAAAATCATAATTTAAGATTTGAGAACTATTGAGAACTCAAGCTAGAATGAGGAAAGAACTGAAAACTCAGGAAAGAAGCTAGAGAAGGAAATCCTTAAAAACAAGAGGACAAAATAGAAGAGAGAATGTGGCAATATGAGGACACATGGCAGGAATTGGACCACATAAAGAACGTGGAAAACAACGAACTCATGAAAGAAACATGCAGGAATTATGGGACATCATTAAAAAACAAATCTTTGAATTATAGGCATAGATGAAGAGTTGTGGGTCAATGGCATAGACTAGATATCCAACAAGATCATAGAAGAAATTCCCCCAAATCAAGGAATGGCATATGCATAACAGATACAAAAAGTACACTGAACAGGACCAGAAAAACTCTCTGTGGTGTATTATAATTAAAATATTAGAGCAAGGTATTGAAAGCTGCAAGAGAAAATTCACAGTTACATATAAAGGAAAACTCATATGAATGGTGGCTTATTTGTGAGTGGAAAATTTAAAAGCCAGAAGAGGCTGGAGTTGTGTACTTTAATTTCTAAAAGACCATTCATGCCAACCTAGATTATTATCTACTGCAGTTGAAGAAAAATTCTCCATGATACAAACAAGCTAAAAGAATTATGTCTACCTAACCAGCCCTACACAGAATGGACAAAATACTTCAGAATGAAAAGAGAAATAAGCATAATTAATAGACTATAAAAAGAAAATAAATGAGACTATAATTATTGAAACAAAGAAGGACCAGAAATACAAATATGAAAAAATACAATAAAAGGACAGCAATCAGCACATGCTTTTCAATAATCTTAAATAATAATGCCCTCAACTTATCAACAAAAAGATTCAAAGTAGTTGAATAGATTTAAGAAATCCATTTTTAGCTGGTTAGTGGTGGCACATGCCTTTGATCCCAGCATTTGGAAGGCAGGCAGATCTCTGAGTTTGAGGCTAGCCTGGTCTACAAAGCAAGTTCCAGGTAGTCACACAGAGAAACCACCCCCCCAAAAAAACTGAAATTTAAAAAAATAAGTTACAAAATTCTATCATCCTGTTATCTATAAGAAACTCATCATCTTGCTTTCAATGATAATCACAACCTTAAAGTAAAAGGATGGAAGAAAATGTGACCAGAAGCAATAAGATGTCAACAGATATTCTAATATTCAAACAAAACACACTCCAAATTAAAATTGCCTTCTAAGCAAGATAACAATTAGCCAAAAATATATTACAATCTTAAGCATATTGGACTTAAAAGCACAGATAAATTTCAACTCAATTAATAGTTGGTAATTTCTATAAATCATCAGAACTAAAATATATAATACATCAAATAAACCTAACATATATGCAGAATATTCCGCCCAAATACCAAAGAATATACATTCTACTCAGCAGCCCATGAAAGCAACTCTAAAACAGAACACATCCTGGGAACATAAGAAAAAAATTTAACAATTTCAGAAGAATCAAAGTAGCTATATGCATACTGTCTGACCACAATTCAATAAAGCTTAAAATCGACAGAAAAATCATCCCTAGTAGTTATATAAAGTCATGAAAATTAAGTCACACATTACTGAGTGATAGGTGGGCCAGAAAGAAAATCAAGGAAGGAATTTAAATTTTCCTTGAATTAAATAAAAATAAAAATACAACACAACAAATCCTCTGGGATACATTAGAAGCAGTCCAAAGAAAATTTATAGCTCTAAGCACCTACATTTTAAAAATAACATAAAGGTACAAATAACTAAATGATGCAACTCAAGATTTTGGTAAAGTGACAAATCCAGTAGAGAGCAATGATAATAAAAACCGGAACAGAAACAGAAAGGAATAAAACAATGCAAAGAACCAGCAAAGCTAAGAGCTGGTTCTTTGAAAACATAAACAAGATTGACAGACTCTGATCAACTAACCAAAAGAAAGAGATGACCCAAATTAACATAATCAGAAATGAACAGGGAAGCATTACAATAGACACACATAAAATCAGAATGTTATAAAAACCTAAAGTCCATTAAATTATAAAATCTAAAAGAAATGGATAAATTTATAACTTCATCTAAACTACCAAAGTTAAATAAGAGATAACAAAATCAGACCCATAACAAATGAGATTGAAACAGTAATAAAAAGCCTTGCAGTTTTTAAAATATATATCCAAGGCCCATTGATGTGGGAATTTCTTTCTGTATGCTGTGCATATCAATCTTTAAAAGACTATTTTGGCCATGGCGGACACCATAGAAGAAGTAGATGGGGAATCAGAATAGTTAGGAGAAGGAGGGTGGAGTCAGAACAGATTGAGCCAGCCACCAAAGAAGAAACATATAAGGAACACAGGTGGGCCATGGGCCACGTGGCAGGACAGATTAATGGAAATGGGTCGAATTAAGAGAAATGGTAATTTTCACAATATTAGTTCTATTAACCCATGAGTATGAGAGGTCTTTCCCTAGCTAGCAATGTACCTAAGCCATAGACCAAACAGCATGAACTTAATATAAGTATCTGAGTCATTTTTGGAGGAAAAGCAGCAGTGGGCAGCTAAGGGCTCTGGGGTGGCAGGTCTGTGGGTCTGGACCTCTGGCTTTTCAGGACCAGAAACCATATTGTAACAGCCCATGGATTTACAGCAGAATCCTATTAAACTTTCTAAGATCTGCAGCCTATTTTTCTTACTATTCAAGAGAAAGGAAGGGAGAGGGATGGAAGAAGCACTCCTAAATCTAGTGTTACTCTGTTAACAAAAGCAGGTAAAGACACACTAAAACGGAAGACTACAGGCCAATGATTCTCAATGAACATCCATGTAAAAATTTTCAGTCGGATACTTGCAAACCGAATACAGACATATATCAAAAAGATCATGCACCATGATCAAGTTGGCTTTACTGCAGAGGTGTGGGGATTGGATCAACATTAAGTCAGTAAGTAATAAATCATATAAATGGGCTTAAAGAGAAAAAATCACATCCAACATGCCTTCATGATCAAAGTCCTAGAGAGAGTAGACCTGGAGGGAACAGCTCAACATGATAAGGCCTATCTGTGAAGACTCACAGCTGACACCATTCTTTTACATGGAGAAAACACCAAAGCAATTCCATTAAAATCAGGAATGAGACAGGCTGCCCACTACCCTTCGCCATTTTGATCTGTGCTGGAAGCACTGGCTGGAGCATTAAGGAGAAGTAAACTAGCGGGTACAAGCAGGAAAAGTCCAATTATCCCTTTTTGTAGATTGCTTGGTATACATAAAATCCCAAAAAATCCACTAGAAAACTATTAAGGATCAAAATCCTAGCATAGTTAAAGGACACAAATCAATACCTTTCTATATATCAACAGCCATGCTGAGAAAGAGACCATGGACACTCTCATGTTGCAGGATATTTGCTCTCACTGTGAAATTCTGAGATAATAAAAATAACTTTGGGTCAGGGGCAGAGCCAGTAACTAGTTGGCTGGAATTAGCCATAGAAAGGATGGAGGAGCCAGGAAGATGGATAGAGAAATGCACAGAAGACAACACGTATCTTAATAGACAATTGTTTTTAAATCTAGGAATTTCAGAATAAGTCTAACGAGGTGAAAATAACCATGATTAAAACTTCCAACTTCTGAAGACATTGAGGAAAACACTAGCTAGGGAAAGACCTCCCATACTCATGGGTTATTAGAACTAATATTGTGAAATTACCATTTTAACAAAAGCATCAGTGCAATCAAAATCTGCATGATAGTCTCCACAAAAATAAAAAATAATTTGAAAATTTGTTTGGAACCAAAATGATCCCAGACAGCCAAAGCAATCCTGAGCAAAAAGGTGAATGCCCAAGGGATTACTGCACAATATTTTAAGTTATATTACAGAGCTGTGTTAATAAGACAGCATAGGCCTTAGGTTTGGGCTAAATAATGATAAGTAATTTTTAAAAGAAATAACCCAATTTAAAAATAGGCTACTGATCTGAACAGAGAATTCTCAAAAGAATAAGTAAATGGCTAAGAAATACCTCAAAAGATGTTCAACATCCTTAGCAATAGGGAAATACAAATTAAAGCTACTTTGAGATTGTATTTTTACCACAGTCAGAAGGGCTAAGACCCATAAGACGGCTGACAAGGAATGTTCATGCTGGAGAGGATGTGGGGAAAGAGCCTCATCTACCTTAGTGGAATTGGAAACTTGTGTGGAGAAGTCTCAAAGAGATAGGGAAAGACCCTCCACATGGCCCAGCCACTCCTTGGTATAAGCTCAACATCCTACTGCATAGATAGGTCATTACGTAGTTCTTCAGCAACTAAGAAAGAGGAACAACCTAAATGTCCATCTGCTGATGGATGGATGGATAGTGAAAATGTAGGAGATGATGTCACACTGTTCAACTGTAAAGAAAAATTAAGGCATGGAATTTGCAGGTAAATGGGTAGAATTTGAAAACATTAAACCAGGCATTAATCCCAGCACTCAAGAGGTAGAGGCAGAAGGATCTCTGAGTTTAAGGTCAACCTGGTCTACAAAAGGCTCATGGGTAGCCAGGGCTACACAGAGAGACCCTGTCTTAAGAAAATACTATAGTAACCCAGGCCACCCCCAAAAGCAAAGCCTGTGAGTTTTTAGATCTGAGTATATAACCAAGAGTCACCACAGAAACCAGGAAAGGGACCATGGGGAATGAGAGAAGGGGCCCCAGAAAGGGGCTAAGAAGACCCAAGTGCTCTGGAGGGAAAATGGCAGAGTGGGGATTTAACTGGGAAGGAGGAGCAGGCCAGTGTAGACAGGGAGGGAGGAAGAGGGATAAATAACACTGTCTATAAAGTCATAGGGAAATATATTGGCTTATGTCTTCTTAAAAACACACACACACATAGTTATAGAGAAGGGGAGAGTTATGATACTTGGGGTGATGCCCACTCCAGGAGCCCCAATACCAAGTATGGCAAGCCCCCTTTTGAGTACCTGGCCAGGGGAGTCAAAGACTTCTAAAATAATATATACGTTATTGTTGCCCTTGGTTACCTCCCCAAACTTGAAAGTAATAACTATTGCTGAAGACACCATGTTGGACACAGGACTTGGAGGAATTGAGGCAGAACTGAGCTGGAAGCCTCCTCCCAGAGGACTAGCTCTCAGTATCTGATGATGCTGTGTGAACTGCCAAGTGAGGAAAGCAATCAGTAGTCCTATGAGTTATAAGAACTGCAACAATCACCAGTGGGACTTCCAGCGGTAGGGCCTGAGGCTCCCTCCGGAGAGAGAATTAAGCCTGGTACTACAAACCTAGTCATCCACCTGTAGCCGGTGATGTCTCCCTAAAGGAGAACCTACTATTGCCATTTTCCTAAACCAATATATTCTCTGTTTTCTAAACATTTGCCCTTAGAGCCACAAATAAGTGTAGCTCTTGCCGCTCTCAAAGAAGCTTCATTTTGCATCAGAAGGAAACCATTACTGAAATTCCCAATTAATCAAAAAGCAAAGAACAGCTGACCATAGGGTGCCCAGGTGCAATTGATACAATACAACCCCTACACCTAAGGTTCGGGGAACATTGCAGATGAAGCAGAAAGACGAATAAACAGAGGACTAGGATGTCTGCCATAAGATGGAGACTTCTGTATGATAGAGAGCTGTCCCCATGAAATCTCAATACTAACATGCCAGTGTAGATGGGGGACATCTCACAAGGCCCCACCCTTAGATGATGAAAGGCTACAATTAAGAGCTGATGTGAGGGAGAAACAGTCTTCCCGAGGTACAAGCCTGCTGATAGGTTATCCAGTCCTATGCACTCAGCCCCAAACACACACATGTATGAACAACATGAAATGGACTCAGTAAGCTATATTTATGAGTGTGTGTGTGTGTGTGCAGCAATGATTAAGAAAGCACAAAGTTTTCAGGCAGTGGTGGCCCACACCTTTAATCCCAGTACTCAGGAGGCAGAGACAGGCGAATCTCTGAGTTCATTGTCAGCCTAGTCTACAGAGTGAGTTCCAGGACAGTCAAAACTACACAGAGAAACTCTGCCTCAAAAACACTAATGAGAGAGAGAGAGAGAGATCACAAATTTGAGAGGTAGACGTCAATAAGAATATCTGGCCATGCTGGCAATTGTTACAGTTCTTATGTTTTATAACTACACAGGACTATACTATTTGGGAGAGATTGAAGCTAAAGAAAATGAAGAAATGATAATGCTCGTGTATAAAATTCTCAAAATTAAAAAAAAAATCTTTTTAAAAGATATGCTTTTTAAAAAAAAAAAATGCTACAAGACATCTCCAAAGTGATACAATTTCTTATCTAAATAATGAGTTCCAGGAACATAGTAAGACTCTGCCCTAGAACCAAGAAAAACCCCAAACAACAAGAAAACTGTCAATATCTTAATCTAAAAAGCAAAATTTTAAAAAAGTTAGCTGGACTTTTAATTGGCAGAACATAATTCTACATATACTAGTCTGATAATAGAATAACAATTTTATTTCATAAATACTGTAGCTATTAGAGTTCTGTTACATGTTCTAACTGGTGAGCTACATAAAACTTCTACAGAAAATCTCTCTATAATGTGGGGGAGGGGGATATTACTTCAAAAGCTAAACGAGGACACAGCCTGCCTCCTAACAAAGGCTCCATTTGTCTGTCCTGCCCCATTCTCTGAGTCCTAACAGGCTGTCATTTCAACAAGATAAACAGAGAGCTGCTCAGGAAAGAGCAGACATTTCAGAAGGCTATCTGAGAACCACACTAGCTTTGATGGGGTGATGGAGTGGGATTGAGGGTCACTACTGTCCGCTGTCTGTTTTGCTGGGGTTATGGGTCAATGTTCCTATTGACATCTCTTTGTGAAGCGCGCTCTCTCTCTCTCTCTCTCTCTCTCTCTCTCTCTCTCTCTCTCTCTCTCTCTCTCTCTCTCTCTCTCCCTCTCTCTCTCTCTCTCTCTCTCTCTCTCTCTCTCTCTCTCTCTCTCTCTCTCTCTCTCTGAATGTGAGTGTGTAAGAGAGAGACAGACATGCACACTTGCCTTGGTTTATTTGCATGATCTTCTCACTTGATGAGATGCCATGTTTAGATTCACCCACAAGGGGGCAGCAGTCTTCATTGCTTTAGTATATCTTTTTGCTTTGCCCAGCTGTTGATACCTCAGGCTGTACCATCAACTTGGGAGAAGGCCATTCATGCACTAGAAGGACTTAACTGCCCATCCATAGAGGGAACCAATATATTATACAATGTTCAACCAAGGAACCTGTATAGACCCTGTAGGTCTATATGCCCCTCCAAAATTTTTATGTCGACATCCTAATTTCAGATATAAGTCTGTTCTATTTGGAGGTGGGTTCTTTGGGAGGTAACTGACCTTTCACTGGGATTTAACCCTCATAAAACAGGTCACACAGGGCTCTTTCACAAATGAAGATACAAGGAGAAGGTGCCTATCTGCCAGCTAGGCAGAGGGCCCTCACCAGAACCCACCCACACAGGCATCTGATCTTGAACTTCCAGTACATACAATTACTTAGTCTATGAGTTTTTTCTTTTTCTTTTTGAAGCAGGACTTCATGTAGCCCACACTGGTAGATGACAATGACCTTGAACTTCTAATTCTTCTGACTCCACCTCCCAAAATTCTGGGATGATAGAGGCTGGAACACAGGTCTTCTGCATGCCAGGCAGATTCTTCCAACTGAGCTACACCCCTCACTCCTCAGTCTGTGGTGCATTGTTCTGAGAGCATGAACTAAGACGCCTCAGATGTCTGACTCTTAATGATTCCCAGAATAGAGAATTGTATCTGACCTAGCTTCATGGAAGCCTAGTACTGATCTCTTCTGCATTATGGTTAGCCTTTAATAATTCTACAGCAAAATTCTCCTGTTTGCTTGGACAGTATACACCCAGATTTTATTTTTATTTAAGTTAACTTAACAACTAGATACCTTAAAATATTTGCTTCAAAATGATGCATTAAAAAAAAAAAGATGCTGGGCAGTGGTGGTGCATGCCTTTAATCCAAGCACTTGGGAGGCAGAGGCAGGTGAATCTCTGAGTTCCAGGACAGCCTGGTCTACAGAGTGAGTTCCAGGACAGCCTGGGCTACACAGAGAAGCCTTGTTTGGGGAGGGGGAGTGAATTTGAATTAAACTTTACACATTTAGTCTGTAGATTATGTAAATATATTACTGACTAAAACTGTATATGGTATGTGTGTGCGTGCGTGCATATGTGGGGGTGAGGGGTGATATGTGTGCAGTACCTGAGGCATCCAAAAGAGGGTATGAGATGTCACGAAGCTGACATGAGCATTGGGTGCTGGGACTGGACTCCAGTCCTGTGGAAGAACAGTAAGCATTCTAAGCACTAAACTATCCCTTCAGCCCCATAAGTTTCCACTTTAACTTATTCAATAACCTGTTTTAGGAATTGAGAAGAGAAAGAACTGAGTGAAGGGGAAAGCAGCTCCTAACCACCACCCTAATCTTGATAAGTACTTAAGATCGACAGGTCCCACCAAGGAAAGCCTTGAAAGAGCTCACTGCATGAGAAACTGGGCCAATACCTTAGGCACAGACATGAGGCTTCCCAGACTGATTTCTCCTGATCCAAACTGGTTAAGGAAGTGAAGTACATGCATTGGATACTGCTGATCTCACTGGACTGGATTTAAAGTGTTTTTGTTTCTCATTCCCTCCTTTATTGAAGTTCTAATAATAATAATAATAATAATAATAATAAACAACACAGGTAGTCAAAGCTAGTTCCAGTATACAAACCCAGCAACATGCATGTTGGTGCTCTATAGCATGAAGTAAATTAAACACCAGGAATATCACTTCATACAAAGACAGTGAAAGACATGTCTATGGATTGAGACACACATGTCTATGGATTGAGCAGGAACAACCCCAAAAGAAGCCTTCTGACTGCTCTGACAAGTGCTGTCTTGGAAAGGTGACACCGAGACCTATGAGGTCACCAAAGATGGTGTTCTCAGAAGTAATAATACTGTCTGCTTGGCTTTCATACTTCAGGTTTTATCTTGTCTAGACGATTAGACATTTGCAGCCATTATTTGCTTTAACAATAAAGGATTCGTCTGTGACCACAAGATTATTTTCTTAATGAGAAATATGTATCTGAGTAACACTTGGCCTCGATCATCATCATTATTATATAATGTCTCTCAAATGCTGTGTCACACATGCGTCTAAATGCTTTGCATTTAAATAGTCTCATCCTCAGAACAAACCCATGCAAATGTGCTATTATTCATCTCTATTTTAGAATGTAGGAGGCACAGGAACGATGAGCCATAGCTACACAGAGTTAGGAGCCACTCTGTGCTCAGGACACCAGGCAGAGAAGAACCCTTGGGCCTCGGTCACTGTCAAGGGCCCTAGAAGCAAGGTAGCCTGTCTCATTAATAGCCCCATGTCCCTAGGGAGAATGCTACAGGGGACCAAGAACCCAAAGACTCCATCCCCACAATGCTGGGGAGAGAACCTGGCCTCGGTCTGCTTACAAGGAACAGGGTGGGCGTCTCACTCCCCTCTTTTCCTGGTAGGCTCTTTTCTGAGACATATGTGAAAGGAATTTTAAAAAATAACAATACAAGACAAAAGTAGCACCCATTTTTAAGACCAAAAAAAATTTCAGAAGAGTTTTTTAAAAAATCTTTGTAGTGCCAGGCTGTTGGTGGCCCTCGCCTTTAATCACAGTGCTCAAGAGGCAGAAGCAAGTGGATCTCTATGAGTTCAAGGCCAGCCTGGTCTACAAAGTTCCAGGACACACAGGCCTACACAGAGAAACCCTGTTTTGAAAACAAAAACAAAAATCCTTTGTAGCCACAAAAAATCCTTCTGTGAAAAGATAGGAAACATCTGCTTCACTCATGGAAAAGGCCCCCTTGCATGCTCTCAGATGCAACTGTTTGAAGCTCTGGCTCTTGATCATGTGGTTCAGACATAGACCAACCTGTAGTGGATTTATGATGGTACATTGTAAATAATTGTCCCACCTATGAGTTTAATAAAAAGCGCTGATTGGTCAAAGGCAGGCAGGAAATGTGGGCAGGGCTACCAGACTAAGAAAACTCTAGGAACAGGAAGAACAGAGCAGAATGCCAGAGAGAAGCCAGAAGAAACAGAGGACAGCTATGCTGCTCTGAGAAAGGTACCTAGCTGTATAGCTGAACAGGATAAGAATCATGGGTTAGAACTAAGGGTAAAGAGGTAGCAAGTTATATGCCTGGGCCCCAGGTCAATCAGGTAAAATTAATGCAAGCATCTGTGTGTCTCTGTGGGGCTGTGGGATTATGGGGCTGTGGAATTGCAGGTCTGCGAGTCTGTGGATCCAAACCTTGAGGCTAGGCCCTAAAATCCGGGCCACAAGGCTAGACCCAAAAGTCCGGGCCAGAAACCTCATACAACACCAACCTGCTCCAGGCCAATGACAAAGTCATGTTGTTTGTGAGAATGCCCCATACCCAGGGAGCAAGTAGAGCCTTCATGTTGAGGGGGCAGCGATCTCAGACCCCAGAAAAATAGGACAGGGCCTGGTGGTTTCCTGTTAGGTTTCAAAAGCTGATGAGGCACTCTAGGACGCAACACCTATTTCCTATTTCTGTAACAGGAAGAGCTAGGTAGGTTTCTGTTGTGGCAAAAAAAAAAAAAAAAAAAAGACCAGAGTATAGGACAGTCCATGAACCTGTGGGCCCCTGCATTAGCCTGTGTTCTCTGTTTCTTCTCCCATAGTGCCAGGTCCCCCTGGATTTATCCCAGCCTGTACCAGACTTTGGCCCAGCCCCACCACCTCTTGTCTAGGTTCTGTCTTACTGCCCCCCACACACACACTTCCTACTCCACCCCCACCACAGTACTCTTGTGTTTAACTCTGAAGAGAAACCTAGAGGCAGTTAAACATTCACACCCCTGAATAAAGCAGAAACCTTTGTTATACCCTTCCTCTGATTTTCCCACCCCACTCTGGTTCAGCCTCCCGGCTCAACCTTCTTGGATACCTGGGATATAAACGGTGCAACCATTGCTCCAATACGGCACAAGGATCCGCTGGTTCCCATCCCCACAGCACGTATTGGAGTAGGATAGACCTGCAGAGAGGCATAGAAAACACTTGTTGGTGACAGTTCTTCTTCCCTCCCTAGTTCAGGCTTCTGTATTTGTAGAATATGGGATGGACTTCAGGGCAGAAGATGCTCATTGTCTTTGGTATACAATTTTGAAATTTTAAAAGTTACATTTATTAATGTCTCATGTGCAATACGCATGCATGTCATGGTGCAGGATCCCATGTCTCTCGGAGAGTCAACCCAGATTGTCATGTTTAGTACTAAGTACCTTTTCTTCATGAACCATCTCCCCAGTCCCATGGTGGTCAATTTTGATGTCACAACATACTTTGATTGAAAGCTGCTTAAGTTAGTAAAGGGCAGAAACATGAGACATGTTGTAATCAATTGTTTAATCCACTAACAGACTCAAAATTTAAATAGACTTTTAGAAGGTAGAACTTCGGAAGCCTGGCTAGAGGAAGTCACCGGGCATATGGTTTTGAGGGTTTACCTCAGCCCAGGTTCCTTCTTGTTAACCCTATTTGCTTCCTGGCCGCTATGCGGTGGCCACATTTTCTCTCCCAAACCCTTCAACCATACTACCTCTGCTGCAAGCCCAAGGGTAAGCCAGCCAGTCATGGACCAGACAACTGAAGCTGAAGCAAACATCGTTATTTCCCTAGAGTATTTCAGGCTCTTGTCACAGTGACAACATCCTGATTTCTCGTGAAGGGAAGGAAGTCCCTCTCTTTCAGATTCTGAGTTTCCATAGACTAAATGGGAAAATCCATTATGAAGCTCTCTAGTGTCATTTTCATAGGATGTCACAGTTTAAGAAACTTGTAAGGTTAATATGGAAACTAAAGTCCCTCTACTTTGAGGTCTGGAGCTATTTTGGGAGCTGAGAAGTTTCTAGTCCCCCATCCTGAGAAGTTTCTAAACCCCCAAGGCCAAGCACCCAAGACCAGGAGCTCCGGCCCAGCCATGAAGCATCTTCTCCCCTACCTTAAGACACCAATCAGCCAGCAGCTGCTCCTGACAGCAATAGTAAAGAAACTTCCTCTGGTCTTTGTTTTAAAACTGTTTTAAAACCAGGCCTCAGAGAGGCGGGAGGGCTCACCCCTTCACTGGCACTGCTGTGCGACAGGCAGGAGCTGAGCTCAGCTGTACAGCTGTAATAAACCTTGCTTTGCATTTGCATTCGGTGTGATTCTGGGGATCTTTCTGGAGGTTGCTGAGACTGGGAGAACAGTTAACAGAAATCGGATGCATTACCTAGAGCCTGGAAGATCACCTGGCATACCCCAATGGAGCCATTCTCCGGTGCTCACCTCAGCAGTGTAAATGTAGATGGTGATGAAGTTTGCAGCCACCAGGGCCCTCAGCATGAAGAGGAAGCCAATGAGGCCGGCACTAAAAAGGAAGCAAAAGTTGTAGCAGGCGACACAAAAGGCCTTCTGAGACATAGCCTCATGTAGCCTCACAAAGCTGGGGCTGCTTCTCAGCTGGCCTAACTGTACATCCTAAAGCCAGATTCCTCACAATTCATTCACCTAAGGGGGAGGAGGACTCAAACCTGATGCTCTCAGATGAGCACATGCCTTGGAAAAGGAATTTCGTGAATATGATTGCTTTGCCTGAATGTATGTATGTGTACCATGTGTGTTCCTGGAGAGCCCCTGGAACTAGAATTTGGGTGGTTGTAAAACACCCTGTGGGTGCTGGTAACCTGGTGTGGATCCTCTGGGAGAGTATCAAATGCCCCTTCTGACGTTCTTTAAGTCACTAGATGGCCTATAATCCCTTGTAAAATGTAAATGAGGTGTAAACAGCTATTTGGTATTAAGGAGCAATGACATGCAAAGAACAAGAGACTGTGTGGTACCCAGACCCAGCTGACATATCTACAACACAATTCCTACCCTGGAGGCTCAGGGTGGAGGAAGAGGAGTCAGAAAGCCTGCAGAGAGCTTGCTGTGAGAGTCTGTCTCCTAGAAACACCAGGGAGGCTGTACCCATGAAGTCTCATCACTACACCTGAACAACAACAGTGGCCAACAACAGTCACATCAGTGGGTGTGCTAACAGAAAGAAAGTTCCCAGGGCCACTGGGGAACACTAAGAACACGAGAAAGGGCCTTCCCCAGGGAGCCCCTCCCCCATTAATCAATATCCAATACCAAATGGTCAACCCCGAGATCATAAACATACAGGTAATCATATATGAACTAAGCAGGCTATATTTATGTATTTAGGAGAGTGTGTGTGTGTGTGTGTGTGTGCGTGAGAGAGAGAGAGAGAGAGAGAGAGAGAGAGAGAGACAATGAAAGGAAGAAAGACCATGAAATTAAAAGAGAGAAAAGGGGCACATGGGAAAGAAGTGAGGAATGAAAGGGGAGGGGAAATGATCTAATTATAATTTCAAAACAAAAAATTATGATAAATATTCACAAATCTAAGAGAGAACAATGAGAGGCTGTCTTGGGGTTTCTGTTGCTGTGATGAAACCCCATGACCAAAAGCAGCCTGGGGAAGAGACAGATTATTAGGCTTATGCTTCTACATAGTAGTCCATCACTGAAGAAATCAGGACAGGAACCCAAAGAGAGCAAAAATCTGGAGGAAGAGCTGACATAGAGCCATGGAAGGGAGCCGCTTCCTGACTTGTCCCCATGGCTTATTCAGCCTGCTTTCTCATAGTCCTGGGACACACCATGAACAGTGGGCTGGCCCTCCCCCATCAATCACTAATTAAGAAAATGCCCTGCAGCCCGATCTTAGGGAGGCGCTTTTTTCTCAAATAAGGCCCCTCCTCTCTGGTGACTCCAGCTTATGTCCAGTTGAAATGAGACCCCCTGGCACACTTGCTCTTTACGGATGTAGTTTGTTTTTGCTGTCTGAGATAAAACTTTTCTTAAAATTTCAATCTATAATTGGTCGGCCTGTAGGTGTAGCGCTCACAGATCGAGACAACCATATTATTGCTCAAAGATTGCAAATTTGAGGTGGTACTTGTCATCTACCACTGAACTTTTTTTCCAGCCTTCCAGATAAGTGTTGTCTGTGACACTGGACTGTTCATGTTGGTCCAGATAATTTATTTAAAAAAAAGAAAAGAAAAACTAGGGCTGTTTTCCAGTTCTTCAGGAAGCATTTCATAAAGTGAGCATCCCAGTACTGTACCCACATCCAGTGAGAACTAACGGGGGCGGGGCAGGGAAGAGGGAAGGACCTTTTAGTCTAACAGACAGCCTGTTCTCTACTCTCCCTTGTGAGGTGACATGTTTCAGACTGATCCCCAGGAGTCAGGAAGCCCCGTGTGAGAACCAGCGCACCCCACTTGTATAGAAGCAACTGAAGAGTATGTACCTTGACGTGCAGATATTGAGGAGAAGAAAAAATAAAGCCGTGCATCCCATGGTGATGGACAGGCTCAGTCGTCTGCCCAGGAAGTTGATGCCCAGGATATTTAAAGGGTTCACTAGGAAGCAAACAACAAACACAAGCAGTAACACCTTGGAGCAAACGTGGTATCCATAGCAGCCAATGGGACCCATCCAGTCATTTCATAAGGAAGCAGCTCCCATCCTGAACCCAGGCACATGGTCATGGAATCTGTGACTTCTTCAATGTACCTCTTCCTTATGAGCTCATGAGTGACTAATACTGGATACACATGAAGGCGTTTTTTATTTATTTATTTATTTTTAGTTTTTGATAAGGGTCTCTCTAAATAGTCCTGACTGTCCTAGAACTCACTCTGTAGACCAGGCTGGCCTCAGACTCACAGAGATCTGCTCACCTCTGCCTCCCAAGTGCTGGATTAAAGGCATGTGCCACCACACTTGGCTTTATTTTATTGCTTACCCAACTGCTTTGTAAATTACCAGTCTGCTAGAACTAAATACCATATACCCATACTCATTCAATTCAAGGCTCTACTGTTTGTTTTTAGACAGAGTCCTGCTATGTAGGCTTGTGCCACACTTGGTCCTGGGCTTCTGACCCTTTTTGTTTATTTAATTGTTGGAGACATGGTCTCATATTTCCCTGGCCTCAGATTCAGCTAGGAATGACCTTGAATGTCTGGTCCTCTTGAATCCACTACCCAAGCACTAGGATTATGGGCATGTACCACACCACCACATCCAGTTCACAGAGCTACAGATTTCATGCATGTAAGTAGGCAAGCATACTGGCTACATCCCCTGTCACACTGGCTTTTTTTTTTTTTTTTTAAATGGGTCATCATTTTTGTTGGAAAAAAAAAGTTCTGCTAATTGAAATCTAACAAGTCATTGTAAGATGTCCCCATTTGAGTTATGTATCTTGACTTCCTGCCCCAGGGTTTATCCAGGTAAATGGATGGAACCAGGAAAGATCATATTGAATGAGACCCAGAAAAGCAAGCATTGCGTGTTCTCTCTCATCTGAGGTTTCTAGGTTGATGTGAGTATATAACCTGAAGGGAGGAACCAAGAGACCAGGAAAGTGAAAAGGTCCTATTGTGGGGAGGGAACAACAGAGAGGGAATTACAAGTGATCTGAGGGGAGATGGGAAAATGGGGGACTTAGTAAGGAGGCCAACTAGAGAGGTGGCTCAGCAGCTAAGAGCGCCCGTTGCTCTTGCAGAGGATGGCTTGGATTCTATTCCTATCCACATGGTGGTGCACAACCATCCATAACTCCAGCTAGAGAGGATCTGACACCCTCTTCTTACCTATGAGGAGCACCAGGCATTGCACATGGTGCACATACACACAGGCAGGCAAAATAGTCATAAATATCTAAAAACACATTAAAAATAAAATGATTAGGTTGGGGACAGGATATTAAATACAGAATGAGGGAAGGTAAAATAACAGTAAGAATGTTCTGACTTTTCTGAAAAAGTCAGAAAAAGCATACTATCATCTAAATACTTAAAAAATACATATAAGTCAGGATATAGCTATACATATATAGTTTAAATGAAATTCCCCCTTCTTGTCTGACAGTGTTCCCTGAAGAGCCATAGATTAATCAAAACCCTAACACAGGCTTAAGAAGCCCTCTTTTGAGTTGCTTGTCAGGATCATACATCATATATATCATCAAGTCATACAAAACAGATAAGATCATACAATAATTGGATCAAACAAAATATTATAGGCTATTGTTGCCTTTGGTTGCCTCCCAGAGGTGGAATGTAAGTCCCTATGGCTAAAGACATCACGCACTTCAGACACAGGACCCAGGGGACCTGAGCTGGATCCGACCTGAAAGCCTCTTTCCTGAGGACTAGCTTTCATGGTTCCAGAAGGTACCACGTGGGCTTCCAAAGGAGGGAAGCAACCAATATTCCTAAGTAGCTATGATGCCTATGACTACAGCAATGGCCAGCACAGCACAATAACCCTAATGTGCGGTAGGGAGAGGCATGTATGCCTTGGCACTAACCAGAAGCTCCCAAACTGGACTTAAAACCTACCCAATGAGAGGGAAATCATGCTTGGCACCAGAAACCCAAGCAACTATCCAAGGTTGGTGAAGTCATGAATCTTAAAGGAGAGCCCACTGCTTCACTGAGCCAACAAAGTTCCTAACTACAATTTAAATATTTATCCTTATATCCTAAGATAAATGTAATCTTCACCCCTCATCAAAGAAATGTCTCTGCAGCCGATGGGACAAACTACCAAAACCCACAGCCAATCAAAATGAAGAGTTGTAGAGCCAGTTGTATCTACAAAACAATTCCTGTCCCTAAGGTTCAGAGATCACTGTTAAAGAGAGCAGAAAGAACTAGAGAAAAAAAAAAAAGAGGTTTGCTGTTAAAAAAATAATAATAAAGATAAAGCTATGAATTTGAGTGTGAGAGTTCAGGGGAGGAAAAAGAATTATATTGTCAAAAATAAATATATCCTTTCATTTGAGACAGGGTCTCACTACGGATGTCCTAGAACTCATTATAAAGATCAGGCTGGCCTAAAATGCATAGAGATCTGCCCACCTATGCTTCCCAAGCATTGTGATTAAAGGTGTATGCCACCACTCCAGACTAAAAATGTGTTTGGAATTGATGAAATGGAACAATTCAAAGCTTCACTTTTGAGACCTTCTGTGGGGATTTAATAAAAGATTCAAAAGTTTCAGAGATATCAGAGGGATTTACCCACAGTCAGTCTAGGAGGATCAGAGAGTGGTGATTCACACCTTTAATCCCAGCACAGGGAGTATCCTGGGAGTGGTGACCTACGCCCTTAATCCAATCTGAGTTTGAGGTCATCTTGGTTTACAGAAGGAGTTCCAGGCTCCCAGGCTGGCAGTGGTGGGGCCACGCCTTAACTGAGTGAAGACAGTATTTAAGGCAGGCATAGAAAGACAGAAGGTGAGAAGAAGCCAGGAGAAGCCAGGCTGAGGAAGTTGGAAGACAGCAGGGTGAGATCTGACTGTGGTGTTTACTCTCTCTAATATCTCCAACTTTCTCAGAGATCTATCCCCGAGTTTCCTTTATTTATGCTACAACCCTCCTCTCCAAAACAATCCAAACTTGGGGTTTAGCATCATGATCTGAAGACCCATGGTGTCTAACAAGTCAGGAGCCTCATCATGGGGTAACATTTCTCTTTGATCCTGATTGCAGGAATCCTGCCTGAAGCAGGTAAGGTAGATGAGCAGTCTTACAAGCAATTTCCCCGAGTGTGCTGATGATCATGGTCCTGTAGTCAGAGGGTGCAAACAGGTGGCAATAACAGGGACTCAGACTTTCCTCTGGGTCCCCCGTGGTCACCACCACCTCTGGTTCTGACTCCGGCTTTGAACCACAGACCAGATCCCGTTCCAGCAACTCAGCACTAGCCAGGATAACCCCATAGTAGGCAAAGGAGATTCCCAACCTGGAAGTGAGAAGAGAGAATACCATCAGCACTCAGGAGGCAGAGGCAGGTGGATCTCTGAGGCCAGCCTGGTCTACACAGAGAGTTCCAGGACAGCCAAGATTATACAATGAAACCCTGCCTTGAAAAACCAAAAACCAAAACGAACAAGCAACAAAAAAGAATATCATTAGCAAGCAAAAGCTTTTACCAGGTTTGGGAGACAGGAAGAACCATGACAGGCAGGGATAAGGAGAATGATCGGGAAGGCACAGAGCAAGAGCCACAGAAAATAGCCTACACAGTATCCAGGCACCTGAAGACAACTTTGGAGAAACATACATACACATACATATGCACGTACATGCGTGCATTTCTGTTAGACATAAACTTAATAGAATAGCTGACTCCTAAGATGTATGTATTCTTTAATAGGTACCCTAGACAGGTTTCCAAGTCAAAAACAGCTGTGTATGAAATGTTCCCATTACTTTGCATTCTTGCAAGCCCTTGGTACAGGCCATCTTTTTAAAGATTTATTTATTTTTATCTTATGTGTGTTTTGCCTGTGTGCACATATGTGTACCATGTGTATGTAGTGCCCTTGGAAATAAGAAGAGGAGGTTTGGTTCCCCTGGAGCTGGAGTTAAATGGTTGCGAGCCAAGATGTCAGTGCTGGGAAGTGAACTGGGGTCCTTTGCAAGAGTAGCCAGTCCACTTACCTCTCTCTTTCTCCTGCCCAATGGAGCTGTTCTTTGTTGAGTATACAAGAATTTGTAGAGTTTTTATTTGCATTCCTTTGTGACTTTATGGTTGAGCATATGTTGATGCGTGCTATGGATTCACAGTTTAGGTGACAGACTTATTCAAAGTCAATTGTCAGGGCTGGAGAGATGGCTCAGTTGTTAAGAGAATTTGCTGCTCTTCCAAAGGAACTGGACTTGAGTTCTCATCAACCTTGTTGGAGGGCTCACAGTCACCTATAACTCTCATTCCAGAGGATCTGACACCCTTTTCAGCCAACTGCTCACATGTAAAGTAGAGAAATACACACCTACACATAAATTAAAATAATAAAATAAATCTTAAACTGGATTACCTATCATAACTGTTGAAAAGACAATTACATATATAGCATATGTGTTTTATATGTATATCTATACTTCATTATACATATATATCAAAATGTATATATGTATATATGTGTGTGTGTATATATATATATATATGTATGTATATACTTCAAATTTCTTCTCCTAGTTGACAGCTTGTTATTTAGGTTTCTCCTGATTTTATATGGCACAGAGACACTAATTTGTTTGAGGCAGGGTTTTGTGTAGCCTAGGCTGGCTTCAGACTGGTAACAGCACATAACCTTGAACTCATGGCTCCCCACACTGTACTTCCAAAGTACTGACATTATAGAGATGTGCCACCAAGCCCAGCTCCAGAGATGCTAACGTAATGCAGTAAACGTCATCAGTCCTTCCCTGTATATTACACACCTTTCTTGAGTCCTACTTTGGAATCCTTTGCTCACTCAAGGTGAAAGGGGCAAAGAAAGGAAGCACAGAGAGGCCCTCAAGAGGCTGCGCCAAGTCTGTCACTGGTGAGTTCAATGGGTCAGCCCTTGTCCTGGGACAGCAGAAAGCCCAGACTACAGAAGGCCAGGAAGTGACCCTATAGTCACGTCACTGGAAAAGAGCTGGAAAACTATTGGAAAATATCACAGCTTCCTTTCTCTCTTTACAGTTTTATCATTTAGGGGAGGAGGGGACGGTGGGTGGTGTTAGAAAGACAAGAATCATGGGAGGGACTGTTTGATGATTCTCCTTGTGTATTTCTCCCACAGATCATACCACACCTTTTATGTATGTTCCTATACAGACTTAGCAAAATAGTACGACTCATGATATGCCATAAAAGTTACGTGTAAATGTTCTGATGAGAAATGAAGACAAATGTAATTTTGGACTTGGGTTGACAATGGATAATGGGAATCACAAGAGGCAAAGTAAAGATAAGGTATATTTGTAGGACTACTCTATCAGAGTGGGTTTCCTTCAAATATCTGTTTATTTAACATAGGCCTTGCGGTAATTATGTTCTTACCATATGATCCAGATCTGTAATGTGGTCCGAAGATATTTAGAATCCAGTAGATCTGCCAATCTTCCTCTTTTATCCTAGAATAAAAGGAGGGACACAGAATATACGTGGAGAGGTCAGGACATACTTCTATGATATTCTTTTTGATCATACAAACCGAAAGTTACACAAGGAATATGGTGTGCTGAGCTCATCCTATATGGCTCAGTTCTGAAGCAACCCCTCCCCCCAAATCCAAAGGCTGATATTGGACCTAGAAACTGAAGGGCAAGTCCTTGGTTAAGAGTATTGGCTGCTCTTACATAGAGTCAGTCGGATCCTGGCACCCACAAGGCAGCTCACTACCATTTCTAACTCCAGTTCCAGGAGATCCAACACCCTCTTCTGGCCTATGGGGGGCACTGCATGCATGTGAAACAGACATATGAAAGCAAATAACCCAAACATATAAAATATAATTTAATTGGCCCTGGCTGGTCGATTGCTCACTGAGAATAGCCTTGATCATGAGTACTCTGCTTAGCCGATAGATTAACCCACAGAAGAATTCATATCAGAGGGCATTTGGACACTGATGGAATCTTTCAGAGGTGGGAACCGCTTTATCATCCTTCACTTCTCAGCTGTCAGGAAGTGAGCAGTCTGCTCAGACATGTCCTTTGGCCATAATGCTCTGCTGTCACAGGTCCCAAACAATGAAGCCACTGGGTACTGACTGTCACCTCTGAGACTGAGTTAAAATGCAACCTTTCCTTTCTGAAGGTCTGTCTTAGTTCTGTTTTCCTGATGTTACAAAACACCAGGAAACTTACAGAAGGAATCTTTTAACTGGGCTTATGGTTTCAGAGGGCAAGAATTCAATGACTCTTTTACATCAACTTCAGATGTGTGGATCATTCCAGAGTGGCCCCTCTTTGGCGCTTGTCCCTCTGCATCTTCAGGATGAGGCCTGCATGGTATGCTGCCTCTCAGTTCCCCCACAGAGCCTCTCAGTTCCGTCCTCTTTGAGCTGGCCCCTGGACACACCTACCTCCATCTCAACTCCATCTCATCTGAGGGACTCTTTCCTCCACTGAGACTTCCTCTCCTTTCTGTGCTGTTTCCTATCTTCTCGTGCCCAGCATATGTGGCTCAGCTACCCTGCTTTACATGCACCGTGAGCACAGGTACCAGCTTTGCAACTGACTCTTCCATGTGTGACTAGCTTATTGTGATTTAAATATGTTGTCTTTCTACTCTGGTCTAAAGAGTGAATTCTTTGACCAAATCACTAATTCCCTATTCCCCAAACTCTCTGTAAGGGGATCAGGATTTTAATTTCTAAAAAATGTAAGAGTGGTGTGCAGAGCTGGAAAGATGACTTACATTAAAGAATGATTATTGCTCTTCCTGAGGACCGGAGTTTCATTCCCTGTCAGATGGCAGATGGTTTACAACTGCCTTTAACTCTAGCTCCAAGAGATTCAACACCTTTTTTCATATCCACTGGCACTTGCACATTTCACACACACACATACACACACAACATACACACATATACCTTTAAAATACCTTTAAAATACAAAAGAGAGGCTGTTAAGATGTCTCAGCAGGTAAAGGCACTTGCTGTCAAGTCTGATGTCATGAGTTCAATTTCAAGAGCCCACAAAGCAGAAGAGAATTAATACCCACAAATTGTTTTCAGACCCCTCACATTCATGCTGTGTCACGCACATCCATACCCAAACCCACAAACATCACATAAATAAGTGTTACAAAAATACTTTAAACAATAAAACTAACCCATCAACAAAATATGTGAACTATATACTAATATGCAACAATATATTCCCAAATAGGTGGCGGTGCACACCTTAATCCCAGCGCTTGGGAGGCAAAGGCAGGCTGAACTCTAAGTTAGAGGACAGCCTGGTCTATAGGATGAGTTCTAGGATAGCCAGGGCTATGAAGAAAAAACCCTGTCTTGAAACAAAACAAAACAAAAATATAGTCATCCGCAATTGAAAAAGGAATAATCTTCACAAAATGAGACAAAAACTAACACAAAAACATAAAATGATCATTAAAAAAATTACATATTATAAGTCATGAAGGCAAATGATGTGATTAGTTCTGCAAGGTAAGAAGCATTATTTATATTTTATAGATAACAAAAATGAAGTCAGGAAATTTACTAGTACAGGGCAGTATGGCAGGGTGGAAATAAACCAAATGCACCTGTACTCTGCTCTTTCGAGACCATCACCCTGCCTCCAGCAGCCAGAATAGAGAGTTCTGGAATCCTTCCTTCTGGGCTACAGGTGGGGTCACCCAGGTGCAAACTCACCAGGATGGGCTCCACCAGCTGTCCCTCTGGCATGACTGAGCGGTTCATCCTGGCGATGCTCTCTAGGGTGTCCAGCGCAGCCTTCGTGTTTCCAGTGGAGACGTTGAATCGAGCAGACTCAGGGATAAACTGGACACAGATCACAAAGAACATCAGCGCTGAAGGTACCATTGCAAAGGTGCTGCTGTTACTACTTCATGACTTACACAGGCCTGGCTGCCTCCTACACCCAGGAGAGAGGGCAAGATCAAAGGCATTTGTCAGGCATCCGGACTCGATGCTGACTTGGAAATTTGCCTCCACGGAGGGAAATCTAGGGAACATGAGACTCTGGACTAAAAAAAGAACCAGCTTTAGACATTCGAATAGTATATTGATTTTTTTAAACAGAGACATCAGTTATACAATGGGCTTGAGAGCAATTCATACACAACAAATTCCAGGCTTCACTTGAACCTAGGCCTTAAGAACACCCAGTGGTGGGATACAGTCGGCTGAGAAAGCAATGAAGTCTTAGTCTACAGCCACAGAGACAAGAGTCTTCACACAGGAAGGGGCAGGCCTGAAAGCCACTGGCCCCAGAGCACTGAGGGATCTGGATGTGACTCATGGTGTGTGTGTGTGTGTGTGTGTGTGTGTGTGTGTGAGGGGGTGCATACTGGGGACTGAACCCAAGGCCTGCACAGTGAGATAAGCATTATATCACTGGGCCACACCCCCCAAGTCCTCAGGGTCCAGGGAGGGGGGAAGATCCTCAGCAAGAGAACTGAAAACAATCATACTCTGAGCTGTACAAAGGAGAAAGGGGGCCTGGCAGTGGGACCAGCCCTGGGAAAGCTGTGGAGATCATGATTATGCTTAGTGTGGAAGAGGAAAGGCTTGGAAGATTATATATTCTTAAAAACAAAACAAAACACTTTAAAGCTGGGCAGTGATGGTGCACACCTTTAATCCCAGCCAGCACTCAAGAAGCAGAGGCAGGTGGATCTCTGTGAGTTCCAGGCCAGCCTGGTCTACCCAGTGAGAGTTCTGGGACAGGCAGGACTATACAGAGAAACCCTGTCTTAAAAACAAACATACGCATAAAACAACAAACAAAAACTTTAAAAGATGCCAAGTGAGAAGACAGACTTCCACTACCTAGTCACAGGCTTTGTAAAGCTAAGAGCATTCCTGTGGAGACCCAAATTGAGTTGAGGTTTGGAATAAATGACCACTCAGAAGCCATCCCCTCCTCCATTCTGTACCTCTCTGTTCTTTCTCTCCTCTTTCCTCCTCTTTACATTTTCTTCCCCTCCTTTTTCCTTCTTTCTTTTCAGGTAGCCCAGGCTAGCCTAAAATCACTATGTAGCTAAGTATGACCTTGAACTTCTGATCTTTCTGCCTCCGTCTCCTGTGTACTTGAATTACAATAAGCATGCATTACCATATCCAGTGAATGCTGTGCAGCTTCAAGTATGCTAGGAAAGCACTCAACTAATTGAGCTGCATCCAACCCCACAACTGAATGTCACTACAGCTCCAGGGGACATGCACATACCCACATACAGACACACACTCATGCCATAATTAAAAACAAAAGTAAATCTTTTCTTTTAAGAATTTAACATGAATACATTTGTAAGAAAGAGGTCGGTGGTCCAGCAGAAAGGGAATATAGAGGCAGTTTCAAAAGCATCACCTTGAAGGCTATGATGAGAATGATGCCAGGGATGGAGGCAATTCGGATGAGCCAACGCCACCCTATGGTGGGGATGACCACAGAGGCCAGACTGATGATGAGCAGGGAGCCAGCAAGCCAGAAAACCTAAGGGGAGAGAGACCTGAAACATGACAAGTTCTTCTGCCCATCTCCTTGCCATTTCTCTCTCCCTTCTCTGGAGCCTCGGAACATCCTTTTGTGTGGACAAGGCGGGAGTTCTGAGGAGTGACTATTGGGTTCTATTCCCTGGATAGCTCCTCTGATCTCAGGAGCTGATGAGTCACTCTCCTTCATGGTTTGGTTCGTGTCTGTAAACTGCTCTACTTCAGCACCGAGAAGCCGTCAGCAATATCACTGGAGTTTAAAATAAACTAACAAACTAACAAAAAGCCCAATGTCCTAGAGGTCTGCAAACAGGGCCTGTTTTCTTACACAGATAATACAAAGCCCTGGCCATGTGCAGGCACATCAGAAGCAGGGACTGGTCTCTTCCTGTTCTCTGCCATCAGTTTCTTCTCTCAGAGGAACTGAAGTTTACTGTCAACAGCTATCCAGGGTCAGGGGAGGAACAGCAGCTGTCAAGACACAATCATAGTGCCTTCCTCCAAGTGGGGCCTAGAGACACCAGTATCCTTGGAAGAGAGATGAGGCACCCCCAAAAGTGGAAGCTGCGTCCCTTCTCTGAAGTCTCAGTGAGGTGAAAAAGGCCACCTGAGATGCTTTTCTGGGTATCTACAGTTCTAGTGAATCCAGCCACTGGACTATGTCCTGGCTTTTGAGGAGGTTGGTACGGTGTTTCAAGCACCACTGCCGGATGGCACAAGTCCCCAGCTCAAAAAACCTTCATATTGGGCCTGTGGCACCAGACCTGCTTCATGCTCATTAGTTGGTACCAAAATAATAGGCAGTGCCCTAGCCCACAGTCAGTCGCTGGCTGGAAGGAAACCCATGTGTCCAGTCCTTTCAGATGTACTAGACTCCACAGTTACCACTTCACCTTACCTGAGACAAGGGCAGCATGTAGCCTCGGTATTTTGTGGGCAAAAATTCAGTCTTTATGATTAACCTGCACAGCGAGTTGGGAAACACAGTAATTTTGTTTTTAGAAAACTAAATGACTTCTCTTTAACCAATCACAAGTCTTCACCTCAACAAAAGACATTGTAAGTATAAAGAGAGGCTTGAGAGACAGCTCGGCAGTTAAGTGGCTCCTGCATGGGACCTAGGTTTGGTTCTCAGAACCCACATAGTACTCACAACCATCCATAATTCCAGTTTCAGGAGATGTGACACCCTTTTCTATCCTCTGTGGACACCAGGCACTCTTGCTACACGTACATACATACATGCAGCAAAGCACTCATACACATACAGTAAATCTAAAAATGTTTACATTCATTATTTACTGCATATATATTACTTAATTTTTTAATTAAAATGGTTCACCATATATTAAACTATAATTGTTACAGTGACTTCCCACATCAGCAGTGAGGCGTGAACTGCAATTGCTCTGTTCACCCTGCTCTGATAGTCATTTTAAACTGTCACACAGGGACATTGGCCTTGTCGCTTTGGCTAAGAGAAGCTTTGGGAAATGTTTTTCTCAAATCTAATCCCTTTTTTTGATATAAAACATACCCAAGAAATCAAAATACACCCAAGGGAAAGCAAAAAGAATTCACTGAAAACAGTCTGACATGTGCAATTCCCAGTGCAGTCGCAGTGAATTTATAAATAGAGTAAATGGAGTGAGATTCCACCAGCTTTCAGCATGTTAGCCAGGACTGGGTTCTGTTCTTTTTCTTTCCTTTACATATTTATTGTGCTGCTTCTCAGCATCTACTCTGTTAGGCTCTCAACTCAGAGAGATACTTAACACCCCAGGGAAGAGCAAGTCTGTCTTCAGCACATTCAGGCAATGCCAGGGGGCTTTGACATGTCTCCTAACAGGATTGAAGGAGAGGGTGCCTCAAGGCACCCGGGAGGGAATAGCCTGAGGGGCTCTGTGAATTTCAAGTTGTTCCCATAACTGGAACATTAACACAGTAATTCTCACTCCCAAACATTGAGACCCTGTGCATTTACCTACCAGACACATTGATCACAAGCAGACACATTAACTCTATTTCAGGATTTCTCACTCTGCTTTGCAAATTCATCCCTAGTGTGGGTTTTGTTTGTTATTTTAATCCAAATCTTTTTCTGTTTTTCAATTTTATTTTTAGTTGTGTGTGTGCCCATGTACATGTGAGTATGTGTGGTGTGCATGTACCCAAGCAGGCCAGAGACATCAAATTTCCCCTCAAACTGATTTAAACGTGTGCCCTCTGCAAGAGCAGTGCATGTTCTTAAGCCCCAAGCCATCTCTGTAGGCTGTTGGGTATGGTTTTAAACTATAAGGCAATGGTACTTTGCAATGGATGGTTATTCCTGGGTGCTAAATTGCCCATGGCCACTTGTTTAGCCCCAGAGTAAGATATCTTATACCCTTTGAGGTGAGAGGTTGACATTGAGCAAGTCCATGGAAGGGAAGTATCAGGAGTTCATAGCAAATAAGGTCAAATCCTACATGCTTTGACCTAACTTTAACCCAAGACCTTGACATGTCTGGCAAGAGCCTGCCACTAAGCCACATCCTTGGTCCTAGACTAACATGTGCTTCACCTACTTAATATAGTCCTGTGTGTCTGTCTGTCTAGCTATCTATGAATCTGTGCCCCTTACTCTGTGTGTGAATGTGTACATGTGTCTGTCTCTCTCTACATGTCTCTGTGCCTGTCTGTCTATGGCTGTGTACATGTATGTCTGTTTCTGTGTCTTTCTCCCCCCTTGTGTGTGTGTCTGCTATCTGTGAATATGTATATGTGTGTGTCTCTATATCTTGTCTGTGAATGTGTGCATATATGTCTTTCTCTCTCCCCTGTCTTGTGTGTGTGTGTGTGTGTGTGTGTGTGTGTGTGTGTGTGTGTGTATGCGTTCCCTAGGACATCAACACTTCTTTCCCACAAAATCTTACCCTTGTGCGTGGCCAGACACTCCACAACCTACCATGGTCCTCAGAAAGACAAACCAGATGTAGGACGGGGAGAAAGAGGTCAGTAAGGAGAAGTAGGCTCCCCACAGGAATGAGAGCAGCAAAATCTGAAGCAAGGAAAGAGAGTGTGTTAGCTTGGGGAGTTAGGAGTCTCTGAAACCTTCGGAAGCAGGTTCTCTCTCTGGCTGACCTCAACTTCCCTGGGAAGCTGAGTCACAGCACCCTCTGCTCTCTGTCTTCACTGGCAGGGTCCAGGCCATTCTCCTGTCTGAAGTGTCCAGTGTGTTCACCCTCCAAGGTGTCCTCCCTCCTCACAAGGCTGTTGGGAGCACAGGGAGGCCTCGTATTGGAGGTTTATAGTGTGGACTAAAGGTCCTAGGACAAACAGCTATACTGATGATTCTACAAAACTGAAGCCTGATGAAAAGTATGACTTTAAAAGCTGGACCATTGCAGACCCAGAGCCACTGATCTCAGGGTTATCTTTAGCTCAATGAATAGCCATTTTTCATCCACCTCTGGATCTAATCCAGTAACGTAGTGATTATAAGGTAAAACCTCTAGACTGCATTACCAGGAGACTAGCTTTCACTGTCCCCGAGCTAAGATAGCATCTGGACCCCATAGCAGAGATTCCCCACCTTTGCTGGAAGCCATCGATTCTAATGTTCCTAACCCGTGTATCAAATAGCAAGACTAAGTTGGAACATTGTCTTAGTTAGGGTTACTGTCATGAAACACCATGGCCAAAAGCAATGTGAGGAGGAAGGGCTTCATTAGGCTAACACTTCCACAGCACTGTTCATCACTGAAGGAAGTTAGAGTAGGAATTAAACAGGGCAGGATCTTGAAGGCAGAAGCTGATGCAGAAGCCATGGAGGGAACTGGCTTGCTACACCTGCTCTTTTATAGAATTAAGGACCATGAACCCAAGGCATTTCATCACCCTCAATGGGCTGGACTCTCCCTCATCAATCATTAACTAAGAAAATGCTCTACAGCCCAATCTTATGGAGGCCTTTCCTTAACTGAGGCTCCCCCCTCTCTGATGGTTCCAGCTTGTGTCCAATTGATACAAAACTAGCCAGTATAAATGTGGTACTACTTGTGGTAACCCAATCTGTGGCCACAGTCACTTGCATTTGACTCCTTAATAAGCCATCTCTTCTCCCTTTAAGGTGAGAGGAGTTGACATAGGCCAAGTCCGTGGAAGGGAAGGACTGGGAGAGAGCCCAAGAAAGTGAGAGTTGGGGAGTAGGTGAACCCTACATGGCCTGACCTACCTTCCAGCGGCCATATCTATCAGCCAGGAGACCAAAGAGGATGCTGGATACCATGTAGCCAAAAAACACCATCTAGAGTCAGAGTGAAGACAGACAATGTTCTAAGCAGAACACACCAGTGAGATGCATATTTAACATGTTAAGCATGCAGCCATATTCGCTAAAATTAGACTGGAGATAGGCTCCCCAAAGCACACAGGGACTCAGGGACCACAGGCCTGCTCCTGAGGTTGGTGTCTATGCTTCTTGTACAAACATACCTTACTAACACGGCCCAGGTAGACAGAAGCAGGTCCACAGAGCAGGGAACTGCTTTCTTCCCATTCACTGGCCTCTGTGCTATGCTCAGAAATAAGCTGTGACTTTCCAGTGTAATTTAAGATCTAGTTATGGCTGCTATTCCCAAACAAGCTGCTACCACAAACTTTAAATGAACGACTGAGCCAACCATCCACCTAAAAAATTCTCAAGGGCCGGGTCAGGGCTCAACTGGTAGGACATTTGCTTCGCATGCACAAAGCCCTGGGTTCTAAACCAGGCATGATGGCTCATGTCTGTAATCCCAGGACTCCAGAGGTAAAAGAAAGATGGTCAGAAATCTAAGGTCATCCTTGGGTACACAGTGTATTGGGCTACACTGCTGCAGGGAATCATGGAGTTGACCTGCGTAGCTGCCTAGGGAGGCAGAGTCATAGGTTCTTCAGGTTAGAGTTCATGGCTCCTGGAGCACTGTGTGCCTTTCAGTTCTTAAGAAACCAAGGAACCCCCTCCAACAGTGGAGCACTCGGGCCACCTGTGTATCTCTGCATTCCCTCAAGCCATCGAAACATATTTAAGCATGGCTGAACTGTGAGTTTTAGACATTAACCTTGAGAACCCTGTATAGCTTGCAAACATCATTGTATCATAACAACTATAATTGTATTCTCTTTCTTGTTTTCATTTTTATTTTTTGAGACAGGGTTTCTCTGTATAGCCCTGGCTATCCTGGAGCTCACTTTGTAGACCAGGTTGGCCTCAAAATCACAGAGATCTGCCTGCCTCTGTCTCCCAAGCAGTGCGATTAAAGGTGTGTATTCTATTTCTGAAAGGCTGATTGCTTGCAATAAACTTGTCTGGGTCTCATTCTTGCTGAGCCCTCCTCCAATCCTGGTCTGGGTTTCATTCCCACCAACCATGTCAGGAGACCTTGTCCAGCACTCACTCAGCCCTGGCTGTATGTGAGCCTCTGTAGGTGGCACCTTCTTCTCTACCTTCCAGACAGTTGCTTTTCCCATTTGGAATCCTCCTGGCTGAAGCCTTCAGGTAATCAGAGGCACCATATCAGCTTCCATCACTTCTCAGGGAAAATGCTCTTTCTCTCTGCTGCCTGCTTTGTTTTTCTTCTTTCCTACCTCTCATAAGAAAGACTCATAAGGAACTATTCAAAAGCCATCATACATGTGCATTTTCCCTACCCCACTTCTGCACTGCAGGTCTAACCCAGGACCTCAGGGTTCCATATATTCTCCTTTATAAATTATTTTTTAATTATCACACAAGTTGTATGTGACAGGTTGTTATAGCATTTTATGCACCTCTCTCTCTGTCTCTCTCTGTCTCTGTCTCTGTCTCTCTCTCTCTCTCTCTCTCTCTCTGTCTCTCTCTCTCTCTCTCTCTCGTGTGTGTGTGTGTGTGTGTGTGTGTGTGTGTGTGTGTGTGTGTGTGTGTATGTCTTGTGCACGTGGATGTCCAAAGAGCCCAGAAGAGAAGACCAGATACCTGGAGATGGAGTTTACAGGTAGTTGTGAGCTGCCCAACATGGGTGCTGGGACTCAAACTTGGGTCTGCTGCAAGAGCAGAGGATGTCCTTAATAGCCGAGCCATCTCTCCGGCCTCAAGCACTGTTTTTATGACCCCTCCTTCCCTACTGCCTTCCCTTCTTCCCACTGGTCTCTTTTGTCCCTCATGTCACATGAATTCTATTACCTTCATTTTTTAACTTTCCCAATACCCCTAAGACCTCTCAGGGTTCTCATCTTTATGACATATATCTGCACTAAACACATATTTAAAAATTAGAATCAAAGACCCATACATGAGGGAAAATATGTTGTGTTTGTCTTTCTGAGTCTGGATACTTGACTATGATTTCCAGTTCCATACATTTCCACACAATGCCATGGTTTTTTGTTTTTTTTTACCTTATAGATGAATGATTTTGTTTTGCTTTCCTGAGCATTCATCTGTTGATGGCCATCTAGGATGGTCTTGCCTCTAGCCTTTGTGCACAGTGCAGTAATGGAGATTACTGGGTCTCTGCAGCTGGACCACGTACTTTGTGTGCATGCCCTTAGGTGGTTTAGCTAAGTTATATGAAAGTTCTGGTTTTAGCTGTTACTGAGCGGCCTTCACCCACCCTGATCTCCATAGTGGCTACATCAGTCTTCCTTTTCCCCATGTCTTTGCCAACATTTGATGTCATTTTGTTTCCTTGACAACAGCCATCGTGACTGGCCTAAGATGAAATAGCAAAATCATTTTAATTTTCATTTCTCTGATGGCTAAGGATGCTGAATAATTTAAATGTTTATTGGTTGTTTGGTTTTCTTCATTTGAGAACTGTCTATTCAGCACACTAGACCACTTACTGAATGGGAGATTTAGATCTTGGTGCTTAATTTTTTTTTTCCAGTTCTTTACATGTTTTTGGACGTTGGCCTCCCGTCTGAGCTGGCAAAGATGTTCTTCCTTTCTGTAGGCTGCCTCTCCACTCTGCTGATGACTTTCGTGGCTGCATAGAACCCTCTGAATTTCACATCACCCCACTTGTCAGCTGGGTTATATCCTATGTTATTGGAGTCTTTCAGAATGTCCTTGCCTATTCCTGTGTCTTGAAGTCTTCTTCCTGCTTCCCTCAAGCAATTTCAATGTTTCAGGTTTTATATTAAGGTCTTTGATCCACTTTGAATTGGTTTTTGTGCAAAGTGAGATGTAGTTCTAATTTCACTCTTGGTGTGTATATGCAGTTTTCCTAAGACCATTTGCAGAAAGGCTGAATGATTTCCAGTGGGTGTTTTTGACACCTTTCTGAAAAGCTGTGTGGCCATTGCAGTGTGGGCTTATGTCTGGGTCTCCTGTTGTACGCCCTTGGTTTGCATGTTGATTTTGTGCCTGCCACATTTGTTATGGCTTTGTAATATAATTTGAAATAAGGTATCATATCTGTATTGATCTTTCTGCGTAGCGTTTCATTGACCACAAGGAATCTTTTGTATTTAGACATGAATTTTATAATTGTTTTTCTAGTTCTTCAAAGAGTGCCATAGGAATTTTGATGGGGATTACAATGAATCTACAGCCTGCCCTCACCGATATAGCCATCTCCATAATATTAATTCTATCAATCCATGAACATGGGGTCTTCCTATTTTCTAGCATATTCTCTAATTTTTTTTTTAAGTTCAGTGTCTTAGTTTTCACCCCATAGGTCCATGAGCTACGAACGTCATGAGTTTTGCCCTGGGCTCTTTGCTTTCTTGGATAGAAACCTTGACTGTGTTAACCCTGAAGCCTGCATGCCTGTAGCTGTGTTGAGAAAGTACATAGCAACAGGACACTGACCTCCCTCTGCCCTTTCTCCCTATGGAGCTTTGCTTTTTGTTTTAATAGAAAACATGATTCAGCCAAGTATGGTGGCACACATCTGTAATCCAGCACTCAGGAGGCTGAATTGGGGGAGGGGGTACAGATGAAAGATGGAAGGCAGCTTGAGTTGCACAGTGAGGCCTTGTCTCAAAAACAAAAGACAACTTTCTGATTTAAGCACTTCAGACACATCTACTTTTTCAGAAAAGACACAAATTTGGACTCCAAACCTTCTATCTCCCAAGATATAGAACAAAGCAAGATTTGAACTTACTACACAGTAAGAGAATACAGAGCAGTTCTGAGGGAGAAAGTGGAGGTCCAGCACAGATCAAAATTCACAGGCAAGATTCAGAGAAGGCCGTGAGTGGAAAGACAACCATCTGTCTTTCCCACCAAGCAAGGGTGGCACCTCTGTCCATATCCTTGCAAGCTCAGAAGAATATAAGCCAGAGAATCAGGGGAGTCAAAACACTTCTAGAATTATCCACAAGTACTTCCAGACCCAAATGTTAACTCCATCTTATGAAATCATGTCCTCAAAGCCTCTGCTGTCTGACTGATACAGGTTACCACCTCCTTGTTGCTTGCTCAGACAGTCCTCTCAGTCTGGCCACCTCCAAGAATATCTTTGGGGACAATGATAATGAGTTGACTCCATTAAAACAAGTTTTAATGACAAGTTAGTCATCCCTTTTATCATTACCTTGTTTCTCTGGACCTCCAAGGCATAATTCCTAAACACATAACCTCACTTCCAGGCACAACCATTCACCACTAGATGCCTTATCCCTTTTATCTGGCCCTTCAGCCATATTTCCTCAGAGTTCTTGGAACACACAGTTATGGCCCTTTTTAAGCCCTTCATGACTGCTCACATCTACAACATGGTCCCACATTTTTAATATGTCCTCTTTGCCAAACCATGTGGCAAATGGAAAGCATATTTTAATATCCATTTAATAAGGAACATAATAGCTGTGAAGTCATGAATTCTTTATGTAAGGTTGTTTTTTGTGACATGAGATGAGAATCTGAAGACTGTGACACATACTGAATCAAAGTACTTTTTCCGGAGGAATATTTCTTTGGTGAATGTTGAGGGCCAGTGGAGATCAGCTAGAGGACCGGATGCCAGATGTGGGGCTGGGGCTGGCAGTCATGGAAGTGAAACTGTTCCAGAATTACTGGGGAGGTAGCTAGGAATCCCTGGCTACTCAAGGTTATTAACTAGAGGGGAGAGAGGGAGGGAGGGAAGGAGAGAGAGGCATTAAATGCTAACTACTTTGTGCCTAGGAATCTATGAGCTTTGAAGGCCAATATTTACTGTGGATAAGGCTCTTGTACACTGTAAAGATTTTTCACTTGTATTGGTTTAATAAAATACTGATTGGTCAGTAGCTAGATAGGAAGTAGAAGTGGGGCAATCTGACTAGGAGAATTCTGGGGAAAGGGGAGACAGAGCAGCAGATGTAACCAGATGCAGAAGAAGCAAGGTGGAATGCTGTATTGAAAAAAGATACCAAGACACAGGGCTAAACATAAACAGAATTGGGAGTTAAGTTAGCGTATAAGAGTTAGCAAGTCATAAGCCTGAGCCATAGGCCAAACCGCTTGTAATTAATATAAGCCTCTGTGTGCTTATGCGAGACTAGCCGGGCCGGACAGAGAAACTTGGGACTACAAGCATCCTCATTTTGGGTGGAGCCAGGGTTGGCTCTCAGCTCTTGGAGTACTGGAAGGGAAGCCAGGTTGTTCATTTCCCAACACAGGCAGCTGGTACTTACCGTGGTGACAAATGCCACCTGCCAGTTCTCCAGCTGCCATTCACAGCGGATAACAGAAGACACAACTGCTATTAACATGATCTCCATGGCCTCCACAACCTTAAAGAGGAAGCAGAAAATAATGGACATCTACACTCCAGCTCATGTCACCTCTACACAGGCCTGTTGCCCTCCTAATCCCAATGTCCTCTTCCCCTCTTCCTAGATAAATAAATAAAAAAAAAAAACTACAGTGGAGGCAGGCACAGTAGCATCCACCTGTGATCCCATTCCTCTGGAGACTGAGGCAGGAGCATTGTGGGTTTGAGACCAGTACTGCCTTCATATCAACAGCCTGACTGGAGAAATCCCAAATGGAATAAACAGAACAAGAAGAAATCTGTAGTAGAGTCTCACCCTTCATAGGTGTAATAGCATAACTTGGGAGCATCTCTAAAGATGGACGGCACCCATTCCCTGTGCTTGCTGACCTGTACATGTGCTCAGTAACACTAGACCAGTCACTTAGCTAGCGGATGGGCCTGGCTAGCCTCTACATGTTATGAGGAGTATAGGACACATCTTTGCAAGTGAGGTTTTGAAATAGCTTCTTATGTCAGGAAGCTGGGGTCTCATGGAGGTAGGAAGGTTTCTGAAGGCTGGAAAACAAGGCAATACACTAGGAGCTCAGTACCAGGAAAGAACGTCTACTCAACTGATGGTGTGGGATGTGGTTCTAAGTATGAGAGATTGGATAGCTAGTGTTCAAGTTTACTTTATGTTCCTGTGATAAACACCAAGGCCAAAAGCAGGGAGGGGAAAAGGGGGCTTATTTAACCCACTGTTATAGTCCATCATGGAGAGAACAGGCCAGGCACTCTGGATGACCCTGGGGGTGGGGACTAGAGAGAGACTGGAGGGTGCTGCTCACAGCCTCGACTTGAGAGAGACTGCAGGGGAGTACTGCTTATAGCCTTGCTTAGCTGTCTTTCTTTATACAGCCCAGGCTCACACCACACCCAGTGGGCTACATACCCACCCACCTTTGCATCTATCAGCAATCAAGAAAATGCCCCCAAACATGCCCCTAGGCCAATCTGATGGGATCAGTTCTTCAGATGAGGTTGCCTCCTCCCAGCTGTGTCTAGGTTTGTGTCAAGTTAGGAAAAAAAAAAAAAAACAATACAATTAACTTTTGCCCATATCTTCACCCATTTCAGGGTGGGTTTATCTCCCAGGGAAAGGAAGCACATACCGGAAATGCATGAGTAGGAACAGGTAAGGTTCATAAAAATACAGCAGAGACTTGATAGCATGGGAATGAGCTTCTCAAGGAAGAGCTTCTGAAATAGACATACCCAAGTATGGGTACGACTCCTCCAAAGAGAGCCACCTCTACCTTCTTTTAGTATTTTAGAGAGAGAGAGAGAAAGAGAGAGAGAGAGTTTACTTGAGTGTATGCACGTGTACCAAATGTATTCAGGAGCCATGGAAGCCAGAAGGTGATATAGGATCCCCTGAAGCTGGAGTTACAGATGGCTGTGAGCTGCCAAGTGTGTGCTGGAATCAAGCTTGGGTCTTCCGCAAGAGCAGCGAGTGCTATCCCTCTAGCCCAACTTTATTTTTGTAGACAGAGTCTCTTACTGAACCTGTGACTAACCAATTTGGCTTGCCTGGATGGCCAGCAAGCACCAGGAACCATCCTGTCTCATCCCCTCCCTACAGCACCAGGGGTGCCGATGAATTCACCACCAGATGCAGCTTTTTCATGGCTGCTGGGATTTGATGAAGTAAGTACTTGTGGCCTAAGGTTCTTTTTTTGAGATACGGCTGACTTTGAACTCTTAACCTCAGGTGATCCTCCTCCCTCAGTTCTCAGTGACTGGGACCATAGGACCTACCACTGTACCAAATCTGAGGGCTTGCACCTGAGGGCAGGGTGGACACAAACATTAAGGCAAGGATATGAGGAAGAGGAAGGATAAGTAAAGACAGACATCACATTTGTCTGGGGTTTATCCTGTTGATGACACTGCTGGACGGTCATAGGATGGCTAATTATAGTAATGTGGAGGTCTTCCAGGAAAAGAAGCAGCTGTGGGGTTTTCTTGTTAGTGTGGTTTGGCTCCTCTGGAGGACTGCAGAGCTACAGAGTTCAGACACGGGCATGTTTTAGCACAGGCCTGAGACAGCATAGACATCTCAGAAAGATGCTCGGTTTCCTAAACTCATTCTCCTTAGTAATACAGAACAGCTGGGTGATGTCCATCAGGCCTGAATGTCTAAAGGGTCCCATAGGAACTATACTAGTTAGGAGTAACACTGTCCCTCTCTGATAACAAAAGGTCTAAAACTCTGACATGTCACATCTATGTGGCTCTCAAGTATGGAACTGTGAAAGTGTGGACTGAAGGACTCTTCCCTTTACAGATAAGGAAGAGTTGTGGGTTCTCATGAGAGGTGGGGTAGATACTTCTGACACGGCCCTTTTCATCCCAACCTCTCTCCTGAGAGAGCACACAGCTCTGGGAAAATGCATCAGAACTTGTGGGCAGTCTCTGTGTTACATGAATCTTTTATTTATGTTTTTAGAGAAAATTTTACTCTGTAGCCTAGGCTAGCCTCATAGTAATCTCCCTGCCTTGGCCTTCTAAGTTTTCAATTCAGAAGCCATGACACCCAGGTTTGGTCTGTCAGTTTTTAGTTTGTTTTTGAGACTGTCTCAGGTAGCCTAGGTTGGCATTAAACTTGTGATGTCATTGAGGCTAACCTTGAACTCCTAATCTTTCTGCTTCGTCCTCTCAAGTGGAAGAACTGCATCTGAATATTATTTGCTGCTTTTGGTTAGTGAATATTTGGTGAAAGTTATTAGAGAATTAAATATTTAGGACTGAAATCATCCAAGGACAGCATAACAAGACCCCATTTTCCAAAGAACATATTTTACCAGATTTGATCTTTGAATTGGTTGGGAGTTGAACAGGGACCTATCTCAGAGCCCTGCTGGGATTTCACATGCTAGACAAGCTCTCCTTCACTGAGATATATTGCCAGCCCTTTATAAAACTTCAAAGAAAAAAGCCTAATCTCTCTCTCTCTCTCTCTCTCTCTCTCTCTCTCTCTCTCTCTCTCTCTCTCTCCTCTCTCTCTCTCTCCTTTGTGTGAGTGTGTGTGCACATGCACACAGGTGTGTGCACCCACAAGTCCATAAGTGTACAGACAGAAAAAGTCACACAGATGTGACATGTCAGGCATACAGTGCCTAGCATTTAGAAACTTGTGCCACTGGTGGAGGTAACTGAGCCTCTTAGGGGCCCTAGAGTCTTCCTGACAGCAGGAGTTACAGGTGACACCAATGCTCACATGCTTAAGAGCCATGTGTCTACTCCACACTAAGTGACCCCATGATTCCCTCCCTTCTCCCCAATAGTTTGAGGTAAACCTTTAAGATGAGTCTTTAATCACCAAAACAGACACATGCATTCAATTGTTGCCAGCCAACCCATGCCAAAGGCTGATGGAATGATTTCTAGAGGACTCCTACTCACTGTAGTGGACAGCCCAGTGGTGGAGGCCAGCAGAAAATGTAATGCGCAGCAGACAGGTCAGTGCTGTGGAATCATGCTTTTGTACACTGTAAATATTTGTCATTGTAAATATTGGCTTGATAAAACAGTGATTGGTCAAATAGCTAGACAAGAAGTAGAGGCAGAACTACCAGGCTTAGGGAATTCTGAGAAGCAGAAGTGCAGAGTAGGGACAATAACAAGATGCAGAGGAAGCAGGATGAGAATGCTGCACTGAGCAAATGGTACCAAGCCATGTGGTTAAACATAAATAGAAATTAGGGAGATTATGTTGTTCCGTTGTAAATAATTGTCCCTCCCACTGGTTTAATAAAAAGCGCTGATTGGCCAAAGGCAGACAGGAGATGTAGGCGGGGCTACCAGACTAAGAAGACTAAGAACAGGAAGCACAGAGCAGAATGCCAGAGAGACACCAGAAGATGCGGAGGACAACTATGCTGCTCTGAGAAAAGGTACTGAGCTGCATGGCTGAACAGGTTAAGAGTCATGGGTTAGATTAAGGGTAAAGAGTTAGCAAGTTATGTGCCTGGGCCTTAGGTCGATCAGCCTATTGTAAACATCTGTGTGTCTCTGCGGGTCTGTGGATCTGTGGGCCTAAACCTTGAGGCTAGGCCCCAAAGTCCGGGACAGAAACCGCCTACTACATAGAAACATGGGTTAACTTTAAAAATAAGAGTTACCGAGTAAGACACCTGAGCCATAGACCAAACAGCTTGTAATTAATATAAGCTTTTGTGTGGTTCTTTGGGACTAAGGGACTGTGCATCCAGACCTCAGGGCTAGGCTGGGCCAGAAACTTCTGATTACAGGTCAGTGTCACGGGTGCAATGGTTCTCCAAGATACTCACCCCAGTGCTGCCCATGATCAGAAAGAGCGCAATGTGAAAGCGTCCAAACCCAATGGTCTCCACTGCATCCTCCACAGTGAATGTCTTTGTTTCTGACAAGAAGGCAGAATATAAGGACCACTTGAGTGGGAAGGGAACCCCTGAGGATCGTGGCTTACCTTGGAGGTACGTGCATCATCATTATTATTACTATTATTATTATTATAATATTTATTAGGGCCTTGTGTGGCCTAGACTGAGCTCAAATTCCTATGTAGCAGAGGATCACCTTGAACTTTAGAATCTCCTGCCTGTACCTCTTCAGTGTTGGGATTAGAGACATGCACCCCATCCCCAGTTTATGTGGTACTGAGAATCAGTCTAGGATTTCATGCAGCATGGGCAAACATTCTACCAGCTAACCTACAACCTTGGCCTTTAACTCATTATTATAACAAATGTTAAGCATTAGTTTGAAAGCTGGGCCTTCTGCAGTGGTCTTACCTTTCTGCTGTGGTTCTGGGGTTGCCTGACTGAGCTTCCGAAGGCTAATAATTGTCACGGGTTCTGTCTGCTTGGCTGCCATCTAGGTCACTCCAACTCCCCACACAGCTTCCTTAACGAAGCTAGGGAGGGAAGTAGAAGAGAAATGTAGTAGCTCTAGAGCACATATCATACGACGAGTCCACTTCATGTAAAATTGCCTTGAGCCCTCAAAAGTCCTTGGGGGTAAGCTGGGGAGATAGCTCTGTCAGAAAAGTGCTTGCTGTGCCCACCTGAGGAACTTTGTCTAAACACAGAACCCAGGTAGCTGGTACGGAGACTAGAAGACTCGTGGGGCTCTCTGGCCAGCCAGCTTGGCCCAACCTATGAGTTCCAGGCCAGTGAGAAACCTGCCTAAGACAAAGGTGGGCAGCATTTCTGAAGGACCACACCTAAGGTCAACCCCTAGTCTGTACACACATGTGCACATATATGCATAGACACCTAAGAGTGACCTCTGACCTCTACACACACAAGAGCAGACTACTCTTATGTTTCGATTCCCTTCTTCTATTTCCTAAGCACATGGCTTCTTCTCTCCCCTAAAATGAGAATTATGTAGTAACTGCACCTAACTCTTAAGCTGGTGGGAGGAGGAACAAGTTAGCTCACAGGACGTGTTTATCCTGCATCTGGCATGCCCTGCCCGCCCTGCTGAGCAAGCTGAGAGCCACAGTTACTCCAGCTGTGAGTACTGCTTACAAAAGGACACATTTGATGCCACAAAAAATGATGACTGTCCCCAGGCAGTGGTGTTGCACACATTTGATCCCTGCAGAGACAGACAGATTTCAGAGTTCAAGGCTAGCCTGGTCTGCAGAGTTCCAGGACAACCAGGGCCACCCTACAAACCCTGTCTTGATAAACTAAGCAGAAGCTCAGAGGGAGAGGGGACTGAAACAAGCTTGAGGAGTTTATTAGAGCAGGATAAGGCCAGGGCAGGCACGCTGTAAGCCTCACATCTGCCAGGAGAAGAATGGAGAACAGAGGCAGACACGGAGGTCAGGCACCTAGTAGCAGCCATGTGGTGGGGCAGTGAGCTTTAGAGAAGGGACAAGGAGGGCTGGGAGATGGCTCAGTATTTAAGAACACTTACTGCTCTTATAGAGGACCTTGTTCTGTTCCCAGCAGCAGATACTCACATTTTTTAATAAAAAAGAAAGGAGAGAGAGGGAAAGAGAGAGAGAAAGAATGTGCAAGGAAGCCCAAAACATCTGTTAGTCTAAAAGCATGCTGAGGCTCTGGTTATGGCTTTCTGAGTCAGGACTCATGATGGGTAGACAGATACAGCTAAGCCCATGGTGACTCACAGGGACTGCACTATGGGCTGAATTCTAGGATGTAAAAGTGTATTATCACAGAGGAAACCCAACTTCTTAGGGATGGTCCCCTTGACTTTCCCCATTGAATTAACCCATCAGGGAGGAAACGAGGGCCTGTCTCCATCCGGTAATAGGTTTTGGTAAAGTTATGTCCAAAGTACACACACACAGAGGCATGAAGTAGAGGTCAGAGAACCTTGTATGCTGTATTTTTCCCTATGCGTTTGTAGCACGTGGGGTGTGGAGGACAGCCTCAGGTGTCACTAGGAATGTCATCCACCACCCTTGAGACAAGGTCTTTCCTTGGCCTGAAGCTCACAGATTAGGCTCAGCTGGCCAGTCAGTGAGCACAGGGCTCCTTCTGTTTCTGCCTCCCCAACTGTGGGAATTACAAGTACTTGTTACCACACCTGATTTTTTTATATATGTGCCAGGATCTGAACTCAGTTCCCATGCTTACACCAGCCAGTCCTTTAGTGACATCCACCTCTCCAGTCGCTAGTTGATAATTTTTAATGAAGTAGCGGCAACTGATGGACTTTGTAGCACACTAATCACCTTCCCTCCCTCCTCCAGCAGCTACCAATTGCTCCTCAGGTAGGTGGGCTCTTATGAGGAAGAGGAGAAAAGGGCGGGAAGAAGCTAAATCTCACTAACTGGGGAAACCAAGGAGCAAAAGTCAGCATCCCCAGGCAGCCTTTCCTTAAACACCGAAGTGAGGATGTGTGCACAGCCTACCTCCAAAGGACCTGAAAGCCTATGTGGATGGGTGTGGATAGGTTAGAGATGGACTCAGCCACTCACAGGCCCAGGGGGAGCCCTTGAGTAATCAGACCTCTGAGGGACAGATTGATACTTCATCCAATTGTATTTTGATGTACTGATTTTTTTTTTTAAGCGAGAAATAATTGAGCCTCTGTCCATCTTTTTTCATGCTGACTGTGTGTGTGTGTTGTATGTATGTATATACATCAATAAGTGGCTGGGAGAGTCTTGAATAAGGACCTCAATTCCAAATGCCTAGAACCCATATAAGAAGCCAGTGTGGCTATGGGTCTCTATAATCAGCAGCAGGGTGGGGGAGGGACAGGAGAGTCATTGGGTTTTGCTGGCTGCCAGCTTCACTCCAGACTCAATGAGGGACTGTCCCAAGGGAATAGGTGGGAAATGAGAGAGACATTCAGTGACCTCCTGTGATGTCTATGCACATAAGGCACAAACCTGTGTGCACATGCATGAGCATATACCACACACACACACACACACACACACACTAATATATAATACATACTTCATTTTTAAAAATAACGAAAGTCTCACACCCCACTTGCCCTCAGCAACACACAAATAGTCAGTACCTGTCTCTGAGCAGCAGTAATAGCAGATACACACCTGTTACTCAAAAATTTCTCACCTGTGTATTCCTTGGAACGTGTTTCGACTTCGGGCCCCTGTGCGCTGTCTCAGCACAGCCTGCCTGGCAGTTCTGGAGGCCTCTCCGCCTCTAGACTTACCTTCCAAAGAGGCCTGCCCTGCCCCTACTTCCTTTCACCTCACTTCTCCAAACAGGGTTCATTAAGGAGTCACCTGGCATTCTGGGTGAGTGACGTGGAGGGCACACCCCCTTCTAAATGGCTCTCACCTGATTTCCCTGAGACAGAAAACAGCTGCCAAACCTTGGGGGATGTCAGCTTGTCATTCTCAGGCTGGAGGGCCCTTTCTGAAGGATATAGGGTGGGTGGTGTCTTCGAGCCATCTATGCGTTCTCTAGACAGATGTCCAATAGAACACCAGCAAGCTGAAAACTGTATAACTCCCCAGTGATCATGGTAGCGGTAGAGCTATTGCTTCTTATAGGCACTTATGGTCTGTTCTCGCTGTCAGTTAACATTGGCTGAGCATTCCTTCCATTGCCCAGGTCTTACAATCTCTTTTTTATTGTCCAGAGAGGTAGAGAGCCTCCTATGCACTTGGCAGGGGAATAACTCCATTTCTTGTCCAGTGATGCACATGATAAAGTCTCACAGCTGGAATTCGAGCACAGATACCAATTATCATCTTTTGATCCAACATTGATAAGTGAATAAAAGACAGGCCTCATATTGCTGGGCAGGTCACAACACAGACAGGAAAGAGTCATGCCCACTTCCTTTTGCTTCTATTGACACTAGTCAATCTTGGTATAGGGCCGCAAGTGGGGTCTAAAAGAGTTGTAAGCTGGGAAGGTGGCAAGTGAATAAAGTGCTTACCAAGCAAGCATAAGGACCTGGGTTCAAATCCCCAGAAGCTATGTAAAAGACAGGCACAGCTGCATGACTCTATAATTCCATTGCTCATGTAGTAAGAAAGGAGTCAGAGACAGAGGCATCCCTGGAGGCTCACAGATCAGCTAGCCTGGTGCACACAGTGACATGGATCCTCGGGTCTCCATATGTGTCATGGTATACATGTGCCTGCACTCATGTATGCAAACACGTTTGAATCTGATCATCTCGTCAGGTGCAGACCTATAGCTGTGGTAGAGAAAGCAGTTCACCTTGACCCGGATCATTCAGGCACAATAGCCCACAGGCTGAATCTTCTCAGGTTCTCTGGATCGTAAGTTCAGACTCCTTAAGAAATTGGTTTTAGGCTCTCAGACACAAAGAGTAAGGAACTCAGTGATGAGGTAGTCTCCTTCCCTGTACAGTGGTTTGCAGAACCTGGCCAAGCCTCTGCATCTCCTTCCCCAGTTCCTCCAGCACAGTGTGGTGACCATAAGCAGTGCCCCAAAAATCATGTCATGCTGTCACATTTCAATTTCTCGGAACTTAGTGATGCAGAGAGCCAGGCCAGGGCTGGACCTCCTCCCTCTACACAGAGGGCATTATCTGTGCTTCTAGTGGGGTGACAATGTTTTAAGAACACCCCTGAGCTTGTAATGCTAAGCCCCCCAACAAGGAAAAATGCAGAGCAAAGATAAACCTGATCTGTCTCCGGGATCAGGTTGTGTAATTCCATTGTCCAGGGCTGGCCTCTAACTGTGGATTCTTAAATGTCATGGATTAATTTTGAATAAAGACATCTTAAAGAAACAGTGAATAAAGCAGACATTTATTTTCATGATTTTAATACTTGAAATACTGCAGGAGACCCAGGTGTGCTGGTTCATGCCTGCCAGGGGCAATGGCTACGTAACTATTTCCAGGACAGTGAGAGCTAATGAGGTCTTCTCTCAAAACAGAGATAAAGCAAGACAAAAATAAACGATTACAAGAGAGTGGTCTAGTGTCCCCTCCCGTCTCCCAGTTACTTTAGTATTTGATCATTTGACTGCACATGACATCCAAATGAAAAGCAGCCCATCGGTTACTGGTTAAATCCTGCCAAACCCCATGCCTCACACAGCTTCACACTTCAGGGAGCCAACAGGGTTGTGGCCAGGGACACCTGGCCTGTGCTGACATCGGCGACAAGAATGAACTCCTTCTGCTTGCTAGTGCCAGCACCAGAGACACAGGCCAGCCTATGCTTCAGAGGCCCCTTCCAGGACGTGCTTGAAAGAGAATGGAGAGAACTTGGATCCAGCGCCCTCATAGAACTTGTTCTGGAACTCTACCCTGTGGGGATGGGGAAGGGCAAAGGGAAGAAAGCAGATTGAAATGCCAGAGGCTGCTACAGAACACCATGGGAACCAGGTGACCTTTTAAGCCTCCCTCTTACCACACCCCCTCCTCCCACCTCTCTTCCTCAGGCTTCACAGGCCACAGCACACACTTCCCCACATAACGAACTGCCACAGCCTCCATCCAAGCAATGCCTCCCCTCCATGCACTATCCAAGAATCACAGTACATGAGGCGAGGTTGTGTGAGCCTTTCCATGTGCACCCTGATGCTCGGTTGTGGAATCCTTGTTAGTACTGAAGGAGCAGGAGCTTGGCCCAACTTTTTAAAATCATTTTATAACAAATCTTACCCATGATCATTTCTGTTCTGACATGTTATGGAGGCACACACTTCATGCAGTGGAGAAAAAAATGTTAGCATGGAGACGGGATGCTCCGGTTTTTGCCAATCAATGTAAATATAAAAATATCCCTTGGGACTGGAGAGATGGCTCCGAATTTGAGAGCACTAGATTCTCTTCCAGAAGACCTGGGTTCGATTCCCAGCCACCACATGACAGCTCAAAAGTGTGTATAACTCCAGTTCCAGGAGATTTAATGCCCTCTTCTGGCCTTCACGGGTACTGCATAATACAGTGTCTAGACATACAGGCAAAACACTCTCATCATACACATAAAATGAAAAAATAAATAAATAAACGAGTTTCCCAACAGTGGCACCCCCAGTGTGTACTGAGGATGTCAAGGGCTTGCTGTGGCACTCTCTCATTTCCTCGGTAGAGTTCAGTGGCTTGCTGTATTGTTACTACCCCTTGCCCTCAGCAACCACAAGAGCCAAGCGTGCCTATTCACTTAACATGCTCTCTACAAGCCTTTTTCAGATCTGTTGTGTGACTTCTTTTTAAAGCCAATTGTAATAACAAATAAACACAGAGCAAATGAAAGCTACATTACAGAGCAGCCAGTATATCTGTACATATACACATGTGCATGTTACAACGTGCGCACCACAAACAAATGATTAAACCAAGGTTCCAAATCTATAGCTAAGCTGTGACTCTTTTCAGTCAACCAGCCCTGTAGCCTACCCTTCCCCAGGCTCCTACGGGACAAGCAGGCTTACCAATGCAGCCGGAGGGCATGCAGAAACGCTGAGAGCCCCTCCATGATGAGGAGAATGGCGACCGTCAGGACAGCAAAGATGGCGAAAATGATGAAGACCCCAATGAGCCCCCCCCATCCCTGAAGGCGAAGGCCAATGCGCATCACCATGGTCCAGAGCACCTCGGACAGCTCTGTGGGAAGAAGTGGGACATCCTCAGCCACCAGATGTGTCTTACTTAATACCCATCATTTTCATCCTCTGAGGGCCATGCAGGAGCTTGGCTACCAGAGCTTTGACCATAGAGGTGGGCCTTCCAACAAGAGGAAGCAGCCAAATACTTCATGGGCACACTGACCACCAGGAAAAGTAGCTAACTAGAGCTGTCAGCAGCAAAAGGAATACATCTGAATAACAGGAAGTAGGCACAAAAATGCTAAACCTAAAAGAAGGCACGAAGCATGGTCTGTTTGTAGCCCTTCTGATGTGGGAATGTCTTTCTATATGCTGTGAATAAAGAAACTGGTTTTGGCCCATCACAGGAAGCATAGCAGTAAGCAGGAATCAGCATAGGTAGGACAAGGAGGGCGGAGTCTGACAGAGAGATCCATCCAGCTGCCCAAAGAAGCAACATGTAAGGAACACAGGTGAGCCATGGGCCACATGGCAGACAGGTGAATGAAAATGGGTTGAGTTAAGATGAAATAGCTAGCTAGCGATGTGCCTGAGACATAGACCAAACAGTATGAACTTAATATATGTGTCTGAATCATTTTTTTGGGGGGGGGGAGTGACTGCAGGCAGATCTGGACAGTGGGGCAAGCAGGGGTCCAGAAACCTGTTATACCCTCCATAGGGTCTTAGAGAGGGATGTTAGAAATATGAGAGGGTCCTTTGGCCACTGGCTTAGGGAATTTAAAGGCTTATTCACTCTCATGTTCCAAATCTCACTCCCTCACCCTTCTGGGTGGGGATTGACAGAAAGCAGCCCTCCACCCTAGCCCACCAGACTGATGGCTCTCATCTCAAACTTTCAGAGTCCGGAATTGGGAGAAAAAAATCCACTTCTGGCTGGAGCCACCAAGTCTGTGGTGTTTTTCCAGGTTCAAGTTAAGATTTTGTTCATGTAAATTCAGAAGCATGGGTAATTATAGGATGCTTAAGGACCTTCAGATAGACACCCAAGAAAAACATTAAATAATAGCGTACTACAAATGACCCAAAGAAGGCATCCTTGCTCACAAATAGAGTAATCCTGTTCTCTAGGTGATATGACTGCTAGCCCAGCCACCCCCGGGATGCACACTCACCTGCATGAGCCAAGCTCAGGGCCCAGAGCCGAAGATACGAGGCTGTATTAGAGATGCAGCCCAGGCAGTACTCAATGGTATGGATGGCCTGGTGGACAAAGATGTCTCCAAAGCTGAACTGTAACAGAGCATTTTCTGTCTTATTTCATGAAGTTCTTTTTCTCCCCCTTTCTCTTCCTTCTACAGCAAGAAGGCTACTTTTCATTCTTATGACAGTAATAACTACATATTTATGGGGTATGACATATTTCAATGCGCATATGTAATAAATACTCATCATATCAGGGCAATCGGAGGCTTTGAGCTTCTATCTATAGTTACAAACTATGTCATAGATTTCCATCAGACATTGCTGCCTTAGGGCAGGATAGAAAAAGAGAGTTATAGAAAGGGGGGAGAGGAAAGGAGCCCCACACCCAGGAACCTTCAACTCTGAGTGCTGGGATTAGAGGCATTTGTCACCAATGCCTGCCCTGGGCTTTCTGGAGCCTGCTGATTCAGAAGCCACAATGCTGAGAACAGCAGACCCTCCATCTTGTGTCTGAGTTCATCCTGCACCCTTGTGACTGTAAAGATTATATCCCAATTCTAGATACTGTGCAAACCGAGTGGTCGGCTTAGGTCTCTGGTTTTGGATACCTCCTCTCCATGGCCATCCTTAGTCCCATGGGCACCTGTGGCCTTCTTCTGAGCAGAGTGATCGCCCTCAAGGTCATCCTCATGGATAGTGAAGGACTGCAGCTGTTGGCAAGCAAGGAGACAGAGGGACTCTACTGAAGGACACATAGAGAGAAACCAGCCTCACCCTCCAGACCTCCCCAGGCCTTATAGGGAAGCCCACTATACCACCCCTACCCCAGACTTCCATTTCTAGGAAAGTGTGCTGTGAGCTACAGTGGACAGACCAAAAGCCAGCACTTACCTGAGATTTCTGGTGTTTGGCTCTGAGAATAAATGGCTTAATCAGAAGCATCCAGGGCACAGAGATCAATGCCACAATGACAAGGAAAGTCTGGACTTCTTGCTGCAAGATGAAGTTTGATGCCAGTCACTAAGATGGCCACAAAGTACTTTTCCCATGCAAAATGGGCTTCCCATGCTCAGGGGCGAAAGCAGGCACTTCAGCAGCCCTGAGTAATCTAAGGCATTCCAACTCTGTTCACCCTCACTTCTGCTACATTCCTAGTGTGGACAGAGAAATGGCTATCCTGTGATGCTCTGTGCCCAAGGAAAGATAGAAGCCATCTCTGTGTGCTTATGTACTATGGAGGCCTTGTAACATTCTCACACTATATGGAGTCTTCAAAACAAGACTGAAACACACTATGGAGAATGCTATGCTCCCCTCACCCTTATGGACATAGTTCCAGAAGAAAATTGGCAGGTCACATGACTTCAACCATCTCTACCAAAACCAACCTTTGAGTCATTTTATATTAAGTCTGTAATTATATATTTCCAGTGTGAGGTAATTGCTGGCCTCTCTCTCATCCTCCTTCCTCCTTCCCACACCCTCTACCAGACTTTCTCCCTCCAGTCTCCTCACGCGTTTGGATATCCACTGTGTATTCAGAACCAGTTTCTCATGGTTCCACATTTGACCACTGCTGAGACCCAGGAGGAAATCCCCAGCTTCATGTTTCCTTTTGGGTCCCTCCACACTTCTTATTTTACACATTCCACGTCCACCTTTCCCAGTTCTGAGGAGTGATTCAGCCACATTGTGGAAAGCTGCTATTGAGGCACGTGTCCTGACTGAGGGGACAGGGACAGGAAATTGCTTCCAGGCTGAGAAAATGCAGCATGTGAGCCTTCCTGTTTCTTTAGCTATTCTTGCCAGCTCAAGATTCCTGTCAGGAGATCACCTCTGAGCAACAGTGGTAAGACATTTTACCCAGTGGGAACATGTTATCTGCTCAATACCTACTATGCTTTACAAACTCAAAAAGGGGAAAGGGCATGTATCCCGACTCTGTACTTACCAAATGCAGCCCCTGCACAAGAAGCTACCTCACTGTCACTGTCCATTTTTACAACCAGACCCCCCCCCCCCCCCCGATGTCATACGAAGCACCTATATGTGCTTGTATGGAAAGATACCCGGAGAAAAGCTGAGGAGACTTTGCTGACTACCATTTCCTCTACCCATGTGACCCCAGACTGAGGTTACAGAAATCCCAAACTGTGTCAACATAATTAATCTTCATAGCAAGCTGAAGGGAAAGAAGCCAATTCTCTGTAATGTTTTTCAGTACAAGAAGCTGGAAAGCCACTCGCTGTAATGCCAGGTGCCTCTTTGGAAGGAAATGAAGCCTGGGCCTCTCTACAGGCAGTTACCACTGGAAATACTTGGTTACTCTAAGGCCAATGCCTACAAGAAAGGGTCTGTTTGGGAAATCCAAATAAATGTTCACTCTGATGCCAGCATGGATTAAATGAACCTTTAAAACACATTCACTCTGTGCCAGCCTGTGTGTGTTTAACAAGTCAGACACAAAAGGGCCCTCGGAGGTATGTTTCCCCTCTGATTATTATCTAAAATGATTTCTTACAAAAGCCTTATTGGGTGGCCTAATAAGGGTTTCCTACTTGATGCCTCTGGAAGGAAGGAACACAGCTTAAGGGCTAGGAAATGAAGCTCAAAATCAGCTAGGATCAAAGTGTCTGCAGCCCCTGGCAGGGGATGCTTCCACAGAAGAGCCAACTACATGATCCTCGTCATAGAACTTTATCCAGAGGTGCTGGGATACAAGTGGGTCTCCCATTCATAAAAATCCTGCCCTCAAGCTGCATAAGCTGGCTCATCCCTGAGTAAGCAAATAATGGTCTGTGGTGCGAAAGGATGATTCCTTGAGGCTTTGTTTGTTTTATATACAGTCCAAAGGGAGCATTTCTTAATGTGGGATGTCTTTCTGTTCACTGTGACTCACCACTGGACAATAAAAGAACTGTTTGGGCCTATGGAAAGGCATCTTAGAAGCAGGCAGGAAATCCAGATGTAGATAAAGGGGAAGGAGGGTGGAGTCACTCAGAGACACTGCCTCCAAGAAAACAAGATGCAAAAGTAGAGGTGAGCCATGAGCCACATGGCAAGATGTAGAATAATAGAAATGGGTTAAGATGTAAGAGCTAGCTGATAATAAGCCTAAGCCATAAGCCAAAGAGTTTGTAATTAATATAAGCATCCAAAGTCATTTTGGGGGGCTAAGCAGCTGTAGGTGGGTCCAGACCTTGGAGCTAGACAGGCCAGAAACTTCATATTACAATTTCTATTGTTTGTGGGGAGAAAGAAGGAACAGGGTGGAGGGGGAGCCGTGAGGGAGGAGGGCAAAGAGAACACATGTGATGAGGCCGTGATAAAAGCCATGACTTTGTATGTTCACCTACACTTTCTAAGATAACCTAACAATTAAGTATATTTAAGCACACTGAAGATAATAAAATATGCTTGGCCATCTTTGCAAGTTCCGCATCTACCTATCCAGCCCATCAAAAATATGAACAGAAGCTGTACTGAACACATACAGACCTTTCTTCTAGTCCTTATTTCTCTAGAACTAGACGGCAATTTACATAGCATTTGCATTGTGTTGGTGCCTAAGTGATTCAGAGAGTAGCTAAAGAACATGGGAGGGAGGGGGTGTTCAATAGTCTCTACACAAATACTGTACCACTTTATATAAGAGATTTGAGCATCTGTGGGTTTGTAGGTCCATAGGGGTCTTCTGTGTCCTAGAACAATCCCCTGTGGAGACTCAGGGATAGATGTTAAGAGGCTGAAGGGAATGGGAAAGACCAGATGGGAATAAAGTCCAAAGTTGGAACATAGCACCCTGGAAGAACAGAAAATGGGGGTAAGGTCTGGCTGACTTTGGGGACCACGGGATAGCATGAGCCTGGTCCACAGTTTCCAGAAGCCCACCATTTGTGGAAACAGAGGAACTTCTGTTCTTGATTTTATTTCTATTTTCTTTCATATATGTCTTGTTTTTAAGACAAGGTTTCTCTGTGTTACACCCTAGCTGTCCTGAAACTCTGTAGAGCAGGCTGGCCTCGAACCCACAGAGATCTGCCTGCCTTTGCTCCCATGTGAAATTTTTTAAATTTTTTTTTTAACATTTACTTACATATTTACTTTGTGTTCATGCAGAGGCCAGAGGACAACTTGGAGAAGTTGGTTTATTCCTTCTATCGTATGGGTCCCAGAAACTGAACTCAATCTTTAGGGTGGCAGGAAGCACTCACCTGCTGCTGGTTATCTTGCCAGTCCAAGATTTTTAAATCTTCAACATTTAAAACTTAAACTGGAACATTTTGCCACTTAAGCTAATCCATCTGAAGGCTATTTCCCCCTCCTTTCCTAGCCGGTTTTCAACTCAACAATAAAGTCCCTTGTGCACTATCCCAGCAGGAAGAGTGGGAGCACAGCTGTCTGTGCCTGTCGTTTTACTTAATAAGAATGTAATGTTCTCTCCTGATTGCTAAGATGTCTCAGTCTCGCAAAGAACTGCTCTCTTCAATACCCAAAAGGCATGAGAGCGATCTTACAAAATCGAGTGGGTTGGAGGAGGTATCTTCAAAGCGGAGCTACCTGATGGCTGTACAGGGGTGCATTGGAGTCATCATAGTCAAACAAGAACATGCTGATGAAGTGGATGAGGATACTAGGAGCCTTCTGGGATGTGTGGGCATCATATCGACACCATTTGAAGATGATCATGAAAACCAGGTATCCAAACAGACTCAGCATAAAAATCATCTCAGGGATAAACTGCAGAATGATGTTGAAGGTTCTTCTGAAGTAACTAGGGGCAGAAAACACACATATAAGACAGAGCACTCACAGAATGTTAGTGCTTATGCGTAAGCGCTCTCCCCAGAGCACACAGTGCTCAATTCCCTTTTGAGCACTGTTGGCAAAAAGCTGTACTCCCCTAGCAAACACAAGCACGCATGGATAGAAAAGAGAAAGGGAATGTTGGGGGGGTGCTTTTGCTTGCATAAGGTGGGGAACTTAGGTCTAGAAGGTACTGTCTGGTGATCGGGCCATAGCTTCTCATGAAGATTTCATTCCCAAGATATATTTGAAGGTGAAATGAAGCAATAGCAGACATTTGGAAGCTTTTCTCCTGCTCATGTATTAAGACAGGTCCTGTCAATCTACAGCCTATGGGCCAGATGGAGCCTGGAAATGAAGAATGATTCTAGGAAGGGGTGGGAGAGGTAGCTCAATGGTTAAATGCACTTTCTGCTCATTCAAAAGGCTGAGGCAGGAGAATCGCATGGTCTAGCACTGCCTGGGGTACGCAGTGAGTTACACGGCAGTCTACACAGGAATGAGGAAGCTGGTCATCGTGTTTCATGCCTATACTGGGGAACCTGGGAAATGGAAGTGGGAAATCAAGGCCATCTTTGTATAACACTGAGTTCCAGGTCAGCCTGGGATATATGAAGCCCAAGTTTTAAAACAAAACAAACAAACAAAAACCTAAGGAGGGCTCCAGCCGTAGATCAATAATGGAACACTTGCCTAGCGTGGTGGTTTGAATGAGAAGAGCCCACACACTCAGATCTGCACACTTGGTCTTGAGTTAGTGGACTGTCTGAGAAGGATTAGAAAGGTTGGGAAGTGTTGTTGCCTTGTTGGGAATAGGTGTGGCCTTGTAGGTGGCTTTGAGGTTAAAAACCCCAAACTATCTGTCTCTGTCTCTCTCTCTCTCTCTCTCCCCAATCACTTTCTCTGCCTGCAAGATAAGGATGTAAAGCTCTCAGATGCTGCTCCAGCACCATGTCTGCCTGCATGCTGCTGAGCTCCCCACCACAGTGATAATGAACCAACCCTCTGAAACTGTAAGCAAGTCCCTGATTACATGATTTCTTTTATAAGAGTTGCCTTGGTCACGGTGTCTTCACAGCAATAGAGTAGGACCCAAGACATCTAAAACTCCTAGTACCTCAAGAAAAGGAAAAAAGGAGATTATCTATGATCCTAAAATTCTATAAAAGTCAAAAATTCTCTCAAGACACAGTGTCAAATAGAGCAATAGTCTGTGACCTTCTGCTTTAGGAAAGAGCCCTACAGACTAAGAGGGGGTGTTCGAGAGGTGGACAGTCAGAAAAAGGTCCGATACATAAGAAGGCCTGTCACAAGCCCGTTCACGAGCCAAGAGTCAACTAAAGAATTCCCTTCTTTGTCATTCTTCAGATAGGACAGCATTCTTTAGATCAAGACAGTCCTTGGAAAAGCCACAAGGGAACACACTGACCATTGACTCATTATGGCCTAACACACTGACCTTGGCTCACAGTCACGTCCTCTCACTAACCCTCCCTTCTCCCTGCACCTGCAAAAACATATATACGCAGCCTGGAAATAATAAAGACAGACCACTCGAACAGAGACTTGTCCTGTGGTCCTTCTTCTGAGCTTTCCCCTATCATTCTCTCCCTACAGGTGACACGGACCCCGTTGAAGTCCCATGGGGTCGGGACACATTGGTGCCCAACATGGGGCTTGAACCCACAACCTGAGATTAAGAGTCTCGTGCTCTACTGACACATCCCCACACATCTCACTCAGAATACAACAGGGCACAACATCCTTGGTTTTCCCAGAAGAGCTACTTCTATGGACTCTCAAGTTTAAGGTCATCCTACAGCTGGTTCCTGCCAACAAGATGGGACCAGAAATAGTCCCCTGCCACTTTGGGCTTGAAGACTCGCTGAGAAACTCTCTTCCTTTTCTCTACCATGGCACCTGCAGGGATCCAGGTAGTGCCCACCCACCCTCTAAGTCCCCTGAGTAGAAGGATGACAGACGTGGGATCCAGTGGATCCTGCTGCTATGATTCATGGTATTGAGATTAAAGTTGTTTATTTTCCTGTTACCTAATCCATTCTGGTCATGTATTCCCATTCTCTTTATCTCCCTTCCCTCCCTCCCTCCCTCCCTCCCTCCCTCCCTCCCTCTCTCCCTCCCTCCTTCCTTCCTTCCCTTCTTAGACAGGCTCTCCCAGAGCCTAAGCTGGCCTTGGACTTGCTATATAGATAGTAGGCCTTGAACTTCTGATTTTTCTTCCTTCATCCAAGTGCAAGGATTGCACCTCACCATGCCCAATGGTTGCAGTATTGGAGACTGAACCCAGGCCTTTATGAATGCCAGGAAGACACCCTACCAACTAAGCTACATCCTCGGCCCCAATTCTATTTTGTTTACCATAGTAACAATCTCAGCAATGTCAGACACTGAGGCTATAATTACCTTCACTAGGAGCTGAAGTTGAGACTTAAACTTGATTACAAGTTCTCCATCATCTCTGTGGACCCCCGATGCCCCACTTACTCCGAGTGTAAGTAGCAAGTAGGATTTCTGGGCACTTGAAGTCAGCAGCCACGTTCAAAAGGCACACTTACTGAGCATATGGTTCTATGTCCAAACATATTTTTAGCATCAATAAGTTTAAGAGCTTTCTAATAATGGATGTTGACAGAAGAAAGAAATGGGATACCCACATGAACAGGCAAGAGGAAGAGAAGCTGTTACCAGCTGGGAGAAAGGACATCCAGATGATCCAGGATTGAAAGCACCTTGACCAAAATTCACACACATCCTCCCTGGCCCATTGGATGAATGAGCTGGATACTATACCAATTTTTCAGTACAGGTAGGGGGAGCACAATTTGCTGTGAGTGAACCCCCCCCCCCAAACCCTCATGAGCCCTAAGGTATTCCCCAGGTGAAAAATATACATTCGCTTCAAAGGGTTCTGTATGGCAGAAACAGAGGTGCTCCTGATGCTGGACAGCCAGCCTGTTTCAGCTTAAGCCAAGACCCACAGGAAAGCTACCTGCCATGTGAAGGCTCACTGGTGTCTCTACCTCTTTCTCATCAGTGCTGTCAGATGAGCAGGCAGAGGGTAAATCAGGACTCCCATGTAGGGTGAAAGATGGTCCATCAGTTAAGAGCCCTGTGTTCTTGCAGAGAACTCAAATTTGGTTCTTAGAACTCATGTTAGGCAGTTCCCAATCACCAGTAACTCCAGCTCGAACATACATACACATGTACACATAATTAAAAATAAATCATTTTTTTCTTTTAAGAAGAAACTCACATGTGATTGAAGAGGCTCAGAATAACACCAAAAGTCATCTGAATGATTCCTAGGATGACGGACATCTTCATCTTGTAGGAGTTCAAAAATGTGAGTTTGTTTGAAGCCAGGTTCCAAATCTGGATAAGAAACATGACAAGAAAGATGTGAGGTAGAACGGGGGAGGAGGGGTCTTTAGGAGTTTGGGCTATAACACAATCCCCCAAGGATGCTTCTCGGGATGACAACACACACATTGGACTCAGAAAAGGGAAGGGACAAGGACAAGCCTGTTATAACCACAGCTGTGGCGACAAAGTGTTAGAATCACTGATGCCATTGACCAGATATCCAAGTTCCAGGAGAGAGCCAGAGATAAGAACTTCTGAGATGCCCAGTGAGTAAGGGTGCTTGTTGCCAAGTCTGGATACCTGTAGGTTAGTTTTTGTCAACTTGACAAACTAGAGTCACCTATTGCCTCCATCAGATTGGCCTGTAGGCCATTTTCTTGATTTGTTATTATGTGGGAGGCCCAGTCCACTGTGGGTGGTTCCATCCCTAGGTAGGTGGTCCTGGGTTGTAGATGAACACTAACTGAGCAAACTATGAGGAGCCAGCCAGTGAGCATCCTCCTCCCCCCCCATAGCCTCTGTTTCAGTTCCTCCCTTAGCTTCCTCTCAACAATGGGCTATAACCTATGGAGACCCGCAAGTGTGATGCTAAATAAGCCCTTAACTCTCCAAGCTTTTTGTGGTCATGGTGTTTATCACACCAGAAAAACTAGACCTTAATTTTATTCCTGGAACCCATGTAAAAGGAGAAAACCAAAAGCTGTCTTGTAACCTCCATGTGTATTCTACAGTGTACATGCCCCCCCAATAAATCAATATCTCTCTCTCTCTCTCTCTCTCTCTCTCTCTCTCTCTCTCTCTCACACACACACACACACACACACACACACACACACACACACACACACACACACACACACACACACACACACACAAACCAAAAGATACATGGTTTGCCTTGTGCTGAATGGAAAGATACTCTGAAATACTATGGAAAGTCTCAAACCTGCCTCAGTTTCTTTACTAATGACCTGCAGAATGTTGACCAAAAAATGGATCCCAACTCTTTTTTTTTTTTTAATAGTAGCTCATTTTGCTCTGAGTTCCTGGAATACTTCACAGGGCAAAGCATTTCCAGAACCTTCTTAAGCCATTTCTACAATTTCTACAATTTCTATATGTATGGTTCCTGCCTTCCACACAGTCCTGGTCCTCACAGGACTAATGGTGACACGTTCCTATCCTGCCCTAAACAAAGAGAGAGAGAAGCCAGAGGGCTAACCAGGGTCTCCTTCTGGTTAATGGTCCCAATACTAATGTTCCTCCCTGTCGCAGAAAGCTCACTAACCCTGTGGCCTCTATTCCCATCCCAAGTCTTGTTCCAACCCTTGACCGCACATGAAACCCAAGCCCGTCCCAGAATGCTAGAGAGATGTGTCCTCTTGAATGTAACAAATCCACACAGCCTTCTCACCATCTATCACAACTTCCCACCCCAAAACACTTTCCTTCTCAGAAGCTGTCTTCATATGTTTTCTGCCACTGTGATAAAACACCACAGCCAAGGAAACGTAGAGAAGAAATTTTGACTTACAGTTCTAGAGGGATGAGAGTTGATCGTGGCAGAGAAGCATAGCGACATGAAGGCCGGAGCAGGAAGCTGAGAACTCACATCCTCAGCTACTTTCTCCAGCAAGGCTGCACTGCCTTTGACTCCACAACAGCACCACCAACTAAGGACCAAGTACTCAAATGCCCTATAGGGGAGATTCCCATTCAAACCACAACATGGGCTAATATCCAGTTAGGCGCAGGCTTAATAGCCATCGTGTTCGTGTCCACTGTGTGCACACATACTCATATACAGGGGGACAAAAACAAACCTGCTGTTAGAAGCTGCATACAGCTCAGGGTCTCTGTGCAATATTCTGTACTACTGCCAGCCAGCCACCCAGAGACCAACAGGATGCAGGGAGAAGGGACTACTGGGACTGGTGTCCTAACACTAGGAGGACACCCTCTACCCTTGGCACAGCCTGTGGCTTGTTTCCATTTTGACTCAAGGTCAGAGTCCAAGCTTCCCTCCCCCAAGGCTGCAAAATAGGGTGCCTTGGCCAAAAGTATGGTTCCCAGGTGCCTTATGTTTGAGAACTGATGTGTTCACACTGTCTGTACTTGCTCCTCCCCTTTGCCTGGTATATAAAGCCCAGGGGCATTTGAGTATTCACTCAGTGGCTTCCCTACCGTTTGACTCAAGTTTTCTGTCTCTAATTCTTTCTGTCCCTATAATTTCCAATCCACGCTCCGCTCTTAAGGACTGTTCTAAACATCAGAACAGCCACTGATACTATGCTGACATCTAAACTATCCTAGATTTACCCTCTGGCACACCCTTTCTTTGGCCATCAGGGTAACTCATTTCTACAGCATCACTCAGTGTAGTGAGGTTAGAGTCTCTAGCACATTCTAGATCCAGCCAGATAGATTACAAATGCTAAAAATTAAATATCAGGCTCATATCAAACCCTTTAAATGTACTTATTTAATTCCAAAAGACTTTTAGATATCAATATTCCAGTTATATAGGTAACTTGGAGAAAATTAATCATAACCTTAGAAATAATAAGTCACTGATTGTGGTGGTTTGAATAGAAACAGCCCCATAGATGCATGTGTTTAAGTGCTTGGCATATGGAGTGGCACTATTAGGAGGTGTGGCCCTTTTGGAATAGGTGTGGCCTTGTTGGGCAAAGTATTATTGTGGGGGGCAGGCTTTGAGGTCTCATATGCATAAGCTACACTCAATGTGACACATAGTTCACTTCCTGTTGCCTGTGGATCAGGATGTAGAACACTCAGCTCCTTCTCCAGCACCATGCACCTTGAAGGAAAATATAGCAACTAATGTGCATCATGTTTATGCATTAGACTGACGCGTTTGCTAAGCAGTCTCAGGGCTAAGACTGTTGTACCCAGTCTACAGGTGACAAGGTAGAGATGTCAGTTGTTCAAAATCATAATAAAGCCAATGAACAGGAAAAAACAAGATTCAGATACAGTTTGCCAAATTCCATAAGACCGGTTCTTAACTACCGTGTCTCCTCTATGAGTATGGCTCAAGGCAGAGCACTTGCCTCCCATGCACAAGAGACTGGGTTCAGCCCACTTACTAAAAAAAGAAAACTAAAAACACTGTTAGGCTGCTGTGCTATGATGGAAGCCAGATATATTGTGGCCCAAGTCACAGGAAGATGCTTAAAACAGTGAATGGACATGCTGAGGAAACTTAGATGAAATGATTAAACCTCTCATCAGTCTCTGATTCAAACACCAAGCAACTCAGAAATGTAAGAAGCTGGCTACCAGAGCAGCTGCTCTCTATACGTTTTATATTTTGTGGATTTCCCATCATAGGTCTATGATTTTAAGACAAGAAGTTATATTTGTATGTGTGGTAACGGGATAGAATCCAGGGCCGCATGAATGTAAGTTCTAAACTCCCTCTCTCTGATCCTATCATTCTTTCTTCCCTTTCAAAATTGTAGTCAACTGGCAAAATTGCATACAAGACAGAAAGTCTGGACTACTTGGCTGTTTTTATTTTGTTCCTCTTCTTAATATTATTTTTCTATTCATTAAGAGGCTGGAGAGCTGGCTCAGCAGTTAAGAGCACTTGGTCACTTTTGCAGAGGACTGGGGTTCCCGGTACACACACAACAGCCCACAACCACATACAGCTCTTCAGCCCCAGGGGATCTGACACCATCTTCTGACCTCTGTGGGCAAATTAACAGTCAAAGTAACTACTTCCAAATGGCATTTCTACCTGAACGTGTGGCTATACTCTGCTCTACTTCATTCCCCTCAGCCTGTTCTCCCCAGTGAACCCTGGTTCCCCCTCTGGGGGGTTCCTTTCCTTCTCCCCAGACAGTCCTCACCTTCTTCTTTTATGTACTCAGATTCCATCACCATCTGCCCCGGTTTCCTGTCAACTTGACACAAACCAGAGTCATTTGAAATGAGAACATCATCTGCCACCAGCTGACTGGCCGGTTGGAATTCTCCTGATTGACAGTTGAGGATCCAGCCCATTATGGACACCCCAGTGGTGACAGCTGGTCCTGGATGGTATAAGAAAGCAGGCCGAGCAAGCTTTGGGGAAGAAGCCAATACACAGCGTAACTCCATGGCTTCTGCTTCAGTTCCTGCCTCCAGGTTCCTGCCCCGACTTCTTCCAGTGGCAAACTATGATATGAAAGTGTAAGCCAACTAAACCCTCTCCTCTCCAAATTGCTTTTGGTAGCGGTGTTTAGAAAGCGAACTAAGATGCCCTCTCCTTTCCTCCCCTTCCCTTAAGATATATTTTTTCATGATCACACAGCTAGTCTCACTCCCATCCCCTGCACACACTTTAACCCTAGGCTTTGTACAGGAAAAAACAAGCAGCATTGGCCTTTTGGCAACTGGCTTATTTAGCCCAACATAGTGTTTTACAGTTTCAGCCAATTCCCTGCAAATGCTATAATTTCATTTTTCTTTATGGCTGAATAAAATCCCATTGTGTACATGTAACTCATTTTCTTTAGCCATTCATGTGTTTATAGACATGTAGGCAGGTTCCATTTCCTGGCTGTTGGAAATAGAAAAGCAATGACCATGGATGTGCAGGTGTCTCTGTGATATAGCCAAGGGTAGGCAAGCTGGGTCATAGAGTTCTATTTACAGGTTTTTGAGGAACCGCCATACTGACTTCTGTGGTGGCCACACGTGTTCACATCACCCCGTCAAAGGTGTGCAAAGGTTCCCCTACATACTCCCCAGCACTTGTTGGCCCCACAGCTTCTAAGTTTAAAGTTCTCCATCCTTGCTGAGTCTGAGGAGCAGAACTGGACAGATGGGTGGGTGTGGGCTGTACAGGAAGAGAAGGTAGGAACAATGGACTTCAAAGCAAAGGCAAGTCACCAGACACCAACATCTCCTCTAAACTCCCCACTGACTGCTTCCAGGTCATGTCATCCTGACCAATAGGAAAGCCTTCCGCTCTGCAGAGATGGCAACACCTGGCATGGAGCCAGAGAGACGGTTCACAGTCAGGGGCACATACCTGCTCTTTCAGAGCTTGCTTCTAGTACCTGTTGTGAAATCTTTTGTACACTGTGAAGAAGTGTCACTCTTTTATTTAATAGAAGGCTGAATGGCCAATAGCTAGGCAGGACTTTTCAGGCATGGAAGATGCTGGGAAGAAGAAGGAAAAGATGCCAAGGATGTAGACCAAGACGCATGGACATCACAAAGTAAAGGTAACTGAGCCAAATAAAGGACCATAAATTTTTTTAAAAATGGATAAACTGAAGTTATAAGAGCTAGTTAGAAATAAGCCTAGACTATTGGCCGTGCTGCCATAATTAATAATAAGTTTGTGTGCTTATTTGGGAGCTGGCTGGTGGGACAGAAAAATTCACCTACAAGCACCCACATCTGGCTCACAACCATCTACAATTCCAGCTCCAGGGGATTTGATGCTTCTGACTTGCCAGTTTACCTGAACCCATGTACACATACCCACACAGAGACACACACATCCACAGAATTTAATATAAAATATATTAACAACTCATTTGTCTTTTATACTTTGCAGTTTACAAACTGGCTTTCAAGAATTTTACCTGTTTTGATAAAACTTAGAATGTAACTGGAATTGAGCAGTAGGACTGAAACTTCCATGCAATGCTTTCTGCTTTTATTATGGTGAGGAAATGAGCGGATGGGAAGAGCCCAGGGCAACTGAGAGAGCACCCAGGGCCACTGAGAGAGCACCCAGGGCCACTGAGAGAGCGCCCAGGGCCACTGAGACAGCACCCAGGGCCACTGAGAGAGAGCCCAGGGCAACTGAGAGAGAGCCCAGGGCCACTGAGAGAGAGCCCAGGGCCACTGAGAGAGAGCCCAGGGCCACTGAGAGAGAGCCCAGGGCCACCACATGAGGAAAGTGACTGAGGGAAGCTACAGGAGAACCACAGTCAGACCCATGCTCTTTACTCTCAGTTGCTGAAGCTGAATCTGTTCACTCGGGCCCTGCCCCATCCAGAGCTGCGAAAAACATTAATCAAGTTCAAGTCTACATGAGGCATGGTTAGTTGGGAGCACAATGCCACCTGGTGGCAGTATGCGCTGGCTTCATCTGAATGAATGTGTGTATCCATTCACAACTCTACTCAGAGATCACACATGATAAAGGCCTTGGGAGATGCTACATGATAGTTGACTGTGAGATATAACAAGCAAGTAAAATGAAACCATTTTTTTTTAATCCACAGGAGTTTTGGGATGTACCTTAGCCCGTGAAGTGTTTGCTATACAAGCATGAGAATCCAGGTCTGATCCCAGAACTCATGTTAAACTATGTGGTGGTGTGTGTTTTTAAGCCTAGGGCTCGGGAGGTAAAGACAAAGGATCCCTGGGGCTCACTGGCAGCCAAGCTAGCTTATTGGCAAGGTTGGGTCTCACTGAAAAGCCTTGTCTCAAAATCCAAGGTACATTAAAGATGACACCCAAGGTTGACCTCTGGGCTACAAAATAAGTCATGCCATACAGTACAAAAGTAAGACGTTACCCCCGGGGAGGGGGGGGGATTGAAAGATAAGTAGGGGACTTGATTAAGATATTAAGTAGCTTACTTAATATGCATACTTACTAAGGGAAAGCAAAGTGTGATTTCAGGAACTGTCCACCAGCTTTTCTTTTTCCTTTTTTGAGGCAGGACATCTCACTGGCCAAGCAGGCTGGGGTGGGTAGCTAGTGAGTGAGCCTCAAGGATCCACTGTCTCTACCTCCTGATGGTTGGGCTTCCAAGATCATATCACCATGCCTAGATTTGTTTTGTTTTGTTCTTCGTGACAGGTTCTCGCTGTGGAGGCCAGGAAGGTCTCAAACTCATAGAAATCCTACGAATTTGGGCCTCTGAACGTTGGCACTGAAGGGGTGCATCACAATGCCCAGCCCATGTCTGGCTTTTGACGTGTGAGTTTGAGACACCAAACTTGGGTTCCCATGCATATAACACCAAGCACTTTACCAGCTCAGCTTCCCTGTCACACAAGCCCCTTGTCCCATCACTATTCAGAGATCTCAACAGCATGATAACCATAACTGACATTCTTACCGGATCGATCCCAAATGGGTAGGGATTTCCAGAATACACTCCTGAGACGGCCGGATCCAGTTGCAAATACAGACTGTTTTCTACAACATGAGCACTATGAAGACAAAGTGGGGAGACAAAGATTTAACAAAAATCACCTGCCTGCAGAAATACTACAGTGTCATCAGCCATGAGCTCCCAAGCTGACGGAAGCTCAGATGCTGGCAAGGTGGCAGTTTTGTTCATTCAGTGATTCCATGTTCGGTCACAGAATAGCTACCATGTGTCAAGTCCTGTCCTGAGCCCTGAGGCTTCTGAAGTTACCCTCTGGACCTTACAGGTTAACAGTTTCCAAAAGTCCTAATTGGAGTTCACTCAGGAAAAACTAGAAATGGTAAAATATTAGCAAAGAAGTGGGGATTGGGCTGAGGGATCAGATAGTAAAGAAGGAAAAGGTTAGAGCATGGCCGAACCATGAGACACCCAGTGACCTAACAGCGTGAAAGAGCTTCACCTCTGGTGATAGAGGGCTGCAACTTTCTCTGCCTCACCAAGAACACAGTTCTACTTTATGCTATCTCAACACACCATCCATCCTGGCTCCAGGATGTCCGAAGAGCCTGGAGCTGAAAGGTACATTTGCAAGTACATTAAAGATATACACTTGTACTCATGTCTACAGAGTGACAAGCCCATACAAGGGGAAACAAAATCTCATGTAGCTTTGGGAAATCGTGGAGATTTAATATATTTGGAAACTAAGTTCTTCCAGGCGTCTCTTCAGATGTCTATCATTATAAGGGGCAGACCACAAACACAGCCATATTGTAGCTTCAGTCTGAGATCTCATTTCTTCATTACTATATCATAGCCATTCTCTGCCCCCACAATGTGGACCTTCCAGAAAAACAAAATGAGATCTGTTATTCATTCCACATCTCAAGCTAAAAATTGTCACCATCTAGGCTGGGGATGCAATCAGCAGTGGCCCACTTGCTTGTACAAGGACTTGATTTTAGTCTTCTTACTAAAAAACAAAATACCTTGCATCTTTTTTCCTGAAAGCTTATTTAAGCCTCCTAACAACGGCCAGCAAATAAACTGCCCGGAAGAAAGTTCCTTCGAGCCGATCTCCTCACAAGACTACTTGTTCTTTCCCCCTTTTCTACTCTCTATGAAGGAGTTAAACCCTCCCACTTCCACAACTGAACTTAGGTTTCAGTTCTCTCAGAAGGACAAACAGGTGTCTTTTTCAACAAAGGGCCATTTATCTATAACACCCTTACATTCAGGGTCAGGGAGAGAACAAACCCAGGGGCCTAAGTCGGCATCTCAAGGACAAACCCAGCAGCTCCCTCTGAGTCACATCCAAGCTTGTGCAGATGTGTCAAAAAATGATCAAACTAAATCTCAACCAATTAGAAATATGCTAATGTAACTACAGGTTGCTTAACTCGTGTAGTTGACTCAGAATCTCCCCTTATCTATGCTTAAAAGGAGCCTGCCAGAAGGAGCCTGCTTCTCTCAGGGGGTGGCCATTTTGCTTTTGTGAGGGATGTACAGCCCCAGCATGCTTTACTCTTGAGATAATAAATGCTCTTGCTGACTGCATATGTAGTGTGGGACTTCTCTAGGACTCTAACACTCTACAGACTTGAGTGGACAAAAAAAAACCCTTCAGATTTCCTTAAATAGAAGCGTCACAGACTGGGCACCTTGTCTTTAATCTGAGCACCTAAGAGGCAAAGGCAGGCAGATCTCTAAAAGTTCAAGGCCAGGGCTATGAAGGGAGGTCTTATCTCAAAATAGAGAGGAAGGAAGGGAGAGAGGGAAGGAAGGAAATAGTATTCCCCTGATAAGAGGAGGAGGCAGGACCAGAAACAAGTCTGTAACTGCACCATTTCTGTGATTAGAGTTATATGTAAACTATTTCAGCTGTGGAAGTAGTCACTGAGGTCTTTGAACAGCTGGCAAGCACTCCCTGGCAGGTTATAAACTTACTTCCATGTGCCATTTCTGAACATAGGCTGGACGCTCCAAGAGGATCCAAAGATGTTAAAGGATTTGGAGAAGCAGTCATTGTAGATCAAGCCAGTATAGATGGAGAAGATGCCCATGAGCAGGATCAGGTAACGCCCATTGAAAAATGTGTTCCAGATCTGGCCCAGGAAAACAAAGGGTGAGTGTCAGTGGGGAAATGACATGGGGCACCTTCAGCATCATTAATATGGGAGAGATGGCATAATCAAGGCAGACATTATATTCCCACATTCCAGGGTGGCCCTGAGCTTATATAGGTTGATTGGGGAATCCCTGGGCCTATATTTACTATGCAAACAAAAACGGACTAGAAACTGGCAGACAAGCCCTGAGGTGGCCTCTGCCCACTGTCCCTGGTCTGAACTGTATTCATTGAGGGTTTTGTCCTCAGAGCTGGGCTTCTGTCTGCTACATCTGTGAGGGAAAGCCTTTCCTGGGATGCTTGTTATGAGTATCATTCATTCTAAGGATGCTGGATATGGGTATCATTCATTCTAAGAACTGCTGGCATGTTGCTCTGCAACTTTAAATGTCTCCCATAGAAAAAGACATCTGTTAAAAGCTTACTATGAAAGAGTGAATTGGTCACAAGACCTTGCTTATGATTAACTCACAATGACATCATGATACTCTACCAATCCAGCCTGTGCCAAAGGACTCAACCATCTTACGGTCTGGAACATAGCTAAGAGCATGTTTCCACTCTGTTGAGTGTATTTCCATGAGCACATCTGCCATTAACTGACTGGAAAACAAACTCTAACCCTCACAGGCCCCATGGGCTCCTACCTTCAAAACAATGTGGGAGGGGACCATGCTAAAGGGCAGAGAGAATCCAAATGGAGGGTCAGATCCTAATATCTAGAAACCCTTGGATTCTGCCATGAACAAACATTTATGGTATGTTAAGATAAGTTTTAAGGAAAGCTACAAATAATAAATAGTTCTTGATGGCAATTTTTGAAAATTACATAGTGTAGATATGATGAAAATATACTCAAAAGCATTCATCACTATCTTTCTCTCGGTAGTCAGACTATAGTCTAAGCTAATTTTTACAATTAATTTGTTTTGTTTTTATAATCAGAGTAAAGAAAGTTTTAAAATAAATTAAGAGAAGGCTAAATTTAATTCCAAGACTCCAGAAGCAGGTCTCTGTGAGTTTGAGACCAGGTTGGTTTATATAGTGAGATCCTGTCTCAGAATAATAATAATAATAATAATAATAATAATAATAATAATAATAATAATAATAATAATAATAATAGGAGGGGCTGGGTGTAAAATAGTAGTATAACTCTTGCTAGTATACACAAGTTCCTCAGTACTTCCAAACAGCAGCAATAGTGTGATAAGCCTGCCTAGCTCGCATCCCTTCCTGTCCAACATGGAGCAGGTATTGCAGTACATGTCTGCAATCCAAGCTTCTGGAGGGAGACACAGGAGGCTCAGAAGTGAAAGGTCAACCTTGGCTATACAATGTGTTTGAAGCCAGGCTGCATTACATGAGGCTCTGTCTAAAAGAGCCAAACAAAACTAAGTAAACCAAAACCCAATGCCTTGTTTCACCACAGACAAAAATCCCAAAAGAGTTGAATTGTGTGCAGTAAGCCTCCCAAAGGAGCCACCTTGCTCAAAGGCTTTATGTTGAGTTGGGCTATTGGCTTTTTTGAGACAGGGTTTCTCAGTGTAGTCCTGGCTGTCCTGGAACTCACTCTGTAGACCAGACTGGCCTCAAACTCAGAGATCCACCTGCCTCTGCCTCCTGGGTGCTGCGATTAAAGACAAGTACACAAGCTACTGCCGTTAGACTGAATTGGACTATTTTAAAACTTTGTACCTTTTTCTTGTCTTTCACAAAATCTTGTTATTCCTTATAGTCACAATCACATACATATTTTAAAAATTGATCCTTGTGCTTATTTCTTATGTGTGAGTATATGCTGCCTGTGTTCAGATGCCTAAGGAGAGGCCAAAAGAAGGAACTGGATCCCCTGGAGCTAGACTTGCAGGTAGTTGTGAGCTGCCCAGCCTGGGTGCTAGGAGCCAAACTCAGGTCTTCTACAAGAGCAGTTAGCACTCTTAACTGCCGAGCCGCCTCTCTAGCCCTTCACATATACGATTTGTTTATGTTTTTAAATTTTACTGTCTCTCAGTCTGGCTGTCCTGGAACTCACCATGTAGCCCAGACTGGCCTCAAACTTACAGAGATCTTCCTGTCTCTTCCTCTCAAGTGCTAGGATTAGAGTCGTGAGCCACCATGACCAATACCTCACATACACATTTTAATGTTTTCCCTCCAGGAACGTCAGCTGACCACCCACCTCATTGGTACTCTTCTGAGCCAGCAAGTGTCTCTCATTTAGAACCATCCACAGGGCTGCCAACAGCATCACCATTCCATGGCCACAGTCTCCAAACATCACAGCAAACAGGAAGGGGAAGGTGATGATAGTATAGGGAGCTATAGGGGAGAGATTCACAACAGCTGAGGCCCTTAAAATGGGTCCTCACCCCCCCAACCAAGATTTCTCCTTCATCTGCAGGCAGGTTTCCACAGCCTTTCCAATTGTCTCCGCCATCTCCATACAATACTGGCATGGTTCCATGGGCCCAGACTACCCCATGAGCACAGATTCTCCTTTCTCAGTCTGTACAACACTGAGTCTTACACAAGTGACTCAGCGTCAAGCTCTAGATGGTATTTGTAATGGTGGATTTTGGCTGCTTGCTGGACTGGATCAGTGAAACATCTCTGGGTGTTTCTGTGATGGTATTCCCAGAAAGAATGAGATCCTGAGGACTCTGACCCAACCACTGGATTAATCTCTTGATGGATTCATAGGACGGTGGCATTGGGAGGAGGTAAAAGGAATATAGCATATGGTCTAAGGCCTCATCTGCTAAATAAGGAATTGGAAGCTGAAAAGCTGTGATCTGGGGCATCTCCACAGCACAGTCCCTGAGCTGGCCTTCAATGCCTGCTCTTCCATCAGAGGTTGGATCTGTATTCATTTGAGGAAGTAGGACACTGGGTTGGGACTTGTGCTGGCTAGATTTTTTTTTTAATAAGCTTAATACAAGCTAGAGTTATTCTGGGGAAAAGCATTCATCAGATTGGCTGGGAAGCAAGTCTGTGGGGCATTTTCTTATTAATGACATGAGAAGGCCCAGCCCAGTGGGAGCAGTACCTCCCTGGTGTATAAGAAAGTATGCTGAACAAGCCGTAAGAAGCAAGGCAGTAAGCTGAATTCCTCCATGGTCTCTGCTTCAGTTCCTGCCTCAAGCTCTTGCCCTGGCTCCCCTTAGCAAGGAACCACAATTATAAGCTGAAATAAACCCTTCACAGCAATAGAAACAAAACTATGGTAAGATTCTACCTTGCCCTGACCTCTTCCCATATATTCCCCTTATCTTAGTTCTAATTTCTCTTCTCTAGCATGCTTCTGCAACCATGACGTTCTGGCCAAGGGATCAAGCAATCTTAGACTGAGCCCTCTAAAGCTGTGAACTAAAATAAATCCCTCCTCACTGTGGTGGCCTGAAGGGCTAATGTCCCCTACAGACTCAAATATTTGAGCACTGGATCTCCATTTGATGGTACTAATTGGGAAGATAATGGAACCTTTAAGAGGTGGAGCCTTGATGGAAGAAGTATGTCACTGGGGCATAGGCTTTAGATTTTATAGCCCTGCCCCACTTCCTGTTCTCGTTCTCTCTCTCTCTCTCTCTCTCTCTCTCTCTCTCTCTCTCTCTCTCTCTCTCTCTCTCTCTCTCTCTCTCTCTCTCTCTCTCTCTCTCTCTCTCTCGTCTCCTATGTGTAGATAAAAATATGCCCCCCCCCATTCCTGCTACCACTGCTATGTCTACTCTGTCTGTTGCCATGATACACTCTCCCTCTGGACCATGAACTAAAGCAAACCTTTGCTTTACTGGGTTTCTTTTTGTCAGGGCATTTTATTCTAACAATAGAAAAGTATAATAGAATCAATCCCACCTCCCGTAAGTTGTTTATGGAGGTATTTGGCCAGTGTCAGGAAAGTGGCTAACATGGGACCAATAAAGCCTGTCTCTGACTTTTCTATAGACCATCCTTGGTCTGTCTCCACCATAGATACAGCACCAGCAGTTACTCACAGGCTTTTAAACCCTGGAAGCCCTGAATTACTGGCCAAGTTGGAGAGATTCAGGATGGAGAACTGCACTGTTCCCTGTGCAGCTACAGAGCATCTGGTCTACCCCTCTATTTTTCTAACCAAGCCACTAGATTGACACAGAACAAGGCAGGGTACTGATCCCAAGTGCTGTGTGTCCTTGTCTTCTTATATAACAACTTCGGGATTACAAAGATGCTGGAGGCCCTTGACTGACTTGGAGAAGAAAATCAAAACTGGGGTTGTCTACCATTTAAAAGAGCCAGGTATGGTATCACACCTGTACACTCAGTTCTCAGGAGATGGAAACATGGAGAGCATAAGTTCAAGACTACTCTGGGCTACATACAGGAACCTTACTCTAAACAAAAGAATACCCAAGGAGGAGTGAAGACCAAAATATAAATCTTTCATGAGTTAGCACTCACAAAACACAATACAGGACACCAAGAAACCAAATGAGGTTGTAGAATGTCATGGTGTAATTAGATTTTACCTCCTGCATATACTGAGAGGCACACCTTAGTAATTTTCAATTTCGCACTCCCCTGTTGTATAAAGGCATCAGACCATTACCTGGGTTTATCTCTCTGTAGCTCCCTACACCATACGCATCAACAATGTTCTGGAAGCCAGCTGTAAATTTATTGGTTCTGTTGAAGGTGGGAGGGTCTGTTCTGGTTTCTACTTCTGTCATGATGGGGACCATGGAGGAGCCACTGAGTTCCTGAAGAAAGAAAAGGAGAGTGACCTGTATATTTGAGAACTAAATGCTAGCCCACAAAACTGGACATGAACTTGAGATATCTCCTGACCACGCTGACAATCATGACCCCACCTATGAATGTATCTCAATGCTTACCAAAAATCTCTTACATGAGAATACAGAAGGGCAGACATGTCTTGATTCTCTGGCCATCCTCCACGTGCCCCCCCCCCCCAAACACACACACCCCTACCTCAGCTCTAGGCTCTCTACTCTTCCCCTCTCCACCTTTTTTCAGAAGCTCAGCCCTTTTCTAATTCATGCTGTTCATCTTCTCCTTCACTCTTTTCTGGCTGCCTGACAGGTTTTCCTGACTCAGCAGCTCTAGAAAAATCAGCCCCTACAGCTGAATCATAAACCTGCCCCAGCTAGGTCCTCCCTGTCCCCTGCCTCTTCCCAGAGCCTCCACTTCCCATATTCTTGAAGTTCTGTAGCCACCATGTAAGTCCCTTCTCCTGACTTAGAGGCCACCATTCCAGCTCAACACGTCTCCCTCCTGAACCCTGGCTCCTGTTCTAGCTAGTCCTCACCATCTCCTCCAGCCTAGGTCTCGTCTGTTGATTCTCCCACCTACTCACTCTGCCCAGTCACATCTGGAATAAAACAAACCAAAGCCATTGTTCTTCCAAGGCTTCCTATAGTCTAAGGAGTGAAGTCAAAACACCTTAGCCTCACAGTAGAGGCTTCTTTACAAGGTTGACTTTAATCCTCTATTGACATCATGGAAACCAAGATGTCACCAAGCCACCTCCTCCACTTGTCCAAGCCTTCACAATTCTTCACACGCTCCATCCACCACCCCAAACCCCCACGGATATCAGCAGAGGTGCCGTCAGTGGGACTCCACCAACTAAAGGGCTCTCTACAGAGTTTAGTCCCAGTTCTGAGGCAGACCTCAAGACAAATCTCAGTTTACAAATGACGAAATTGAGGCACAACAGGGTTAAGAAACTGCTCTAGATCATAAAGCATGCGGAGGAGTTTCCCACTGTATTTGTTAAGGAGCCTCCTCTCCTTCCTGTCACACCCAGGGCAGCTGACAAGGTGGCTGGCAGAGGCCACAAGGAGAGGGATTGTTGATGATGCCAGGACCCAACACCTATTCTGTCTTCACACTTCCTTCTGTCTCCCATCACACAGCCCTCCCACCCTGTCTGGGGAAACACCTGTGACAATTCAGGAGCTTGAAGAAACTGCTCCAGCCTTGTAGGAAGCCTAACCCGATGACACCAGATGACATTGAGACAGGGTCTCCTGTATCCCAAGACTGGCCTTGAAATAGCTATTATTCAAGGATGACCTTGAACTTCAGATCCTTCTGCTTCTAACTCCTGAGTACTCACTCGCTCACAGGTGTGCTGGAGCACTCTGCTCTCTTCTGAGTTCAATTCTGACCCCAGTGGTGGCCCCACCTCCCTGGTGGCCCAGCTCTCCCCATTCTGCAATAAAAATGTTTCTGAAATGGAGACAGGACCAGGCCACTCTGAGTGGGACACAATTATGCCTCAAAGCCACTAAGTCGGTTCAGTAGGCAAAGGCCCTTACCACCACACCTGATGACCTGAGTTCAATTCCTTGACTGAACATGGTAAAGGGAAAGAATCTACTCAGATATGTCATCCTCTGACCTCCACAAGTGTGCACACCCCCATACACACAAGTTTAATGTAATAAAGTGTTCTATTCCACCCCTTACCCTGATCTGAGGGTCTCTTAGGATCTTTCACACCTCCATCCTACACTGGCCCTGCCCCCTCCCTGAACCCACCCAGCCCCTTCCCTACTCACTGAGAACTCTGCTTCATGGTTTCTCCAGACAGCACCCTGCTTGGACCCAGCTAAAGAAAATGCATCATTTAAAATACACCTTCTGTGTAGTTTGGGAATGCACCTTGAGGATGACAAAAACACCCCCTACACTGAAGCCTGCCTCCCCACCTCTGACTTACTACTGTTCTCTGAGCCTCCATTTCCCTCAGCAGGAACAACCTCGTTGGCCATGGGTTTTCATGACCTCTCAGACCTCTCAGCCTGAAGCTTTACCTCACAGTATTCCCAGGGTACTCAGCCACCTGCTCAGGGGCTTGTCTGGCAACAGCTTCCATGAGTCATCCCCCTTATCAGATGTACCACCCACCTAACAGAAATCTTCCCACCTTCCCAGCCAGATCTCTATCATTCAGACCTGCTTCCCTCTGCCTGATCCTCAACCCAATGGGGTTACCACTCTGATACTCCATGCAATGATCCAAGCAAGCGTGTCACAGTCTCCAGCAAGAACCAATCAGTCCACCCTCTTGACACCACAGAGCCCATTCCCACTTACTCTGGCCCTAAGTCCCTATTGTGGCTTTGCATGACATAAGGCATCTTCCCGCCTGGGCCTGGATGGCACTGCTACTGTTCTCACCTATCCAGGTCCAAGTGTTAGCCCTCCTTGGGCTGGGGATCACTCTTTCATGGAGGTCAACAGGTATTCAGAACCAGTTTCTCTCCCATCATTTCCCTCCTTGCATTCACAGCTGCCTGTGAGCGCATACACAGGGGCAAGTGTGATGTTCATCTCTCTAGAAAGCCACTGGGGCTGTGTTTACCCAGGGAGCTCTGCACCCCTGAGCCCAGTGGAAGTGTAGCAGCCAACCGAGGTGATAGTAACTAAGCACGGTGCATGTACTCGGTGCTGCAGCCAGCGTGCTCGGCCACGTGTGCCTTTGAGCCCTTCCTACAAGGGCTTGGCTGTTTGTTTCTAGCCAGCCTATGCCTCTTTAAGGTGATAGGCAGCACCTACAGCCATACTGTGAAAACTACTATCACAGCTGGCAGAGGGGTATCAAGTACTCAAAATGTATTCACTAAAGATGAGTGTCACAAAGAAATGGTGACAGTTTTTCAATTGCTGGGGGTTGGGGGCAGTTTTCTCTTCTATGCCTTAGCTCTGAGTTAAGAAGCAAAGACAAAGGGGCACAGTCAGTCAAGTGTCTGTCTAAACCCTGGGCTTAATCCCCAGCGCTGAATAAATCAGGTGTAGTGATGCATGCATGGAGTCACAAGTTCAAGGTCAGTCAGGCTATGACCTCACAGCCTTAATCCCAGCTCTCTACAGGTGGATCTCTGGGGCCAGCCTGATCTACAAAGTTAGTTCCAGGACAGCCAGGGCCACACAAAGAAACCCTGTCTCAAAAAGCAAAAAGTTTAAGTTCATCCTCAGTTACATAGAGTTTGAGACTCTTTATCATATGTGAAATACAGTCTCAATTTTTTTTTAACATCTTGGAGGTACAAGATAGAGGACATTCTACCACAAAGCCACTTGTGAAGTCCACAACCCCAGACAGAATGAACAGGAGCTGGGAGGTCGGATGTAATTTGCCTCCCCAGCTGCCCCTGCTACTCACCATGCCTTGCTCTAGGGCTTTCTTGATGTGCCTGGTGTCTGCTACTGGGAACCAGATCTCGGCAATGATGCACTGCTGGGTGACATCAATGTTACACATGTTCAGGACATGGTAGACGGCCTTCATCTTTTGTACTTTGATGACCCAGGAGTGCCAGTTGGCAGCTGCTTCCTGCAGTAGGCGCTGTCGGTGAGATTCTGTTTGGGTAATGACCTGGGCCAAAAACAAAAGCAGAAAAACAATGACCATTCATGGAGGTACTTGACACAATGGCAAAAATGGGAGTTCATCTGCCATCGGGGCTTCCCCTTCCCTGGAAAGAGCACATGATCAGTATGTCTCCTATACCCAAGGTTAGACCCTATGAGAAAAGACCTTTTCTCCTTTTTCTTCCTCTTCTCCTGCTGTTGCTCTAGGTTGAATGTGTCCAGTCAAGGCAAGGCCATACTGGGTTAGGGTAAGCCTGGATCTAGAGATCAAGCCACACAAGAAGTACACCATGGCAGTGATGGGTGTGAGGCATTCACTAGCCAAGGGCATCAAGTTGCCAGTGGCCACCAGATACTGGGTAAGACACGAAGGCTCCTCTCTCAGCCTACTCAGCAAGAGCCTAACCCAGGTGGCACCTGACTTTGGACCTTTGGCCTCCAGAAATAACTGTGTGTGAGAACAGTAATGTCCATTACTTGAGCTACCCATTTTTGGTCATTTATTACAATGTCTCCAAGACAGACCAATCATTCTCCATAATAAACCCTTTAATAAATGCCAAGTGAGTTCATGAACGGGCAACTTGGTGCTCATAAAATTCATTTGATAAAATGTCATTTCCTGTTTGACAAAATAGGGTCATCTTTTTTCAGGCACCTTTCATATGTCATAAAAGTCAGATTGTAAATGTAAGACCTGTAATACACAGGCCGGCACATGTGTCTTCAAGGGTCACTTGAGGGTATAATGCAGCTTGAGGATTACCATGAAACAAGACCACCTTGGCACAGATAAAGGTTCACTAACCTCACAACAAAGCTCACCCTAACAAGAACACAGTGCACTCTCCACAAAGGGACACACACAGGCAAGAAATGGCTCAGTGTGCAAAAGAGCTCACTGCCAAGCCTGACTTCCTGAGTTTGATTCCCAGAACCTATGTGGTAAAAAGAACCCATATTTATAAGTTGTCCTCTGACCTCCATATGCCATAATACATGTGCTTAAACACACACATACACACACACACTGTAATTTAAAAAAAATCCTGCTCACAGGCAGGACTAAATCCTAGAATCGTAGTATATAGAAATGAAGAATGAACCCGAGGGTTCCAGCCATCAGTCATGTGAGCCCATGCCTGCTCATGCCTGTGTTCATAAATTGTCTTGCAAGATCTCTACAGAAGGAGCTGCCAGACCCTGGGCAGGTCTCAGATTCCTCCTGGGCTATGACTGAACAGAAGGGGAAGGAGCTGGTCAGTCAGAACTTCCCCAGATCCCAGAACACAACCTGTGCAAGTCCCAGTACAGTAAACGTAGTCAGCCTCATTTCTCCCCCATTCTCCTAATGATACATCCCTGAGGTCCATCACAGGCTATTTTCATAAAAGGACGCCTGAGAGAAAGAGTTGCTGGGACAGTGGCTAAAAAGAAATAGAGATAATTTTTTTTAATTAAATACAGATATTTTGGGACAGTAAAAGTGTCTGCTGGCCAAAGACTTTTAAAACTCACGTGCCAGGTGCTGTGGCATATATCTGTAACTGCAGCACTTAGGCTAAAGCTGGAGGGTTGACGTGGATTTGATAACAAATAGCAGCCCACCTAGGGCTAACATTTCTAAACCAACACACCGAAGATAGAAACCATGCCTATCCAGTAACCATGTGCAACTTTGGGAATCTAAACTCAATAAAAATTAAATAGTGGTCAGGGCAATGACTCAGCTAGTAAAGCATTTGCCTTACAAATATGACAACATGAGTTCAATCCCCCGAATTCACTTAAAAGTGCCAGGTACTGTGGTATATGCTAGTAACCCAAGGTTGAGGAAACAGAGACCAGATCCCTGGGGCTTGTTGGTCAATCTACCTACCTAACTGGGGAGCACTGGTAAAATCATAGTCCCTGTCTCAAAGAAGGCAAATGCCATCCTGAAGATAATATCTGAAATTGAAGTTGTCCTCTGGCTTCTACACATGTGTATACATGCATCTGTGCACACACATAAACACACTCATGTGTGTGCACAAAATTTAAATAGCAATCAAAATTCAGCCCTTTGGTGTTACTAGCCATGTTCAAGAGCTTAACAGCCATCTGTGGCCCATAATTACAGCACTGGATAGGGTGGAAAGTTACAATGGGCAGCATTGGTACAGAATATACCGTGAGATGGAGGCCCAGCTGACTTCAAAAACTGGTTTCCATGCTGGGGCTGTCCCAAGGTATTCTGATCACAGACACTCTTGGTATCACTGGGGACAATGACAGACCTTTCCAAGGGAATGTACCTGGGATGCATCAACTACTCACAAGGAAAAATGAGACTCACTGTTTTCACAGTCATTAATTGGCACAACAATTTAGTATGGGCAAACTGGTTGCTCCACTCCGTTGGCTGATTAGTTGGGTTGCAGACTCATCAGGCAAAGGCTGCCCATAAAGGATTCCTTTCATCAGAAGAGGGCGGCTGCCTGAAGGTAAAGCAGGGCCGTGGTCCATTCTAAGCTGAGCAGCATGTGACAGGCATGCAGAATTGTCAGCCCCAGCTCACCCAACAGTGCTTTCTAATTGTGCAATCTGCTGCAGTTCCAACCAGAATTGCAAAGCAAACATTCCAGGCAGGGCCCCCAGGGACAAGAGGCCCCATCAGCTCATGGCCTGAAGACCTCACTCACAGTGATTAAGTCTTCCAGCCTCACGTTGACACTGGCCAGCATCTCTTTGCGCTCGGCTGCAGGCTCTGGGCAGGGGTAGATGACAGCACGAAACCTGTGTTTAACACATTGAAAGGACACACATAAGTTTCTATAGAAATGCTTCTTCAGTCCTTTTCCTACCTGGCCATCACTGACTGACACCGTTCAAATGGCCAACCCAGCCTCTGTGAAAATGGCGTCCTGCGCAGTCATTAGAAAATGATGTACAACAGCTGGGCACAGTGCCCCATGTCTACAATCCTTTTAGAAGGCCAATGAAGCAGGATTAGAGACTCAAAGCTTCTACAGAGGGAAGTCAAGGCCAGACTGAGGTCCTGGGCTCACACACATCTACAGAAACAGATGACCCATGGTGATCACTACACTCCAGCTCCAGCTGCTGCCCACTCAGCAGCAACAGGGTAGAACAAGCTACACCCTGAGAAGGTTGTGTCTCTGTTTTGTGTTACCTTTGGAACTCCTTGGTCCCCTTCTTCCTGTTTGTACTCTCACAACTACTGATAGTCGGTTGCACGCCCATCGCCATCTTAAATGGTCTTCAGAAAGTTATTAAAAGTCCTTCTGCGTGGCACAGCTCGTTACCCACTCCCCACCAGATCACCACAACAGCGTGTGAACTCTCACCCGTCACAGATCTTCTTGACTTTCAGCCTGAGCTGTTCTCCTTGATAAAATACGATGAATATGTTCTTTTTAATCTCTTCTTTCTGGAATATCAAGGAAAAGAAATATTCTCCTTCCTTCCTTCCACTCTGATGTTCGCACTCTCCCCCTGAGCTATACCCTGACAGAACACAAACTATAAAACCAGAAGGCCTCAGAGTAACATCTGCACCGGGAGGCCACAGCCTGGTTTTGAATTCTGTTCTCACCCCCATAGGAAAGAGCATGCTCACACTTAAGAAAACATCTCCAAGAAGGGCTAGGATATTGCAAAGTTCAGAGCAGCAGCAGCTAGCCTGGGTATCAGGAGCCTCTGCATTCACAAATAAGTCTACATTTTCTACCTAACAAGGCGAAGCTGTGACTAAGCTTTGACTCACCCAGCTACTGACTAGGTGTTCTCAGGAACACTGCTTATGTGGGGTGTGGTGGCATATGCCTTTAATCCCAGCACTCCAGAGGAACACAGAATGTCAAAAATTTCAAGCCGGTCAGGACTAAGTAGTGAGACCTTGTCATAAAGCAAAAGAAACTATGCGTCAGGCTAGGGATAGCTCAGTGCCTGAGCACTTACCTAGCTAGTGCAAAGCCCCAAGCTTAATTCTTAGCAATACAAAAGTTATTTGTAAAGAGGCAAATATGAACTGAGACAGTGCTGCTGGTTTCTTGTTTTTTCACCTGAGTGGATGAGGAAAATTATGAAACATACTGTTGAAGGTTACAATCCAATGAACTCATCACATAGCACTCTGGGCCCCAGAGTCAGGTACTACCTCAGAGAGAAGCCACTTGTCAGGCCCAGGAATGGTCATGAAAATGTTGCACACCCTTCAAGCCAGCAAGCCTACCTTCCTTAGGTTCATATTATAGAACTAATCCATTAAGTAAAAATCCAAATGCAGAATCCCAGGACTAAGAGGATGAGGAAGAGGGTATTGAGTTAAAGCAGACTTGGGGATATACTGTCTCAAAACAATCCCTACAAGTGAAAGGTTCAGGAGTATAGAGATGCAAGTTCGGCGTAGGGTAACTGGAAACAAACGTCCAGAGATTAACATGGCCTGAGAGTCACACCACTGATCCTCCTCACAGCAAAATGGGTATACACAATCACTCTGGTAGCTGCTCATAGGAACAGATTAGGTAGAGGTGTTTCAGGACTTCTGGAAACACCTGCTTTACACAATTTTCAATATCCTCTACCCATGGAAACTGTCTGATCTTTTTTGGAATCTTTGAGGTCATCTGGACTCTAGATCCACTAGAATCAGGGATCCATTCAGACTTCCAGCAACCAGTGGGTGAGCCTGCATGTCCATGATCATCTTTCTCCAGACATTCCTTTTCGAAATACTCTCTCCCAGCAAGATGACTATGTATCAGAACTTGATTGTAAAGTCACAATTTTAAATAACCATAGAAACCAGGCATGGTTGGCCAGTGCCTGTGATCTCAGCACTTGAGCACTACACAGAAGGAAGATCAGGACTTTAAGGCTTGTCTCAGCTACATGGACAGGTGGAAGCCAGACTGTGCTACATGAGACTGTGCAAAACAAAACCCATACAAATAATAATAATAATAAGACTAAAGGATGTACAAGATTGTGGGTAGAAATTTTCTTATTATTTTAAACAAAAAAGCATAAAATCCTTTCAATATAAAATTATAACTGCCTATGGTTAGAGAAAGCAATACAAGAAAATAGTTAAAATATACTGATATACTTCCTGGAGAGTGTGCATTTTGTACATTTTAAAAAATTATTCACAGGAAACAGCACAAACACTGTCCCTTACTATCACAAATTATGGTGTCACGGTTCTCACTTTGTGGTCAGCACATCCCAGATGCAATGGGTAAGCCTCACCCTGGGAAAACCCTGGCATCTCCTCCCCAGATAAATATATGTGACTTAAAAAAAAAACTTATTTTATTTCAACTATGACTTTTTTTTTAATCAAATGAAATTTATGATGAACGGCTTTGAATCTAATCTGGGAGATTACAGACTTCTGGGAGTGACGGAACAAGTGGGTTTGAACAATTAGTTGGAAGGGTGGAGGAAAGCAATTAGCCTATGGAATTAACAGCAACTGTAGCCTTCAGGGAAGAGCCTGTGGGCCTAGGCAGGCAGCATCCATCTATTTTATCTGCATCACCTGGGAGGTTGTAAGAACCATAGGCCCTCAGGCTCCAGCCCAGCCCAGCTAGATCCCAGGTGATTCTGCCACCTGTGGACATACTGAAGCTGAGAAACACTCCAATCAGTTCTGGGTGCATTTGTGATGAGAACAGCTTCGTCCTCTCATAGTATGTGGATAGTATGTAGTACGTGGATAGTATGTTTCTAGAAACAAGATACCCACACACTTTGAGGGATGAACCAGTTCGGAGGTCTTAAGAAGAACTAGTCCTTAGACGGACCCTTCAAATGTACTAAGTTTAAAAGAAATAAAGAGAAAATAAAGGGAAAGAAACAGATACTAGCTGGCTGTGAGAGAGGTGTCTTTAGTGCTATGGAGCTGCCCACCGTCACAGGATCCTCCAGAAGTGTGTCCACCTCGCTGAACTTCAAGTACACATTTCCCCGGCAAACTCTCCACAGCAGCCTCTCAAATGAAGCCATCCTCTCCCTGTGTATCAAGCCAGCCATAAACCTAGACAGTAGGAGAGACACCACTGAGGCACAGGGCCAGTAGGCAGGATGATATGTAATATAATAGAACATTCCTATGGTGTTGTAGCCGATGTCAATAAACATTTAATGGTGTCTACACACCTTTATTTTTAAAAAGCAATGCATTAAGAAACACACTGATGTCCAAGAATCTCAGTTTTACAGCATCCTGGTCCTTAGATAACTGCTGTCTTAACTGTCTAACACAGTCTTCAAAAATGTAACATTTCGATGTTTTATTCTTTAAATGACATTGATCTTTTACTACCTTCAGGTAAAATATTTATATAAATATCTTTTCATTTAAAATTTGTTTTTGTTTTGCGGTTCTGGGTTTTGTTTTGTATTCTGATGTGGAGCTTGCTATGTAGATGAAGCTAGCCTGGAGCTCATAGAGATCAGCCTGCCTCTGTCTCCAGAGTTCTGGTTTTAAGAGTGTAGCACCAATGTCCAGCTTCATTTCAAATTTCAATAGGCTCACAAATATCTACTGAATAAAAAATTAGGAGCTTCCAGCCACAAAGTTTGTAAATGTTTTAAACACTGAAGGCATCCCATTTTAAATTACCGCATATTTTCATGAGTATAATGTCATATTTCTCCCACTTAGGGTTCATTTGCCTGCTCAATTCTGTCATTTCTAATGACATTTGAAAACTCCAGATATATATTATCAAATATAAGAATGGGAAAAAAACATACCTACCTCCTAGCTTTGTTCCAAAGCTAGGGAAGAGTCACAGATAAATAATGAACCCACATCTGCCCTTCATGGGAGCCCTGTACACAGGCACGCTCCAAGCTGAAGCCATGAGTCTAATCATGAACAAGGGTCATTCCCTCACTCACCTCGACAGCCTTGTAGATTACCCCTGGATCTATCCCTGTGTGGAAACCTTGTATTTATTCACAGGCAACAGCCCCACACCCACAAGTTCTTCACCCACTGATTCATCAGTCAGGGAGATTTATCAAATACCAGGCATCAAGCAAAGGACCAGGAACCTACCCACGCCCAACTCTTAGGACAGGAAGTTGTACTAACCCTAACTTTCCAGTCATGAATGCAGGTATGGCTCTTAACTCCAAGAGACCTGAAGTATCTTCAACAAAGAAATCATCAGCTAAGTTGGTTTCTGTCTGAAAAACAAAACACAAGGCACCTTAGAAGCACCCACACCTCAAGCTCTGCTCTGTTACTAAGGAAGCTTTAGTCTACCACAAATGTTAACAGAAGCAAGCAAGCAGAGAGCTCTGTGTCAGAACAAAACCCCCCAAACCTTCCCACCCCAACCCTAAGTCTGCTCAAAACCCATCCTCCCTTGTTCTGGCTCCCCTTTTCTTGGGCCATACTTATTTTCTTATTGAGACAGGGTCTCACTATGTCTCCTTGACCGGCTAGAACTTGATCTAGAGACCAGGCTGGCCTCTGCCTCCCAAGTGCTGGGATTGGGAGCATTTAACCAGAGTCACTGCTGGAATACTCTCCCCTTTACTGATAGCCTGGCCACGGGCCAAGAAACCAAGTATGCCATTCCTAATCAGCACCAGACAGATTTCAAAATAGAAACTTAGGTCTCTGAGGAAAGAACCCTTTACCAACCCCATCCCCAAAAAGCACCTCAAAAAAGTCCTGGGTTTTCTTTAGGAGGTATTTGAGTTCTGTCAGTTCCAAAAAGCTCTTCTTTAAAGCCTGATGGTTCTGGTTGGCTTCCTGTAGCTCTCCTTCCAGTTTCTCTAGGGTACTCTGCAAAAGGGTTAAAGTTCTGTGACACTTATTCTACACAGTCACCATAATCGATAACTAGACAAAGAGGTGGTCCCATGTCAGATACAGCTGAAGCTGAGTGCACCAGTCAGCTATAAATTATTCTTGTAGAATGTAGCAAAAATTCGAAAGCACTCTGAGGGATGGAAGACAGCTCATGAGGAAGTCATTGACTCTTTCCCTTTTAGAACCCTCCAAAGGTAAGATAAAATAACTACATATTGAGAATCTATTCTGCCCTCAACACACTGGTTTAAATGCGAAAAAGAAGAGGAGGAGGAGGAGGAGGAGTATTCTCTCCTCTTCACAGCCTCCCCGCTCAGTTCTCATGGACCTGAAGAGCCAAATTTGAACAAGAGAAAAGAGGCTACAGAAAAAGGTAGGGGAAAGAAAGGTAAGAAGGCAGAACTGAGAATCAACAAATAAACAAAAACAAAACAAACACACACACACACACACACACACACACACACACACACACACACACACACACACAAAGAATAAAGCCTGTGAGGAAACCTGATGGGAAAAATCACCAGCAAATCAGGACACAAAAAAAACCACATGGTGTTAAATCACCTTCCTTAGAATAGTCTGGAAAAACAACTTTTCAGTTTTGTTTTACAATGTTCGAAGGGCTGAGTGCTACCTTCACTAACAAGGAAAACTAATAAATGGTTAAAGTAAGAAAACAGGAAGGGAACCAGCAAGACGGCCCAGCAGGTAAAGGCGCTTGCTGCCAAGCCTAACAGTCCAAGTTCCATCCCCAGGACCCACATGGTGAAGGGTAGAGCCAGCTCCTGCAAGTCTTCCTGACTTCTACAGGTACATCATTGCATGTGCACATATGCATGCTTGCACACTCACTGAGAGACATAAATAAACTTCAAAATCAGGTAGACATAAAAAGCTAACTATTGGAAATCTGGAACGTGAAAAAAATGACTATTCAAACTGAAAGTCCAATAGATGAAATCTAGTACATCCTAGGCATAGTTTTTTAATTTAATATTGAAATTTAACAGCCAATCATGGTATTTCATGCCTTGGGAGGCAGATGTGGGTGGATCTCTTTAAGATCAAGGCCAGCCTGGTCTGGAAACTGAGTTCCAGGACAGCCAGGGGCTACACAGAGAAACCTTGTCTAGATCGAAAAAACAAAAAAATCAATGGAAAAGACTAGAGACTTGCCTCGGTGGCTAAGAGTATTTACTACTCTTGCAGGGAACCAAAATTCAATTCCAAGCACCCACATGAAGGTCCCAACCATTTGTAACTCCATCCCAGGAGATGGAATTGCCCTCTTCTGACCTCCACAGGCACCAGACACTCACATGGTGCAGACATATATGCAGGCAAAACAATCATACATATAAAATAAGAATTTTAATTCAATGGAAACAGCATATTATTTATTGAAAAGAACACTGCAACTATAGAAATGAATTGGCTTCAGAAGCAATATAGAATCTAAAAAGTTAAACCATGAAGTGGGAGCTGGTGAGCCAGCTCAGGGGTCAAGCGCACTGATTTTTAATGTGGATTACGAAGAATCAAACTCAGATCCCTGTGTTTTTTGCAGCAAGCACCTTACCAATTAAACCATCTCTCCAGCCTTCAACCACGTGTGGGTGGCGAACTGAAGAACAGAGTCAGACAGGAAGCATGACTGACTAGTGACAATGGATTAAGGTCACCTATCACCAAAGTGTGGTGTCTCTGGAACCCTAAACTTGGGCAGTGGCGGCGGGAGGTTCTGCAGCTCCAGGTTATCTTCTGTTATGTGGCCAAGTTTGAGATCAGTCTGTAAGACTCCAATCCCCCAAAATAACAAACTATAAATAAATAAAATAAAAGGATTGCCATTCTAAATATTTTTAAACCTATTCAAGAAAAGAGATTTTTAAAGCAAATAATCAGACAGGATACCTAGGGACAGGAGAGATGGCCCAGTGGTTAGCAGCATTTGCTTCTCTTGCAGAGGACCTGGGTTCAGTTCCTAGTCCCCACATGGTGGCTCACAACCGAATGTAGCTCCAATTCCAAATGATCCAAAGACTTCTGTCCTCCGTGGGCACCAACTACACACATGGTGCACACACATACATGCAGGCAAACACCCATACGTATAAAATAAATACACCTTTTTTTAAAAAAGAGAGAGAGAGTCTGTGCATACCAATGTTACCTTCCTCTCTGCCTCCTGAAAACAAGTGTCTAACATCAGACAAAACTGAATACTTTAAACGTGGAACAGTGAGACTTGGAATTTGCCTGTCTTGGCACAGCTGGAGATTTTACAGAACAGTCAATGAAAGCAATCAGCTCCCACTGAGTCCAGCTGGGTGAACTTGGTTTTTTTTTTTTTTTTTTTTTGTTTTTTGTTTTTTTAAGCTGAAAAGAATCAGTTCACAAACTTTTTTGTGCCAGGTACATGTTCCACCTATATTGGCCCATTCAGCCTGTCCTATGACACCACATAGATAAGACTTCACTCCCTGTGAGAAACTTCTATGCATAAAAAAAATCTCTCCTCAAAGTAGGGTGAGAACAGTAAACAGCTCCCCCTAATTGACATAAAATGTCTTAAAGTTGTACCCTGGGATTTTCCTGGGATGCTGTCTTAGTTAGGGTTTCTTTTGCTATGATGAAACGCCAGGACCAAAAGCATCCCCGGGAGGAAAGGGTTTATTTCAGCTTACAGTTCCATGTCATAGTCCACCGCTGAGGGACTTAAGGCAAGAAAGAATTCAAATAGAGCAGGAGACTGGAGGCAGGAGCTGATGCAAAGGCCAACTGCTAAGTACTGGCTTGTTCCTCGTGGCTGACTAAGCCTGCTTTCTTATAGTTCCCAGGATCACCAGCCCAGTGATGGCTCCACCCACAATGGGCCGGACACTCCCACATTCATCACTAATTAAGAAGATCCTCTACAGGCCTGCCTGTAGGCCGATCTCATGGAGGCATTTCCTCAACTGAGGCTCCCTCCTCTCTGATGGCTCCAGCCTGTGTCAAGTTGGCATAAAACTAGTCTACGCAGACATGGGGTAACCCTGAAAAGGATCTATCACCTACTTGCTCACATGTAAAGGATCTGGAAGCTACTTGACCATCCTCAGCTGGGGAGATGGTAAAGTGAGGCACTTACCTCCAGGGTGATCATTTCTCGGGGCAGAGGAGTCTCTGGATCCTTCTCAGGCATCTGAATTATAATCTCGTTTTTCATCTCATCTTCCAGAAAACCTGGAGGAGAGCACAGGTGACCATGACTTCCCAGAACAGAAGTGGGGGGGTGTCCAGCAGAACAGGACCTCTGGCTACTGTTCTGGGTTACTCCAGCTCGTGCCCCATAGCCAAATCCATCCTCCAACCTCACCTACTCTCTGCCTTGGAGATCACCTCAGAAAGCATTATACATGGTAGAGGGCTGTGCCAAGCAATCGTGGCAATTAATTTCTACAAACCATTACCTCTCTTGGTTCACATTTAGGCCATAAGGGGAAAGGGTCTTACGGAGGATTCGCTCCAGAGACTCGCACCTTCGGACTTCATTCACAAACTTCCTCTGGAAGCTATTCACATTCGCATTTAGCTGCAGGAGAGGGGAACCACAGGCTTACATCAGGGACCTGCAGCTACCAGTGTCTTCATCACTGCGTTACCTTCTTGATGCTGGGGGTTGTTGCTAGGAATGTGCCAGGGGTAAATATGGCTGTGCATGAAACGTGAGTTTCGGGCAAGCTGCACCCTCCATTCCTACACTCTTCAGTGGGGTCAGAAATATGAGGGGACCTTAAACACTGTACAGGTCTACAGAGTACATCAGAGTCATCAAGAATTACACCTTTGCTGTGCGTAACTCTCAGCTTAGCCTAGAGAGAGAGAGCTCTGTATTTAAGAGGGCTTGCTGTTCATCTAGTTAGGTTTCTAGCAGCGAAGTCACTCAGCTCACATCTATGGGGAACTCAGTACCTCTGGCCTCCTAAGGACCCGCACACACCCCTACTCATGATAAAAATAAAATCTTTTAAAAAATTGTTAGTGAGGACTGGTCTCTGGTGGGGTGCTATGCTAACTATTGATGCACAGGACAAGAACTGGGTCCCCCAGGAGAGGTTTGTCTTTGACCTTAGTGAGAAAATAAGAACTTATTTTCTAAGTATGGCTCAGTAAAAGCTTGAAAAAGATATAAATGGCCCATGAGAAGTAATATTACAATAACCCATCCCTGGGGTGCCATTGCCAGAATTCAGTGTCAGCAGCAACTGCCCACTCCAGGACGCATTGCCTCTAGTCTGACTAGTCAGAGAAAATACATTAGCTACCATTCTGAAGACTAGTGATTCTGTATTCGCTGCCTAGATCCAGCATGTGGAGATGCTCTCCAAGAATTGAAACACTCAGCCACTGAACTACAGCTTCAAAACATTCCTAGAGAAGACACCCACCGGAGGAGGAGCATAGCACAGAGTAACCGGCTAGAAGGTCAGGGCCATGAATTCCGCTCTGGGCCCCTTTAGCAGCAGAATGTGTTTTGTTGATTACCAAGAACCATTGTGCAAGGGTTATCTATTGCCACCCCCACCTTCTCCTTATCTCCAAAGAATGCAGCACCTACATCTTTGAACTGAACCAAGCCAAGCTCTCCTAGCTCAGCTACACAGCAATATGCAGCTTCCACCTGGAGAAACACTTGGGATAAACACATCTCCTCGCTTCGAAACACAGATGCCATGTTGGCCCAGCCTTAGTCTGGAGGGGAAAAAGAGAGAGAGATTGAAGGTAATAAGTATATGAAAATCTCAAGATGATTTAAGTTAGGATTAAAAAAAAAAATCAGGGCTGGGTTATAGCTCAGAGTGCTGACACAGCGTTATGTTCAATGAACACAGCCTAATTCAATCCCCGGTGCCCACTACATCACTCACACAGACACAGACACAGAAAGAGACAAAGACAAGTAAATAAATCAACATTAGCAAACCCAAATAACCGCAAACTGAAACTTGGGAGTACCAATCTAATGCCGTGGCAGGAAAAAGTGCTTCCTCCTCCACTTCCAATCTTACCTTCTAGGTCACATGTGCTTTGGGGGGAAAAAGTGCAAACTCCCCCCCCCCAGCTATGTGTATATAAGTGAGACATGGATAGGTTTTGCATGTAGACTGGGTTCTCATCTTCAGGATAGTGGGGTGGTGTGTGTGTGTGTGTGTGTGTGTGTGTGTGTGTGTGTGTGTGTGTCTTGCATATATGGAAACCTCGGGCACCCAGCATTTCAGATGAGACATCCAAGGCTACTCAGGTGTGAAGCAGCAAAAGCAACTGAGGCCCTGGCTCTCACAGCTGCTTTCCAGCCACTCAGTATAGAGCATAAGGAACCTTCCTGATGCTCAGGGACAATGCATTCCTGAGTGTGTCCTGTGATGTTTGTAGCTCAACATTCCCCGCCTCCAAACAGTTATCATGAGCCCGGAAATTGCTTAGGTGGAGAAAGGCATTTGCCTTGTGATTTAAATGAGTACAATCCCAAAAACCATAAAAGAGAGAGAGAAGTACTGCAGGCCTTTAATTTCAGCACTTTCAGTACTAAGGAGACAGAGGCAGGTAGATTTCTGAGTTCAAGGCCAGCCAGGCAGGGCTACATAGACAAACCTTGTCTTGAAAAACAAAACCCATAACAACATACATACATACATAGAGAATAGACTTGCAAAGGGATTCAATGAGCCCCAAGTTTTCACTAGATAACACCTTAGGTTCAGACCCAGGAGAGTACCCTCTCCCCCACCCCCACAAGCAGAAACTGTCTTTCCTGTCTGTCACCCTTCTACCCCGGCTTACCCCATGGCCCAAGTCAGGAAACCCCTATGGTTTCCAGGTCCAGGACTCCAACCCCAAGGTCCTCAGCTTCCTTTTCTTAAAGGCTGGCATATAGTCCTCCCCTTTCCACATGATCCCCAGGGCCTGTGGCCCCAGATCCCTTCCTGACTTCACTGAACAGCTCTGGACTGTACTCCATCCAGATTCTGGGGAGTCTGGATCCCTCTACTTCATGGCTTGCCAAGCATTGACCCTTCCCCTGGTTCCATCCATAAAAGATCCCACCCCACCTCAACTCTTCCTCCTGGACTCCATGTCTAGGTCTCTCAGGCTGACACCTTTGGGCCTGGAGAACCTAGAGGACCATACCTGTTCTAAACATGACCCCCTCACATACAATATTCTGTGACCCTAGACCACCATCAGTTCATCTTCTTTTCCGATTGTGTACCCCTTTCCCAAACCCCCTTGCCCAACCTCTGCCCTAGAACTCTTCTCCTGAACCTTTGGTGCCCATAGATGCCCCCTACACACACACACACACACACACACACACACACACACACACACACACACACACAAACTAATGAAAATAAAGCAGCATCATGCCCAGGCACTGATTTTCTTCCATGTTGGAGCAGAGCAGGAGGGCACTCCCTGGGTTAGGAAGGAAGGTAGAGGGATGTTCCAACGACTAACTAAACTCCATGTAAGTGCAGGCAGGGGATAGGGGCCTGTCCAGTACAAACTGGTTTCCCACAGGAGCTCCCAGAGGATCCCTGTCGCTTCTCTCTGTCCCTTTCATTCAAGTCCAGCATAGATTTCACTTTATAGTACTCAGCATCCATAACCTGCCAGAGTCTGGGCCCATCACACCAGCAGGATAAAATCTGAAGCCCATGAATAGGCTGAGAAAAAGCCTGTCTTCTCAGATTCATCTGTCTCCACTTCCCTCTCAGTTAGCTGTTTTATTTTCTTCCTGATTCTGCTCCTACCTCGGGGCCTTTGCTCATGCTCCCCCAGCTGAGTCCAGAATCTCAGTGTTTCCTCTCCACCATCCATCCAACACCCCACACAATCCTTGCATCCCTCCATTCTTCCAGCAAACCTTCCTGACCAAGCTGCCTCCTATCTGCTGCCAGATTATCAGTCAGTGACTTGCTAAACAAATGCCCTGTGTCTCCACTCACCAGCAAAATCCTGAGGCTGGGACCACTCAATATTAATCACAACGTAATCGTCAAAAATGATGTCCTGACATTTCTTTTCCTTACCCTCCACCCCAGAAGTCCACCAACTAGAGCTACACTTTACCTTTAGGCATCAAAATGAGTAAGAAATGTTTTTGTTGTTGTTGTTTATACTATTCTGTCTGATAAATGAGGCAATATGTTCACAGAATCATAAGACATTAGGTTCATGCAGACCAGAAAGCACAATGCAAAGACCTTTCTCACCTGAGTTTCCTTGGAGCTGATTCTGGGTGGACACTCACTGCCTAATTCCTGGAGGAGAAAGTGCCCAGCAGCATTAGCAGAACACCATGGGTAGTTGTGGCTTTCAGGTGGCCAGGAGCTCTGTGGCAAGGAGGCTTCCTAGCCTCTCCTGATCCACACACTGCCCCAGCTCCCTCTCCAGAGGCCACTCTGTTGTATCAACACATCTTGCAGTAAGTGAGCTCAAACCTGCCACACCGGCCAGCCCTGCTCCACCCTAGCCCCACCTGGGCCCGCCCTCAGCAGCGACCTTGAGTCCCCACTGCCAAGCAAGAAAGCACTTCTCTAAGGGGGTAACTTGCCCCTCAAAGAACTGAGGTTGGGGACAAGTTTTCCAGGGGCCTTGAAAGGGCAAGACAGACAGCAGGCTAGTTCAGCTCCTTCACAAATCAAAACACTCCTTCAGTCTCAAGAATGAGGCTGGGGTGTGGCACTTGCCTAGCTCGTAGGAGGCCCTGGGTCTGATCCCAACACTGTTCAAAAGAGTAAGAATGAAGTAATATTAAGAAGTAGTTTGGGATAAGAACAACTATCTCATTCATCATCCTAAGTACTTTTCCAGATGCACTGTGCTTCCAGAAGAAGAGACAGGTGAAGGCTTAGAAACACCCAGCATGTGAAATCCAGCTTCCCAAGTGGCCAAGTTAGAAGGCTGCCATTTATTTTGCAGAATGATGTGAAGAACAGAGCAAGTCAGAGATTTTTCTGGGCTCAGAGGTTTCCTCTGCAGCAGCCACCTGCCTGCATTGATATGAATGAACTTTCCAGAACAGTTTTTTTTTTTTTTTCCCAGGAGGTTGTGTGCCAGTACCCTGTGTGCACCCCACCTTGGGTGCCTGCAAAATGCACCCACTCAGTCCTCAAATGAGGATTTTTTTTTTCCATTTTATGGTGTGTGTGTTGTTGTTTTTGGTTTTTTGAGATGGGGTTTCATGTAGCTCAGGTTGGCCTTGAATTTACTATGTAGAATTTCTGATCCTCCTGCCCTGCCTCCCCAGTGCTGAGATTATAAGCATGTGACACCACCCCTAGTTTATGTGGTGCTGGGGACTGAACTAGGACTTGATGAATACTAAAAAGGCCTTCTGTTATCCGAGCTACACCCCCAGCTCTTGTTTTCCAGTTTCTTATGGGAAACATTTAATATCTTTCAGAATAGAAAGACTAGTCAGTACAAGGACCTTCCAAATACATGCCACTCAACTTCAACAACTTGACTTATCTGTCATATAAACTCCACTCTAATTATTAACACTTTGAAGTAATGCCATATTCATATTTCTTTCAAAAAACTGCCAACATGTCATATACTTCTAAAAGATAAAGATTCTTTCATAGACAGAGACATACACATACAAAGTCATGATGACTCCTCAAATTCTATCATATCAAGTACCCTACCAGGGATGTCTGCGCTGGCTTGAACTGTCAACTTGACACAGGCTAGAATCACCAAGAAAAATTGTTAATCCCAGCAGTTGAAAATAAGACCACTACCATGCTTGAAAGCCAAATTTGAAGCAAACTTCAATTAAATACTGGCCAGGTGGCTTGGCTCTAGCAAGGTCTATACCCAGATTCTCAGGAAATGGCCCTGAATCAAGTCTCTCATAGGCTTAAGAAGGCAAAAATCCATCATTCACTGTATTTTCTACAGGGTCCAATCAAGGGCAAGCAAGCATACACCCTGATGTCCTTCCTGTCAGCATACCTCCTGCCTACATCCAATCAGGAGCAAGGGTACATCATGATTAGGTGAAAGTCCCACCTCCCTCTCTCCCCAGACCTTACTTACACCCTCAAAGCCCTCCAAACAACAGCCCCTCCCCTAGAGCTATCCTCTCATTCTAGACCCCCACCCTTGAGAAAGCCTCCCTGGGGCAGCTCAAGACCACACCTTACAGATTACTTAAGACCTGGTAGCCATATTTGACGTGACTCTTCCCTTGCCTTTCCAAAGGTCACATGGGATTGCTTTGTTCTGTTCATTAAACCTGGATTTATTAATTTGATTTTATTTGCTTATTGCATCAGTGGGCAGTGAATACCCAGCAACCAGGGACTTAAAGTTTATCACATCCTGGCATATTTCCTCCCCACATATGATCAAGCACATCTGGTGCAGATGGGTAAAACAAATTGTTTAGGGAGTGAAAGCCTGTGATTTGTTATCTCCCATCAAGGATAGCTTCCAGCATTGAAGAACTATCTCTCCTTGGAAGAGGGGCTTGTATATCTGAGGCATTTTATTTCATCTCTTAAGGCATAGTAATTAAAACTTAAAATGTAACTTTAGGCCTGCCCAGGCAGGCAGTCTACACCATTAATCCTAGCACTCAGGAGGCTGAAGCAGGAGGATCTCTGTGAGTTTGAGTCCAGCCTGGTCTACAAAGTGAGTTCCAAGATAGCCAAACCATTACACAGAGAATCCCTGTCTCGGAAAAATCAGCCAAGCAACCAAACAACAGCAAAAGAATCTTTGGTTCTCACAAAGTGAGTTAGTGAAGAGTTAGATCAAGTTAGCCTGTGGGCATGTCAGGGGGTGCCATATTGATGTAGGGAGGCCTAGCCCATTGTACATGGTACCATTCCCTAGACAGAGAATCTTAAACTGTATAAGACGGGGGGGGGGGGTATGAAAGCAAGCAAGGGTGCATTTATTCTATTTTTGCTCTTGACTGTGGGTGTGATATGGCTAGATGTTGTCTTGACTTCTCCCAAGTGAGAGACAGGAGCTTGCAAACGTAAACACAATAGATCATTTCCACCTCTAAGGGGCTTTTTTTTTTTTTTGGTTTGGTTTGTTGGGTTTTTGTCAGTATATGTGTGGTTGTTTGTTCCCCACATTCTTAGAAATGAAACCAGTAGAACATAGGAGACTTAGTAAGCTAGTCAGTTCCATGATTCTCATGCCTAGTCCAATTAGCACCACTTTCTGAGAACCCTGACAAATGGAGCTTCATTTCAGGAGGCAGTGGGAGGTCAGTGTGTGGAAAGCTTTGGGAAGGTGGAGAAGGGGCTACGATTTCTAATGGTAAGGAGTGGAAGCCGTGGCTTTGAGGGAACAAATAGCATGCCTGGGAAACAGACGCAGAGATCTGAGAGGCAGAACTTGAACATGCCCTCTGTGGTGGGTTGAACAAGATTGCCCTCCATAGGCTTGTGTGTTTGAATGGCTGTCCCCAGTTGGTGGAGGTGTTCAGGACAGATTTGGAGGTGAAGCCTTGTTGGAAGAGGTGTGTCACTACAGGTGGGCTGTGAGGTTTCAAAAGCCCATGCTATTCACAGTTAGCTCTCCAGCTCTGACTTGTGCATACAGACGAGATGTGAGTCTTCTAGCACCTGCCTGCCGCCTGTTGCCTGCTGCCTGCCATGACAATCATGAACTAACCCTATAGAATTAAATGCTTTCTTTTATAAGTTGCATTGGCCATGGTATCTCTTCACCATAGTAGAAAAGTAATGAAAACACCCTTCTACCTCTCCAGGACAGAAATGTCCTTAAGTCCAAATTCAATAGGACAAAATCCCAAAACTGCAGAATTTACAAAACAGAACAGCAAGATGCAGGCTGAATCCATGTGAGGAGTCCTGGTGGCTGATGCTGCCACCCTTAAAGTATTAAATTAGCAGGACACTTTGTAGAAAATTGTGATAATGACTAGCTCCAGAGAATGGAAGAGATAGTTAGGTAAGAGCTCAGGGAGGGGCCCTCTCATGAGGTGGCTCTTTAACTGAGGCTTGGAAGAGTAAAAAGTCAGGTTGGGCAGACATGGGTAGTACCCACCTAAAATCCCAGCATTTAGGAGGAGGCAGTGATGGGGAGACTCAGAGTTCCAAGCTTGTCTGATCTATAGAGCAAGGCCTCGTCAAATACACACACACACACATACACACCACAAACCACACACACACACCACACATACACACAACATACACACATATACCACACCACATACACTCACACACTCACACATACACACACATACAGGCACACATACACCACACACATTCACACATACAGGCACACACACACCACATACACTCACACAGGCACACACACACCACATACACTCACACAGGCGCACACACACACACCACACATACACATATACTCCTATTCTGAGGTCCCCCTTGGGTGAGCATTTGTGTGTGATATGAATATCTTCGTGTGCTCCTTCCCGGCCCTCCCCAGTTCAGAGAGGCCAGTTTACCTCCAGGATTCTTTGTTAATTTTTTGCTAGTTTTGCTTGAGGTTGTTTTCTTTTGGGGGGGGGGGTGTTTGTTAGTTTGTTGTGACAGGGTCTTGCTATGTAGCCCTGACTATCCTGTGTGGTGATTCAATAAAAGCTTCAGAAGTGTCAGAGATATCAGAGGGAATCTACCCACAGTCTATGTGGAGGAGTTAATAGAAGCTCCAGAGGTCCCAGAGATCTACCCACAGTCAGTCTAGGAGGATCAGAGAGTGGTGATTCACACCTTTAATCCCATCATAGGGAGTATCCTGGAGTGGTGACCTACACCCTTAATCCCAACTGAGTCGAGGTCACTTTAGATTATAGAAGGAATTCCAGGCTCCCAAGCAGGCAGTGGTGGAGCCACGCCTTAATTTACAAAAGGGTATTTAAGACAGAATAGAAACACAGGAAGCCAAGCCAAGGGAAGGGAGGCTGAGGAAGCTGGAAGGCAGCTGGGTAAGATCTGACTGTGGTGTTTATTCCCTCTAGTATCTCCAACTTCTTCAGAGATCGATCCCTGAGTCTCATTTATTCGTGTGACAATCCTGGAACTCTCTATGTGGAGCAAGGTGGCCTTGAATTCACAGGGATCCTCCTGCTCTGCCTGGGTTATCACCCATTTTAAAAATTATACTCCTTCCAGTCCCTGACCATCCATCCCAACCTGCTATAGTACATAGTCCAATATATAGCTATTTCTTCTGACAAGCAAGATATACAACCAGATAAACTGCCCAAATTTCTCCCCAATGAGATTTGCCTATACCCCTGTCCTCTAAGGGTGTTCCAGAGAGAGGCTATGAAGTGGTCTCTGTCTATTTTAAGGTGACATCTGTACACCATACAGAACCATCTGTAAACCAATCATATACCTTCTCTTACTCTATCATGGGTTGAGGAGAATTTGCCACGAGGCCACACACACACACACACAAGCTGGAGAGAGAAGGCAGTGCAGCGAGAGTGGGAACAACCGGCATTAAGGCACCTCCTCATTTTGTAACCTACTAGTCTTCAGTGCTTGCTAGGTCCACTCACCACCTCCATTTGACAGTGGAGTCTGTGAGCACATAATTAGATTGATCATATAAGGCACAGTTCATGATGGGCAGTCCCTGGTTCCCTGTGAGCCTAGAGCAGGCTTCACTGTCTGCTAAGGCCCAAGAGCAGGCCAAAGGCTGTTTCTCTGAAGGAAAGTACTTTTTCTATGAACAATGCCAGGGCTTTGTTCCCAAATCCCAAGACCCTCCTTTATGGCTCCCTTTAGAGACCTTCCAAAGTCCCAAAGCTCTCTACCAGATATTGACACTTCAGACACTCCTGAGTGTTCCAAATCACATGGCTCAAGTAGCAGAGCAGCATCCCAGCCAGCAGCCTGCACCATTTTTTATTTTGGGCCCCACTTAAAACCAAGAGTTTTTTGAATTTGGCAACAGGGCTAAAGTAACAATTCCAAATGAGGAAAAAATCATCTCTCTATAAAGAAGCCCTCTAGGGCCTCTAGACTGTCCTTTGTTATAAGAGGGACCTCCGCTGTCCTGCATTAGGCTGGATCCTTCCTTCAACCCCTGGTCGTGCTTAGTTTGCTAAGATCTTTATCTCCCTAGTGCGTTACACTAGCCGCAGCATATCCTTCCCCATAAAAGGTCAATCCTGAGACGCACACACCTCTGGAATTCTCAAAAGTGGACCTTTAAATTTTATCTGGATTCATTTAGCATCTTCCGATATGCAAATGTCTTCTCGATAAGTCTATAATAGTTTGATGCCTCCTGCTCACTAGATTCAACCAGTGTAATGCCAGTGTAATGTACTAGGGTGACAGCTAGAATAATGCACTAGGTGACATTTGTGTATAAAGTGGCCAGTGTAATGCACTAGGGTGATCAAGACTGATGTGGGAATATCTTTCTGTATGCTGTGAATATCAATCTTTAAATAAAGGAGCTGTTTATGACATGACAGGCACCATAGAAAAAATAGGAGGGGAAATCACAACATAGGTAGGAGAAGGGCGGAGTCAGAGACAGACTGAACCAGCCACTGAAGAAACATGTAAGGAACACAGGTGAGCCACGGGCCATGTGACAGACAGATTCATGAGAATGGGTTGAGTTAAGATGTAAGAGCTATAGCAATGTGCCTAAGCCATAGACCAAACAGCATGAAGGTAATATAAGTGTTTGAGTCATTTCGGGGGTCCTGATCAGCTGCGGGTGGCTAAGGGGTCTGGGGCTGCAGGTCTGTGGGTCTGGACCTCTGGCCGCTGGGGACCAAAAACCTCACTGCAACACAAGATCTCAGCAAACTAAGGACAAATAAGGGTTGAGGAAGGACCCACCCTAATGCAGGACAGTGGAGGTACACTGGAGGCCTTGTCGGCTGAAAGCGAATGTCTTCTGGTGAAACAGAGATGAGGTAGAAGAAAAGAATTTGCTATATGAAAATGTTTTCATTCCAATATTTTTTCTTATTTATTATTACGCATTGTCTTTATAGATAAGTAAGTCACTTGTCAATGAGAATAGTTTTATTTCTCCCTTTCCAATGACTTTGCCTCACCCCCCCCCCATCTTATTCCACTGTCTGGGACTTCTAGGAAGGGACAAAGAGACATAGACTCTGGCAGGATGGCTCAGGATGAAAACACTTGCCACCTGAGAGCCTGGTTTGCCCTCAAATCTGATTATCTGCATTTAAACCCCAGGACCCACAGTAATTGAAGTTGTTCCTTGACCTCTACACATGGTCTGTGTAACACAACACATACACACACACACACACAACACACACACACACACAAAGAAATGTACTAGCTTACAAAGGCAAGAGGATCTCTGTGAGTTCCTGAGGTGAGCCTACAGAGTGAGTTCCAGGACAGCCAGGACTATTACACAGAGAAATCCTGTCTCAATAAAGCAAAACAAACAAATAAAATGTTGGAGAGATGGCTCTGTCCTCTGCTATTCCAGACTGTTCTTATTAAATATATATCACTACATTACAGTTCTGGAGAAAGCCGTAGTACCCTGAGTACCATGGGGACGACTGAGTTCCAGGTTTGTGTCTGACTCCAGTGATCCACAGAAGTCCTTGGTTTTTCCTGTCTCACAGACATATCACTCTAACCACCACCTTCATCTTTATATGTGTGTTTCTGTGTCAAAATCCTTTCATAAGGACACTAAGCATCTGCTGCTCCAGTAGAAACTCAAATGATTGCCTCTGCAGAGAACCCGCTTCCACATAAGATCACATTCTGAGCTAACCAGAGGTCAAGACTTCAACACACAAATTAGAGGGCGGGGACATAATCACTCCATAACATGGAAGGAAGCCCTAGAGCCCCAGGACTGAACATTAGAGAGAGCAACGGGCAGAGACAGACACAAAAGGGCAGAGGACAGTCCTGAGATTAAATCATGCAAAAGGAGAAGGTGTCTCAGGGGTCATAAAGAAGATGGCATTTTCTGGGGTCACAGTGAGCCTTACTTACCTCATGGGTTGAAGAGAGCAGAATTCAGAGTAAGGAGTATGGAGTCAAAAAGTCAATGATGAAGGAGGAAAAGATAGATGGAACATTGCAGACATGTCTATCAAAAAATGAGACTGTGGGGGGGGGGGATAAGGTCATAGCTGAAGAGAAAATAAGAACTTGTGAAGAGGTCGTCTGCGGGGGCTTGCAATACGCTCACATGTTTGAATACTTTGTCCTCAGTTGGTTCCAAGTATTTGGGAAGGATTAGGAGGTGTAGCTTGGTTCGAGGAGGTGGGTCACCGGTTGGCCTTTGAGGAATCAAAAATTTCCCACCATCTCAGTCTTCTCTTGGGCCTCCTGTTTGTGGACCAGATGTGAGAGCTGTCAGCTTCTGCTGCATCACCATGCCTGCCTGCTGTTGTGCTTTCTGCCTGGGTGGTCATCGACCCCTAGCCCTCTGGAACTGTAAGCCCCAATCAAATGCTTTATCTATAAATTGCCTAGGTCATGGCGTCTTAGCACAGCAATAGAAAAGTAACTAAGACAATTTTTTTCTTGTTAAGGGGAAAGGGCAGTTGGTTTCGTGTGTCCTGGGTGCACAGCACATGTAGAACATGAAGACTCCTACTTTTTCCTTCCAGCTCCATGCACTTAAGAGTCACGAGACTTTATCATTTAAATTTCCCTAGAGCTTTCAGACTGAGCTCAAATCCCTATCACTGATGACACACAGGAAGTCAGAGCAAAGGCAAGTGTTATTAAGGCCAGTCCACTTCATCCCAACTCAAAGTAAACCTTGTCTCTGTCCTGCTTCTCTCAAGAGAGAAGGGAAACACGAAACAAACATAACCCAGCCCCAAAGAAGTTTCCAGTGAATCATGAGAAAGTGAGAAACAGTCTTTGCAATGCTCTGGGGGTTGGTGTGTGTGTGTGTGTGTCTGTGTGTGTGTGTGTGTGTGTGTGTGTGTGTGTGTGTGTGAGAGAGAGAGAGAGAGAGAGAGAGAGAGAGAGAGAGAGAGAGAGAGAGAGAGAGAGAGAGAGAGAGAGATACACTGGACATACTGGGAAAGGCAGAAAGGGAGTGAACAGTCCAAAGCCAACTTGGATTATGAATAATGTACTCTTGTTTCTTTCTTTTTGTTTTGTGTTGTTGAGGCAGAATCTCTGAGTATTCTTGGCTGTCCCAGAACTATGTTGGCCTTGAACTCACAGATTTTCCTGCCTCTGCCTCTCAAGTGCTGGGATTAAAGATGTGCCCCACTTGGGCTCACTTCTGTTTCTTTAATCATTTGTTTTAGGGGGAAAAAACAGGCAGTGGTGGATGCCCTTAACCCAGCACTCAGGAGGCAGAGGCAGGGGATCTCTGAGACTGGCCAGCCCAGTCTACAGAGTGAATTCCAGGACAGCCAGGAATGCATCACAGAGAAATCCTGTCTCAGAAAACAACAAAAAAGAGTAGATAATTCTCCTGCAAATCACTAAACACACTCATATATTTAAACTAATTCTTTTTTGCAGTGCCAGGGAAGGAACTCGGCTCTCTACTGCTCAGTCACACCCCCAACCCTCTTTTTACAGTTTTCAAGGCTTGTACAAAATTGCACAGGCTGGACTTGAATTTGGATTACTCCTGGCTCTCAGCTTTCCCAGTTACCAACCTGTACCACCAAACCTGGCCAGCTAGATTCATGTATTTGTGTATACTCCCAATATCCCCAACTCAGTGCATTGCAGGAAAATAACAGTTAAATATGGTGGGAGGTCTTGAGAGAAAGAATTCTCATAGAGCTAAATCCAAAGTAACACTGTTTTTGACACTTAAACACTTGACACCAGTGACACACAGTCAATTGCAGCCACTTCACACTAGCCCTTGAAGGTCTCTGGGAAGGCACTCAAATGCCCTGAGGACTTTGTATAAAATGGCTCTTAAGCTGGGCTCTTCAGTCGCAGTGGCCCTGTGCACAGAAGGCTCTTGTGTTCTCTGCCCTTACCAGGATTAGAAGGACACTGGCCACTCGCACAAATTCAGCCACACAAGCCCAATCTACGAGAGATTGGCACTTAGAAACAAAGGGGGTAAGCAGATGGCAAACTCAAATGCTTGCAAGGAATTTTAGCCCAATGAAATACTCTTGCTATAAAAGTCAAAATTTTCAAAGACCATTGTCTAATGTTTTCAAGCCAGAATTCCAGATAGATAACCTTCATTTAAGTAGATGATTTTATTATGCACTTAAGCCTAGCACTTCTGCAAGAGCTCACAACAGGAGCAAGTGGTTTGAAGTGGCTTCACTGAGGAGGCCACTCACTTTCCTCTACCTCTCATTCCTAACAATGGAATCCATTGATTGGACCAGCACCCCAGAGTTTGTATTCCAGCACACTGGGATCTAATTTACGGATCTTGGAAGCAGGATCCTTCCTGCCATGGAAATTCCCATATCCTCCTGGTCACAGGCTGTCTGTCTGTCTCTCACAGTGTGATTCAGTGACACTGGTGCCATCCAATTCAATTTGGCTCTCCCTGTGTCCTCTAGGTGGTGCCCTGGGACACAGAGCAGCATTCAGTCACTCCTTCAGCCTCTTCCACATGGACGGACAAACTCATCCCAGGAAAGACCCTCCCTGTTTCTGCCTCAGAGTACCATTCTTGTCTCTCTTCAGACCATACTTACTTCACAACACAAAGGAGATGTAGGAAGACAGCATTCCACCACGGAGGATGTGATGGCACACTTTTCAAGGCACATTTTACCTGAGTTTCTAAGCTTATCATTAGGAGTGGCTACCGGCAATGTGTCTTTGGTAAGAGTCTAAACTTCACTGGGTTTTCTTATTTCCTCTTTAAAAAATTTTCAGTTTTTGCTGGGCTATGGTTGCATATGCCTGTGATCCAAGCACAGAAGCAGGCAGATCTTTGTGCGTTTGAGGTCTCTGGTCTATAGAGCAAGTTCCTGGACAGACAGGGCTACACAGAGAAACCTTGTCTCCAAAAGCAAAGCAACAACAAAAACTAGCTTTATCTCAAAATATTCATTTACCAGTTTTCTTCTCTTTTTTCCCCCATGTTCACTATCATATACTAAATATAGTCATAGAAAATTTAGAAATCCTCTAAGCCAACCTCCTCAGAGAAGAAATACTCAAGGAGGTAAAGCCTGTAGTCCCACAGCTAATGAGCTGGTGGCAAAGCCAGAGGCAGCACACAAAATGTCAGCCTCCAAGCCTGTTCCCATCATCAGCACAACTTTCTGGTGGACCTCTCCAAGGGCTCACCCATGCCCGCCTCCATCTGCATAACTCCTGAGGGACATTTCCTGGGTTCTGAGGACCCAAGACAAAGGCCTTCCCACACAGAATAAGGCCTCACTCTAGGCTCTGTTCTAGACTGTCTCCTCCAGGTGTCTTAAACACCATCATTGCCAAAAGTTCTGCAATTTCATTTTCCCTCAGGATGTGCTAATGGGGGAACTTGAATCCAGGGCTACCAGCAGGAGCTGGCTTTGTTCCCCAGGGCCTCTGGAAGAAGTAATGAAGGAAAGACAGGAAATAAAGGGGTCACAGAAAAGGCCAAAGTCACCGCAGGAGAGAAGCTAGATATTGGGAGGCCAGGCCTAAAAGCATCTGACTCTGCACCTGGTCCCCTTTGGTTTCTTGTAGGCAGAACTGGTAGGAGGCCCTGGATGCTCATTATAAACATGTTTCTCATTTCTCAAAAACCTTAGCTTAAAGTTACTCTTGGAGGGCAGACATTTCTGTTTATTAAACAAAGAGGAATCTGACCACAAGCACTGTTATGTCAACACATAGATGATTAGGCTAAGAACCAGGGAGAACCCGAAGCTGCCAATCACTGGGTTAGGAGGTTGACAAGCCCCTCCCCTCTAGTTGTCTATCAACTTCACCTTAAAAAGCCCTTACCCTTTTGATGATCATAACTCTCTATCCTTTGTAACAGAACCACCCCACAATGTGTTTGGCTCCCTTAAAAACTAATGAGAGGATGGCTCAGTGGTTAAGAGTATTGGCTTCTCCTCCAGGGGACCTGGGTCTAATTTTCAGCACACACACTATTTTTAGTAGCTCCCAACTGTAGCATTAGATTTTTTGGCCCTGGGCGGCCAGAGGTTTAGACTTATAGACTTGTAGCCTTAGACTCTTAGTCACTCGCAGTTGGTCAGGGCCTTAGAAACAACTTAAACATTTACATCAGCTTTATGTTGTTAGGCCTAAGGCTTAGGCACTTTGTTAGTTTGCTCTTACATCTTAAATCAACCTATTTTTATTAATCTGTCTGCCACGTGGCCCCGGCTCACCTGTGTTCCTCACATGTTTCTTCTTTGGCAGCTTGCTCGGTCTGTCTGACTCTGCCCTGCTTCTCCTACCTATGCTGTGATTTTTTTTTTTTTTAAATATTTTTTACGGTGCCTGTCATGGGCCAAAATAGCTCTTTTATTTAAAGATTGATATTTACAGCATACAGAAAGACATTCCCACATCACCCAATCATCTGTAATTCTAGTCCGACATCTTCTCTCCTTCACTAGGTACACACATACCACACATACACACACGCAGAAAAAACACTTAGATATATACAATAAAAATAAATACATCTGATTTTAAAGGCAGTGGTGGGGGCTACAGATTCTAGACCTATAGTCACAGGCATCAGGATGGTGTGTCTCTGGTGCTCAGCCCTCCTGCTGCTCCTTCTTTCCTCCACCCTTTCGCAGGCCTGAGGCCCTCCATCCTGTCAGGATTTTCAGCCCCTGAATGAACTTAATTCTTCCCTACCAATTGGTCATCCGAATCCTGGTCTTTGTGAAACAGCAGCCCAGATTCTAACTTCAATACCATCCTCAGAATGGATCTTTACTTAACTAGAGATTGAAAGGCCCAAATGCAAAGACCAAAGATAGCCATGCGTTGCAAGAGCCTCCCATATTCAATGTGAAAGAGGCTGCCTTCTTGTAGAGGATACACTTTGCCCTTTCCTGGACTTTTTCAAATGAAATCAGAGACATAGACAAAATGGCGACCCCTACCCTCTTGGCTACCTCCAACTCCATCTACTACTAAGTGCCTGACCACTGAACATGATTATTCAGAAGTGTGTTTGTTTGTTTGTTTGTTTTAAGAATGTGTAACCAAACCTTGTCTGAACTATTTGAAAAGAAAATCTTGTGAAAGTTTCTACAGAATGTCTAGCTTTGAGTGATATAACTTCCTGGTACAGTCTCCAAGGTAAACCCAATACAAACACAAACACATATGATCGGGCCACTGGCTCCTCAGAGCTCACTGCACACCTGTGTAAAACAAGTCATTCTGATGACTCAGAATCACCTTGAAGCCCTATGTCAGAAATTAGAGAAGTCAGGTCATCCTGTATTATGATAACAGAGCACACATCTGATAAGCAAATATTTGGCATTGTCTTATAAACAATCTTAGACAATAACTGATGTTTTAAAAAACAAAAAGTAGGAGCTAGACAATTACCCTCCCCACATCCTCTGCCTCACAGATTGACAGGAGGCTGTCAGGTCAGGATGTGATTAAACTGTCACCATAGCAACCACGAGGGATCATTAAAATCTTCATAAGTCCCTGGTACTTACCATTTCAGAAAAATAGGTTCAACTCTTACCTCTGGCGTACTTGGGCCAGAGAGATGGCTCAGAGGTTAGGCGCACTGGCTGTTCTTCCAGAGGACCTGGGTTCAGTTCCCAGCAACCACATGGAGCAACCACAACCTTCTGTAACTCCAGCTCCAGAGGACCAGATGCCCTTTTCCACCTTGGGCACTGCACATACATGTATAATACAATCATGCAGTCAATATAAATAATAAAAATTAAAAATATTAAGTGTATCTGGGTGGTGGTAGCCCATGCCTTTAATCCCAGCTCTCGGGAGGCAGAGGCAGGAGGATTTCTGAGTTCCAGGCCAGCCTGGTCTACAGAGTGAGTTTCAGGATAGCCAGGGCTACATAGAAACCCTGTCTTGAAAAAATTATATATATATTTAAACACTTGAAATGAATTGATTTTTCTTTTGCTCGTCAAATTATTTATGTTGCCTCAGGTTTGTTTATTTTATTGTTGTTTTGTAGCTGTTCGTATTTTGGATCTGAGGACATTTTTGTCAGGTCTCAAACATTTTAGAGACCCTTAAAGTCTTGCAGACTCTATGGACTGCTCTGACTTCTAATGCCAACCAGATAAATCAATGCCACTTTATGATACTCTTTGTAAGGTTTATTGGGAAGAAAACATTGAAGAATTCATTCATGGGGCGGGGAGAACTTTGGAAGAAAATAAATTCCTTTCTGGATGTGAGATTATCAAAGAGCAAATGACCCACAGTTTAAAGATCAGAAGAGGCTTCATTGTGGCTCTAGAATGGAACAACACTTTGTTCTATAACACTGAATAGATTTTCCAAAGACCTGAGTAAAAGAGTTGTCTATATAGACAGGAAAGGATGAAGAAAGCCCAGCTGGGTCATTTCAAAATGAGTATCCTTGTGAGGTGGGGACAGAAAGACAGAGCAATAGGAAAATAACTGATATTTGACATCATGTTACCTTCTTTTGAATGCATCAATGCAGGGAATGTGGATAGAAACTGGCCCACCCACCTCCCGAGACCTTGGAAAGCTAACAGTCTGGGTTCAGTTTGGTGGTGTCGAATGTTGGCATACGCGACCCCATTTTGAGTTTCAGTCTGTTCCTGTTGGGACCCAGAGCAGAAGCCTGGTCCACAATGGTAGCTTCCCACTGTTTTATTGTTACCTCCGCAGTTCTGAGAGCAGGCAAGTTGCACACTCCTCTGTCATTTCCAGTTCCTGAATCGGTGAATCCTGTACGTGACCCGGCTATCCGGCCACCCTCTCCACACTGAGACCACAAAGTTCAGGAAACGTGAGCAACATTTTGAGCTTTTAAACTCATTCACAGGTTCGTCTTCTACTCCCCGCGCTAAATTTCTCTTTGTTTTATTTCTTATTATTTCAAACTTATTTTATTTTGCTCAGTTGTGTGTCAATAAGCTCCATCCAATCCAGCATATAAGTAAACCAAAATATAAATAGCATTACTGTTCCCTAAGACCGCCTTTCTCTTGTTTTTCAGATAGATGAACTTTTTAGTAAAATGGGACTTAATGCTTAAAGTTCTGGCCACCCATCTGCTCTGTGTGTTAAGTTCTTTTACATGGATTCGGTAAGTGTCCTGACGATTCTAATAATATGACAGACACTATCCTCCTATTTTTAGATTTAAGGCTGATTTAAATAATTTGCCCAGGGCCACCAAGTTAATAAGAAGCAGGGCTGGAACTGATCTGGGGAGGTTCAGTTCAAAGCCACTGGGATTCCTTGCAGAGTCTAGAAATGAGCTGGATCCTGGAACTGGAGGGGCTGACAGTTATAAGGCACCCAGTATGGCTTCAAGGGACTGAGTGAGGGCCATCTACAAGCACAGTATGTGGTCTTGTTTTTAAATTATCTTATGTATGTGTCTGAGTGTGTGTGTATATACTGTGTACATGCAGCAGCCTGTGAAAGTTAGGAAAGGGCATTCGATCCCTTGGAACTGGACAAACACACAATTGTGAGCCATCGTGCGGATGCTGGGAATCTGGAACTCTGGGAGAGCAACAAGTGCTGTTAACCACTAAGTCCTCTCTCCAGCCTGCAGTGCATATTCTTAACAGCCCGGTCACCTCTTTAACCTCCCTTCTTTTTTTAATTCATTAACTTTGAGGTATTGGAGATAGAACAAGCCAGGGCCTTTGGACATGGTAGACAGTCTATTAAGCTATACACCCTCACCCCAAAGTTTTTTTATTAAATGTATTTCAAATTTTGATATATGTGTACTATATTACATATATATATATATATATATATATATAAAATATCACTTTTCTCTTCCTTCCTTCCCCCCTCCCCAGACCACTCATCCCACCACCTCTCAAATCAATGGCTTCTTTTAAAATATTATCATTACATTTATAGACAGCCCAGGCTGGCATTGAACTTACTGTGTAGCCCAGTTGGCTGAATCTTCCGACTCAGGCCCATAGAAGCCGGATGTGCAGGTATGTGCACAGCTCCCAGTTTGGGATCTGGCCTCCCAGTGCCTCTCAGTTCTGTTGCCCTCTTCTCTAGCCGCAACCCAACTTCTTATTTCAGAGTCTGGTGATCTCCCAGAGGATCTAGAGTAGCCTGTGAGCTGATCTCCCTGCATACAGATCTGCTTTCAAATCTTATCTGAAGCATGGCAAGTCCATATCTGTAAATTCCATAGAGATGGCTTTCCAATCATAAGATAAAGCCCAGGTTCCTTTTTGCTATGTATTCAGGAGCAGTCACAATCTGTTTTCAGTCCGTCCAGATAAACTGTCACACACACACACACACACACACACACACACACACACACACACACACACACTCCCAGAATAGAATATTCACTATCTAGCCAAGGGATTTGTCTTAAAGACCTTGTGCATACCCTTGTGCCCGGTAAGCCACCCATCTTTGAAGTACTGGATTAAAAACCCCATCCCCATTGTGAAATAATCTCTCAGCTCCAACCAGAAGCCAGGAACACAGTGTTGCTGCTTGGACATTGGGGAATGTCCGAACAGTGTTTGGCTCACACTGTACATTTTGGGGCAAGACCTAAAATAGAGCTGCCTAAAGCACATCTACCACATTCTTCAAATCAAAGCCACCACTAATTCATTCCTTTGGAAAAATCTGAAGCCAGTGCCCTTCCAGGCCGCTACACATGTCCATTCATAGAGTTTTTCTGGTTTGTTTTACTTTTTGGTTTTTGTGGTTGGAGCTTCAAGACTTTTGGGAGAAGGGTAAAGGCTTCATGTAGCCCAGGCTAGCCTTGAATTCTTGATTCTTCTGCTTTCTGGCTTTATAGGAATGAGTAACCAGGCATGATCTCCTCCTCCAAAGCTTGGAGTGGGTGGGACCTGCATCCATCACTTTCTAACTAGGCTGAAACACAGCGTACAGATGTGTGGCAGGCCTGCCATACTCATATAGCTCTCTCACTTTGGATGTGCTAGCTCTACCTCAAGAATCCATTAAGTCCACTTTACAGATGCAAGCTTCTACACCAGCATTGTCACTTCCTCTGCAAGTCTGCCTCCTGCCACTCTCGACAGATTTAATCATTCCCTCTTCTGTCTTCCCATGCTCTCTCAACCTCACTGCACGCACATTCTTCCTTGCTTGGTCTCTCTGCTGGAGTGTGCTCTCCTCAAAGATAGAAACCGAGTCTCAGATACCTCAGACTGTTAGGCTCAGGCGTGCCTTTGACCCTCAAGGTGAGTGTACAACATGCTACAGTCAACCCCCACCTCTGCTCTCACTTCCTGGCATTTCAGATACTTATCATCAACTATAATCTGACATATTAAATGGAAAATTCCAGAAGCAATTCCTAATTTGTTGTTGTTATTGTTATTATTGTTATTAGGCTTTTTGAGATAGGGTTTCTCTATGTCTCCCTGGCTGGCCTGGAACTAGCTCTGTAGATCAGGCTGGTCTCAAACTCAGAGAACACCTGCCTCTGCCTCTCAAGTGCTGGGATTAAGGGTGTGGGACAACACCACCCAGCATTTCTAACTTTTAAATAGTTTCATAATATATTATTATAATTGCTGCTTAATTATTAGTGCTAGTAATCTCTTACTATAACTATAGATTAAACATTATCATAGGTATGTAATTCTAGGAAAGTATTGGTATGTGTGTGTGCTTCAGCAGTGTTTACAGTTTCAAGCATTCACTGGAGATCTTGAAATGTTCTGCCTTAGGGAAGGACACTTGGGAGAGAATACTATCAGTCATTTAGATTGAAAGCAGCATATTCCATCAGGTTGTGGCTACTGGGTTGTTCACATACACACCCATACACATATACACACACATTTACACACACATATACGCACGTACACACACATGTACACACATACACACAGAGAGACACACACATACTCTCTCTCTCTCTCTCTCTCACACACACACACACACACACACACACACACACACACACCTTTTCTGATACTACAGTGCACAGAAAGATACTCAGCCTGGCTCTCCATGCCTCCCATTCCCATCCTGACCAAGACTTATCTGTACCAACATTTTTCCATGCCAAGATCACAGCAGGCTCCAAGCACCACTTTGTCTGTGGCCTCTATGGGTTTGCCGTCCCTCCTACACACCTCTTTCTCTTCTTCACCTGTCAAAAATATTATGAATGCTTCAAGGCCCAGTTCAAATGTCATTTTTTTCCCTAAAGTGGCTTCTTGTTGCTGAAGTCCAAAGTCTTTAGTCACTTAGTCATTCTCCAGGGTCTTGGGTTTCATAACAGCAACATCCTGAGTTGTGAGTATTTGCAGGCTGCAGGCTGCCACATAGTATAGTGCACACAGTCAGTGCTCAAGAAATAAGAGGGGCTGGTTTAGAGCATTTCCACTACCCCCGCAGCAAGGCCAGCCCCAAGGAACCAGCAGGGAATCGCCTTCCCTTTTCCTTAATGGGAACAATTTTGCCTCAAAAAACAGAGAGCATGAATTGACTTTCCTCTGCTCCCCAGGCCCCAAGTCTCAGAGGCAGAGCGGGTGTGACCTGGCAGCGTCTTTGGCTCCACCCTCTTTCTTTTCCCCCAAACACTGAACAGATTCCCAGTTCCTGCAGGGCAGGAGCCCCGTCAAACACAGGGCACACAGGACACATGCTCCCAGTCCGGGGCAGCCCTGCACCAACATGGCCCAGACAGGTGTCTCCCTCGGTAGCCCTGGGTACCTCACCTCTGCCCCGCAGGCCACCCTGCTCCTCAGCCTAGTCCTCGGCTCCTTCTGCTTGTCCTGCAGTACAGGTAATAGTTCTGAGCTTTATTTTGGCCACCTTGGGAAGGAGAGGGAGGCAGGACTGAGGGGGAGGGGAGGATTCCTTGGCCCTGGTTGGTCCTGCACAGTGGGAAGAGGAAACAGAAGTTCCCCTGGAGGATTAGGTAGGGAGCTTGGGTGGAGTCCTCTGTGTGTGTGTGTGTGTGTGTGTGTGTGTGTGTGTGTGTGTGTGTGTGTGTGTGTGTGTGTGTGTGTGTGTGTCTTGGGTTAGTCTGTGACACTCAATTCCTTTGCTAGAACAGCAGCAGTCACCCCTGGTGGCCCTTGCCACACACACACAAAAACAAAACAACACACACAGGTGCACACCCCAAACAAATTTGCCAGTTTGTCAGTATCTCACTCATCATGGGAGCAAATTGGTAGAAAGGGCTATGTATGGCTCCTATTTCCCAAGGCTCCTCCAGGCTCTCTCACTATGGGCCTTCACTTTCCCTTAACACTGGCAGAAAACCTAGTTCCTCTGCCATGTTCAGACCTGGAAAACTCTCTCAACTCTCCACCCTTCCTGAGCATGCCCAGAGCAGGCACCAGAAGCTTGGTGGCTCACAACTTTAATCCCTGTACTCAGGAGGCAGAGGCAGGCAGATCTCTGAGTTCAAGGACAGCTTGGTCTACATAGTGAGTTCCAAGACAGCCAGAGCTACACAGAGACACCCTGTCTCAAAGACCAATAAGTGAATGAATAAATACATACCAATAATAAATATGAAAATTTCATATGATTCAACCTAATATTGGCATCTAATTAAGGTTTTTGTTTGTTTTCCGTTCACTTACTCCATCCTGGGAACATTCCCACTGTAGGTGGAGAGATCAGATCAAGGCAAAGGAAGTGATTTGGTTTTGACAGAAAATTCTACTGTCCAAGAATCAGTTTCTCCAAAATAAAGCTGAAGTCTAAGCTATGTAAATAATTTACAACAGTAGTCAGATTGCATCAAGGTGATTACCATACACGAGGGCCTAGGGACTGGATGGTGGCAGTTTTGTGGTTGTGGTTAAGCAACAAGCTTGCTTCCCCAATTACCTTGTTCTGTGTCAACAGCCCCTCAGAAGGACATGCTGACCCACAGGCAGTGGGCCATTGAGAGACTGAAGCTCTCTTTCCATTTCCAAGGAAACAGCAATACCATTTCTGGAAAGACTTCAAAAATCAGTCTCCTGGGCTGGGCAGGAGCTCAGTTGGGGGAGTGCTTGCCTCACACAAAGCCCCAGGTTCAATCTCAGGCACCCATCGAACCCAGCATAGTAGTGTAAGCCTTTCAACCTAGTACTTGGGAGACAGAGGCGGGAGAATCAGGATTTCAAAATCCTATCTGAGATTCATGAGAGCCTGTCTTTAAAAATACACATGAACAAATAAACAAACACGTCCTTTTAATCTGCCTACCTAGATTGGTATTTGTGTGGATAGAATTTTCTTCAGTGGTGCTTCAGATTAAACTGTGCTTCTAATAAAGTCAGTCACAGGTGACATCTGAACACACTTCAAATATGACTAAGGTGATGAGAACTTTTAACTTAAATTCATTTTTTAAAATCGACTTAAAAAGAGGCATGCAGATCTCTATGAGTTCAAGGACAGCCTGGTCTACAGAGAAAGTTCCAGGGACAGCCAGGGCTACACAGAAAAAAGCCTATCTCAACAAAACAAAACTGAAAAGATATGGGAGCTGGAGAGATGGCTCAGTGGTTAAGAGCACTGGCTGCTCTTCCAAAGGACCCTGGTTCAATTCCCAGCACCCATATGGCAGCTCATAACCATCTGTAATTCCAGCTCCAGGGGATCTGACACCTTCATATCAGACATAGATGCAAGCAAAACACCAATGTACATTATATATGTGTGTATATATATAAATACATACACACACACATAGCCATAGTGGCAAGGAACTGCTGTCCTGAGTAGCACGGACACAGATTTTCTTCCCTGAATTTGAACTTTTTTGTCTCTATAACCCAGCACTGCACCACAAACTCTTGACAAAGCTTCTAGAATTCTTTCTCAAGCCCCGCCCCCCATCATTCCTGCTACTTGCTTGTCAACTAGGAGACAAGCACTGACTATTTGACTATTCTGGAAAGCAGTAGATTTGATGAGATGAGATCACATGAGATGTAGTTATCTTGATAACTATATGCCTGGGTAATTACATCACAGCCCTCAAAGATAAAGGATGAGGGTCAGATTTCAGGGGTTTATTTGTTCACGCTTTGGAAAGAAACTGAATCTCCTGTGAAAGAGACCTTCTGGATTGTTTAGCGATTGATTCCATTTACACAGGAACCACCAGCCAGCTAGTTGCAGCAGGCCTTTATGGTTTTGCTCTGTTTCCTTTGAGACAGGATCTCACTATGTAGCCCTGGCTGGCCTGGAACTTGCTATGTAGATCAGGCTGGCCACAAACTCAGAGTTCCCTCAGTTTCTTCCTCCATTTGCTGGGATTAAGGAGTGTGCCTTTTTTTTTTAAGAAGAGGAGAAAGTGTTTTTTGGATGAGGATAAAGTGACAGTAAAATGGTATTGAATTTGGGTCAACACACCACAGAGATACCTGCACATTCATGTTTATTACTGCACTACTCACAGTAGCTAAGAAATGGAGCCAACCTGAATGTCCATGAACAGATGAATAAATGATGGGCACGTGGTACAGATACATGAGTTTTACTCTGGTATAAGCAATAAAATGATGTCATTTGCAGGAAAATGGATGGAACTAGAAATCCTGTTAAGTGAAATAAGCCAAACTCCGAACGATGTGTTTCACATAGTTTATCTCGTATGTGGAATGCAGATAAAAATGGGGAGATTTATAGGTCTATCATGAACAGGGAAGGGGACTGTTTCAGTTTACCTGTCTATTGCTATGACAAAACATGACCAAAAGCAGCTTGAAGAGGGGAGGGATTATTTCACCCGAGTTTACAATCAACCAGCAAGGGGCATGAAGGCAGGAACTGAAGTGGGAACTGAGGCAGTGGCGGTGACGGAACACCAGTTCCTTCCGTGGGTCGTGAAGCTTGCCTTTTTACACAAACCAGGACACTTGCTGAGCAACCGCATCATCCACAGAGAGCTGGGCCCTCCCACACATCAGGCTTTAAAGCCTCCTCCACCAATCTTTAATCAAGAAACCCCACAAACGTGCCAACAGGCATCTGACTAAGGCAATTCCTCAACTGAGGTTCCCTTCCCCAGGTGACTCTTAAGTTGCAAGATTACTTAGAGTCGGATGGAAGAATTGGAAATATGAAGGAGAACATGTGCAGAGTACATGACCTTTGTGAATGAATATGTTCATTAATCCTTTAATCCCAGCACTCGGGAGGCAGAGGCAAGCCGATCTCTGAGTTCAAGACCAGCCTGGTCTACAGAGTGAGTTCCAGCACAGACAGAGCTGTTATACAGAGAACCGTGTCTCTGAAAAACAAAACAAGAAACAACACGAAAAGTGAAAAGTTCTTTATTTGAACTTATAATAAAAATACTACTGACTGGGGCCTGTAACAGAAAGGTACTTGCTCACCGTTCAGGAGGTTGGATGTCTAGATCAAGGTGTGGGCAGATTTGGTTTCTCCCTCCTGGGGTTACAAATGGCCGCTCACTCACTGTGACCAGGAATGGCCGTTTTTCCAAGTCCAAGCATTAAGGGTGCCTCTTCCTCCTTTTTATTTTGTTCTTGTTTTTTGAGATAGGATTTGATTCTGTAGACCAGGCTAGCCTGAAACTTACAGAGATCCACCTGCTTCTGCTTCCCGAGTGTTGAGGTTTTAGGACTCTGCATACCCTTATTTATACTTAATTACTTCTTTTGTCTGTCTCCATATGCAGCCCAATGGAGGGTTAGGTCTTCAGCTCCTGTGTGGGTAGAGTGTATGCTCTACTGTCCTCACGGATACTGTCCTTATACTCACTACTCATACACAAAATAATTCAAACCCTCTGCCTGGGACTCACTTTGCCTTCTGCCTGACACTGCTCTTGCCTTTTCTTGCAGAAACCAGCAGTGGTAACTCAAGTCTGAGTACACAGCACCCAGACCCTGGGACCCTGGAGCAGTGTGCCAGTAAGCTTCCCTGTCAGCTGCCCTGATCCTACAGCCAATTCTGGAGCTGGGAAGGAACCTTGGGCCCCTCTCTGTCTATTACTGGGTGTCAGATGACCCATGGGGGAAGGTGGATGCTCCAGCAGTGTTCTCAGAGCAGGATATACACTACCTTGGCTTTGGTCTCAATGTAGTCACATGCAAAGGTGGGTTTAATGACTCATCCCCTGGCCAGCAGCCAAACGTGCCCTGCATTCAAATGTTTTAAGTATTTGGAGGTAAGAAGTTTATTAAAAACATTCTACCCAGCAGTGGTGGCCCACACCTGCCTGCACTCAGGAGGCAGAGGCAGGCAAACCTCTTGAGAATTTGAGGCCAACCTGGTCTACAGAACAAGTTCCAGGACAGCCAGGGCTACATGGAGAAATCCTGTCTCAAACATCAACACAAAACAACAAAACAGTTGGTTCAACCTCTGCCTTAAGCAGGAGCTGCATGTAGACTCTTCCCTAGACTCTTCCCTTCTTCCGGCCCATCCTCCTGAGATGTTTTCTGGGGCATGGTGCTCAGAAAGCAAAGAGGAATTACTAGCACACGTGTCCAATCAACAGAAAATTTTGCTTCATCTTAACTGTGGCCCCTTTATCCTGTCCCCATCAAAAGACCAACTGTCCTTATGACTGTGCACTTATAAAGCAGGGTGGGTGGTGAGCAACAATACTTATGAGGCCGAGAACGCAGCTTTGGGGTCACAGACTCTACTTCTGTTATCTTGTGGTCATGAGCAAAGTACAGTTTGGGTTTCTTTGTATGAAGTAGGGATAATAGCTGGACCTATCACAAGCCGGAGTGCAGCTCAGTGACAGAGTGCATGCTCATTCAAGACCCTGGGTGTAGTCCCCAGCACCCAAACAGCCAATGTCACCTTGAGTGCATAAAACAAAGACTTGGCATACACCTAACAAGTAGCAAGCACACCTAAAGGTCTGCTGCTCTCTCGTGCTCTCACTCTTGATTTATTTGACTGGGAGTGAGTGTGGCCGGTGTTTTACAAAACGGTTCTTGCTCTTCCCCGTCAGACGTCGACTTCTGCCCACTAGCCTCCCTGTGTTGCCGAGCTTCAGTGGATGAATATGGCTGGATTGCTGCTGCAGTTGGCTGGAGTCTCTGGTTCCTCACTCTCATCCTTCTCTGTGTGGACAAGCTGATGAAGCTAACCCCGGAGGAACCTAAAGACCTGGCAGCGTGAGCCGTGGCCCCAACGATGGCTATTCACACCTCTTGGAGGGGCAGGATCTTCTAGGGCTTCTGTCATTTTAAATGTCATTTGCTCCTCGAAGTCTCTGGCTCCTTTATTATCCATTTGGTGCTGTGGAGCAAACCCTTGAATAAGCTACACATGCACTTTGCCTTTGAGTACCCCCCATCTACACACACACACACACACACACACACACACACACACACACACACACACACACACACACACACACACTTCAGCTACTTTTCTAAAGAGAGGAAAGCCAGGCCAGAGCTGTCTGAATGACCTCTATCCTTCAGAGTCCCTGGTGATGGTTCCTATTCTACCCTGAGCTTTCTTCTGGGTACCCATGAGACTTAAGGCAATCTTTTAGTGGACAGATTTGAAAAGCAGGACATTGGCTCCACCTACTTCAGGCAAGGGCATAGCAATCACCCTGACATGGGAGCCGTACCCCACAAGTCCAATTCCTCCCCAGGACCCCATCTTTCTTCACTGTGTCTGTCTCCCATGGCTGCCCAGTCCCACCTGTTTCAATTATTTATTTTTGTGTGGATATGTATGTGCGCGCATGAGTTCATGTGCATTCAGTGCTCTTGGAGGGCGTCCGTTGCCCTGGGACTGGAGTTATAGATGGTTGTGAGCAGCTATGTAGGTGCCTGGATAGAACCCAGGTCCTCTCCAAGAGTAACAAGCGCTCTTAACTGCTGAGCATCTCTCCAGCCTCAAGTACTTGTTTTCAAAAGATGGAAGATTTAGTGTTTCTGGTCAATGTGAGCAGAAACACAGCACTTTTAGTATCAACTTTCTTTCTAACAGAGAATGTAAGAATCAGATCTAGCCAATGGTTAAGTGCTCAAGCTGGGAAAGCTCATTCAGCAGTGTGGGCTGCTGTGTGGGAGGCAAGGACGTGTGGCTTGCCCTTTTACTGTGAGCAGCCTCACTCTTAGATGTTGCATCTGCAGCTCTGTTTGGTCTGTTTTTTGGAGGCAGAAATCTCCTATAATCCAGGCTGGCTTTTAACTCAACATTGTAACTGAGGTTTCCTGCGTTTCAAGCTAACCTTGACTTTTTGATTCTCCTGCCTCCACCTACCTGGTCTGGGATTATAGGTATGCACCAACACACACATACTTCATGGTCCAGGGTATGGGGACATTCCATGTTCCATTATGTTATGGTCATGGTAGGGCTGATAGATATGACTGAAAGGCAGACTTTCCTGAAATGAGACTACCTAGACTGACTCAGCAGTCAGAAGCTGCCCTTCAGTTTTGAAGTGTGAAGAAACACTTATACTTGGGTTCCCAGCTGAACACACCAAAGCAATAACTCGAGAGTTCTGCTGAGTGTATTTCAGACTACTCTGACTTTGTAAGACATCAGAATGTGCAGCTTATGCGCAGGTCAGGTAGGAAGACATTTTTGATGGCTCTTAAATTCTTTAAAACACCTTGAAGCCAAGTCCCCAGACTTGATGCATCACTACAAGCACTGAATCTCCTGGAAGGCAAACAGAACCTTTCCACATTTTCCAATGAATCCAAAGGGGCAGCTTTCCAACCTATCTCTGGGTAGGAGCCACTACAAGGTTCAGAATCTACAGGAGCAAGTACAGATCTCACTCCACAGCTTTCTGAGGGCAATTCCCCCCCGAAGAATCCTGGGAGTGGGGACTGGGAGAGGTATGTGGTGGAACATATTTACGGAGAAAATCCATACCTAGCAATGAGAAAAAGGGTCACAATCTGGGTAGATATCTTTCTACCCAGAGGTGCTTCATCAGACAATTAATGTCATGTATACAGATAATTTTGACCCGCATCTATGGGATTCCATGAAACCAGAGATGATGGGAGCTGACCAGGTCAATCAGGATTTTATTAGATTTAATCATTTCATGTTTGTAAGTGTTTTCTGCCTACATGCCTATGCATCATGTGCCTGTCCAGTGCCTGCAGAGGTCAGAAGATGGTATTGAATTCCCCCGGAACCAGAGTTTGCAGATGGTTCTGAGCCACCATGTGGATGCTAGAAACTGAGACTATCTCTCACCCCCCCTTCCTTCCCCCTTTCTGTTGTAGATATAAAGTGACCAGCTGCCTCCCTCCTCTGCTTGCATGAATTTCTCACCTTAATGGTTCTAGCCTCAAAGGGTAAACCAAAATAACTCTTCCCTCTTAATTGTTGTCAGGAGTTTGGTCACAGCAACAGAGCAACTGTACTCGCTGGCTGCTTGTCCAGAGGACCCTGTTTCATTCCTGGCAGCCACATGGTGATTCACAACCATCTGAAACTCCAGTTCCAGGGCATCTGACACCTTCTTCTGACTTCCATGGATACTCTACTCACACAGTACATATAAAGGCAATTTACCCAAACACATAAATGAAAAAAAAAAATCAGTAACTCATACAGAGGTTACAGAAGTGGAAAGATAAAAGGACTAGGGGATTTAAAAATAATATGTGCAGTCATGGCACACACCTTTAATTCCAGCACTGGTGAGACAGAGCCTGTCGGATCTCTGTGAGTTCGAGGCCAGTCTGTCTACAGAGTTCCAGGATGGGTTCCAAAGCTACTCAGAGAAACCTTATCTCCAAATAGGAAAAAAAAGAAAGAGTGGAAGAAAGAAGGGAAAAACAATGCCACGAGGCCGCTATGACCCTCCCGTCCCACCATGCTGGTCCCACAGGGCAGACAATATCCCCTTTAAACTGACAAGTAAATAATATGCAAATGAATATGGGCCCTTCCACCCTAGGAATTCTTTTCTTTGGTTACAGGGACAATATAGTGAGTCACAGAATAAAGTAAGAACAGTATTGGGGGCCAGTGGATTCTCCCTTCCCCTACCCACCCTACACAAGACTAGACCTCAAGAACTATGACTTATCTCTGTTTGGTGACCAGAAAAAGATTATAAAATGCCTCTTAAATTTTATGTATACTCAGTGCTCATTTCCACAGCACATATACATGGCCCTTGTGTAAGGATGACACAAATTTTGGTTCAGGGATTGCAGAACAGGGGATGGGAAGACTGTGAGAGCCGGAACAGGAAGTCTGTTAGGTCACATCTCCTAGAAACATCAGGGAAACTACATTCAGAAAGTCTCATCAACATGGCTGCCTCAATAATGACCTGAACAAGGAAAACACCAATAGACGGTTGCTGTAGAAGGGAGAAAGCCCAGAAGATCTAACACTAAAAAGGACTTACAGGCAACTAAGGAATGGTGAAGGCTGGAGAAATGGTCTTCCCCAGGGAAGAGCCCTCAAACTGGTTATTCAATACCAAATGGTTAGCCCTGAAAACATACATAAAGTAACATACAAAATGAGCAGAATATATATATGTATATATACACACATATACATGTATATAGATAGATGTAACAAGTTAAAAAAAAGAGGCCATGAAGAAATTTATGTACAGTAAACATAACCCTACTTAAGGGTCAAATTACTTCTGATCCAATAGGAAAATAATTTACTGAGTGGTGGTGGCACATGCCTTTAATCCCAGCACTCAGGAGGCAGAGGCACATGGATCTCTTGAGTTTGAGGCCAGCCTGGTCTATAGAGTGAGTTCCAGGACAGCCAAGACTGTTACTCCACAGAAATAATAGTTGCTCCCAGTTGTCCGCTATTATAGATAATGTTACATATTAGGAAAAGGAACCCAAATATCAAACAATAAGTTAACATTAAAACAAACAACCTTCTGGGCTACTTCCTCTGAAAATCCCCAGGAATCCTTTAAGAATCACCCACCGTTACATTAAAGGAAGTCAAAAGGGGAGGTAACAAGGTTTCAAGCTCAGGGATGTGATTGTATCACCACCGATGAATGTTCTAGTATATTCCTTAGACACTTACTACCCTGTTTCAACGAGTGGGAGACTATTATCTAACCTGGTATTAGGATGCATGGGATGGCAATGCACTTGACTCTTTGAGACAGGGTCTCATATCTCAGGCTGGCCTCATTCACTGCATAGTTGAAAATGAACTTCCGGTCCTTCTACCTAACTCCCAAGTTCTGGGATTAAGGGCATGTGTCGCCATGCTCAGTTTTACAGGGTGCTACGGATCAAACCAAAGACTGTATACTAGGCAAACATTCTACCAACCATACCTTATAATATAGTTATTATTAAGTCATTCTAAAGAAAAAAGCACACCACTCAATTTTATGACTCTGTAAATTTTTGTCTTTGACACTGGAAGAGAAAAAAATTCCAGATACAAAGCATTCAAGGTGCCTAGTGGCCTTGCGCAACACTAGGGGATCATGTGTGACAGTGTGGGCATGTGTACATGGAGGTGCTCTTCAGAGCACTCTCCTCAGGTCCCAGCACCCACAAGCAGCTCACAATTCCAGTTCAAGGGACCCAACACATTCTCCTGGCCTCCACAGGCACAGGATGCATGTGGCGCACAGACATACATGCAGACACTCGTATGAATATGATAAAAACAAATCATTTTTAAAAATAATTTTGTAGTGCCTCTTAAGGAGCATAGAATTCTTTGCCAAGTAAAATTGGATTAGTTACAAATATATATTGCAAACTTGACAAGAACTGTAGATGGGGGATAACTGTGTGCTCAGAGAAGACAAGCAGGATGACATGACATGCTCATAAACGAGAGAAAGCAGAAGGCATGAATATGGGGTGGGGGGAGGGACATTCAGCAGGACTGGAGAGAAGAAATTGGAGTTACTGAGTAAAGTCCGTGATACCCCAGGGGGCCAGCAGTGGTGGCGCACGCCTTTAACACTCAAGAGGCGGATGGATCTCTGTGAGTTTCAGGCTAGTCTTATCTATACAGTGAGCTCCATGACGGCAAGAGATACATAGTGAGACCCTGTATATATATCATTGTGTACAATGAAGACACACTAAAAACTCACTAGATTGGGTATAAACTTTACCAATACTTCAATAAATGCATTTACTGAATATTTATTACAGCCCAGTCTTCTGATACTTTAGGAGTACTGAGAATGTGGAATGTATTGGAGTGTAAAAGGAAGCCCTTGTTTCAGCTAGAGGGGCTGTAAACAAAACCCCAGGAAGGTTTCACATGTACTTGTTAGTGCGGTTGTACAAGTGAAGCCAGAGGTGGCCATTAGGTGGTTTTCTCCTTTGCTCTGCACCTTTCTTCATGGTGTTGACCAGGACAGCTTGCTATATAGTCAGCGTGAAAGTCCCAATCACAGTCTGAATTGCAGAATATTTTAACATTAACACGGTTAGCATTTACTTATGTGTATATATGCTCGCGTGCTCGCACATGTATGTGTGTGAGAGAGACATAGGTTCAGAGGTTCATTTTCTCTACTGCTCCTTATTCTCTGAGACAGAATCATTGAAACTGGAGCTCATTCACTGGCTAAACTGACTAGCCAATAAGCGCCTGGAACTCTCTAGTTTCTGCCTGCCAGTGCAGGGATCACAGGTATGTACCCCACACCTGGGTTTTTACATGGCTGTAAGGAACCCCAACATCACTTTACCCAAAATCATCTTCCTTAGCTCTTACCTACAAAACAATGTAAGTGTCATTTACATATATGTGTGTTACAATAAGTTTTCTGGGCCCCATCCAGCCAGAGGTCCAGATCCACAGATCTGCCACCCCAGATCCCTTAGCTGCCCACTGCTGCTTTGGTCCCCCAAAATGATTCAGACACTTATATTAACTTCATGCTGTTTGGCCTATAGCTCAGGCATATTGCTAGATAGTTCTCTATCTTAACTCAACCCATTGTCATTAATCTGTCTGCCACGTGGCCTGTGTTCCTAACATGTTTCTTCTTTGGGCATCTGGCTCGATCTGATCTGACTCCGCCCTCCTCCTAACTAACTATTCTGATTCCCCACCTACTTCTTCTATGGTGCCTGTAATGGGCCAAAACAGCTCCTTTATTTAAAGATTGATATTCACAGCATACAGAAAGACATTCCCACATCATATATGTAGTGTGTGTGCCTGCCCCCCCCCAAGAGGTCAAATAGGGCATTCTATCCCCTGAAACTGGATTTACGGACAGTTTTGAGCCACCATATGGGTGCTGGTAACTATATCTAAGTCCTTTGCAAGAGCGCTAAGTGTTCTAACCACTGAGACATCTTCCACTCTTCACCTAACTTTTTTAAAAGACTAAAAATTACTAGACTTTTGATGCTGGTATCTTTTGTATAGTTATTTTAGCTTTTATTTCCTCCATTAATGCTAGTGTAGACTTTGAAAAGGTAAAGTTAAACATTGCTGGGCAGTGGTGGCACATACCTTTAGTCCCAGCACTCAGGTGACAGACAAATCTCTGAGTTTGAGGCCAGCCTGGTCTACAGAGCAAGTTCCAGGACAGCCAGGGCTATACAGAGAAACCTTGTCTTGAACAAACAAACAAACAAACACAACAAAAAACTGTTAAAGATCATTGGTTTTGTATGTTGACTATCTCATTTAAATTTGGTATGTCTTGAAAATGTTTCCATTACTGATAATTTGCAAATCAAATTTGTCTCCTTAAGATGAATATCTGTGACACAGACATACTAGTTCCCAGACTTCACTTATTTTTGTGTATGTCTGTGGGGGATTTTGTTTGTGGAGGTTCTTCCACAGCATGGGTACTGGAGATGGAATTCAGGTCCTCAGGCCTGGCAGCAAGCCCCTTGCTTGACCCTTCCAATGAGTCACACTGGGCCAGTGGTTCTCAGACTTCAAACTGACACAGTAAGCATTCTCCTTCTCTTACACCGTCAGACGTTCTAACTTTTGTCTGGTCTTTGGATTCTGCTAAAACTAGTATATTTATCTTCTGTTTAAGGCCACACCACATAATATTGAAAAACAAATCACTTATTTTCAATGAAACACAGCAACCCAGTCCAGCTATAATTCCTCTCCCCTTAAAACTGTGCGCTAATATTTTCTTCCGAATTTTAAAACATTAAATCAAAGAAACCACTTATTGAGACTCATGACCACAACACAGAGCCCCAATCCAAATGTTTACCCTCCCAGGCTCTGCTAGAGGAGCCTCCCCAACAGGGCCTCTGTACACGATGTTACCATGTAAACTTTCAAATAGGGGTGGTTTATCCTTCTGCAGTGCTATGCTGTGGTGTGGGCAAAGTAAACAGTCCACTGGTAGCCACACAAATGTGGTTTACCCAGACTTGTCGCTGTCATCTTCCCAAACTGTAACATCAGAGGGATCAAACACACCCTACTGGTGTTCAGCCCAGGATGGGCAGATGTGGGAGCTGAGAAAAGTTCTGAAGATCTCCTATGGAATCAAGTTACTAGACAAACAGGGCATCTTGCAATAACAAGGTTTTGGTAAATGATCTCCTTCAGGAACCAGCTTGATCCTGTTTCCTTTCCTCCTTAAGCTGTGCTGGGCAGGGAGGTACAAACCAGGAGAGGAGGGGACAAGAAGTGACCACTGCTTTGGGCGTGAGAGCAGCCTGACCTTCAAAGCTGAAGCTGTTCCTAGTGACTGCTCTCCTAGTACTTTGGACCTGTTTGCACTCAGAGAAGGTAAAATCTGGCTGGGTGATACATTCCACCAACTCCCACAGCACTTCTGATGGGGTTTTTTGTTGTTGTTTTTTAATGCCTCATTACAGCCTACTGTAGTACACAGACATATAGATATATACAGGGATATCTACAGATACATCTGTACAGATCTGTGTATGTACATATCTATATTGGTATCTCTCTATCTCTCTATCTATATATATATCTATATATCTGTATATATATAATATTGTGATACTAAGGGCCAAACCTAGGACCTTGCATATACCAGGCAAGCACACTAACACTGAACTATACCCATGCCCAATATTTTTAAATAAAAACTGCCTGCATTTATTGGAATATATGATCACTGTATATTAATGTATTTTTCTTTGGAAGATTTTTAAAATTTGCTTAAACATTCATAAATGTCCTATTCCTGCTATTAGATTTTTTTTAGGAGAGTCAGGGTTTCTCTGGGTAATAATCATGACTATCCTGAAACTCCTTTTGTAGATCAGGCTGGCCTGAAACTCAAGAGATCTGCCTGCCTCTGTCTTCTGTGTGCTGGGATTAAAGGCATGTGCCAACACTGTTGGCTTAGATTTTTAAATCCTTAATTTTTTTTTTTTTTTTTTTTTTTTTTTAGTGTGAGTCTGTGTTTACATTCATGGAGATCCAAGGACAATATATAAGATTTAGTTCTCTGGGGACCAAATCCAGGTAGTCAGACCTGGAGGAAAATTCCCTTACTTGAAAAGACACTCAATGGCCAAGTCTTTAATCATTTTTTTAAGTTAACTATTTTATGAGTGTGTGTATGAATGCAGGCACACACTTGACCGTGTCACACCTGTAGAAAGCCCTGGGTTGAGGCCGGTCTCTCTGATGCTTATATACTCTCATCCTAAGAGCCTAGGATGACAGTTCCATCTCCATGTCCCATCTGGCTGTAAGAGTACTGAGATCAGAGATGTGTGTCACCATGTCCAGCTTTCTCATTTGAATTCTGGAACTGACTGAACTTGGGTCTTTAGGTTTGCACAGCATCTTTACATGTACTGAGCCATCTCCGTAGACCACTATTTTTTTTCTTTTTTGTTTTTAATGTTTAGAACTATCTGAGTCCTCATACTAGTCTATGTTGCCTGTTGCTGGTTTTGAGGGATTTTTTTGTTATTATTACTTTTTTTTATGACAGTGCTAAGAATTGAATCAAAGCCCCCACATATGCTACACTCAGCTATTAACTCTGAATTTCTGAGACAGGATCTCACTATGTTGACTGCACTAGCCTCAAACTCATGGTCCTCATGCCTCAGCCTCCAGAGGCCAGGATTACAGGTGTGTGCCACTGTACCTGGCTGAGTTATCCTTGAAGAGTCATTTCCTTGAGCCTCGAAGCTGGTAGCTCTGCCTTCTTATGAATAGAAGCCATGCCCTCAAAGAAATGTAGGCAGGTCCTAGATTAGCATGCATGTTCCACTGCAGCAGCCACGGAAATACCTTGTGGGCTCTACCTGACAAGGTTAATTTGTTTGCATACTTGTAAATAAAATTGTAAAGTAACAGAGCAGGTTTCCACATCTTTTCTTTAGCTCCCCCTATTAGTGAGGCCTTTTATACAAAATTGACAACGTCCAAAATCCAGTCTATGTACAGATTTCATCAGGATTCCATGTTTGTGGTCTCAGGATGCTACTCAGGATTCCATGTTTTTCTTAGCCATTGGGTTCCCATATTCTGAATTGTTCTGCTTTCTTGAGTTGCACAGTTTCATTTTCCTGGGCTTCAAAGCCAATGCCTAGTTTGCCCTACTCTCTTTTCAAGGTGGAATGAACTCTTCTCCTCTCCTTTGTATTTTTTAACTGGAGGGTTCTGTCCTATCCATTCTGTTGCAACCGCTTAGGGACCCACCAGCTGGGCCAGTGGGCAGCAGCAAAGTGGAGATGGTACTACAGATGCAAGTGGGGATAATCCAGCCAGCTCCTCTGAGTGGAACGCTTTTGACTAACATCACCACATTAGGTGCTCTCTGCAGGCACTCAAAACCAAAGAACAAAGGTCACCTCAGCATGGGCAACCACAGTGGACAAACAGAACAACTGCGTTGCAAAGGAATGAGCCAGAAAGTGTCCATTCAACACCAATTCGTAGCATTTATTAACATTTCCATTTAAAATGCTAGGAAAGCTGTAAAAATTGTAAACATGGGAACCAAACACGGCATAAATTATTTCCAAACTCTACAGCACATTAGAAAACAGTGCAGCTAATTGAAGACTAGAAACCTAAGTGACAAAGAGAAGGCCGGGTTCAATCACTAAATCGCACACCCACACTGAGATTCAAGTGCCAGTTTGAGATCAGCCAATCATGATTGTCAAGTTGCAGTCTTGATGCCACAGGTGGCCCAAGTTGATCCGTGGTTTTGTATATTAACACCCATTACCTAGCATGAGGGTGCAGAAAGTCAGAACATGGACTTCAACCAAGCCCAAAACAAGTCAGTCCCCCAGCAGCCGGGCAGAGCAAGCCTCCCTGCTAATGTCAGATACAGTCTTTGCTCCTCTGTACTCTGCAGTGAGCTCTGCAGAGAGGAGACCAAAACCAGGGCCTTTCTATCACCATTTCTGAACCAGCTTCCTGATGCTCAGAAGGACTGAATTAAGGACCAGAAGCCTCGGCATCGCCCGCTTCTTTCCCTACTACTGGGGAAGAACAGGGTGTCTGGGTTTAACTTAGTTCTATATTATTCACAAACTGCCTATTTGGGAGTCAAATCATGAGTACTTGACATCTGGTGGGCACGAGAAAAAAGGCATCAGTGATGCTCCAAGAAAATTACTGAAGTGGCCCTGAAGTCGAGAAAACCCTGTAGGAAGGAGGCAAAGCAGGGAGCCTGGATCATGATCCGTCCTGTGGGACACTGACCTGGGAGGAGCATATCAGATGTAGACATTCACTGTTCCTCTGCGTCCTGGCTGGTTCCTAACCAATTCGTGTTCCCAAAGGCATTTACTATTCCTTTCCTACATTTCAATGCTGCTGTGTGTTCTTAAGATAATTATCAAGTGTCCTGTTACACACACAGGCATCAATTAACACTGTACCACAACGGTTCAGTTTTCAAGTCCTTTTAATGTGGACAAAAGAATTCTAGTTTAAACACCCACAATCACCACCCCCCTCCAGCCCCCTCCCACTCAAAATAACCGCCTGAAATGTGCACCATTCTTGTTTACTAGGTGATGAGTGTAAGCCTATATATCATGAGAATGTTACCACAGAGGCCCATAGAAACCCTCTCACCTGTTCCAGGAATGTCTGTAAGAGGTTGGACTAAATGTCGCAGCTCAATGGACTGTCCCATACAGACGTGTTTGTGCTCACGGGTGTAGAAGCAGACTTCCTTGTTCTCCTGCTTGAACCAGATGTGGACCAGCAGGCTCTGGAGCCTTACTTTGGAGGTAGAAATGATATGGCAAAAACTCCACTAGCAGTGAGCTTAGGAAAGATATGAGCACCCTGCTCTGTGCCCAGAACCTTGACCCAACATCCTTCCAATTGTCTAATTCATTCCTACCTAAGAATCCAGGATGAAGGGGCCAAGGAAGGCCTAAGGAATGATTAACTCGTGAAGTCCTGCCAAAACAGACTAGTGTCTGGGGACTGGCTTGGCTAGGAATGCACCAAGATCTGAAACTGCAGTGAACACTGTATACAAGAGAGCAGGGAATTACTGGTTTCAGCCTGAAGCCTTCCAGGCGTACTTGCCCCTGTGCTTTGGGTCATGCCTTCAAAAATTCTGCTTGGCAAGAATCCCACTACTTAAAAGTCAGATGCCATCGAAATCAACACACACTCTGAAATCAAATAAAAATTGGAGGAAACCATGGATGTGTGAAGAAGCCAGATGGACTTATCAACAACCCGCTAAAGACCATGTTACGATCTGCCATAAGCAAGATCCACAGGACCCGTGTCAATATCACTGACTTATTTTAGACCAGATATCAGCATTCTTTGTACTCTGGCCTCCCTTCCCTCACACTGGGGCTCACCCTAGACAGGTCCTTGCCAGTCTGCTCACTTGCTTGCTGTGTTACTGGACAGGTTTCTCCTAACACTACTTCCTCGTCATCTGAAACTTCTTAAACAGTGCAGCTAAGGATTGAGTGCTCGCACTACAGCAGCTCAAGATCAAGTGCACTTTCAATGACAGAGTCCCCAATTCCTAAACCCTTTTCCAGGACAACTGTGGGGCTTATCCCCTGCCATACCATCACTAGCTTGAGTAACATTGAAGTGGCTTATCCCCTAAGATCTCATCAATCCCAAACATGCAACTTCTATGACTTCTGAATACCCAGCACAAATGTGTCCTTTGCATTTTAAGGAAATCTAAGCCACACTGCTTATCTAGACCTTTCATCTTTTATACCCACCTGTACTATCCAGCATAGATCTCTCGGAATATGGGGCTCATGTCTGTCTGCTGATCTATCTAGTGTCAGAAACTGCAGAAAGTTGGGAGAAAAAAAAAAAAGGATGCTTCACAGGGGACTTTTGAAGCTAACAGAGAAAGTGATAAGTTCAAAGAAGACCAGCAGTATGAGGGGTCATATTGGGCTTTCAGTTTGGGTCTAACTGCCTACATGTGAATCCAGATGCTGGCAGATCATAGCATTATCATATCATCCATGCCAGAACATTCACACAGATGACATGTTCACAGTGACTGAGTCTTTCTCCTCAGTGATCACACCTGATCCTTATAAGCAGAGACGGTATGAGGTGTGTGTGGGGGGGAGCATGGTCTTGTTGATAAGAAGAATGACATTCAGAAGGAACCGGACACAAGGAATTAGCAACAAAAGAAACTGCAAAAAAGCACTTCTTCAAGCACACTGTCCTAAACGTTGATTCAAACTTATAGCCTGTGTTTCTCAACAGAACTTGTAAAATTAGGAGAAAAGGAAAGACATTAAGCTTAACTTTCATTTTGGTGCACTTTAATATGTGGAACACCAAAGTTACACACACTGAACAGGACAGCCTTCTTCAGGGAAGCACACTGGATGAGTGACTGGACATGGCATATCCCACAGCCGTTAAGTGTGATAACCCTGCCATGGCAGGTGTTTAGGGGGAATGAGTGCAAACTGAGTGTGCTTTAAATAACCAACAGCCGAGTGTTGGAGTTCCCAAAGGGCCTGAGTACCAAGCTACACCTGACCTGTGGTTGTAACACCTGTTTAAAGGTGTATCTGTTCTAAGAATAAAAATACAGGTAGAACCCCTTTATTATAATTTCAAAGGCATCAAAATTGCTGTTGTCACCACATCCTTTGACACTAAGGCTTATTTTGACAGTGTACAAAGGAGGTGATCATTTTTAGGACACTCTAGGTCCAAAACACTCATGACACGGGGTGAGAAAGGGCCATTTATTCTGTGTTGTATGATTTGAATTTCTCACAAGGTATCATAATAAAATTCTGCTTGGATATTTGAGACTTGGGGTTTTTTTTTGAGTGGCTTGGAAAGAGGAGCTCCCAGCTTAGGAAGGGTATATATTAAATCAAGATTAGCAAATAACCCCAGAACAGGGGTCCCCAGAACAGGGGTCTCATCCTCCATGCTCCGCAGACTGCCTGTGAGCCCCCTTGATGAGGAGCTGTGGGACCCACCTTCCAGCCTTCTCATCGGGAGTGTGCAGATAAGCACTGGCTGTACCAGTTTCCAGGAGGTGGTCCTTGTGTCCTGAGACTGACCAAGAAAGGCAGAAACAATTCTGGAACCAGTGATTGCAGTCTGAGGGCTTCTCAAGCTGTTTCCACGTTCTTAAAACTTGCCCAGACACAAAGGTTTTGATTAGCCTGAGCCCCTCTCCCCCAAACTCTACCCCATTCTTTGTTATTCAATCAAAAGTATTCATTCATCTGATGAAGAGGCCCCTGTTAGTCTGCCATGTCCCAGGTGTCAGGGACCAGAGTACAGAATGTCACTGAGTATTATGTCAGAGGCTGAGAAATGTGGCTTGAGAAGTATACTGTGAGATGATCTCTCTCTGGCCCAAAGTAAGACAGTTTTCAGACAAAGCAATAACAACAAAATCAGAAATGGGGCAAACTCTCATCTCCTTCCTGGTCTCAAAACCCTGTATTTCTTCAGTCATTATAGAGGCTGATAGGAACATAGTTCCATTTCCGCTGGAGCTCAGAGAACCTGACTACTATGGGTAGATTTATGACAATTGGGTGGTCCTAAGAGTCACTGAAAATAATGCCTGCTTCTGTAATTTTCATTCAAACATAATCTGCGAGCAAATTGTGAGCAAAGTACAGGGACCTGGCAGTTAGGACATCCCAACAGCCTCGTTCTGTAGGATGGACCTCACTGATATGCTCTGACATGTCACAAGAGCTGGGTGAGCCCAATGAATAAGAGGCAAATACAACTAAGACTGGAAATCTAAACTGGTATGTATTTTGAATAACCAAATAAATATTAAGCTTTCCCCTCCCCAACACAGGAGTTCTTTAACTTCCCACCACCCCAAGAAAACATGAAACCGCCAACATACTCTTCTATGCAAAAGCCACAGTTGTAGTTCACGGACAGAAAGGTGAAGGGCCCTCAGAGCTGTAGCACCAGAAGGAGAAAGAACGCAGGCCATGGCTTTGTTTGGAATCACCAGGCTCCACAACCCATCACTTGCCTTCTCACCAGTAGCTTTTTAAGATTGCCAAACAGTCTCAGTGTGTCTTGATAATGCTTCTATTAAAATAAGTTCCTATGGATGAAAAGAGGGACCAAGCTGTTGCTAAAATGTCTTGAAGTCTCTCTTCTCAGGAAACAAGAGCAGCGGGTGTGTTGTACTTGCTGGTTGGACTCCCGTGGAAACGCTGCCCCTACATCCCTAACCACCTATAGGTCTTAATCTTTTGCCTTTGAATGAGGAGACTAATTTAGCATTTTTGTTAGCTTAAATCTATGTTTTGGTTTTTCTCCCCTCATTCTCTGTGTGTGTGTGAAGGGGGGGGGGGGAGGGAGGGAGGGAGGGAGGGAGGGAAGGAGGGAGGGAGGGAGAGAGAATGAGAAAAGTACTGGCTTTTGGCCCAAAGTACACACATTTTGACTGAACCCAAGTGACCATCAAATTGTCAACCCAAAGAAAGAACCATAAGTTGTCTGTGTGACTTTATGGCATCTTCTACAATTGCAACTTGTTTCCTTCCTTGGGCAGCTTGCTCGGGACGCTGCTTCCGGCTCTTACAAACACCCACTCAGTTGCTTTCCTTTTGGTCTTGCTTCCACAGGAAGCAGATACTTGGCAAACCTGCAAGAGAGGCTGATCAGCTGTGGAAGTTCTGTACTGAGCCCTGTTTCTGGGAGAGTCGCAGGAGCTCCTCCCGGATCGCTTTGATGAGGGAGGCAGAGGAGTGGCCGGGCTGGAGGTCCTCTGTGGAGCTGGTGGGGTAACCCAGCCCAGGGCCCTGCAGCCCTCGGTGGGTGAGGTTCCCGGGAGGGGCTGAGGGTTCCCTGCCCGAAGTCCTTGGCACCTGAAACAGCGGTGAAGAAGAATACTCTTGATGTCCAAGCATGTGGGTCTGAAAGACATAGTAAACATCATTACACTTTCCCTGTGAGAACAAGAGAGAAAAGCAAACTGACACTGGCCTGGGGACGCCAACCTGCCCTCCACCCATCCCCCACCAAATCCCTAAGCTCTCCATCGTGGCCCCTGATTCCCAAGTCCCTGTACTGGATGTAGAGCGAGCGGGTGCAGACAGGAGTTGCTCCCAGGGCTTCTGATTCACAGACAGGGAGTGAATGGGAGCTGGAAAGGAAAAGGGGGAGCACAGGTGCTGATATTCCATGGTTGAGGTGGATAAGGAGCCACTGGCAAAGGGCATAATGAGAACCCATGCTTCCATTCTGGCGCCCAGGGAGTGTTCCTACGAACATACCAGTACCTCAGGACCAAAACCGGTCACAAAGTCATTTCTATCTTTTCTGTTTTTGGGTCAGAGTGAACTTCTCCTTAGAACTCATCCCTCTCCTACCTTTGTTCTCAACTGCTGGGGTCACAGGTGAGTCCCTCCACGCTCACCCTCATTTTCTGCCTTATCATGCAGTTTTTAGAGCCTTTTGAAAAAGTTGGCTATGTTTACTAATTCTTCCGATAGTAGCAGACTATCAATTAATATGCATTATTTTGGCAAGAATGATTACATTTTTTCAGTGATTTTTTTTCTTTTTCTTTTTTGTAAAAAAAGATCTCAGATCAGTGAACTAAATCAGTGTACGGTTTAGTGCGTTGAATCATAGGTCAGTGCACTAAATTATAGGTCAATCACATACAGGTTTTTACTCAGTGTGCAGGTCGGTAATCAGCATTCTTAATGTGAGGCAAACATGGCCTCCTGGCCCTGACTATTTTTATATTTCCCCACACAGAGATGAAGAAATACTTCCAGTGAATGTACTTATCGCAAAACCATCCTGGATGGTGGTTAAGGTAGGCATGCCATCAGCAAGCCGATAAGGATACAGAAAAGGCTACGACCATGAAAAGCTACCGTGATCACACCAAAGAAGTAGTCTGGATTTTACTCAGATCCACGACTTCAAACCTGCAACCTGCCTCCAGGAAAATCACAGCCATTCACCAAGTGGAAGGGGGTCTACCAAAGTGTAAGCACAAATAAGCAGGAGGAGTTTGGAAGGTGGACATGTTTAGCATAGGTTTTAAGGGGAGTGTCAAACCAGAAGCACTTGTGTGAGCTCTAGCTGACACCCAAGTCCCTGATACTCACAGCTTCTCTTCGCCCTGCCTCCTCCTCCCCATACACAGGCCAGCCTGGTCCCCCATACTGGCTGCTTCTGCCTGGAGGAATTTCCACTGGCTGGGCCCCAATTCTGCTTGCGATTCCCACCTGTGTTAGGTGCTGGATCTGAGAGCCTGGAAGGAAGACAAGAGTGAGCAGGTCAGCGTCTATAGCGCACCCAGAGGGAGGCTGCCAAGGACAGTTTCAGCCTGACCAAGGGCTCCTTCGAGGATAGGGAAACACAGGTATTTTTCAAACTCTGCTGATCCTGAACATCTCCAGAAGTGCATTTCCTAAGAGCTGTTTTCCTGCACCCCAACACGATGCTGACGCTAGGCTCCTAACTTCCCACTGCTGACGTCAGATGTCTGGGGATGAAGGATCACAGAAGGTATCTTGAAAGGAGCAAAATGTTTTGGGACTGTAAAGAAGCTGAAGCCGAGGTCCTTCCTGCTTGTAGCTTTGACGTTCACAAGAACCTGAATGTATGATGTGCTTTTTCTTAAAAAGCTGATAATAAAATTATTTAAATTCATAATATTAAAAGTACACTACATGTTTCCACAACCGCCATAGCACAAGTAACCTCACTCACTAGCTTACAGGCAAGAAGCAGTAAAGACAGGCTCCCGGGCTAATTCTCCACATCCAGACATTAGCTTGGGTGTGACTATAAAAGCCAGTGTCCCTGTCTTTCTCTTATCAGCCTTTGGCACCCGGAAATACTCGGAAATACTCGTACGTTGCAATCAAGGAAAAAAAAACATGAAAGATCTTTATTTCTTGGTGATGCTAAGGACTGAGTCCAGGATCTTGTATCTGTTAGACAAGTGCTCTACCAGTGAGATACAGCCCAGCTCATACAACTTGATCTGAGTGCTGTAAAATACAGTATACAGTTTCAAGCACTCCTAGAACCATCAAGCTTACCCATGGTACAGGCGCTCATTTTTATGCTATCCAGTTACCCTCACCTAACAACTACATTTTAAATGGAACTCTCCAATGGTCATATTTGGACATAAGGCAATAATTGATGGTCAGGTTTAAAAAAAAAAAGTCTGAGCCTCAGCCAGGTCAATGAGCTCCACATGAGCCCCTATCTGCAACCAGAAACACTACAGCATGATCATCCACCAATGTCGGCACTGTCTACTCCACAGACGCAGGTGGAGCACATCTTTAGAGGTTACAGATGTGGCCCAGGAAGGGATTAAAGCATGCCTTTCATGTTAAACCACACAGTGGCTGAAATCATAATGTAGCCCTGACTTTGAATGCTTCTTTGATCCCTTAAACAAAGCAGCACAGGCTTCCAGCTGACTCAGAGCGTGGCAGATCCCCAACCACTGACAAGCCTTGTGTCCTCAGAGGTTGGCGCTTGCCCCTGCTGGGCATCAGCTCCACACATCTTCAGTCACCACAGGAGCTTACTTCAAGAAACAGAAGATAGAAAGTAGATCAAGCAGCAAACATGTAGGGGGCAACTGGAAGATCTTAAATCATTTCAAGTAGTCCTTGGTCTCTTTATTTTAAATGGCTGCACATGGCTATAATGGTGGCACACAGCTATAATCCGGGCACTCGGGAGGCAGAGGCAGGAGGATCTCTGTGAGTTTAAGGGGCAGTTTGATCTACATGGTGAGATCCAGAAGTAAAGTAAACATGAATAAACAAGTTCACAAGTTACTCACTGGGCATCCAGGGAGATGACTTTCCCTTTCTTCTTCCTACTCTGAATAATGGTGTACTAAACATCTTGGAGCATGTCATTTCCCCTTCATATATTTAGACCCGGGAGCAGGGAGACCGCATATTCCAGGAACAAAAATTTGCCAAATCAAAAGCTCACAGGTCCTACTTCTAAAGATCCCCAAAGCTCTTCCTACAGGACTCTGCTTCCTAACGTGTCCCAGATGCCCCACACTTTTACCACCTTATCTTCCCCACCAAGATGAACTGGAATCCTCAAAGTGGGCAGAAGCAAGGCCTGCCTTCCTCAAGTTGCTTGTGACTAGCAGTAAGAACAGTAATACCGCCACCAGCAGCCATAATCCAATCCAACATTCACAATGGCAGCTGATGCGTGTTAATGTGGGCGATACATCAAGTGTCTGGGGTACTGTATACTTGTCATCCTGTTAAATGCGCCAAACAACCTAGGAGCTCAGTGCCAGACACATTTTCTATTTTTATTTTATTTTTTTTTTATTACTACAGGGCTTGCTTATCTGTGTAGCCCTGGCTGGCCTCGAACTCACAGAGATCATCCAAGTGCTGAATTAAAGGCATGCACTATTACTGCAAATCAGCACCTTGTTATAAAAGTAATTTTATTATTGTTCTTATCAAGTGTAATCTATACGTCTCTATGTCTCTAGTCATTTTTTAAATTAGGCTACCTCCCTACTTCTTTTACATGGTAAACACACGCACACACACATACACATGCACACACAACACACACAAAAATACCCCTACACCTTTGTGAATTATTTCTTCCTGCTCTCTGCTTATGTCTTCTGAAGGTTCCCTACTTGTCAATTTTTATGATTGATTCTCTACAATAAGGCTCTTTCTCATAATATCTTGCAAATCTTTCTTTTGTTTATCTTTTGAGATAGGGTCTCTCTATGGAGCGCTGGCTGTTCTGGAATTCACTATGTAAACTAGATTGATCTTAAACTCACAGAGATCTGCCTGCCTCTGACTTTTAAGGACTGGAATTAAAGATGTAGGATACCACACCTGCTTCTGTTAATTTTTAAAAGCCCATTTCATAACCTGTTGTTAAGAAAAGGTCTCGTTTACCCCGGGCTGGCCTTGAATTGGTCCTCTGCCTCCACCTTCCCAGTGTAGTGCAGAGACTACTGTCGTGTGTGATCTGAGCTACATCCCCAGCCCTACCTGTGATAATATTTTAGAACTGAAAAGCAATTCTAGAAGCTGGAGATGGCTCACAGTCAAGAGCACTCATCACTCTTACAGAAAACTTGGGTTCAGTTCCCAGCACCCACAAGGTGACTCACAACCCCACATAGTTCCAATTTCAAAAGACCCAACACCCTCTTCTGGCCTCCCAAATCACTGAACACATGTGCACAGACAGACAGGCAAACACCTATACACATAAAATAAAAATGAATAAATCTTTAAAAAAATTCTTCTAATAGATATTAACTGATGTGGGATGTCTTTCTGTATGCTGGGAATACACTTTATTACCATTTGCTAATAAAGATGTTGTTTTGGCCTATGGCAAAGCAGCTTAGAGGCGAGTGGGAATCCATTCAGAGATAAAGATGGAAAAGGGCAGAGTCAGAGAGACCCTTGCAGGCTGCCGCCCAAAAGCCACAGTGCTACATGGCAGTACGTAGATTAATAGAAATGGGTTGAGTTAAATTGTAAGAGCTAGTTGATAATGAGCCTGAGCAACAAACCAAACAGTTTGCAATTAATATAAGCCTCTGAATAATTATTTTATAAGCGACTGCAGGACTGTGGGTGGGAGAGATTTATTCAGACCTTGGCCGAATGGGTCAGGAAACTTTTGACTACAAATATCATTTTCCATTATATACGTTTACACAATTTCCAGCTGGGCAGTGATGGCATATACCTTTAATCTCAGCATGTGGAAGGCAGAGGCAGATGGATCTCTGTGAGTTTGGGGGCCAGCTTGGTCTACAGAGCTAGGACAGCCAGGGTGGTTACACAGGGAGACCCTATCTCAGGAAAAACTTTTTTTTTTTTTTTTTTTTTTTAAACACAAACTCATCTCTTGTTAGAAATTATCAGAAGACATTTGATATAACTCTGATGTTTGTGGTTTTTTAAATTAAAAATAAATGCATCTGAATTTGGCTAGTGCAGTAAGGCCCAGATATATAACTAATAAGAGGTCTGGGGCTCTTGGCAAAGAACAGAACCTGGAAAGTAGGAAATCTCACAGTGCATCAGGATTCATTGTTCTGTGGATTACACACAATGCGAAATACAAGAATCTTCTATAATAACACAATAGATATCTAGTGTTGTGGTTTGAAAAGGAATGGCCTCATAGGCCCATAGGGAGTGGCACTATCAGGAGGTGTGGCCTTGTAGGAAGAAGTGTGTTACTGGAGGTGGGCTTTGGGGTTTCAAATGCTCAAGCCAGGCCCAGTATGTATCTCTCTCTTCCTGCAGCCTGTCAATCCAGATGTAGAACGCTCAACTACCTCTCCAGCATCAGGTCTGCCTGTACACTGCCATGATGACGATGGACTAAGCCTCTGGAGCATACGACAGCCCCGATGAAATGTTTTCATTTGTAAGGAACTATGCCATGACCATGGTGTTTCTTCATGGCAACAGCACTTTGACTAAGTCTAACAATCATTGAAAATTGGGATGATGACATCATCAAGTGTATATATGACATCATAGAAGTGTATATATATTCTGCAGAGAGAAGCTTCACAGAGGAGGGGGAGGGAATGGCTAGGGAGGGCAACAGAGAGAATGGGCTTAAGCCACGGAACAAAATATACAAGAAATGGGCTGAGTCTGGGAAGGGTCATAATCTCAAGCAGCAGATGCTGGAAACGGCACATTCCCAAACATCTCTGAGCAGAGGCTCTTCATGAGCTGGAAAGCTATGGAATGAGGCAGTGATCTAGGGAAGCAAAAGGCCGAAGCTTCGGGAAACAGCTGGCTGCTAGAGTGAACCCCAGCACTGCTGTGGTGACTGCTGTTTGCCCACCACTGAAACCCTAAAGGGCCTCACAGCTTACACCTCTGGCAGGCCAACAAGGAGATGATCATAAAGTATAGATTCAGAGGATCATATAGTGTACTTGGAGGGTGTGGGAGATTGCTCAGCAGGTAAAGGCCCTTGGCATGTTAAGTCTGACCACTTGACCTGGATTCCCAGGATCTATCTAAAAAGCCAGATAGGGCAACACACATCTGTAATCCCAGCATTCTTAGGGAGAGAGACAAGAGCTAGTGGGCCAGTCACTGTACCCACCTGTGGTGCCCCCAACAGGCCGAGGCCGGGCCACTGACGGCATCTCCTCAGGGTAGATCCCTCGGGCAGCAAATGGAGCTTCAGCTGATGACTGTGGCTGTGGCGGCTCAGGGGGGACCAACTCTGAAGACGGCAGCAACCCTGGACCAAAGCTAGATCTGCTGGGAGAGCACAGCACAGTCATAACCCTTTACCTGGCTCTGGGATTTTATTGGGCTAGCGCCCCCTACAGGTTTAAGACAGCTCCATGTAATTCGCTAGCGAATACAGGAAATTCTCTTGCTCCCAAGGACTGCAGCTTTCCTGTTAGTTCAGGGCTCTACCTCCGTACTAACTCTGAAAGATTGCCGTGAGAAGAAAGGCAATAAAGGGAAGAAGAGGGGAAGGAAGGGTAGAGGAGAGGGATGCGTGTGATGGGAGCCTCGCTTTTCAGCCTGGCTTCCCACGCTGCACCCCAGAAAGATGCGACCCAGACATGAGTTGCTTGATGCTTGTTTAAGGTTTTTGTTTTCAAAAGAAAAAGTCCATAGACAATCTCTCTTGTCCATCAAGACTGAAAACCAGTTTAAGAAAGTGCTCTCAAACTTTTTTTTAACGTTCTAAATCTCTTTAAACTTAGATTTAAAAAAAAAAAAAAACATTATTGGAGGATCCTAAGAGCTTTTATGTGGATTTTATCCATAAATATTAACTTTATTGTAAGCTAAAGCTAAGAACATTTAAGGACACTTTAAAAATCTATTAAAAACACAAGTCCATTACACGCTGGCATAACAATCCTCATGAACTCAACCTCCCTGTCCAACTGTCCCCCAATTAGTGGGATAATGCCTTAGATTTGACTCAAACGCCCTTCACAGAGGAGATCTAGATTCTCACACATTTTTCATTATCTAGAGAGTACTTTATTAGTTTCTGTAATCAAACTGTATAGATAAGACTTTACATATTTAATACCATGATTCCTTCCTGTACAAATGAAAAAAGTTTTTAATATTTCAAGACCAACATGAATGTTGGTTTTTGTACAATGTCAAGTGAACATGGTAAGCTGGGGATACTCTTTCTTCCCCTCAATGTTGACAACACAGCTCAAGTTTCCAAAAATCCAAGTTATATAAACGCACATGTATATTTATAGTTATATAAAAGACTACTAATAGCAGTATTTATGCATCAGAGGCCATTCTTAGAGGAAGAAAGGGGATGCTAACTATTTCAGGTCATCATTTCACATCGTTTGATACCACACCAAAACTGGGATCTGACACAGGACTCTGAAGAAACATCCCACGCTCTGTTTCATTAAAACCCACCGCTCAGGCTTATGATATCTGTCATTTGGGAAATGCAAATTATAAGGAGTCTACAGATATAAACAGACTTAATTTCACGATAGTAAAATAAACTCAATTGAGCTCATTTAGAAAAGCCTGTAGGTGCTCGGACACTGTCAAATTCACAATTGCAGATACAAGTTAATACATACCCAGGACTAGAGAGATGGCTCAGCAGTTAAGAGCACTGGCTGCTTTTCCAGAGGATCTGGATTCTATTCCCAGCACCCACATGGCAGCTCACCACTGTCTGTAACTCCAGTTCCAAGGAATCTGACACCCCCACACAGACATATATGCAGGCAAAACACCAATGTACATAAAATAAAAATGAACTATTAAAAAATGCCTAATTTTCACGTGAATAGGCAGAATAGAATTCCTCTCCCTGGATATGTTTATTACTATTTGATTTTAAAACTTTTTTTTAAAGATTTACTTAATTTCACATATATGAGTGTTTTGCCTACATTTATGTATGTGTACCATGTGCAAACCTGGTTCCCTTGGAGGCCATTGGGTCCCCTAAAACTGGAGTTACAGATGATTGTCAGTCACCATGTAGGAATCCTGATGCTTTGCAAAAACAGTGATGCTTTTAATTGTAGAGCCATCTTTCCAGCCCCCTTACTACCTGATTTTTTATAACCTCTTGCTCATAAATATTTTCAACTCCAGTGAATTCTACTCAGCAAGTCTACTGAGAAGGCTCAGAGCTTACTGCGAAGACAGTCATCTATGTTCTGTTTGCTAAGAGTCTTAGCACAAATGGATGTTCTTTCATCAAATGCTATACCTACTGAAATGGCTTCTTCCCTTTGAGAGAATATATTACACAGCTTGTTTTTAACATGCTAAATAATCCTTATGTTGCTAAAATCAGTCCAAATTGGTTGTAATATGATATCCTTTTTATATATTTCTGCATGTTTGTAAATATTTGGCTTCATATTCTTTCTACCTTTGTTCATGAGTAAAACTGCCCGTATTTCCATTTTTGCAAGGTCCTGTTCTTCTAATTCACCCTTTCCTGGCTCTTATCTCCCTTCCACATCTAACATACGGTAGCAAAATGTAAACTTCAAAATCGTGTGTGTGTGTGTGTGTGTGTGTGTGTGTGTGTGTGTGTGTGTGTATTGCGCGTGTGAGCGTGCACGTGTGTATATATGTGTATGTGTGTGTGCATGCTTGTGTACGTGTGAGTATGTGTGTGTGTGTGTGTATAGAGCCTGTGTGCCTGCGTGTGTATATGCATACAGCTATGTGTGAACATGTGCTATGGTGCAAATGAGTTCAGAGGGTGGCTTGCTGGAGTCGGTTCTTTTCCTTCTCCTGTGTGAGTCCCTGTGACTGCACTCAGGTCATTGGGCTTGGTGGCAAGCACCTTTATTCACAGAGCCATCTTGCCTGCCCATTTGCTAATACTTGTGCAGTAAGCACCTTTTCCCACTGAGTAATCTCCCAAGTTCCAACAGTTACCTCTTCTCATTAGATCAAGAAAATACACAACCCAGGGTCTGGTAAATGTTCAAATTAACCCATTACAAAATAAGAGTCTGTAAAATTGGGGGGAGGGGAAGAAGCCAGGATAGGATTTCTTCTGGAAATCTTACCTCGGTAATGGGCCTGATGGGGGAGTCATCCCATAGTCTTCATATCTCTAGGGGAAATTGAAAATAACACACAAATAAACATTTAGCATTTGTTAGAAAATGACAATATCAGGCTTACAAAATTAGATCAGCTTTCGGGAACATTATTATTGTTATGCTGTTATCGGGGAGTGTTTCACTATGCTGCCTTACTAGCCTGAACCTTACTATGTAGAACAGGCTAGTCCTAAACTCAAGAGATCTGCCCGCCTCTGCTTCCTGAGTGCTGGGATTAAGAGAATGTACCTAGCAAGAACTGTTTTGGTTTTGTTTGTGGCTTTTGTTTTATTTTATTTTAAGATGTGGTCTCTCTACACAGCCCTGGATGTCCTGGAATTCACTATTTAGACCAGGCTAGCCTCAAACTTACAGAAATCCACCTGTCTCTACCATCAGAGTACTGAGATGCCCAGAAAGAATTGTTTTCTTATTAAAACTTAGCGTGCTACTAGGATCCTCCATCAGCAAACAATGATGCACGTTTTTTAGTTGACTGACTTATTCATAATTTTATTTTTTTTACTTTTGTATAAGGGTGTCTTGCCTCTATGTACATCTGTGCACCACATGTGTGCAGTGTCAGCAGGGCCAGAAGGCACTGGACCCTAGAGCTGGAGTTACAGATAGTTGTGAGCCACCCACCATGTATAGATGACAGACTGTCTCCATCCTGTAAGCTGAATCATCACACTACTGATTGTTTTCTGCACTGCGAAGGCTTTCCATTTCATGCCAAGCCTTGGATTATTCTGTATACTATTAGAGCCAACTTTTTAAATTAAAAATTTTAAACTGTGTAAATAAAGCTGCTATGATATAAAGGCTTCTGATGGAAATAAAATGCCTTCATTTCTTCTGGGTAAGAATTTAGCAAATGAATGTCTGGTTCATCTAATCAGTTTATCATGAACACATTAAGAGTCTGCCTGGCTGTAGATACAGTGTTAAAGAGTATTTGCATGCCTGGTGTGAACAGAGGCTTTTATTTAATGCCCACCATTGTCAGATCTATTAGCAGTCTGGGCTCAGGACAGACCAATGGCTGATCACAGGCCTGTCACGTGACTCAAGCACAATTCCTGGCAATAAGATAAGGCAACTGCCAAACTGCTTGTCTTCTTCTTTTTAATTGGACAACATTACAAATAAGTGTTCCTCTCTCCCTACATCTACTCCAGCATTTATGTACATCTGTCCATCCTCCCTCCCTCCCTCCCTTCTTTCCTCCATTTCAGACAGGGTCTCACTATGTTGACTCAGCTAGCTTGAATTTATACAGATCTTCCTGCCTCTGTTGAGAATAAAGGCATGGGCCACACATATCTGATTATCTAAATACAGATCCTTTTTCTCATGTGTTTTGAAGTAGTTTAATATTTATTATTAGAAAGCTATGTTTAATAGTAAAAAGAGTAACAACTAGATAGAATGGTATTTCCCCACATGGTAGCAGCTGGCCACACTGAGGAGCCCCGAATCTCTTGCCTTGAAGGAAATAATCTATGGTGAAAAGAATCACACCAACCTCAGAGATAAAAATTCTATACATATAGATATATATGTATACACACACATATATGAAGTGACAGACAAGACACTGCCAGGATTATTGTAACCTATTAGCTTCTCTCTGGAGTTAGCAGGTCACAATTTTTTTTAGTGCAATCATTTCATTTGAAACTGGTGAAAAGCAGTATGAGTCTCCTTTCCTTGAGTTTAACTTGTATATCCTCTCTCAAAGAGAATCTGGGGCAGGGGGATGGCTCAGTCAGTAAATTGCTTGCTGCCCAGGTTTGAGGACCCTGAGCTGTGACCCCAACACACATCATAATCCAGACATGTGACGGCATGCACTTATGATCTCAGTGCTGGGGAAGTAGTAACAGGAGAAGCCCCCTTAGGCTTACTCAGCCGGCCTCCATGAACTGATAAGCCTGAGAGAAAGATCCACCCACCTCAACAAAACAGACAGCTCCTATGAACAGCACCTAAGACTGGCTTCTACTTGCATGTGCATCCACATGTACCTACAAGGGAACAGGCACCAACCCATCTTCCTACCCCGCATATACACCCATACTCACATACAATTTGAAAAAACACACGATGTAATAAGTATGCACGACAACAATGGAGGCATTTGGGAAGTTGACATTTGTGAATGGTTGTCCTCATCTATGCCTGGGTTTGTGCCTCTGTCTTCCTAGCCTTGGGGGCATCTCCAGAACCAGGTGGTCCAAGAACAAGTTAAACAATCTGAGTAGTTTCTATCCTGATCCTTTTACAGAATCAACAAGAACACGCCCTGACAATGCATCTCCCCTTCATGACCCTGTGAGGAAGCTGGAAGATGCTTCCTGCATCATCACTCCCATCCCTCCTGCAAGAAAGGATGTTTCCAACACCAAGGATTAATTGTAGTAGAAGATAAAAACTAAGACCTACCAACCAGCTTTAAATCAAATGCAGCCAGTGTTTCAGGCCTCAAGCAAGACAGTAACCAAATCTCAAGCATGGTACCTAGAAGAGAATTCCAAGAGACCAGTACTTACACTGCAGGGGTTGTTAGCTGTCTGGGCTGGACTGTAGAAAGACCCCCACTGCGTGGCTCGCCTTTCTTCCCTGGAAGGGGTACTATTCACAGGCAGGCTGGCTGGCACCCCAGGACCTGCTCCCACAGCATTGGTAGGCTGGCTGCTGGGAGCCACAAGGGCAAAGGCATCATCCAGGAGTGAGTGCATGGTCTGGCGTGCCTCCTCGATGGACGGCTGGGGTGGGATGTACTGAGAGGTTGAGAAGGGCAAGCCTGGATACCTGCTCAGCTCAGCAGAGGACGGCGTCTGCACATCAGCAGGGAGGTCAGGATCAGACTGTGGGAGGCAAGGAAGAGAATGACAGATGTGCTTCTGTGAGGAGGTGGAGGCAGAGTGTAAAAAAATTCTGGCACTAAGTGGAATTTAACAACGGTCCTGCCATGCGGGAAAGGGAATGTCCTAACAATCAAAAAATCATAGATATAATATGTATCACATTTTGTGGGAGACAAAGACTCAGTTGGAGAAAAACCAAGTGAGAATATTTAACTTCTTTTCTATAAAACTCGACTATGTGGGGGTTGGAGAGATGGCTCAGAGGTTAAGAGCACTGGTTGCTCTTCCAGAAGCCCTGAGTTCAATTCCAAACAACCACATGGTGGCTCACAGCCATCTATAATGAGATCTGGTGCCCTCTTCTGGCCTTCAAGGACACATGCAGGCAGAACACTGTATAACAAATAAATTTTAAAAATTAATGTCTTAAAAGAAAAAAAAACAAACTCAACTATGTGAAATGGATTTTGGATCCTGGAGGTAGACATCTTCCTGAGAGCCTAAGAAGCCATAATTAACACCTCAAAGTGTGAAGACCACACAAAACCAATCAACTTTCCATGGATGTAAAAACCAAATGGCAGAGCAGACTATCAACAGTCAGAAGACACCATGTCTGTGTATAAGTAATTCAAACAACAGTTCAAAAACTGCTTACCATAGTAAATAGAGAAAAATATTCAGAAATTATGTTTCTAAAATGGAAGTATCTGAGTCATTAAAAAAAAAAAAAGTTTAATATCCTGTAGCAAGAATCAGAGAAATGGCAGCTTTTTTCTTTTCTTTTCAACTTTCTTCTTTTTCATTTTATTTATTAAGACAGGGTCTTACTATGTAGCCCTGACTGGCACTTCCCATGCAAACCAAGCTGACCTTGAATTCAGAGATTTATCTGTCTTTGCCTCTGTAGCACTTAAAGGCATGTACCACCATAACCAGCTCAAGATTTATTTTATTTTATATCATATGTGCACACACATATGTATGTGCACAAGAGTATACATGTGCATGCATGCACAGAATACTGAGCTCCCAGTGGAAGGCGCTCACCTACACTCCAGAGCCCCAGCACTCTAGACCCTTCCCATCTCATCCTCTATGGTAATACTTTAAAGGAGACAGAGACAGTTTAACTTTTAGAGCAGGACAGCCAGGCTCTGAGGCTGCGAAGGGTGGTTCATTTAGGTTTCCCATGGCATGGGAATCCTACTAGAAAGCCAAAAGGAGAGCCATGAAGTCAGAACTTCCCACTCCCCTGTCTTCTCACTGCCTCTTCATGTCTCAGAACCTGAAAGTCAAGAGTCCATTTCCCACATCCCACCATCTAGCACAGTGCTTCACAATGAGACAGAACTCAACAAATGAAAACCTGAGGGCCACAAAGTAAGACTTCCTATGGTGCTTGCTTGTGTTGGAATTTAAATTCTACTCTCTTGAATTCTGGTCTGCTCATCCTGTTCTGATTCAGTGCTGTTTCACGCAGACAGGAACAAACATCAACTCGCCCCAGGTAGGGCATGAAACCCGGATTCTACTCAAGTGTAGCCAACGACGTTCACTGGAGTGACTTACAGGAGAAGGTGAGACTTAAAGAGGAACTGGAAACTGACAAGGCTGCATCATCAACCTGCCTCCTGGCAATTATTAACCCTTATACGTTCTTCAGAAGGGAGGAGCTTTAGGTTCCTGAGCCTCCTCAAGAGCCTCGTCTGTCTGCCCCAGGGTAACCACAGGGCTGGATCTCAGAACAGCTGTGCCTGTTTTACAACAGATTCTTCAGTCGTATACATGCCTTACCGTGGCTTTTTTTCAATCCTTGGTGGGCTCCTAAAAGAGCAACCTCACATCCTGGTTTGGCTTGGGCCGGCTGTCCTGGTTTCATCATTAATAGTACCTCCTTTCTCTTCCAAGAGCATCTGGTTTGGACACTAACTGATGTTAGGGGGTCAACACACTTGTAGTGTTTTGTTCCATTGTTGATTTAATGAGATAGGATCTCTCTACCTCCAAACTCCTGGGCTCAAGAAACTGCCTGGCCGCAGCTGGAACTATGGATAGACACCAGCAGGCCAAGGGCCAACAAAAACTTTTAGTTAAGAGCCAGACAATAAATATTTTAGGTTCTGCAAGTCATAAAAGTCTGTCACAACTCAACACAAAAAAGCAGCCAAAGACAGCATTCAAGCAAGGGTGTGGCTACCTTATAAAAAGGCCAGTGTTGACCAAACCAGCATAAGGCTGGCTGTGGCCCAAGGGCAGAGGTCTTCCAGGCCCAAACTACAGTGCAGGCTGACTATGAGGGTTTGAGGAATTTGAAGGACAGCCTTCAAGGAGAAGTTATTTTGACAGAAAAAGTGGGAAATTTCAGATAATTTATAACTGTGTAGCACACATGTGGTCTTGAAGGTAAAAATCTAGCTAGGAAAAGGTAAATTCTGAGAAAAGCATCATTTGTAAAACACACATCACAGTATTTCAGGCATAGTCAAAAGCTGAGTACGTCTGGGGAGGACTTTTTCAGCAGGGACTCTTTGGAAGAGCAGCCCTGGAGACAAAGTCCAAGGAGGTTCTAGGAAGGCTCTTCCCATCAGCTCTTGGAGAATCTCGGCACTTCCTGTGAAAGATGAAAATGAAAAACCAAAGGAAGGTCCAAGACAGGTACAGCGGTATCTGCCTGGAGTCCCAGCTTTCAGAGGTTTTGAACCAGGATTTTGAAGCTAGCCTGAGCAACACAGCAAAATTTATTTTCCCCTAAATTAAGTTAAATCCAAAAGGAGATCCAGGACAGCACAGGGATCTGACATATGGTCATCAATAAAAACGGATGATGAGTAAAGGGGTCATCCCTACACAAAAGTCAGCGTGGATGGGAATCGGGGGCTGGAAAACAAGGATCTCCTGCAGGCTCCCTAAGAAGGATGGAGGATGAGCCCAGGCTGGCCAGGAAAGACCGTGCGGGGAGGGAAAGGAATGTTGTTTCTTCTTCTATGACTAGTTCCACAAAAGTACCAGGTGACCAGGTGACTACATATATGGAAGGCCTTCAAAGACAGATCCTCCAGACTGAGCATGACACCACCAGCTCTTGGATGCACACTTCCCAAATGCTCCAGCGGGACAGGAATACCTATCTGCTGCAGAAAAAGCTGGTGTGTGGTGGGGTGTGTGAAGGGGATTCCTGTCCAGTCAGGGAACACTGCATTCAGAGAGAGGAAGAGAAACTACTTGATTCCTTCGTTCTGTGGTGGCGTCTATAACTAGCAGCTCTAGCTCACGAGAACCCTCACATGAGTGGGTATAAAGGTCACAGTCAGGCTTCAGAGCACATTAAATTTGCAAAGAAGAACCTGTTTTTTTCCAGATGATCACGATGGCATTACACCATAGCCCCATGTCAGTACAGTGTTTGGCACATTTGTATACACATTCTTGATGTGGGAATGCCTTTCTGTATGCTGTGAATATCAATCTTTAAATAAAGGAGCTGTTTTGGGCCATGACAGGCACCATAGAAGAAGTAGGAAGAGAAATCAGAGCTTAGGTAGGAGAAGCAGGGCGGAGTGAGGCAGATCGAGCAAGCCTCCTCCCAAGGAGCAACATGTAAGGAACACAGGTGAGCCACGGGCCACGTGGCAGACAGCTTAACAGAAATGGGTTGATTTAAGATGTAAGAGCTAGCTAGCAATGTGCCTGAGCCACAGGCCAAACAACATAAAGTTAATAAAAGCGTCTGAGTCATTTCTGGGGGCCCGAGCAGCAACAGCACCCGGCTAAGGGGTCTGGTGTGCAGGTCTGTGGGTCTGGGCCTCTTGTTGCCCAGGACCAAAAAACCCTACCATTGCTACACATTCTGAACAGTTTTCCACGTTAGTTACTTGTCATTTAGGGAGGAAAAGATGATAACTTAAATGACTTAAGGGCTCCAGGGCAATTGTGTCCATCACAACACTTTCTCTAAGGACATGCTTGTTGCTAAAGTCATGCACACAAATCTGGACCGCTAAGTTTGCTCAGCACAGTGGGGCTGCATCCTTTATAATCCCCCTGCTGCCAGTGCACTGTGTCTTTGGACTCTCCCTCTTTCCCAGGGCATCTCTGCATCTCTTGCTAATGGCCGCTTAAGTATTGAGCCTCCTCATCAATGGAGCCCACGTGTATAGCATCAATATCTGCCTTCATCACTTCAAGCTACACTGTGTCCATTTCCATTGAAAAATGGGGGATTTCATTCTTTGATTTCCACAAAGCTTTTTTCCCATGAAAACGATGTATGTATGTATGTACGAATATATGAAGGCTGAACACCCCTAATCTGAAATCAGAAACTTTCTGAGCTCAGACATGATGGTCAGTTGGGGATTTTGAACATTCCAAATTGAAGACTTTCCCATTGGGATGCTCAAATGGTGAAGTTTGTACACACATTCCAACATATCCAGTATCTGAAGCAGTGAGGTCCCAGCATTTTGGACAAAGAATACTACTCAACTGAGTGATTTACCCTATGAGTGTACGGGGGTGCACAGACAAAGCAGGAAACATCCAGAAAACCTTGAGCCACCGTCAGAGCAGAGAGAGAACCTACACATTCTTGTTCTTCCAATTAACGTCAAGCAGCTCCCATTTAGAAACAGAGATAGATGCACAGAGAGGAGAGCCTGGGATACGATCTCAGAGGTGTCACCCAGAAGCTCTGGGCTGATATGACCCATCTACCCTGTGTGCTACATGGCCTGCTGGCTCTGTACTCTCTCCCATCAAGGCACCCTCCTCAGAGATCCCACCCTGGTTCCCGATAGGCTGGGATTACGCACTGGGCATCCAATATAGGCCGAGTTGTGCACACCCGGGGGCCGCTTGTATGTGCCATCACTGTCTGTGGTGATGAGTCTGTCTTTCTCGGCATCAGCAGGACAGCCATTGACCTGGTGTTTCCGGCGTGGCTTAGGAGAACGTTTTATCCGTGAGCTGATGGGAAAAACAGAAATTATCTTCAGGAAATAAAGCTGTTAGCCACTGGCTTATCAACTTAACACTGGATGTTTTCTGAATACCTATGATGGACTGGCCACCGCAGGAAAAGCTCCAGGGATTCCGACAAAGTGACAGCCACAATCTGGGCCCTACAGACCAGACTGAACTAACACAGACACAGCAGTGCAGTCTGTACTCAGGAAATCATTTAGTGGACATAGCTGGTCAAAAAGTGGCAGGTCCAGCTGAGAGCTATTAATACCCCACAGGTGACCTGAATGGGTGAACAGATCTGAGGGCTAAGGAGGAACATGAGAAGATCCTAGACAGTGCCAGCCCAGCAGGCTGAGGGCCAGAAATGGCTGCAGATGAATCTGGGGGCAAGATGAGAGAGCCATCCAGTGTAGTCACAGCTCTGTGTGGCTGGCCACAGACAGAAATAGAGGAAGGCCCCACCTGCTTGGGGTGGGGGAGGTGGAGTCGCAGATGGGGAGATGGGACCAAAGACTGCAGGAGGCTGTTGGAAAACAAATATGGAGATCTGCCACACAACCTGTGACTATCCAAGAGATGAAGACAAAGAGGTGAAGAGTAAGAGGAGGGGGTGGGAAGAGCTATGTGGAGTAGGGGAGAAGCTGGCTGCATAAAGAGAAGGTAGGTGCATGGGGTGTGGAGATTTAGGGACCCCCTTCCTCACCAGTCCCTTCTTGTACACCTACAATGCCTCTAAAGAAACATCTTCAATTCACCGTCACAGACTGTCACCTGGGTATGACCAGGATTTCTGTCATAGGCTCCAGTCTCCATCCTGCCCTGTGTCTAGTCGGCCTGACCACCATGTCCCTGGGACCCCAGCCCACCTCTTCCTGGGCTCTATGAACACAGAGGGCACACTCGCTGCGGGATCCAGGATCTTGTCGATCTGCATTTGTGCCCTGCGGTACACTCGGTGTCGTTCCTTGGTGTCACCAGAAGACAGGTCATCCACCACTGGGAACTCATAATGGCCTCGGCGTTTGGCACGTAAGCGAATCTTGTTGCGATGGTGTTCAATCTCCGACTTGTGTCTCAGGGCTGACTGGATCTATGTGCAGTGGCGGGCAGCAAGAACAATCACTCAGGGTGTTTTCTCAGCTCTGGGACACTTCCTCTAAAAAGCCCTGCTAGAGATGGCTTCTTTTCCCCAACTTTTGCTATAGGCTTGATGGAGGTACCCATGGAAGTGACAGAGAATAGACACTGCCTCCACTGAGTGGCAGAGAGCCAGCCATCTACTCACTGATGATCACTAGCTTAGGGGAAGCTGACCATCTGCATGCTAACCTCAGTATTCAAGAGCCAGGAGCGGCTGAGGCAGAGAGCATGGCTTTCTAGAGGCAGCCTTCTCAGGCTTGGGGCTTTAATGCCCTTCTGCTAATCTGTCCAAATCCATCATTGTCATTGCCTAGTGTCAAGTGTGGGGGAGGGCTCCAGGAGCTACTGGCAGCTGATGATGTCTGGGAGGGGAAGACTCACTTCTTTGAGGTCATGGCTACTGCTCGGCTACCCATGCCCAGAGGATGGGGCTTATTGATGCTGATGATGATATGACATGAGGTTGGGAGGGAGATAGGTTAGGGGGTCTGGAAGAGTTGAAGGGGTATACATTGTTTGAGTGTACCAAATTTTCAAAGAATAAATAGAATATTAAAAAGTAATATATAGTGTGTGTGTGTGTGTAATTTCTTGATTGTCTTTTGATTCTGAGACAGTCTTTCAGTGAAGTCTGAGCCATGTAGCTCCAGAGTGACCTTCTGCCTCAGCCTCAAGGACACTGGCCAAAGTCACCACACCCAGATTGTAGTGTTTTGAGCTAGGTACACCTGTGGCGTTGCATACTTTTAGCAAGTGTTTGATGCTGGACCTTTCATTTACTGCCCTATCATGGACCAAATTAGGAATGAGCTTTTTTTATGAATGCGCTCTCATTAAGATAGAATACCTCCTTGTTGATTTTGTGGGTTTCTGCTGCTCGATCAGCCAGGACAGGGTGCTGAACTGGGGGTGCTGGGATGGGCTGCATGGCAATGAGCTGGATCTTACTGGGGACCCGCCGGCTGGCCTCTGAGGTTCGGGAAATCCTGTCAACATGCTCAAAGATGGAAGCTGAGGAATGCTGCTCATTGCCTGAGCTGGGCAGGGGAGCACCTGGAACAAAAGGAGAGGCACATGAGTAGGAAAGCACCATAAAGTAACAATAAGGAGTCAAATTTACGCATCAGTGCTGAAAGCGCCCTTAGAGCCTGGTCTCCGACCATGCAACTGAGATCTCTAGTTCAGTGTATATGGTCTATGTTAAATTATCTCTTTCAGCTTCATTAAAATTTGCAAATGAAGGTTGGCAAGATAGCTCAGCCATAAAGTACTTGGGCATGGGCCTCTTGGCTTCAGTTCAATCCTGGATCTCATGAGGTGGCAGAGACCACTGACTCCTAAAAGCTGCTCTTAACCTCCATACATGCACACGCAACCCACACACACACTTAATAAAATTACAAATGCTTTTAGGAAAGATGTGAGAAAGTCATTATGATACTATCTGCCAAAGGTTACTCAAATGTCTTTTTTTCATGTAATTAAAATTTTTCATAGAGAAAAGGGATGGCTCGTTTGAGAAGAGTACTTCCTAGCAGGTTTCAGGGCCTGGGTTCGATGTCCAGAACCACAAACCAAACATAAAACATTTGAGCTGGGTGTGCTGGTGTAGGCCTGTAATCCTAGCACTTAGAAGGTAGGGCCAGGAAAAGCAATTCCAAGATCATCTCCAGCTACACGGCTAGCTCTGGGCTAGCCTGGACTACACAAGAGCCTGTTTGAAAGGGAGAAGAGAAATGGGAGACTGAAGCTGCTCACTGAGCCATTTGTGGAATTTTCACTAAAATAGTTCTAGCAGCTTTGTGTTTCCTCTGGGATCTCACCAGTAGACAGAATTGAAAAAGCAAAGCTATGGAGCCTTCCCTCAGCATGGGGTGGCAATAGGTTCCAGGGCCCTGCAGGTACCAAAGTCCACAAACTGGACGCAGTCTCTTCTAAAACAGTGCAGTATCTGCCTGCACACACAACAACCCAAGCACGCTGGCCTACAAGTTTTAAATCACCTCTAAATTACATATTATTAGTAATACAATGTAAATGCCATGTTAATGGTAACTTAAACATTTACAGGACAGTGACAAGAAAGTTTACACACATATGTAACATACATGTATGATGTGGGATGTCTTTCTGTATGCCTTGAATATCATTCTTTAACAAAGAGACTGTTTTGGCCTATGTCAGGCATCTTAGAAGTAGGCAGGAAAAGGAGGGCAGAGTTAAAGGAAAGAGCATCCAGCCACCCAAGAATCAACATGTAAGGTAACATGGGTGAGCCACAGGCCATGTGGCAGGACAGATTAATGGAAATGGACTGAATTAAGATGAAAGAGCCGGCTAGCAATGTGCCTGAGCAATATAAGCCTTTGTGTGATTATTTGGGACTGCAGGACTGTGGGTCTGGACTACCAGCCCGATGGGCCAGAAACCTCCCATTATACATATAACTTAAAAATATATATTTGACCTATAGTTGTTTGAATATAGACACCACGGGTATGGCTGGGCTGAGTGTAGCTCAGGAGGAGGGGGCGGGACAACAGAAATGAGGACCAGAGCCATACAGGAGGGCACCAAATTAGCTCTGAATGCTTCCAGTGCTTCATTACTGATGTAGAAAAAATCCAAAGAAGCATGAGAAGAAAAGTTCACCCTTAAAAGGACTTAATTCCACTCTAAAGAGGGCACTGAAGCGTAAAGGAGTCTGCTTCATGTTCTGTACATTTTACTACAATATTCTTGAAAAGTAATCAGATCTTTTAAAATGAAGAAATTTATGCACTCAAAAAAAAAAAATGGACAAATCATGCAGGGTGCAGGGTACACCTTTATCCCAACACTCAGGAGATTGTAGCAGGTGAATGTCTGTGGTACAGATAGTGTGTTCCAGGCCAGCTAAGGCTACACAGTGAGACTCTGTTTCAAACACACACACACACACACACACACACACACACACACACACACACACACACACACCTTATATAAGTATCTTATATAACAACTGACTTTCTCCGGTTTCTCATTTTCAGTAATGAGAAATTTCTCTAATGAATATTATATGTATTAAAAATAACCCTGATAAAATTTAAGTTTCAAAAGAAAAAAGAGAGCTGGACGATAGGTCATGGGTAAGAGCACTGGCTACTCTTGCAGAAGACTCCATCAGTTCCCAGCACAGGCATGGTGGATCATGTCTAGATTGGCTATACCTCTTTTGCCTCCTCGGTCACCAGGCACAGAAGAGATTCACCAACATATATACAAGGAAAATACCAAAGAACATAAGAAGGAAGGAAGGCTGGGCGGTGATGGTGCACACCTTTAATCCCAGCACCTCGAGGTAGAGCAGGTTGATCTCTGTGAGTTCAAGGCCAGCCTGGTCTACAGAGGAGTTCCAGGACAGTCAGCTCTACACAGAGAGGCCCTTTCTTGGAAAAACAAACAAAAAGGATGAGGAGAGGAAAGGAGGGAGGGAGGGGAGAGGGAGAGGGAGGGAAGGAGGGAGGGAAGGAGGGAGGGAGGGAAGGAGGGAGGGAAGGAGGGAGGGAAGGAGGGAGGGAGGGAAGGAGGGAGGGAGGGAAGGAGGGAGGGAGGGAGTGAAGGGGGGGAGGGAGGCCAAAAGAGAAAGCAGGAAGAAAAGATAGGAAGAGGTGGCCACACAGGGAATAACTGGCGCTTTCCCCTAGCCAGTCAACTGTGGATGCCCAGACATAGTTTTAAAATAAACCGCCAACAGAAGGGGCGAGAACAGGTAGAAACTGTTTTTACACTAAAGCCAACAGTTTGTAACCTCTAATGAAAACGGGAAGTGTGGAGAATCGATCCCCTGAATACAAAAGAAAGCACAAACTGGTAGAGCAAGCAGTAAAGAACGGTGGCCGGCACTTTACCTAAGGAATGCCCATCAGTGCACTGCAAGTTTCCGGTTTCCTCTGGATTTGAATTGTATAAATGTTATCTCAAGGGACTATAACTGATGCACACACCTCCAAATGAATGGCATCTCTTAACAAGCAGGCATTCTGATGCTATTAGGCTGTCTTTCCATGCCCTATACTTAGGGCTGATGACCTGAACTGCAAGCCCAGCCAGGCACTCCATTTAAACAGCGCTGCAGGATTAATGCCTAACCTTGCCAGCAGGCCAGCCTTGCTGATCTGAACTTATAAAGAAATACAAAAGTCACAAAGTTGGCATGTCAGCCCACTCTCCTGCAGGGTGGCAGAGCACCCTCGTTGCCTTTGAGTCTAATGGTTGAGGTGGTCGTCAACCCAACTGTAGCCTCTGTCTGGGTTCCTGTCCTCTCAGCCAAGGTCACAGAGCTTTGATAAATCATTTACCAGCTACAACCTTCAGGGCAAGCAATGCTCAGAACTAAGGCTACTTGCCTAACTGCTTGCCTAACTGTAAAGGCAGGAAAGAAAAAGAAATCCCTAGCTCTTGTATTGTCCAGGAGCCAGCCCTTCAAAATGCCTGGAAAGGGTTTTTAAACTTTGCATTAAATTATAATGTGTTATGTTATATATTGTGCAATTTTAAAAAATTACTAAGATAATAGCAACCCATGGGAAGCATAATAGATGCTTAGAAGTGAATGTGTGAGGAATCAAGAAATCTATCATCTCTCCGATGGTTGTGATAAATAATATATCATCCATTTTAAAATATCCAAGAAACGGCTGGCAAGAGGGCTCAGTAGGTTAAAAGACTTGCTGCCAATCCTGATGTGAGCCTGAGGCCCAGACCCCACGTGGGGCAAGGAAAGAACTGACTCCTACAATCTGTCCTCTGACCTCCACACAGGTGCGGTGTCAGATACATGTGTGCACACCACAAGTGCATGAACAACACACACACACACTAAACAAGCAAACAAATATAAACTTCTAAACACTGAAATTTTAGGTGTGCTTACATAAACATGATCATTGTGATAAGTATCTCATATAGTAAATAACTTGATTTCATCATTTTATAAAGTATATATGCTTTTTGTTTGTTTGGTTTTGCTTTTTCGAAACAGGGATTCACTGTGTAGTCCTGGCTGTCCTGGAACCCACTCTATAGAGCAGGCTGGACTTAAACTCACATAGATCCTCCTACTTCTGCCTCCTGAGAGCTAGGATTAAAGGTGTGCTGCACCACCACCTGGCAGCACATTTTAAAAACATAATGTTGGGAGAGCAGCCAGCTGTTGCTCTTGCAGAGGACCCAGGTTCAAGTTCCCAGTACATGGTGACTCCCAACCATCTATAACTCCAGACCCAGGAACCTGATGACCTCTTTTGACCTCCTAGGGTATCAGGCACACACAGTGCACACATACAGGCAAAATACTCATCCCTATAAAATCAAGTGTTTTAAAGAATCATATTGTAAATATACATTAAAATAATTAAGTAAATAGTTTGAAACGAAAGGAAAAAATTAATTTCTGCCATTTAAGACCCCAAGAGGGAGGCAACACAGGATTGATTATACAGAATAATGTCGGCCACACACAATGACAGAGAAAAGAGAGTTCCTGAAATGTTTTGACCTGAGAGGATTCCATGACTCAGTTTACAATACTCTTGCTTGAAGAGGCCTCTGGGAATTGCCTTAGTGGAAACTGGGCTTAACAATCTCATTTCAGAAACAAGCCCATGGTGCTACCTATGTGTAGCCAATCAGGTTGAAGCAATGTGCTCACCAGGCAAAGACCCGATCAGGTCCAAAATAAACTTCTACCATCCCCCTGAGAAATCCTAGCACCCGGGAGCTTGTGGAATTCAAGTTGAGAAAGTTCTAACTGCTTCAGAATCACACACATGCATACATGAGAACATCATGAAACCATTGGGGAAGCACAGACAATGTGGTAGCACACACTTCTGATACCAGCACTTAGGAGGCAGATGCAAGTGGATCTCTGCGAGTTCAAGACCAACCTGGTCCACATAATGAGATCCAGGCCGGCCAAAGCTACATATCCAGAGCTCTGTAGTGAGACCCTGTCTTAGCTGCTCCACCCCACAAAAAGGCGCTTGGTAGCCCATTTCTAGTAGGTGTGTTCCTGAGGAAAAGGAAGAGTTAGGGCCACCAGGAGGACAGCCTGACTGCTCTTGCTCAAGGGTAAACACACCCACTCTTCAGGAATGAAAGTCCAAAAAGATGTGGCTCACCCTAACTACAGTGGCTGAGAACATAGAACCCTGTGAGTCAATTACCTCTGTAGGTCTCAGGGTGGACACAAGGACTGCACGACAGCCTAGCTCCTATCTTCCAAGCAGGGGACCGGGAATGGAGTCAAGTTTGAAATTACCAAAACAAGCAGCAGTCTTTTTTGATTTGCCTTGTGAGAGTGAGGATGAGGGTGGCACAGTAGACCGTCAAGCCACGCCCCTGGGTGTGTACATGCAGTGGTGACAGGGAACACTAACCCAAAGGCAATCCTGGCAGTTCCCAACAACCTGCTCCCTCGCTCATGCGACACACAGCAGAAAATGGATTTTTACTCAATTTTTAAATAAGATTTATTTATTATGTTTAATGTATACAGTGTTCTGTCTGCATGTATGCCTGTGCATCATAAGAAGACACCAGATCTCATTGTAGATGGTTGTGAGCCACCATGTGGTTGCTGGGAATTGAACTCAGGACCTCTGGAAGAACAGCCAGTGCTCTTAACCTCTGAGCCATTTCTTCAGCCCTTAATTTTTTTTTTCTCTTAGTTTCATGGATGTTGATACTTCCCTACATGTATGTCCATGTACATATGTGTTTGGTGCCTAAAAAAGAATGCTGGATCCCTTAGAACTGAAGTTACAGATGGTTGTGAGCCACTCTGTGGATGCTGGGGACTGAACCTGGGTCCTCTTCAAGAGCAGCCAGTTCTCTTAACCTCTGAGCCATCTCTCCAGCCCTTTTACTTGAATTTTAAGAAACAATACAGGCACAGTCCTTGTTTTCCCAGAACTCAAGAGAGAACCACTAGTTTGAGGTCCAGCCTAGGCTACAAGGAAGCCACTTTCTCCAAAGGGGAGGGGAGGACACTAGAAGTGTAACTCAGTGGGGAGAGAGTGCACACACACACACACACACACACACACACACACACACACACACGCACGCACGCACGCACGCGCGCGCGCGCGCGCGCGCGCGCACGCACGCACAAATACCTCCATCAGCCCCAAAGCTGTTGTATGGCATCTTTTAAGAAGGTGGAAGCTTTAAAGTGAGCTGATGTTATCTTATAGATTCTGGCATCACTAACATCACATTTCCAATTATGGCAGCAGCATCTGAGCTTGCACTCCCAAGAACCCACTGCCCTGCCTCCCGGACAGGGGCTCCCAGTTCACTGCTGACAGCTCACTACCTGAATTTCTGGAGGCATGCTGACAGAGGTGCTAGCCTTTGTTCCCCTCCCAGGGAGGGTAGGGGCAGGCCAACCAGAGAAGCCGAGGACTCTCTTTTTTCAAATATTTCTTTCCCATGATGGAAACGAGACTTTAATCCTGCTGTATCTGAAACATGGCACCCGTTACCATGGTGTTAAATAAGCTTTAAGATTTTGTGAAACTGATCCCAAGAAAAAAACTCTGCCCTTACTCTAATCAAATATTTCCTCAAAATTACAAAAGACCCAACAGGCAGAAATGGCAAGAATGACTGACAGGAATATAGGGCAGGGACCTGTAAGGCTTTGGGGGTAGGAGCCAGGGGTGTAAGAGGCCTTTAGGCCTTGGTCCAGAGTCTCTTCATTATAGAATATCATTCAGTCTGTGCTGTGTTTTTAAACAGAGAAATATGCAATCTCACAAAGTATGGGGCTGCAGAGATGGCTCTGAGATTCAGAGCACTTGCTGATCTTCCAGTAACCTGGGTTCGGTTCCCAGAACTCACATTGTCATTTACAACCATCCAAAACTCTCCTTCTCAGCGATGCAAACTGTCTTTTGCCCACCATGGATGCTGCATGCATGTGGTGTATAGACATGTATGCAGACAAAACACTCAAACACTTAAAACAAAATAAATCTAAAAACAAACAAACCATTCTAAAGTAAGTAAAGATGGGTTATGATGGCATATGCCTTTAATTTAGCACTTGGCATAGGCAGGTGGAACACTGTGAGGCTAGCCTGGTCTACATAGTGAGGCCAGATGGAGTTATATATTGAGACCCAAAAGTCCTCAAGACATTAAGTATAAAAACCATTATTAAATCCCTTATCTCTGAACTGCTGAGACATGATCCTGAGATAAAAACAATGCTCCAGCCAATTTACCAACAGCACATTCATTTAATACAATCTGTTAAGTTGAAATAAACTATGGGGCCCAGGCCAGGATGGCTCAGTGGGTAACAGTGCCCCCCACCAGGACAGACAACCTGAGTTCAACCAAGAATCTATGTGGTAGAAGGAAAGAAAAGATTTCCACAAATTGTCCTCTGACCTTTACATGTGCACCACAGCACACACCATGCCCAAACACATGCATACATAACAAATAGTAAATATGAAGCCACACTGCCGCCAACAGGCACGGTGGAGTACATTGTCATCTATCAGGTGGAAGCAGAAGATCCAAATTTTCAGGTAGAGCTGGACTACATAAAACTCTGCCTCCAAAAGCCCCAAATTAAGTAAAATAAAACCACAATACTTTGCTACCACTGCAAAAACTATCACAAACACAAGGGAGGTCTATGGGCATAAGTTATTTTAATTTGTTTATCTGTTTATTGCTTTAGTTAGTAGACCCACAGCAATAGACTTTACAGTGGGAGGGACCATTGTCTAGTGCCCGGACTGCAAAGAAGAGGCCGGGACATCTGATTACACCTCGTACCTGCTGCGAGAATGACCTAGACGTGGGGACACACATAATGGCTATGAGGTTGTTACCGATAAAATCTTCCCAACACGGACAGCTGTGATATCAAACTGGTTCCTAAAAAAGGTACCGTCCTAACGGCAGTTTTAGGACTACAGTGCCTATTAAATTCTCCCTGTCCTTCAGGAGGGAAGTCTGTTCCCACACTAAATTAGAATGAACCTCTAGCTTTAAGCCCCAGTGAAGCCCGAGTTTCTACCATGCCTTCCCTTGAAGCAGATACCAACACAGTGCCAAGGCCAAGAACCTCAATAAGAGTGAGGTACATCCGATGTTTGTAGATTTGTTTGTGTTTGTTTTTCAAGACAAGAGTTTCTCTGTGTAGCCCTGGCTGTCCTGGAACTTGCTCTGTAGACCAGGCTGGCCTCAAACTGTCAGAGACTGTCTGCCTCTGCCTCCCGAGTGCAGGGATTGAAGGCGTACTCCGCAGTGGCACAGCTAGGGTTTCTGATGGCTATTGTTAAGTGTTAAGTTTAGCATTTTCAGTAGGGTCATCCCCTGCCTACAACTGTTAACACTAGGAAAGGGCAGTGACAGACCGCTCTGTGGAGCTCTGTGAGCCTTGCTCTCATGGGCAGTGGCCGGTGTCTTCTCTCCTGCATCTCTCTCGCTGGATTCCTCGCTTACTGTAGAGTCTGCATCCGAGGGAGAAACTCTGTGGACAGAAAGCAGAATGTGAATAACAGAGAAGATAGGTCAGGAAGGACTTTAAAGTGTCACAGCATTGCATTGGAAGCAGGCTTCCTCAGAAAACAATCCACAATGCAAGGGTCATGCTATGGCCACAGTCACCATGTCCTGAGGAGAGATCGGCCTGCCTAACTAATTGGCTGAGCAGGTGCCATTTCACCAAATGCTGGAAAACTAAGTGCTGGCAGTAGTTCCCATAGCTGCTGGGGCCAGGCTGAGCCCCTGGCCCTAGGTCATTTCCTGACAGGCCTTCTGGATATAACACAAGTTGGTTGGAAAAGAATCTGGGCTCCAGCTGAGGATGTAGGTAGTGTTTGAACATCTGAACATGGTCAACATTTGAAAAGTCCTGGGTTCGATCCTTTGTACCACAGGAAAACAACTTGCTCTTAAAAATAATGCCCCGTGAATGGCTCAGCAGGTAAAGGTGTTTATTTGATCCCCCTGAGGCCTATAAGGTAGCAGAGAACTGACTTCCAATTATTGTCCCTTGACCTCTACATAAACACACACACACACACACACATACACACACACATACACACACACACACACACACACACACACACAAAGGAACGGGGAGGGAGGGAGGGAGGAAGAGATTTAAAAAGAAAAGAAGAACCTGGGCTTCTGGCCTGGTTTAGCATCAACTGAATCCGAGAACCCTAGGAGCCTAGGGAAGAACTGGGGTCACCCTAACTAACTCCGTACCTCTGAAACAATGATCCCTAATGAGATCTGATTCCATTAATGAACTTTAAGGTAACACAGCACCAGGATGTGCCAGGCTAGGGAACAGCCTTAACCAGTGGGCCCTTCCTCTCCATATACTCCCTAGCTTCAACTGGCAACATGAATTGCTAATACATTCTGGTGCCCTTGGAGGACTCTCTCCACGACCATCCTTCCGTGTCTGTGGGCTATGGACGCTCTCAAGTCCCATATAGAAATGACTCAGTGTTTGCCTGAAATTACACCATTCTCTTGTAACCATCCCTACATTACTTGGAGCACCTCTCCACCCAGCAAATAGCTGCCACAAACTGCTTTAGGAATAATGACGAGAGTGGTAAATACATTCACCATCAACACTGTTTTCCCTCTAAGCTTCTTGACCCACAGTTGGTTGAATCCATGGAGGCGGGAGCAAGATAACTGTCTCCACCTCAAAGACCGATGTGATGGAGGGGCCAGCTGGGGAGAAAGTGATTCTTTGAAAACTTTTACTAACACGTTAAATCATTTCTGCTCATTTGCTGCATTCTAGGCCTGGGAAATTATTAAGCCAAGAGCATCTCTCTGCCTAATTTATTTTCTGTCCTAAGGACCATGCTCCATTATCTGTTAAATTCTTCAACTAGGCCAGATCCCTGAGGCAGAAGTGATGCCATCTGTTTGGATGTTGAATGCTGGTGTGTACATGGGCTTTTTTACTATGAGCAGCCAGTCAGAATCCAGGATTCTGAATCTCAAGGAGAGGCTGACAGTGGAAATCCTCAGGGTGTCTAAGCTATGAACTAAAGTCAACTCTCAAACCCTGACCTGACTGTCTTCTTCAGGGCTGTCCAAGCTCTTCTCACAGGCCAAGGGCAACAAGGGCCTCCCTGGCAGTTTGGAAAATTAATACACAACTCTCCACAAGTTCTGCATTGGCGTGAGGAACTGGAAATAGGCTGGGAATGGGCAAGGAGGAGGTGAGTGAGAGCCTGTGATGTGCTAAGGTCACAGCACGGTAGCAGGGTAACAAAAGAGCCACCAAAAAAAACTGATGAAGGTCACTATAGACAAAGCAAAAGATCACAGCAGCCACCAGCACAGCAAGCACAGACACCGGAGGCCATCGAGAGTGTGCAGTAGACCACATACTTTGACACATTTTAATTTTCTTTTTTGACATCTATTTATTGGGCGGGGCGGGGGGGGGGGCAATGTGTGTCACAATACCTGTGTGGATGCCAGAGGACAACTTGTAGGAATTGATTCTCTCCTTCCACCATGTGAGGTCCGGGGATCAAATACAGGTCATCATACTTGGCAGCAAGCACCTTCATCTGCTAAGCCACCTAGCTGGCCCCTGCTACTCACTTTTCATACATTCTTTCTTGTATTACCTTCACAAAGCCTGGGACATTCACCTCGGAACATACACACTTCTAGCTGGTTGGCTGATCTCTAATGGCATCTGGGGGCAACCCAACCCAAATAAGCATTCTGGGGGAAGAAGTCATACAGCCAGCAGAAGGGACAGAGAACACTTTGAGGTTTATGTGTGTAACTGGACAAGTCAAAAGTCTCCCAGGTTGCTCAAGCAATACTTGTCCCTGGCACTTCTGATACCAGAAACAGATCTGAGACTGAAACACACTCTATAACAGAGAACAATCTAGAAAGCCCAATACGAACCTTCCTCTGTGGCGGATGTTCTTAGAAGGGATCTTTGACTTTGGGCTTGGCACATCTCCATTTTCAGAGGGTGTGGTGTGGTCCTTCACGGGTCCTGGCAGTGGCGCTGGCTCATGGATAATCAGTATGTCATCTTTATTGTGCTGACCCAGGTGCTGCTTAGCAAAATCAAAGCCTTTCACACTAGGGATCTGCAGCTAAAACACAGAGGAACAAGGTGCTTAACAAGGTAAGGTCAGAGAAACATGACCCCCTGACCCAAAACTGCCAGCAAAACCACCAATCCAATTCAAAAGGCATCTCTGGAATAGATCAGGTACCAGGTTCTGTTTATACTTAGAATTCGTCACAGATGCTTATGAAAGATTAAACAAGAATACAAGGATTAAGTAGCAAGACCACAATACAGAATCCATTCCATCGCCTGCTCCATTGTTGCAGATCTGTGAAGTGAAACATTCTTTATTGGGAAAGGAGCACTTCATCCAGGCCTTGGAAACTGCAAAGGCTTCAAAGAGCTTGCTGTAGATCAAACTGTGACACGAACAGAGACTACCCAGGACTAGAAGAGATTATATTAGCTGCATTAAAGGGGCAGGATACAGTGGGAGATGGAGAGAAAGATCGGGCATCACATGCATCATTCCAAATGGCAGCTTTTAAGGTCATTCTCTGGGTATTCTATTTCTAAAGAAGCAGACTTCTAAAATCTACACAGACTAAGTACAAGGACCCAGTGATGCCACGTGCATGAAATCAGGACAACCTGCCCAGATCCCAGCAAAGAAAATGGGAAAAAGAACAGCTCTGGAAATCAGTGGAAGGGAGAAGCCAGGCAGACAAAAACACCGACGGAGTACAGGTAAAGACCTGGAAGCCTGAGTTAGGGCATCCTCAACATGGAGGTGGCGTTAGGGTGTGTCCTGAGAGAGCAAAGTTTTCAGGAGATAAAACACAGGCTTGCCTTTCAACACGGTTAGTTTGAAAGACAGAAAATGCCTCAGGAAAGCAGCTCAAGGGGGTGAAGACAGAGGACAATGGTTTAGGTTCAGTCTGAGAGGTGACAGCTGAGAGCCATCTGCCCAGTGACGTGCAGGCATGAACGTAGAGCCTCTGTTGGGAGAAAATCTAAGAGGTTGGGACTAGAGAAAAGAAAAGGAGGCACAGAAGAGAACAAGGAGACTTTAAATAAACAGACCAGTCTGGAAGCTCAGTGTACCATAAACCAAAAGAATAAAGAATCTCTAGAAAGGAGTGGTCCGCAGCAGAGAAGTCTTCAGAAACAGCCTGGACTCACTGGTGGACACGGTATTCTCTCTGGGGAGCATCACCCAACGTCACACCAGAATCAATCTGAGAACTATACCTTCTCTAGGCTTTAGCTTCTGAGCCTATGTCAAGGGATGAAGGATATTTATGATGCTGAGATGCAGAGTACCACATATGATGACAACATTACAAACTATACTAACAGTTTCCTTAAATTCAGTCTGCAGGGCATAGGAAAATGAGAGTACATATAAAAAACAGCCCTAAGGGCTCAGAAGTTAAGAGCACTGGCTGCTATTCCAGAGGACCTGTTTGATTCCTAGCACCCACATGATGGCTCACAAATTCCAGTTCTACGGATCCAATACCCTCTTCTGACTTCTGTGGGCACCGGAAACACATGTGGTATACATACACACATGCAAGCAAAGTACACACACATTCGCACGCGCGCGCGCGCGCGCGCGCGCGCACACACACACACACACACACACACACACACTAATTAACTTAGAAAAACAAGAAGCTATTCAGAGGGGCCTGCTCATTAGAAATGTCACTGGACTCTGTAGTCCAGAGACATCTAAGGAACACTTTCACACAGTATACTATACCTAAGAGTAAAAATTGTTATCCTGATACATTACTTTGTGCCTCAAAGGTGACACCATTGGCTTAGGTTTGTGACATAAAGTCTCATAATACTAAACATCCAGATTAGTAAGAGGAAAGGTAGTCTGCAATAATGACATCTGCCAGAAGAGGGAGACAAATGGATAAGTAAGGATAGTTTACAAAGAGTTGCTTGGAAACAAAAGGTAGACCAGCTGGCAGCCACATTCTCTAATTAGATGAGTTTCCTTTACTACAGCAGACTGCTGTTGTAGTCACCCCTGGACTCAGGAACACCACATGGGAAATGGCAAATCCAAGCTGCCTTTCCTAAGTGGTCACTCGGACTCCTTGGGGTTGGACAAATATTTCCTAGCTGCAGAGGCTTCTCTCCTCCATACTACTGACAGTCCTGTTGCCCTTCCAGCAGAGAAGCCCTGCTCTTATGAACACAGCATCTTGGAGCAACCCATATAGAAAACAGAAACCTCTGAAATATCAAATAGCAATGGCTCCTTTCATCAAGGCACAATAAGCCTGGAGATGGCTGCCTCTTTTCCCATCTTAAATGTATTTCCTGTGTGCATGCATGTCTGTGTGATACATGCATGTGAGTGTATGAGCATTTGTGTGTGCATATATGTAAAGGCCACAAACCAGACTGCACGTAATATGTGTACCACATGCATGCCAGGTACTCATGGAGGTCAGAAGAGAGAATCCAATTCCTTAGAACTGGAAGTAGGTGTTGGGAACTGAACCCCAGTTCTCAGCAAAAGCAACAATTGTTCTTAACCAAGAGGTCATCTCTGCAGCACCCCATCATGTTTTTCTTAAGACCGGGTCTCCCACAGTACTTAGGGATCTCAGATTCAGTTAGACTGGCAGGCCAGCAATCCCTAAAGATTCATCTGGATCCACCTACTCAGTGTTGAGATTATAAGTGCACTACTGATAACTGGCTTTTGATATAAATGCTGGGGATCAAACTCAGGCTCTCAGGATTGTGCAGCAGATGCATGGTGGTGGGAACCAAACCCTGGTTCTCTGCAAGAACAGACCACAGTCTTAACTACGGAGCTATCTCCCCAGGCCAATCACATGCATTTCTCTAATGGAGAATTCCACATCGGGATGCTATGAACTCACATTTTGCAGAAGAAACAGGACAGGTTTGTGTCTATTAACATTTCTACTGCTTTGGATTCCTCCCTCCTACAAGGATCAGTGAAAACAAAGCCAAGATGGTAGCGGTGGGACACCCTGAAGGTACAGGCTCTGTGCTTTGTCTGTCTGGCTTAGAAGGGATGTGTTCAAGATATGTAAGGTAGCCCTGAAAACATGAAGTGCATCTTGGCCCAAAGGTCACCATTTTCTATAATCCAAGTGCTTATAAGCACCAAGTTCCCAAGGCCTCAGCGTGGCTTTCTATTATTACTTGAACCAAGGTCTTGCTATATAGCCCAGGCTTGCCCTGAATTTCAAATTTCTTGCCTTGTGCTCCACATGATGGGATTTAAAATGTACACCACTACACTGGGCTAAGCCTGAATCTTTTTTCCCCCCTTAGTTTAAACATTTTTATCTACATGTATGAATGTTTGCCTCCATGTATGTGTACATGCCTGGTCTCTATGACTCAAGAACAGGGTATAGGATCTCCTGGAACTATTTACAGGTGGTTTTGAGGCACAAGAGTGAGTGCTAACAACCAGACCTCCTCTACAAGAACAGGGCCATCTCCTAGACCCAGCCTGACTGGGTCTTTATTTTGCACCAAATGACAAAGGACCAAAATTTTCATATTTACTTCTACGAAAATCCAACTTAAAATCAAAGAAGGAAATAACAGAACCAAGACAGCATCCCTGTTTTCTCGAAGCTTTATTCAATCCTGCAGAAAACTTCCATTAGTTTCTTTCAGTCACTGGACACCACAGTTGTATTCTAGTCACTGAGCTCTGCTTACTGAGTCTCCCCCAGAGCATTCTCTGCTCAGCCCCTGCATAAATAATGGACTTACAACGCCGGGGAAGCAGCTCAGAGGTTAAGAGTACTGTCTGCTCTTGAAGAAGACTTAGGTTCAATTTCCAGCATTCATGTAGGGGCTCACAAATAACCAATTTGTAACACCAATTCCAGGAGCTCTAACCCCCACTTCTGGCCTCCAGGGCTCCTCCATGCATGTGGTAAACATAAATTCACTCAGGCACACAAACACACATGCACATGAGCACAGACACACACACTAAAAAACTTTTAAAAAGTTAATATATTTAACAGCAACCAGCAATATGCCCTTCATAAGCCCACACTTGCTAGTTCAATATTTTTTCCTCACTTGTTTTAAGTTACCACAATGATTCAGCTGGGCTCTTTGTTACTCAAGACAAAGGTTCTCTGTGTATCCCTGGCTATCCTGGAACTCAACTTTATAGACTAGGCTCGCTTCAAACTCAGAGTTCTGCCTGCCTCTGCCTCCCAAGTGCTGGGGTTAAATGTGTATGCCACCACCTCCCAGCTTTAGCTGGGCTCTTAAAGGCAAAGCATCTATTGTATATATAGGTAGAGGAAAAATTAGGCAATTCCTGTACCTTAAAAAAAAAAAATCCATATTATTAGGATGGGTTCCTGTCTATCAGACTTAGATACTATTCTAACTTAGGAAATATGTGATTATAAATATTGTTTTCATCTTGAAAGTACAAATCTACCCATCTAGGTAGTTTTCAAGCATCTGTCAAGTCTTTTTAAGATAGCTAGGAAACTGACAATTTAACACCAATTACTCCCAGCTAATGAGGAAAATCCCCAAATGAGCACTTTGCAATCTTATACATATACATTACTCCAAACTACACAGTCTTCTAGCTTCCTAAACAAAGTGTCTCTAAGTGAAAAAATTTCTAACAGAAACAATGGTCATCTGACCCAAAAGGCCTTCAGCTAACAAACTGGACTTACTCATATTATCCCAGTAGGAAAGCCTCAAAGAACTGGGTACCGATCGCATTTGCCCATTACAGGCTCTGCTTTAAGTCAAACTGAAGGAGTGACAGACTCCTCTAAGCAAAGGCCTTTGGAAAAAACTGATGTCAAAACACAAACAGCAGTGGCCTCTGCAGCACCATCCACAAGGGCCAGGCCAAGCAGCAATCACTTCCCCTGAGAGAAAGGCGGGGCTCAGGTCAGACACAAACATGGCAATATATGTAAACATGCTTTACAAAGGCCAAAGCTACACAAATGGGCTTGATGGTGCGCCCGCTGCTCCTGGCTGATGAAATGCCAAGCAGTAATAAATAGTAGAGCCTTTAAGACATCAGTTATGGCTATAGACAGTAGTTTAAAATACTTTGTGAAGAGCTCTGTGACATGCACTAAACCTTCCACAAGTATCTAATGCCTGAAGGGGCTACAGAAAATCAGCTGGCACACCAAGATTTCTAGGTTGATGAACCAAGACTTAAAACAAGTGACAAGTCCTGTTGACTACTACCAACCTCAACTCACATCCTTAAACATCATTAGAGCCCATCTCACAAGCTGGGAAGTCTCCAACCTCAACCACCATAGAAACAGGGCAGTCACAGGTGCTTAAACACAGCACCAAAGCCACCTACACACAGAAGGAAAAAAAAATTACATAAAACACCACCCCTCCTCCACCCGGGGAAGTCACGGCTTTCAGTTTAGACCCTAATCTGAACCATTAGGAACTAATTTTTCCATCCCTTAAAAATAAAACCTAGACTAGCCAGGCTGGGCACTGCATCCCCACCTTCCAAGTGCAAATGGGCTTTAATCGTTTTTTTCCTAAGGAAAGAACCATGATGAATCTGGGTGTTCAATATTCAAACTAGGGCCAGTTATTTCTGAAGAAAGATGGTTCTTTTGTTCTTTCTTTTTTTCAATATATCATTCTGGGGACAAGCCACATTGCCTGGGCCCCATGGGAACACACTGCTGACAAGTCAGGGAGATCTGGGCATGCAGGTCGGCCAAGTAACAAGAGAGACACATGATGAATTTTAAAACACATGGGCTATAAATATAAGACCCAGATGGATGCGGCAAAGCCCCCGATGCTTGGGTCCATCTGATCCCCAGGGAAAGATGACAAAAAAACCATCAAATCCCAAAAAGTATCTGAATGAAAAAACCTGCAATGTTGTAGAGAGTGCTGTTGTAAAAATTTATTACTTGACTGATAACAGTTGATGAAAATTCTCCACAGCCACCATGGTATTTCCATTTAAAAAGTGAAGACAAGGCAGGGTTACAGCCATCTGTTTGTCTTCAATTCAGCCACCCAAGGCCCTGTGGTCCTTGAGAACACGCTAATGCACTGGAACTCACAGGCCACTCTAAACCACGAGCAGCGGATCGGGTGACTGGGACAATCAGGGTGCTAACGAGCCAGAAGCTTCTGAGTCTAGAGCTAGAGAGGTGGCGCTTCTCTTTAAGCCACCATTCATACTGCCTTCCCAAGCGACCACTGCGAATGGACAGCTGTCCAGACTGCTCCCCTTGTTAGGTATCCTGCAGTGACCATCTGAGGAACCTGTTCCAATCCTGCAGACTTCTACAAGGCTCCTGAGATGGGTCCATGTCACAAGTTTAGCATGTGCCCTTCCTTATAAGTTTGCTCCAGCTCTCCTTAGCCCCTTACACCCCTTCTAAGGTGGTGGTGGTGTAAGAATGGCCCCATCAGTTCATATATCTGAACACTTAGTCACCAGGTAGTGGAAGTCTTGGAAAGGATTATAAGGATTAGGAGGTATGGCTTGTTGGAGGAGTGTGTCAGTAGTGGTGGGCTTTGAGGTTTCAAATGCCTATGCCAGGCCCAATCAGTCTCTCTCTCTTTCCACTGCCTGCAAATTCAGATGTATTTCTCTAGCGCCATGTCTGCCTATGTGTTACCATTCTCCTTATCATGATAATGATGGACTAAACCTCTGAAATTGTAAGCAAGGCCCCAATTAAATGCTTTCTTTTGTTAAGAGTTGCCTTGGTCATGGTGTTGCTACACAGCAACAGAATCGTGACTAATTCAGAGATTCGCACTCTCTTACACCTCAACTCCAGCCCAGTATCATCTCTCAGAAGGCAACAGAATGCCCCCTCTGCCCAAGCTGCCACAGCCCACATTTACTATGCTTGTGCCACTCCAAATCTAGAAGAGACTGGGTCTTCTCCATAACTATTACCCTACAAGACAGAGAGAGTGCCTGCTGTTTGTGCCTGTAATTTAGCCCGGCCTGAACACTTAGGAGTCCAGACAATGGATGTGTATGGCATGGGCAGCTCCTTCTGGCTACCAACAGTACCACATTTAGTAGTAACTGAGGGTGTGAACCACCCAGGGGCTACAAGTCCATGCTAATAACTGGTATGGGCTGTTCCCATCAGAAGAAGCACATTCCCACGGGGTCCCACAAGCATCCAGCCATTGTGGTAAAAAGGATCCACACCGTAGTTTCATAGGTAATAATAACAAATGATGGCTTTGGACAGAGATTAAAGCAAACACACAAAAATGAAAAGATTCATGGAGTTTTCCTTTTATTACTGGAAATCAGAAAGGCCTGCCTTGAAACCTTATAAGACACACTGGTCTATCCCTCTCTATCATATTTCAAAAATCATGGGCCCTCAGACAATCTGAGGCAGTCTCTTTGTTATAAGGGAATGGTGTAGGGAACAGGGTAGGGAACACAGGTCAGAGGATTTATTGTTTCCAGATGTTTGCAACTCTGAGATTTGCTGGAGGATTTCACAGAGTAACCCAGAGCAGCATCAGGGGTGGGCTGAGCAGAATGGAGAGAGAAAGCCACAGGAGCAGGGAAACTAACCCTGTAGTCACAGGAAGACAGCTCCTCCCTCCTTACCTCAGGGGATAGGCAACAGGCGACAGACCCTTCACAGCTGTGCAGCCCCAGAAGAGAGTGGAGGGAGAGGTTTTGTTTTAAAACTACTGGGAGGTCACTTTCTTCTTACTGCAGACCCATGCAAGCCTGCACAGAGAGCTGCATTCCCAGCAAAGGAAGACACCATCTTGCCTACTGATGGTGTGAGCAGATAGTAATTTCCTTGGGGTTTTACCATGCAAATCTTTGTGGCAACAAGGCTGTAAGTGTGTACACAGAGACCCTTGCGGCCCCTGAGGAAAAAGAACTCCCCGGGCTGAAGGATCTACTTGGAAGCATCCATTTGATTTATAGCAATATCTGCCACATGGAAATATCACAGAAGTGAGAGGAGAAAGCTTGGGGGACATCTTGTTTTCGGTTTAAAAGATGCTGACCTCTGAGTTTATAATGGACAAGGTTTCCACATAGAGTACGTTATCATAGAAACAGAAGAGAAAGACCTAAACATACAGCCATCTCTATGGGTTAAGTCTCTCTGTGACAACAGGCTTTGGCCAGAACAAACCATTTCCCTCCCTGTTGTAGATCTGATTTCATGCTGCGAATCACTAAGCACATGGCAGGCACCTTTGCTGCATCCTTACTGTAATAATAACAACCAAAACACTAGCAGACATGTGTACAATAAGTGAGGATGGGTAGAAAAGAGAATATTCCCATATAAAATGCTGCTAGCATATTGATAGCAATAAGTGTGCAATATAATTAAGATTTTTCATTAGATTAATTTGCAAGAAAAGAAAAAACTCTTTATTTACTATTAATGAAGCTTACTTGGTTTTTATTTTTCCCCCGGGTTATGTGTGTGTGTTAAGTGAGTGAACGTTGGTTGTCTCCCTGCTCACTCGCAGGCTGGGTCTCTCCCTGAGCCTGCAGATCTATCTAGTCTGGCTAGACCTGTTTCCTCCTCAGGTGTTCTGGGATTACAGGCAGCTGCTACACTCCTCCTGATTTTCTGTGGGTGTGGGGGATCTAAACCCTGGTCCTATGCTTGCTCGACAAGCGCTCACCCCATTGAGCCATCTATCTTCCAGCCCATTTTGTTCTGTTTTGGAAACTGTTTTACTGCATAGTCCCAGATGGCCTTGAACTGTGATATTCCTGCCTTTACCCCTCAAGTGTGGGACTGCAGACATGCACCACTGTGCCTGGGTAATATTTTTTTTTCCTGAGGAGGGTTACTGTGGCAATCTTTTACTTCTTCTTCTTCTGCTTGACCTTATCACTTCCAGAACAGAGCAAGCCTTCCGACATTTACACAGCAGGCGTGTGCCAATAAATACAGCAGACGACTGAAGAGGCTGGCTGAAACGCAGATTGGTCAGTGCCTACAGCTGGAGACTTTCTCTGGAACGCAGGGAAGGTTTTTGTTCACACCAGGTGAGTTGCTAGATACTGACCCCAAGTCAATTTCTTAGCTATGAAAGCTCATGTGATAATATCAAATCTTGAAAGCTTGGGAGAAAGGGGGTGGGGGGGGGCGCTAAAAAAAAAAAACAATTGCTGTCAAATTAGGTGTAGGTGAATTAACTTCAAACAAAAACAAAAAAGCATGTAGAGTCCAGCGGGACGTGGAAAACATGGAAAGGTGCATTAAAAAAAAATTCCAGAGAATTTGCAACTGAGATTTCTTTGTTCTTATCTAAAGAAAAGCAAATCAGAAACAGCCAGTGATGGGTAGGGTGCTGTCTGTCTGTTTCAAGGAAAACCTCAGAGCACCTCTCGGGGGACAACACTCAGTGATGCAACAACAAAGAACTGGGATATGCCGGAAGACGGAAGTCGGTCATAATACTGAAGTTTCAAACACACAAGACCAATTTTAATGATTAAAAGGACTCTGTGGTTAAGATCACTTGCTGATTTTCCAGAGGACCAGAGTTTGGCTTCCAATATCCATACTGGGTGGCTCACAAGCACCTCTAACTCTAGCTCCAGAAGACCCAACACCCATTCTCTTCTGAAGGAACCTGCATGGCCACTGCCCTTGGAAAATAGCCAGCTCATTCATAGAATGAACTGATCCACTGAGTTTCTCAAACTGAAATCAAAGCGGATCCTAGGCTCCCTTTGCATCTGTTTTTACGGGTCTTATTCTTGGAGTGTATTACCAATACTGAGATGTGGGACTATAGTAGACAGACATGAAGACAGAGGACCCCACCACTGGATCAGAGTTCCTCCAATGGCCCCCCTCTACTATCAGTACCAGGCCTGGGCTTGTGTCTGCCCCATAAGGATGCTCATGTGGATACCGAAGTGGGTGCTTACCTTCTGCCGCTGCTGTATGTTGGCCACTGTGTCGGGCTGGAAATCTAGCTTGTCTGTGCGACACAGCTTCCAGTAGAGGATAACGACAATCACGGTGACCACAAGCACTGGTATGACCACACCAACCACGACCCACAGGTTGCTGCTCTGTGACTCCGGGGATGGCCTCTTCACTCTGTCCACAGCTGCAGATGAGCAAAGAGAAAGACTCCCAGAAACACACTCTTCCCTCATTGGCTGGACAAAATGTGCCTTCCTCCAGGAGTCTGGGGGCTTTTCACACAGCTCAACACACAAAAGTAACCAGGCATATGCGAATGTTGCATGAGGAATACACCGTCATCACAATGACACATACGATGGACAAAAGCTCGGTTGATTCTAGCCTCCTGCTGTCTATTCTTCTTGCTCCGTAACATCTCCTAAGATAGATAGCTCTGTACACCTCATTCAAAATGGTTCTCTTCATTGTGAGAAGAGAAGTTACCTGTCCAAGACACAGCTGTGAGCACCGAATCCATTGAAGCAGCTATCGCCTTCCAGGTCTCTGGAAGGAACATGGGCTGGAATTTCAAGATCTAGGAAGGAAGTACTTTCCCATCTGCCAACTCACTTCTCTGTGTCCCTACCTACAAATGTTTATTGATGGTGCCAGACACCATTTTAAAGGCGACATATCTTGATTAAAGAGCAGACAAAATCCCTCACGGTACACACTGTGTCTAGTGTCCAGAGGGAAAACTAACCAAGAAATGAATCTGGTATCTGCTGCTAGGGCTATATACCAGAGGAAACAGCCAATGAGTTATGGTTGTGAAATTGTTTTTTGTACACTGTGAAGATCCGTTGCTCTGATTGGTTTAATAAAAAGCTGAACGGCCAATAGCTAGCTAGGCAGGATTCCAGGCACAAAGGATGCTGGGAAGAAAAAAGGTGAAGTTGCCAGACAGCCATGGAGGAGGAAGCAGGTTGGACAGTACATAGATGAGGTAAATGAGCCTCAGGGCAGCACATAGATGAATAGAAATGGATTAAAGTTATTAAAGCTGGTGGGACAGGGCAGGAGAGATGGCTCAGAGGTTAAGAGCACTGGCTGCTCTTCCAGAGGTCAGGAGTTCAATTCCCAGCAATCATATGGTGGCTTACAGCCATCTATAATGAGATCTGCTGTCCTCATGGAGGAGAATGTTGTATGCACAATAAATAATAAATCTTAAAAAAAAAAAAAAAAAAAAAAAAAAGAGCTAAGTCTCTGTCATTACTGGGAAGCCACTGGTGCCAAAGAAAATGTCTGACAAATTACAGCACCATAACAAAGGCACTGGGCACGTCCACCTCAGCACCTGAAAATATGAGGCTGTTCACAGTTGCACTTACCATAACAGTCATGGTGAAAAACCCAAAGCCATCAACATGTGAATGGATAAACAAAATATAGTATATCCACACAGTGGGGTTCTGTGGAGATGGCTCATTGGGCAAGAATACGTGCTGTATAAACTGGAGGACCTGGATTCAGATTCCTAGGACCCATGTCAAAGAGGGGCATGGTTACAGTTCCAAACTGTAATCTCAGCACCTGGGACACACACAGGAGGATGGCTGGGCTTGCTGGCCATCAGCCTAGCTCCAGGTCCAGTGGAATTCATAGTAACTGGGTGGAGAATGACAGAGTAGGACAGCTGTGTCACACACAAACAGAAGAAAGAAAACAAAAAAGACAATCTCTAAATAGCCACACAGGAGTAAACTTGAAAACATGCTATGGGAGAGACATTATTTATTATTTATAGACAGAAAAAAAAACAGTGGCTGCCACTGAGGGCACTATCTAACGGCCAGGGCTTCTGTGCCCAATGGAAAGCCCTGGAAATGGAAAGAGGTGACTGAAAACCCTGAGTACAGCTAGCTCCACTTATTCATGTGTGTCACGATGGTTTAGAAAAGGCCAATGGTGTTGCATATTCAATTTTTCTTTTGTTTTTTTAGATTATAATTACATACTTTCTCCTCCCTTTTTCCTCCAATACATGTACTTTACTAACGGGAGTGTTTGATAGGAAAGTGAAGTCTAAACGTGGACTGCAGGGTGTTGTCGTCCTCTCCTGTGACCTTCTTTGAACCCTCAAAATATGGGTCTTAATGGAAACTGCTTTACCAAAGGTAATGGGTACCAATAATTAGGTGACATTAAAGCGAACTGTAGTCCTTTGAAATTGCCTGTCTGCACTCACAGCTGTGCCCACACACTGCAGCCTCACCTTTCACACCTCACATGACCCTGCACAAACCCTTCTGCTCCAATTTCCTTTGCTAGCTCAGCCTCTACCCTGTGTCTTCACCCTTGCTGATCCTGTGCAGCTCCTGGTACCTCACTGTTCTCGTAAAATGCCCCTTTGTACATCAGCTTTCGATGCCGTAAGGCTCCTTACTCTGCTCACCCTAGCTTTGTTTTTATATGTACGAGAGCTTTACCTGCATGGATGACCATGTACCACATGTGTACAGTGTACTCGGAGGTTATAAGAGGGCGTCAGAGCCCCTGGAACTGGAGTCACAGAGGTTTTTAAGCTGTGTTTGGGCACTGTGAATCCATCCCAAGTCCTCTGGAAGAGCAGCCAGTGCTCTTAGCCACTAAGCCATCTCTCCAGCCCCACAAAAAGTCTCAGAGAAGTTAATGTTTAACAGGGAGAGAACGAGGTCTGCAGACCAGGCTGGCCTCGAACTCACAGAGATCTGCCTGCCTCTGCCTCCTGAATGCTGAGATTAAAGGCAAAGGTCTGTATTTTATAATGTGGCCTGGATGGAGTTTACATTAATGGCTCAATTTGCCTAAGAACAAATCTTAGCACGGCATGATGACAGCCCAGTGGAGGAGCAGAGGAACTGATACTCCTCTTTGTTCTAATCCACGAAACCCACAGAGAGGCAGAGACAGGTGTCCTCAAGCCCCCTTGACTGGCCCTGGTAGGAAGTAAGGCTTCTTCTACCAACCCTGAAATCCCAGGATGCTTGCCCATAGGGCCTTGAGCAGTCCTCAGGTCAGGTGACTCAAGTCGGGACATGTCAGACAAGGAAGGGGAGGGAGACAAAAGCAGGGTTAAGAAAGCTTTTAATGAAATGAGTAAAATACACCTTGAGAAGGGAAGGTGAGGTCATTAGGACATGACCGGCCTGCATCTGTGTGCTCAGGGCTTTATTGAGAGATAAGGTAGACTTAAGGTGACACTGTTCCTAGGTGAGGCCTGTGTGTATGGAAACCAGGCTGTGCCTTTCGGGTCCTTGTACATGCATGTTTGGTATGGAAAGCTATATTAGGAGGGATGCTATGCATGTGTGGAATTCACTGTGAGTGCTAGCTAAGCTGCAGAGGCCCCCCTGTGCAGGTTCATCTGAACTCATTGGGGGTCTCATGGCATGTGTCTGGTCCAAGTCAGGATGTGTTTGGACAAAATGGCTCACCGCATTTCACTGTTGTTAGCTTACCCGCTCTCCTCATTTTCCTACCTTTGGTTTATCTTTAGCTTTGGGGCCAGCTACTGTGGATTTCTCATTATTTAATAAAGTCAGCATTGGTTGATCTTGTAACTCTGTGGTCAGTGACAAGCCCTTAGAGGATTGTTGACTTGCTTGCTGATAGGCCAGTACATTAAAATCTGTACCCCCACCATTTCCTAATTCCATGCCAATCCCCAACAAAAAGGTGCCTGTATCCTCCTAAAATCAACCTTGTATAGAACATGGAGGAAGGCAGCTTTCTCATCGTCTGCCTCCAGCTCCGGATACAGCGTTAGGAAGTGCTTTTTTTTTATTATTTCCTCACTGATTTGAAACAGACCCCACTTGACAGTCATCTCAAGCACACCGAAGAGCATCATAGTCACATCATCTCTCCCACCTCTGTCCATCAGATGAAGGAAACACACACGGCAGCCCTGATGCTGATTTGTCTCCAGGGACAAGGGCTGATTTCCCCAAAAGCCTTCTCCAAAGGGTCATTTCACAGGTACTGTTTAGAAGCTGAGCTGGAGACACACCTCAGTAGTTAAGAGCACCTGCTCTTCCAGGGGACTTGGGTTTGATTCTTGACACTCACATGGTGGTTCACAACCTCTATTAACTCCCATCTCAGTGGATACAATATCTTTTTTGGACTTCTGTGGGGATTGTGCATAGGAAGTACACAGATACCTATACAGGCAAAATGCCAGTACACATAAAATAAAATAAAAAATAAATAAAGCTTAAAGCTACACTGTTTACTATATCAGGGAGAGCGGGGTGCTACAGCTTAAAGCTGATAGATATATAGTGGCTACAATGTTCTAGTAACTGGACCTGAAGGACATGAAGACAGAAAGCAGAATATGCCTGGGGGTGGACTGCCTCCATATGGACAGTCCTCATCTATGCGGCTCTGCTAGAGTCACTCCATTTTCCTCAGAGATGTATTTATTCTTATTTTATGTATATGAGAGCTTGCCTAGATTATGAATGCAACCTGTGTGTCTGGTGCCCGCAGTAGCCAGAAGAGGGTGACGGGTCCCCTGCAACTCAAATTATGATGGTCATGAGCTGCCATGTGGATGCCAGGGACTGAACCCAGGTAATCTTCAAAAGCAGCCAATGTTCACAGGCACGGAGCCATCTCTCCAGCCCACCACTCCATTCACATGAAAGAAATGGGATAGTATCTAAAGACTGAGATTCACCTGATTTCACCAAGAAAGTTGTGACTGACTGAGTGGACATAAAGTTCTACTTATTAGAGGCAAGCTAGGCTACAATAACTAACCTTCATATGTCTGGTGGTCCTAACATGCCCTCATGTCTGTGACACTTGACCTCTGTGAGTGTTGACAGATCTGTAAATTGTGCTGATTCCACTTTCTGACAAGTGTTAATTACAAGATTATGTCTGAAACGGGACTGTCTTAAGTGATCATTTCTGATTGCATCTTTGCATCTGTCTGGGGCATATTTGTGAAAAGCCCACTTAATGGACATCAGCATGCATCCACAATGACATTCAAGTACAGGTTCATCAGGCTATGATTTTAATAAACATATTGATGAAGGGAGGAAGCCTGCACTGTCTCCTACCTGTCCTCGGTAAAGTTCTTCAGGATTCTCTGATGTTAAGACATCTGCCTATCCATCCACTTTGGGGAGCAGGTTCTCTCGCACACTATCAGGACTGCTCTGGATCACGGAGGGGAAACACCCGCACTAGCACAGCAGTGTGCCTTGGAAAATCTTATTTAGAGGGTTAGGCTCTCCGTGCTGCTCTCTATTTCTTCATTTTAAATACACACCCCAAATCTGGCAGTTGGAAAAGAGGTGTTAGGAATAATCACTGCCAGAGGGCAGAGCCAAGTACCTTCCAACAATAATAAGAAATATCAAACAGGTCTTTCTAAATGTAGAGTGGTGTGAGGTGTGAGGTGAGGGAGAAACAGAGCTAAGAAGAGGGTAAGGATCAAAGAACTCCTCTGTGTTAAGAGACCCCAAAGGGAGCCAGTCAACCCAGAGGGCACCTCCCAGCTTCCTGAGTGACTCACTGTCCCCACTAACATGGAGGGTGTGGCATGAAAGATTCTGGAATAAAAACAGAATAGGTACTTTATTTTATCTAAGACAGTTTTGAAAATGAAAACTAGCACAGGGTAGGATGTTCGTGTTGGTCTAAGGTCCTGTGACTCACTAGTAACTCCATGAGTATGAGGTGTGAGGCAGAAAAACAGCATCAATGGCCATAGTCACACGATGGAAATGAAAATAAAGAGGGTTTCAGCAAATAAAGCACCAAAAAAAGCCACACAGGCCTGGAACCTCAGCTGGAACCTCAGAATCCCATAAAGATGGAAGAACTGAGTCTACAATGTTGTCCTCTAATCTCTGCACAAGCACCATGGCAGCATGTACACACACACACACATACATACACACACACATACACACACATACACACACATACATACACACACACATACACACACATACACATACATACACACACTTACATACACACACACATAAATACATATACATATACACACACATACATACATACATACACACACACATACGCACACACACACAGTGTATATTTCATAATTTTTAACAAACTGATATAAGAAAAAATACAAGAAAGTCTCAACAAACAGACATCAACAAGCTGGGCTATGGTGGCACACACCTTTAATCCCACTACTGGGGAGGCAGAGGCAGGAGAATCTCTGTGAGCTCGAGGCCAGCCTGGTCTACAGAGCAAGTTCCTGGACAAGCTCAAGAGCTACACAGAGAAACCTTGTCTGGAAATGTGCCACCCCACCCTCCCAATGGACATCAACAAGCAGCATCTTCCATGAGCACACTTCAGGACGAGGTTTTAAGATATAAATCTATACACAGGTCAGAATGCTAGGGGGGGAGAAGCCGTGGTGGGTATAGGGGAAAAAATTTAAAATAAAACAATAATTGATTAATTTTCAAAAAGTTATCAGAGCTCACTGTCAGAACATGTGGTTTTGGACCCCAGCACGGCTGACCAGATAAAACTCTTGGACTTACGCTGGGCAATGGCGCCTTGAATCCGGTACCCCAAGATGATGGCCGCTCTCTGGAGGTCTACCTTGTTGATCAGATCTGAAGACTCGGCTGCACTGAGTCTCTCTCCTTCTTGATTCTCCACGAAGTATATGAGCTGTACTGGGTCATCATCTCCCTCCAACCTGGACACGTTCACCACCTGCGACAGACAGAGTCCATCAGCACCAGGAAAGCTTACACTGCCTGATGCCCCTTCTCAGGGCACTCTGTCCCTAGTGTGTGATTTGGGATTCGTCTCAGCCCTCTTAAAAAGGTCACTGCCACATCCAGAGTCCCAGAATCTCCTTGGTGCTCTCTACTGGTGGAGACAGAGTTAAAACAAATGCCCCTATGTGTAGAACAGCACAGTGTTTTGTCTTAATGCTTTGATTGAGAAAAGGGGACCAATAGAATGCACAGAATAGCAACCAGACAGTCAGGAATTGTAACTGGCAGCCTCCACCAAACTCACTATGTCATGGGAGTATACCTATACGTCTACCCTTTAATACTCAAAGGTCTGGGAATTTAGGAGCTACAGTTTCTTCTCATAGAAATCACATGCTCAGTGGCAGCCACTTTTATTAAAGACTCTGAGAGCTGTCCAGTCTAGAAGTAGCCATAGGAAGGCCTAACTCCAGCATTCTTTCTGGATGGCTAATCAGATTTATATCAGGAACCACAATATACAAGGAATCTCCGAGTCAACCACTTGGGTGACTAAAAGTATGTGTGTGTGTGTGTGTGTGTGTGTGTGTGTGTGTGTGTGTGTGTGTGTGTGTGTGTGTGTGTGTGTGTGTGTGTGTGTGTGTGTGTGTGTGTTATACAAATTATGAGGCCCACTGAAGAAATTTTGAAAAACACATGTAAAAAAACATAAAGAATAAAGTGAGACCCTCTTGAAATTCAACCAATTAAAGAATACCACTCTAGAGACTTACGAATATTTCCCTGTTCTTTCCCTGTGAAAATTCTCTTATTTCAGCATTGTTCTTCACGTTCCTCTCTGAGGCTCCTTTCCAGAACACATTTCTATATCATTATTTTTTTAATTGCTGGAGACTATTCCAATACATAAAGATTTACTCTTTACCTACTTTCTAATTCCTAAATAGTTATATTGGCTCAGTATTTTCTTATTTCTTTTGTCAACTGGAAGGGGGTTGAAACAAGGTCTCCCTATGTACCCTGGGCAGGCTTGGAACTCGTTACGTACACCAGGCCAACCTCTAACTCTTAGATTTATCTCCCTCTGACTCTCTAGTGCTGGGATTACAGGCATACACCTCCATACCCGACTCTTATTAATTTATAAAACTGCATTTGTGTGTGTGTGTGTGTGTGTGTGTGTGTGTGTGTGTGTGTGTGTGTGCGCGCGCGTGTGGGCACACACGTCCTCGTGGTACAGGTGAAGGTCAGAGGATGACCTGCCAGACTCAGTTCTCTCCTTCTACCCTGTGAGGCCTGGGACTCGAATCCAGGTCATCAGACTTGGGAGCAAATGCCATCTCAGCAGCCACTGTTCAGTGTTTTCATTTTTACAGACATGGTTCCGGCAAAGAGCCTTGTACTTTTTTTTGTACACAACATCCTTTGTAGAGATCAGAAACAAGAGAGGCCTCAGGTCAATCTGTCAGATGGCACTGGTCTGAGGAAACTTGGTTACCTTCCACAGATGTGATGGTCCTTCCCTAAGAGGCTTGAATATCCAACTTAATACCTAGTCACCCAGGATTCTGATGCTCTATAACTGCTTCATATGCACACTCAGCCCTTGTGAAGTCATAATTCATAATGATTCATTTTAATGCTTACTCAGTTGATGCTTATTTAATTAATCGACATTTATTAGTAATTTTTCTTTATTAGGTTATAATGAGAGATGGCTCAGTGGTTTAGAGCATGTACTCCTGCCAGAGAGCTGAGTTCAATTCTCTGAACCCACGTCGGGTGGCTCACAGCCAACTGTAACTCCAGCTTCAGAGGTATCCAACACCCCTGGCCTCCACAGGCACCTGCACTCACACACACACACCCTTACACACCTATACACAATTAAAATAATAAAAATAAATATTTAAAATCTGAATACCTTGTAAACTTCCCTAATGTGACTGTGTCTAGCAAGGAAAATATTTTGGGAGCCTAAGAACCATGTTTCTAGGTGAGCAAAAACGTGGTGAAGGTGCTGGAGAATAAAAGCACACAAATTATACACAAAACTGTCACCTTGATCTACCTATGTCACTTCTATATCGTGTTCTCACAAACCCCCGCCCCACCCACAAGTCACCCTTCACTGCTGGGTTTCACCCTAATTGTGGGTTTCTGAAAAGCTCTATGAACCCCGTTTTATGTGATCCTCCACGCCTGTAAATGATTGATAAAGAAAGAAATTCACACCATTCACACAGAAATGGGAATTAAATAGAAGCCCCACCCCCAGAGTCTGTGAGTGTGTGCATTTTTAAATAGGTCATTTTTCAATTCAAACAGATCTGCTTCTGTGGGCCGCCTGCCTGTTTTCCAGAGAGAAGATGATTTGGGGTAAGAGCAGACAGCCAGGCTGGCAGGAGGTGGGGAAGCTGAGATTTCTGAATAGAAGACAGAAAATGTTCCTCTGTCTGCTTAGGACTCTCTCAGATCAACTATTTGTTTCTAAAATGCCACCAGTAGCATAAAACAAGTTTGGCTGTTGGTGATTTTAAAATTGGTTCTTCAGAAAATAAAGCCTTGTGATGGGTGATACAGGAACCCAGTGGTAAGTTTTGTACTGCCCTCCCTGAAGTCTAGGACTAGGCCAAAGAATTGCTAAGGTTTCTGTCTGGACTCTAAGTGGACTTTCAAGGCTGCCATGTTCAGCAGAATAATCAGTTCACATCAGACTTTTCCCATCTGCATGAAAATAGCAGATTTCCAGGGGCGTTTCCTCTGCTCCATACCCTCCTTCTGAGAGTACCTGTACCACACTGTTCCCAGTGGCCACGGTAGCCCTCCGCCATATTCTTCTCCTGGTGGGCACCTCACTGAGCAGCTGGGCCAGTTTTCGCTCCATCTCAGCTGGAAACACTTCATTATGGAGCTGCTTCTCCACAACACCCAGGAGGACTGTGTTCAACAGGAAGCAAAGTATTCAGAGCTGGTCAGCAAAGACAGGATTGAACATGGCTCATGGGGTGGGGAATGGAGGGGGTGAGGTGTCATGGCACAGGGTGTGTGAACATGTGCAAAAATCCCATACAAAACACCCATCACTAGGCAGGAAACTAATGGGAATAAGATAAAGGATTCTCAAAGTGGCTGGAGTTCATGGCAAACTGAAGGCGCCCAGGAACTCAGCAGCAGAAGCTCTGAGCACAGAGCATCTAAGATCAAACAAGCATCCTGTCAGTCTGCACTGCCTCAAACTTCTGAACAGTCTGAGTTCTTACCTTATCTGAGTTGTCTGGACACAGACTTACAGTTTCCCTCGAGGAGAGGGTATCTGCCAGCTTCTTGTTATCTGAATCAGACAGAACTATCTAAACAGATAATCAGCTTATCTTCCAATTGATGGGGAAGCAGCCTTTCAGCCAAACTGGATTTAACTCTTCTCTGAGGTCTAGTGCTAGGCAAGTCACTTCAACACTCTGAGGTCTGGAAAATGGAATCTGTCAATAGGAAGAGCTGAGCCTCCCTACAAGGCTTCAGAGCCCATAAATGGTGACGGTCCCTACTTAGACATTCTTACTTACTCTTATTTAGTCCTTACTTAGACACTGCTTGTACACTGAGACCTGGGACTCTTAGAATGCAGGGACCAAGTTAGAAAGCCTCACACTGAAATGTCATGGCCCTATCTGTGGGCGTATCAACCTGGATGTGCTCAATTCTGTCTGACCACCTGACCCTGGTCCCCAAACTACTATATTCATTTAGCAATACTTTCAGAGGGAGAAAAAAAGTATTTTAAGCTTGCTTTTGACTTCATCCTACCTCAGGTTGAGAGACTGCAGATTCCGGGTAGACTCTGCCCTGGACTTGATGTATAAATTTTAAAGAAGCCCTTTCTGTGCTATAACTCAGTGGGAAACATTCCCATAGCCCAAATCGAATTTCTTTTCTCATTCATTCTCTGCCAAAAATTTAAAGTACATCTTGTCCTCAATTTATGAATCAGGAAGAGTGCACCATTCCCACGTATGCCCTCACAGACATCTTAATGGACAGGTCTCCAAACATTCCATAAATTGGGCATACCTGTTCTGACCCAAGAGGACTTCAGTAACTGAGATAAGTTGAGCTGCGGGTACTGGAAGGCTACAAAAGGGAAAGGGACAGAGAGAAGACTGTGAGAAACATGTTTTCACTCAAGAAGGCAAGTGCTCTGGGATCGTGGGGCAAATCATAACATATTACCCTTCCTACACTACACCACTCTTCAAGACGCCCAAATACCAAGAGCATGAAGACAGACAGGCTCCCGTTTCCGAGTCCCCGGGAGAGGGAAGGATCAAAGGAAAGAGAGGGGCATCACAGAGGTCACACAGAGGTCACTGCAATGTCTCCTGTATATGTTGATCTAAAGCAAAGCACTGGCAAGCTGTGTTCCTCAGAGCCCAGAGCCTCAGGTAAAGTGGAGCATGTTCTACCTTGCTGGGAACTGTCTCTGGGTACTCCACTTATTATTTTAGCTGTATGCACATATACTGTATAAAAATCAAAACTGTCATATATAAATAACTTCATTCCCATCTACTTGGGAATATATATATAGTGGATCATTTATTTAGGTTGGGCTTTTTTCAAGACAGGGTTTCTTTGTGTAGCCCTGACTGTCCTGTAACTCTCTGTAGACCAGGTTGGCCTTGAACTCATAGAGATCTGCCTGCCTCTGCTCTCCGAGTGCTACCATTAAAATGTGTGCTACCATATCCAGCTTTATGGCTTATTTTTTAGTCGAGTGTGTTTGTCTGTGAGTCATGTGAGTACAGGTGCCCATTCAGGCCAGAAGTGGTTATCAGAGCCCCTGGGGAAGAAGACACAAGAGCATTTTTTTATGTGTTCTAATCACTAAGCCATGTCTGTAGCCCACACTTGCATATTTCATACTTTATTCTTAATATAATTAATAATATATCAAAATCCATTAATAATCATGATTTAGGATATTTGGCTGGTCCATTTTCAAAAAAAAATTTATTTTATTTATTTGCCTGCCCTACATTGTGGCATGTTCTGCTCTCAAGTAAACTCCCCCACTTCTTCTCCAACTGCCTGAGAATCTGATTGCATCAACCAAGAGGTTGTTTTCAATTATTACTTTTATATATATTTTTAATTTAATACACAAGGAAGTTCTCTCTTTCTGACACACAGTTTCATGCATAAGCATCACCAAGGGAGGACCCAGGAAGTTTCATTCCCTAACCCCACCCTCCAACCCATTTGTAATCAGAAGCCCTCTCAGCTATTAGTCATGAATAGCTGTTCCCCATTCCTATAGTTTCATGTCCTCCAGAATCAGTGCACTGTTATAGCATTCCTTCATTCTCAAAAGCACAGGGCAGAGAACAGCTCTGGAGCCCACCCTGGCTGGGCTTGAAAAGTCCTGATATTATTCAGGAGTCCAGTCAAATATGTCTTGTGGAAAAACACACAGTGAACCTACTATGTATGACATTATGAAGGCGGGTACACAGCACTAAACCTTCATTTAAACGCAACAAGTGAGCCCCACCATAAACATACAGACTCTGGGGTGCCTGTGTCAGTGTGTCCACTGGCTGTGATCAATGGGCTATTCTGGTCAGGATGTCATGATGGAGACATTGTACACATGAGCTAACAGGAGCACAAGGAAAATCCTTTCTCCATCCAGATCCCATTTACTATGAGCCCCCAAAGCACTCTACAACAATTGGGTCTCTCTTTTGTTTTTTTCCAGACAGGGTTTCTCTGTGTAGCCCAGGCTATCCTGAAACTTGCTCTCTAAAGCAGGCTGGCTTCAAACTCAGAGAAGTTTCTGCCTCCCATGTGCTGGAGTTAAAGGCAGGCACCACCATCACCACCACCCAACCAATCGGGTCTCTTTTTCAAGTTAAAAATACTGATAGTAGAGATCTACCAACAGAAATACCGGCAACCCCTTCCCCGGCTCCCCCAAGGAGCCAGGAAGTACTTACGTTCCGCAATCTGCAGCACCGGGTACCCAAGGTAAAAGCTGAACTCCACTACTGTCAGGTTCCTGAGCAGATCGCTCACCTCTGACCCATTCAGAAAGCCTTGCAGGCTTTTAACAGCAAAGATAATATTCACCGGGCCCCTCCGAGGAGCCACCCGAGAAGGGCCAATGGTGACATTCACGATCTGAAAGAAAGAGGTCAAAGACTCCTCTGGAATAAAGCGGGAAGCTGAGAGCCTCACAGCAGTACCTACCACGAGATTTCTGATCAGTGTTCTTCAAAGGGGGTAAAGTGAAAAGATGTCTGATTTTTTTTTTTTTTTAAGACAATGTCTCATTATACTGTCCAGGCCTGGAACTTCTTGCCTCAAGTGCTGGGATTGCAGGTGTGCGTCTCCAAACCTGACTGAAACCGAGGTAAAATTTTTAAAAGAAGAGGAGCTGGCTTTCTAACCTTGTTCCTTTTGTGTGCTGCGAGAGACTTTAAATACTGTTTGCTGGAAATGTTTTTTACATTAAGTGATGAATTGAATGCACACATTCACAGCCCCTCCCCCCTCCGCCTCCAACCCCAAATCCCACCAAAGTAACTGTAGCCTAACAAAGGCTCTGAGAATGGAAGAAAACCAGAGCTTCTGTCAAATTTCTAAAAGATGAAGAAAGGACACGATGTTGTTGAAATAAACCAGAACTGAGAACCAAGAGCATATAAACACACAGGCAGGGCTTGGAGGCCGGGGAGGCCCTCTGGAGAGAGCTGAGGACCTGAGACCAGAAGTCGGCTACAGAGCAGGAATTGGTTCAGTTCATTAGGAGGAGAGTGAACTGAAGCCTTCCTCTGCTTGGGGAATCCGTACCCAGGCCAACACAGGCACCAGCAGTGCCATCTCCTGGAATCACCCAAAGAACTGCCCTCCGAGGAAAATGGGCCCGTCCTCCCAGAGAAGACCAAAGGGTGGGAGGGTGAACCAGATAACTCCAGTGAACACCAGAGCATACAAGACACAACAGAGGAACAAAAGAGAAAGAAAGGAGTCTGCACCATGAAAACAGTAAAGCTCGTCCCCAGTGGAGGACCTCCTGAGCCTGACACAGGGCAGAGCCAAGCGGTGCAGTGCCGTAGACTGAACCCCCACACTCCGGTGTGTTCTGATATATCCTACTCCCTCCCAGAGCTCAGATGAATTCTCCCATCACAGTCTCCATACCAAAGGGGACAGCCAGGTCAACAACCATGATTAACCCCATTTTCCATCCCTCACCACCAACCAACCTCCTCCTAACCGCCCCCCCAAAAAAGAAACAGCTCAAAAGACAAAGAATGGCAATAGAACAACACCGCAGAGAAAGCAGACATGGGAAAAAAAACAGAAGAAAATCTTTTAAAAATCCTACTTCATGTCCTCGGAGACTCTGGAGGCTACTGGCAAACATCTCGGCAAAGGATGTAATGAAAACAGGACAATGTGGGAAATGACTAGCCAGAAATTTCACTATGAATGGGCACAGCTGAAGGTAAAATCCGTGACTCAGAGGACAGACTTTCAAACGTCTCTACGGAACAAAAAGTTCCACACCATGTGAAGAAAAATTAAGAAGTACAAAAAGTGAATTCAGGAGTGCCCAAATCCAGAGCTAATATACATTTCAGAAAGGGAATATAAAACATCAGTGGTTTAGGATATACAGGAAGCCTGTCTGCTGATTCAAAGAATCCGCTGTATTTACACCAAGGGTCTGTCTCAACCTGCAGATTATGACTCCCTTAGGAGTCAACCGCTCTTTCACAGGGTCACAGAGCAGATGTCCAGCATATCAGATATTTACACTATGATTCATAACAGCAGAAAAATTGCAGTTATATTAGCAACAAAATAATTGTATGTCTGGGGTCACCACAACATTGAGGAACTGTACCAAAGGGTCACAACATTGGGAAAGTTGAGAACCACTTGTTTAGACAGAGATGCCACATCTCAGAGAGCCCCATTAACTGAGGTGGAACATCTCACACATGAAAACTAGAGTGTCCCTAAGCCTGAGACTTTCAGAGCGTCATCACTGAGGCACAAAAAGTTTTATAATTTCCTATTTTCAGGTTAGAGAAACCAAGTGAGTGGAGTCTATGCAAAATATTCCAAATAAACCAAGAAGCTCTGCCACATGACACAATTTGAGCACCATGTCTTTCAGACCTACGATACTCAGGCTGTGGGGAGAGGGAAGTATCTGCATACATTGCTTCACTGATGGACAGCTTTCATTCCTATATGAAAACACTGAATTTCCTGAATACGACTTAGCTCTTCAACCCACGCTATCTGACTCCCTGATTTCGAGTCACTCTGAAATCTCTGAGGTCATGCTTCACCAAAGGTTGCTGGCCCACATGAGCAGGGGTCTACCACTGGAGGACACACCACCCCACCCCACCCAACCCCTACCCCCTCTACCCTACCCCATCCACCACCACCCCCAAGATGAGGCTTCTAGAGTTTCTCTAAGTAGCTCTGGCTGTCCTGGAATTCACTCTATAGACCAGGCTGGCCTTGAACTCACAGAGATCTACTTGCCTCTGCCTCCCTCCCAAGTGCTAGGATTAAGGGCATGTGCCATGACACCCAGCGTGGAGGAGGCATCTTAAATGAAGCATTGGAGGACAGAGCTCTCTCACCTGCACTGTGAGGTTATACGCCCCCTGGTGCTTCCTCACTTCAAAGAGAGCTGTCATGAGGCCTTTCTCAATGCTCTGGGTGAAGTTGCAGAAGCCGGTATCCACACTTGGTGGCACAAACTGAAGCACTGCAAAGAAAGACAGCCACCTAAGTCCCATGAATAAGGTGCTGCTTAAAGACTGGGGGTGGGGGGGGACACAGAAGGGGTGGTACCGACAGGAGGGGGCGATGCATCCACTGCCTAAAAATCTAGCACAAGGTACTGCTTCTTTTGTTTTTTAAAATTTACTTATTTTATGTGTATGGGTGTTTTGCTTGCATTTATGTCTGCGTTACATGTGTGCAGAGGGCATAGGATCCTCTGGAACTGAATTTACAGATGGTTGTGAGTTACCATGTGGGTGCGGGGAACTGAATCCCAGTCCTCTGCAGAAGCAACAAGTACCCTTAACTGTTGAGCTATCTCTCTAGGTGCATGCACACATGCACGCACGCACACACACATGCATAGCATATATATATATATAGCCTTGTAAACATACTTTTGTTCTTAATTAACACAGTAATTATGGTGAGTCTATTTTCTTTCTTCTGCATATTTATGGTTAGACTTTGACATTTCAACACACGTACATAATGATGTATCTGTTGCTCAGAAATTTTTTGTGTTGAGAATGTTCAAAATCGTCCCTACTGGCTATCTGAAATACTCTGCTGGAGGCTAGAAATGGTTCAGTGGTTAAGAGAGTATCAGTTGCTCTTCCAGAGAACCAAGGTGTAATTTCCAGAATCCACAGCCGTGCACAACTACCTAACTCCAGTTCCAGGAAATCCAATGCCCTCTGATGGCCTCTGAGAGCACTGCACACATATGGTGCAGATAAACACTCAGGCAGGACCCCCATATACTTAAAATAAAATGAAGGTTTAGAAAATGTTAAATATACAGCTAACGGTTATCGGCCACAGTTCTCCTACTTCGTCACAGACACAGGTTAGCCTCCTCACTCTCTCTACTCTCTCTTCCTTTCTTCCCCAGCTGTGGGTAAATCACTATTCTACAGCCAGCTTTCAGATCTGCTTCCACAATGAAGTGAGAACATGTAGTACTGGGCTTTTGGTTTCTAACAGTTCACTAAGTATAACATCCTCCAGTTCCACCCATGCAAACTGAGGGATTTTGCTCTTTGTGGCTGAACGATATTCCGTTATGGACATATGCCACAATTTGTCATCTATTCATCTGCCAATGAACACAAAGGTTGACTGCCTATCTTGTTTACTGTGAACACAGCTGCAGAAAGACACAGTGAAGATCTCCCTCCAACATACTATCTTCAGTGTGTGTGTGTGTGTGTGTGTGTGTGTGTGTGTGTGTGTGTGAACATGATTACTGGACCATACAGTAAACTTCTAGCTTTTAATAATGCCTGCATACTCAACATTACACGATCAGAGTAAGACAGTCTGAGCTGTATAGCAAGACCCTGCTTTCAAAAACAAAACAAGACAAAAGCAGAGCCTATGGAGAGATAGTCCAGCAGTCAACAAAAAGCCTTACTGCTCTTGCAGAGGACCTGGGTTCAGGTCCTGGAACCCACAGCAGGTGGCTCACAACATCCAGTAACTCCAGATCCAGGGGATCTGATGCCCTCTGGCCTCTGTGGCACACATAAATGCATTGCAAACACACACACACACACACACACACACACACACACACACACACACACACACACACGCACGCACGCACGCACGCACGCACGCACGCACGCAGGCAGACTCCAAACAAAACACAGCATGTGTGAAATCACCTTTCTCTGTGTCCTTATCTACAAGGGCTAATACCATCTTTTGGATAAGCTGTTCTGAAACAAGAGAGTATCTCACAGTTTTGATGTACATTTCCCTGATTAGTGATGCTAGGCTTTTTTTCATATTTTTATTGGCCATTTGAATATCCAACTTTGAAAAATGTTTATCCTGGCCATTTTCCCATTATGTGGGAGGGGGTGCAAAGGAGGGGTACATACATGTATACACATGCATATAAATGCCAGAGATCATCAGGTGTCCTTTTCAATTGCTCTACATCTTATTTTTGAGACATGGTTTCTCACTGAATCTGAGCCTTGCTGAGTTAGCTAGGCTGGCTGGTTAGCAAGCCCCTAGGGGACCCTCCTGTACCAGCCTCCTGAGTCCTGAGGTCACGGGGGCTTTTCACCCAGCTTCTACATTAGTGCTGAGGGTCAAACTCAGGTCTTCATGTCTTCCTGCCTGCCTGGCAAACTCTTTACAAAGTAAAGCCATCTGTTCAACCCACCCATTCTAAAAATTAGATTACTCAGAGGCTTTGCTGCTCAGTTGTCTGAGTTCCCTGCATATCCTGGAAACAGATACCTTGTAAATATTCTCTCCACTTCACAGGCTGTCCCTTCACTCTGTTCACTGTTACTGATGCTGGATAGAAGAGCCAATGTCAGTTTTCTCTTTGGGAACCAATCCTTTTTGTGAATATATATAATCACTGCCCAGATCAATAGTCTTTGGTGTCTCTTACCAGTTTTACAGTTTAAGATCTTATGTTTTGGTCTCAATTTTGAGGGCCTTTTTTTTTTTTTTAGTATGAGAGAGAGAAAGAGAGAGAGATCTAGGTTTTTTTCCTCCTTCATAAAGACATACTCAGTTTCCCAGTATGGTTTACTAAGGAGACTATACTTTCTCCAACATATGTTCTTGTTTCTGTCAAAAACTGTATTTGCACACTTTTAGCTCTGCTGGTCTCCACATCTGCTCTTCTGCACACACATGATGCTTTGGTCATTATCACTTTGGAAACATTCTGAGATCAGGTACTGTGCCTCCAGCACTCTTTTTGTTCAGACTATTGTATCTGCTCTCTTTGGGGGCTTTCCTTTGGGTTCCATACAAACTTCAAAAGCCCTCCCCATCCCTGTGAGGAACGCCATTAGTACTTTCACGGGAACTACAAAAAAATCTGATGGTATGGACATACTTATTCTTTTAAATTTTTTCCTTTAACTTCTTCTCCAGGTAATCCATCAATTTCTTCTTCTTTAGGATCCACTATTAGAAAGTTACTGGGTTCCCTTAAATATATCACACTGTCTTCTTTGTTTATCTGCCTTGTGTCCCTACATTAGGATTTGCATGCCTACTGGATTCACTGTCTCTATCATTTTAAAAATACGCTTTATTTTTAATTATGTACAAGTAGGGTGCAGGTGCCGTGGAAGCCAGAAGAGGGCACTGGATACCTCAGAGCTGGAGCCCAGCTCTCGTGAGCCTCACAGTATAGGTGCTGGGAATCAACTGTAAGAGCAGCATTCACTGGAACTGATGAGGCAACTCTCCAGCACCACTTTGATTACTTTTATGGGAGGGTTTTCATAATAAAAGACTTTTCCCTTCCATGTGTCCTACACTGCCACTTGGAAATATTCTGCTGCTTTGCTCCCAGATACAATGTCTACAGAACTCTTACACCTATAATCAACATAGGCTGTGTCTCAACATAGGTCTTAGTGACCTAGGCTGGAGATGCTGAGCTGGCACCGCTCACTGTGGTACATATCAGTTTCCACAGGTTGTTCAGGGGACAGGCTACCCACGTGGTAATGGTGGGTAGCCACAACATCCTCGATAATAAGGCAGGTGACTCTCAAAGTCTGAGAGAGGTAGAAAGCTCTGGTGGGATGAGGCTACAAACTGGATTTCCTCTGAGCATCTCTCTAGGGGTGAAGCTGCTTAAGGTGCTAACAAGGTGTTTCCCAGTCACACAGCAGGACTGTATGCCTGCTCTGCAGAGACTCAACAGGCCAAGTTCCTGAGCTGGGGCTCCCACTGCTTCTTCAGGTTATAGGGTGATGCTGACTGGTTGCTTCCTGGAGCCAAGGACTTACTTCTAAGTTTTATCTCAGAAATGTAGAAAGCCATCTCTCTCTTTTTTTTTAATTTTTTTTTTTTTTTTACCACATGAACATATGTGACATGAAGGTGACTTGCACGCTTTTGGGCTCAGCAACTCTGGAGGCTGAGACAGAAAAGTCACTTGGGACCAGGAGTTCAAGTCCAGTTAAAAACTCTACACATTAGAAGATATAATCATAAACACTTCAAATATTAATTGCTAAGTACATGTAGGTGAGATGATAGGACATCTGGCTCACATTAAAACATTTTTTGTGTGTTTATTTTCAGGACAGGGTTTTTCTGTAACCACCCTGGCCATCCTGGAACTCCAACACTTGGAGATCTGCCTGCTTCTGCCTTCTGAGTGCTGGGATTAAAGGTGTGAGCCACCACACCCAGATCATTAAAAACATTCTTTTGTCTTCAAAAAAGTTTTAGCAATTCTGCTTGAAAAAATGGTAAAAATCTTGATTACTTTTTAAGCTTGTTAATAAACACATGTGAACTTAATGTTATGTATTCTACTTTGCACATGACTAAAAATGTCCATAATGAAAAGTTAAATAAGGTATTAATCAGTTAGGCTTACTTTGGGGAGTGTGATAATATGGACAGATGTGTATCTGTATTTAAAGGTCCTTTTCTTGTAGAGGTGCAGGCTGAAACACATGGCTGAAGTTTTATGGTCCTTTAAAATTTACTATAAAATAATGCAAGGAGAAGCGGCTGGGGCTGAAGGTAGAAACAGTTTGACTATGAATTGAGAATTGATACGATCGGGGAGACAGTTCACTGATGAGGTGCCATGCCTTGCGTCCCCGGAACTCACGTGAAAACAAAAAGCCAAACCCAGTGGTGTTTGTGATCCCACTGCCAAGGTGGCTGAGTCAGGCAGATCCCTAGTCGGTGAGTTCCAGGCCTGTCTCAAAAAACAAAGTGGGTGGCACCCAAACTGCTGAGTCCTACTCTGACCTCCACATGTGCACCTGTCTGCACACATAAATACACGGGGGAGGGAGGGAGGGAGGGAGGGAGGGAGGGAGGGAGGGAGGGAGGGAGGGAGGGAAGGAGGAAAAAAAAGAACTAAAAAAAATGTGAGACCATAGAATAGCACATGGGAGTTTGTTAAACTATCTGTGTGCCTTCATATATGCTTGGCTTTTTTTCAAAATTATAAAACTGTCATTATTGTTGTTATTAAGTAACAGGCCCAGGTATAGTAGGCCATGAATGACGTCTTAGCTACTCAGAAGGCCATGCCAGAAGATTTGCTTAAAAACAGAAGCTCAAGTCCAGACTAGGGCCGTAGCAATTGAATATTTTTAAAACAAATCCAATTTAAAAATTATGAGATTTTATTTATTTTTATGTATATGGGTGTTTTGCATGCATATGTCTATGTACTACCTGAGTGCACAATCTGCAATTTTTACATTTACTGTGTGTGTGTGCACGCACATGTGCACATGCTTGTAGAGCTCAAAGGATAACTTACAGGAGTCACCTTCCTCCTTTCAACCAACCATGAGGGCTCCGAAGTTCAAACTTGGGCCTCAAGTTTAACAAGTACCTTCACCTGCTAAGCCATCTTAACAGCACATAACCCTCTATTTTAAATGTAATTAACAAAATAAAACTCTGCATGCAAACCTAAACATCTACACTCAGTTGTCTCACCTGTTTGAACTTGAAACCTGGGCTCTGGAACGAGAAAAGACGGTTTCACAGACAAGATTAAAGGAGTCTGGTCACGCACAAGTTTACTATTGATGAGGACATTAATGACTGATATTGCCGTGTAAATAAAAGGACCGGACGTTACCAGAAAAGTGAAGTCTGTGAACAGTTCATAAACCTAGAGAAATAAAAATTTTAAAAAGAAAATTTAAACTTCAAACTGTTAATGGAAAAAATAATAAGTAAAATAATAGATATCAGCAGTTTACGTGGCAGTAAAAATGCTTCAATGATAATCAAGATCGCACTTTATGAATTCCTTTTACGTTGTCCCAACTTTTACAAAAACAGCACAAAAGTATAGGAGCAGCAAGAGAGGGCAGTCAGTAATATGAGCTGAACAGTAAGTCATGGAAAATTCGAGACTTCTGTCATGTTTAACCCTCACTGCTCAAAACAACACAGTGACAGCCATCTAAGCAATCTTAAAGTATATGACAACCACAGTAAATGCACAGAAATGGGAAAAGTTAATTTTAAATACATTTTACTTGATATGGAAAACATTGTTTCAGTGTGTAGTCGGTTCAAAAAAAAGTCATTAGTGAGATAGTCTACATTCCATTATTTGGTGCAGTTCTGCAGTGTGGCACACAGTTGACACCCACCATGCACCTCATTAGTGCAGGCCAGGCCCATTTCACATGCTCCATGGCCAGCCTGGCTCATGGCTCTGGACTAGGAGCGTCTGGTTTTCTGAGCTCATCTGGGAAAGGGACACCATTAGTAGGTGTGATGTCAACAGTGTAGAAATCCATCTCAGTCACAAGAAATGTATAGAAAGACACAAATGTACTCACTCTGAAGCCTAACATAATCCCAACTCATTTATTAAAGTAACTCAAGGATAGTAATACTGTTAAGGTCTCCCCAAACTATGCTGCCTCTGGTCTGAGAGCTTCTTCATTCATTCCTACTCTACAAATGCACTTCCCATCTCAGAGGGTAAAATGACATGTGGGTGGAGACACGGAAGAAAACTGTATAGCTGGAAAGGAATGTGAGAGAGAATTCCAAGTGTAGAGCCTAGGGCTCTTACCATGCCCCACGAGACTCAACAAGTATGTATGACAACAGACTCCCAGGCTCTGGGTCTCACCTTCAGCTCCACCGCACGGTTGAAGTGAATCCTCAGTACTTCTTTGATTGACGTAATGATGTACTCCTGCACAGCTCGCCTGGCCAACACTACAAATAAAAGCCAAGTACCAGATGCAATTTAGTGCTATTGGGAAGCATGAAGATGTCACTTCAGGAAGCCATGGCTGAGACGAAGCATGCTAGCAGCTGGTTTTAAAATATAAGGCCCAGACTAAGGACAAGGTAGAAAGATCTAAGTTCTGTGAAGTTATATAGGAAACAGAAAAACTGGGCCCAGCATCAGCACAACACACTGAGAAAGTTGGTGACTAGTACTGGGAAGCAGCAACTATGGCTCAACCAGCGGGCAGGGAGCTTCTACTTCCCACTTTCTTCTCAACAAATAACAGAATTTCTCCAGCTATACTCCTAACAGCAAAGGTTGAGGTTTTAAAAGCTCTCAGAAGAAATATTTTTAAATCGCTAAGATTCTACTCAATGAACTGGTGATACCGTCCTCCACAGAAAGATGGTAGCTGCACTTGAGTGATCCAAGCAGCTGCTGGGGAGTGCTAACCATTACCAATGGGAGAAAAGCTCTTTATAAGAGCCAAGTAGTAACAGTTTATACAGGAAAAAAAAAATATTTCTCATTCCAAAGCCTAGCTCTTTCTGTTCGTTTTTCATGTAGAAGTTCAATTTAAAAATCTGCACTGGGGCTGGAGAACTGTGGTTTGGAATACATGCTTAAGGAGGACCCAGGCTGAATCCCTAGCACCCACATGAGGCAGCTCACAACCTCCAAGATTGAAGTTTAAAGCCCTCTCCTAGCCTTAACAAACATCTGCAGACACACACACACACACACACACACACCTCTAAAAATGAATAAAAAAATTATAAATCTGTGCCGGTGAATATGTCTGTCTGTCAGTAAATAGTAAACTCCTACCCCGTAGTAGTGCATTTCCTTCCCCTGCCTTTCATATGTAGAATTATAATATATCTAATGTTATTCTTTTTTATATATTTTATTTGTGTACAGGTGTGTCTGTGAATTACATATAGGTGCAGGTGACTATGCAGAACAGAAGTTGGTCAGATCCCCTGGAGCTAGAGTTAAAGGCAGTTCTGGGGCATCCAGTGTAGGTGCTGAGACTCCAACTCTGGGCCTTAACCACTGGACTATCTCTCTAGTCCCACCACTAAATTTTTCATTATCCAACTATAAATTATTGAACTTGACTGGGCAGTGGGGATGCATGGCTTTAATCCCAGCACTCAAGGAGGCAGAGGCAGGCAGACCTCTGTGAGTTTGGGGCCATCCTGGTCTACAAAGCAAATTCCAGGACAGCTAGGGCTGTTACACAGTGAAACCCTGTCTCAATAAGCCATAAATAAATAGTAAATTAATTAATTAATTAAAAAACTTGATACACAGTCATTCCTCATTCATTCATTCATTATGAAAACAAAAGTTTAAGCTGTTTGTTTCTCTAGTAAGTCAGTGGCATGTGGTAAAAACGTGAGGCGTGACCTTCTTTAGATTCTGAAGTCATTACAGCAAATCCATGGCCCCTGTCTGATCCCACCAACAGCCAAATGGCATGGCCTGCCAGGCTCTGAGGGGACCGGGCTCTGCCACGAGTGATACACAGGAAACGAAATGAGTAGGAGGGAAATGGGGGGCAGGGGAGGCAAACTTGGGGAAAGTGAGTCATAATAGAAAACCAAAGTCAGAAGAACACAATGGAGACAGGACACGTTGTCTGTGCAGCTCAAGGATCCGCTCAGGACAGCTAAGTTCTACTCTAGGGCCCCCACTGCCCACCACCATAACCGCCGTCTCTGGTTAGTCCAAGGAAGACTGGACACCACAACTCTGTGATATGTAGACCTGAGTCTAGGAAACAAGAGCCATCCAAAAACATGTACATACAAATTGCTTTCCAGTGATCACAGTTTCTCCAAGGCCAAGAGACAGAGGTGTGGAGACCTTCAAAGGATGCCTGGCTCCCCTCAGTGGAGGCCAGCATCTAAGTATCTCTCTCTAAGTCATCAACATTCGTCATGTGTCTGCATTATTACTATGGAACTCCACCTCTACCTCTGTCTAGACTCTCTCCTCAGCAGACAGCTACCAATATGAAAGAAGCCAATATTAAAAGTTAAACAAGAACATATTTTTGTTTCAGTCACACCATCCATCTATGCATATGCTGGGCAATGAGTTCCAAAGCTAAAGATACTACCAAAAGTTCGTTCCACAGCTCACTTGAATCTCTTATCTGTTCTTATGGTAATTACTAACTAATATCCAATGTTGTGTGGTCATTTCCCAGATAGCATGTATTTTATACATTTACATCCTTTAGTAACCTAATAGAGCCTATGGTCTAGCTTAACACTTATGAAAGCAGATTAAAGGACAAGTAATTGGATGGCTAGCATGAGGCCGGCAGAGGGAAAAGATTGCTACCCACAGGTTTTGTGAGACCAACACCTACTCTCATAACCATGATGGTGTGTCTTGTAAGTACCGCACACAAACACCTTAGAGAAGTCCCCTACCTCAGAGAGGTGACTGGAAGCAGGGCCTTACCAGTTGTGATCAAATAGGCATCGGGAACTGTAATATCACACACATATGGCGGCTTGGCTGTGGCCATGGCTGGTGTGCCAACTGTGGCTTCAAGCGTGGTGGTGGTCACAGGACCGAGGGAGGACTGGGGAAGGGGTACACTGTTCCCCTGAGGGTTCTGACTCATAGGCTCGCTGTTCAGAGCAGAGTCCACAGTATCACCAGGGGCAGTGCTGATGTTGGGCATGCTTGGTTCCGGGGAAGTACTTGGTTCTGGGGAGGAACTGGGTGGTAAATCTGTGGGTGTCAATGATGAGCCCATGACTGGCTTTGAGGGTATAGGTGAAGGGCTTCCTTCAGAAGCAAGTGATGGGGATGTTGACAGGTCTAAGTCAGAGACCGACTCTGTGCTGGCCGGAATGACACTGTAGGATATGAGTGAGACAGGAGTATAATGGTCTGTCACACCCACACTGCCATCGGAAGGTGTCAGAGCCAAGAATGGAGATGACTCAGTTAAAATGGGTGTCAAATGGAAAACAGCTGGCAGTGATGAGAAGTGAGTCCCAGGAGTTGAAATGTCAAGGGTGGTCTCGGGGCTGGAGGGCACCAGTGTGCTGACTGAGGGTTCATGGAGAATGAGTGAAAACTCAAAGACAGAGGTAGCTTCAGAGAAAGCTGAGGTAAGATGAACACTGGACTCTATCAGTGAAACTCTCCATGCTTCGGTGAACTTGAGAGAATCAGAGGGGGAGCTTGAAAGTGGGGGCATTTCGGAGGGACTAGAAAGAAGAAGGTCTGAACTTGACCAAGGCTGAGACGGCTCTAGACTTGTGGGATTGGGAACAAAAAGCTGAGGTGATTGTAAATTGATAGAGCTGGACAATGAAAATGTCTCAGCCATGGTGGGAAACGGCTGAGAAAGGAAAGTTGATGGATCGCTTGACGTCAAAGATGGATAAGCAAGAACGTCTGACCGTGAAGGGGCTGGAGTGCTGAAGTCCAGGAGTGGAGTTGAGTAAAAGCTGGATGTGGAATCCAAAAGACTTCCGGACTCGAGTTCCAAAAAGCTGGTAGTTTCTAGGTCAGCAAAATCTTTAGACTCTACTGAGGAGACCAAACTGTAAGAGGTGAGAAGGCTTGGGTTTCCAGCTGGAAGGTATGGCGTGGTTTGATTTACTGTCAAAGAGAAAGATGAGTCAAAATGGAAGCTAGGGATGTCTGAGGACAGCAGATGGGTGACACTGGATGGCATCACTAGATCACTGGTGACAGAGAAGCCAAAAGTGGAATCAAGCGAGCTTGGTGTGGAGAGGTGGCCATGGGAAGGGTACACCTGGGTGGTGGTAATGCTGCTCATATCCACCTCAGGTGACATATCCATGCTGACTTTCCACAACCCCACAGATCTGGAAGAAAGGGAGACAACAGGTCTAGAAGGAAAAAGAGTATTAAATTCTTGAAGGTCTTCAAGCTCAGAGAGGTCTGTGCCCATGCTGCTGGAGAGAGAGAGACGGCTTGCTTCTATTGAGGACATAGACAGAGTCTCAAGCCTGTCCCCTGATCCCATGTCGCTCTCTGGGATGCTCCTAGCCGAAACTTGCTGAGGTGATGAGACAACGCAGGACACACACCATGTGTGGGATCTCAGGGAAGCCTCAGGGTTCAGGACAGGAGGATGGTCAGTAAAACTGGGGGTTGTGGAGCTGTGCGGTGAGTCTAAGGTTTCCTCAGCCTTGCTAGAGAGGAAGGGGTTATCTGAAATGCCCGCTGATTGGGTAGCAAAAACCACAGTTGAAAGAGGGGTTGAAAGTGAAGCAGAAGGTGGGCTGATGAAAACAGGGTCTGTGGGTGACATGGTCACACTGGGGTGTGTTCTTAGAGACATGGCTTCTTCTGGATGTTCATTCCAAGCAGTGGTCCCATTAGGGTATCTGTCTGTGCTTGTGGCCAGGACACCCATCAGAGGCTGTGAGACCCCCCACAGGGAAACAGATGGCTGTTGAGTCATGCTATCGCTGAAAGGCTCCGACACTGAGATCCAGGAGCTGGAAAGGTTTTCTGTGCCCTCTGTTATGGAAGCTCCAATCTCTGGCAAAGTCTTGTTTGATAACTGGCTGTGAATTTCCGTAGGATGAAGCACCAAAGTCCTACTAGGCGTTGGAATGCCGCCATCGGATGTGAGAAAAGCTGACCAAGAGGTGCTGAAATCACTAGAGGACTCAATGTACACAGTTGCCTGTGTTGCTGTGTCCTGATACCTGGACAGCATTTCATCCTGCAAAGAAATTGTGGGTAGCGATGGAGTCATCCCAGGCTCCGGCATTTCCTGGGGTGGCTCTAGTGGCCTCAGTGTCATAGACTGCTCTGGGGAAACCACTCGTGAAGAGGTCCAGTAAGCATCTGGCAAAAAGTTATCCATCTCATTGTCATCAATGGCCACCTCATTACTTGTCACGGATCCATAATGTGCTTGAAAGATACTGTGTTCTGCTGTACTGTGAGTCTGTTGTCTGTGGTTTAAAAAGGCTGTATCAAAAGCAGCAGACGGAGAGGACAGGACAAGGACAGAGATGCTTGGCTGGGACCCTGGAGCAGTCTCTGATAAGGCCACATGTGCAGCGCTGTGCATGGTACTTGTCTCCTGCGGGAACTCCTCAGGACGTAAAAAAGGGTTGTGCTGTTCCAGGGAGAGTTCATCTAGCAAGAAAAGCAAAGTTGAGTTAGCTGCCATGCAAAGAGTCAGAGTGTGAACATTTCACTTCAGATGTAAAAAAATCCACTCATTCAGAAAATACCCATTCACTAGGGCTGGAGATGGCTTGGTGGTTAAGAGCACTGGCTGCTCTTGCTGAGCACCTGTGTTCAGTTTCTAGCATGCACATGGGAACTCACAACCTTCTGTAACTCCAATTAGAGGGGATCTATCATCCTCTTCTGGCCTTTGCAGATACCAAACACGTAAAATAATGCAAAAAAAAAAAATCATTCACATAAAACAAAATAAGTATATATAAAAAATATCTGTTCACTATAAACAGCCACAATTTGTACAAATTCTAGTTGGAAGCTAGACAAGGTCAAAGTAGCATTGGGACAATCTTTACAGAGTCACAAACCTGAGTACTTCCTTCATTAAGCCTGCATGTGGGCATACACACCCACAAACCTTATTTTATAGTCATACTCAGGCAGCCACTTGTCCCAAATGTGTGTGAAATGGTGCAGACAATCTTTAATCCATTATATTTTATGAGTGGCATCTTAATAAGAGGGGAAGATGTAGATGTACACATACAAGACAGTATGAAGATATGAGAGTACTTAATTAACAATGGTGTAGCTCAAAATCAAAGACTTCCTGTCACTCATCAGGAGTTGGGAGGAGAGGGGCCAGCATGGAACAGATTCTCCTTGACAGAGACAATTGACTGAAGATTTCTATACTCCAGAAAGGAGACAGCCGATTTCTACTGTTCAAGCCCCAAAGGAAAACATCTTTCTTATCTTGGACTCTTTGTAGCAATTATGTAAAAAATGTCCCCAGGTTTAGAACCCACATCATTTCTATGGTCCTAATAAACTGGTTAAGAGTCTAATTTAAGACAGGCCGGGTCTTCAATGTCTATCAGATAGTAACAAAGTTTCCTAAGGCTAGGCATGGTATCACATGCATGTTGTCACAGCCACTGGCCAGGCTGTGGCAAGAGGATAACTTGAGATAACCAGTTTGAAAGTGAGCAACACAGTGAGCCCATCTCTCAAAAGGAAATCACACAAAGATGTGGTCGGAAAACACACTTTCACACCAGACATCAGACACTTTCCTCTGCTGCAGATCAAATAAATATGAGCACAAAAATAAAAATTATAAAACACACAGGGAAATAAGGTACCATTAAAAGGCTGAGAGAGGACAGATCTCTGTGTAATCAAGACCAGCCTGGTCTACATAGCATAATGACTTCCAGGACACCTAGAGCTACATAGTGAAATTCTGTCTCAAAAATCAGACAAAAAAAAAAAAAAAAAAAAAAAGAAAGAAAGAAAGGTTGAGGAAAAGCCCTGAATAAAAAGGAACCCACACGCACATATCAGATTACAAACTTGAAATACTGGAATTATGAGATATGTGTCTCTGTCTAATTTACATAAACGAACAGAAGAGCTAAATATATGGGTAATGAGAAAGAGATTAAGAAAACTGGCCAGAAATTTTTGAAAAAGAAAGAACATTTAGAAATGAAAAATATAATTTGAGCCAGGCGTGTTAGTACATCTTTAATCTCAGCACTCAGGAGACAGAGGCAGGAGGATCTCAGTAAACGAGAGGACAGACTGGTCTACCTTAGAGTCCGGGACAGTCAGGACTACATAGAGAGACCCTATCTCAAAGGACAAAAGAAAAGAAAAATATTGTAATTAAACATTTAAAATTCAGCATGCATATGAATAGCAGTTCAGACGTTACTAGAGTGGTTTTTAGTGGATGGGGGGAGAAATATCTGAAGACTACACTCAGAACTGGGGCCAGAGAAACCAACAAGCGGAAAATAGTAAAAAAACAATTTTTTTTTTAAAAAAAATTAACAATAGAGCCAGCAAAATACAGCCACTAAAAGTGCCTTCTGCCAAGCCTGACAACCTGAACTCAATCCCACAAGGTGGAAGACAAAAACCGCTTCCCCAAAGTTGTCCTCTGGTCTCTAAGAGCACGCCGTGGCATATCGCGGCACATGGGATGCACAAAATAAATTAAAGTGTAATAATTTAAAAAACCAATTAGAGATATTAAGTGGCATAAAGACAGAATGAGACAGTATACCACATTTATCAAAGTTTTAGAGAAAAAAAAAAAAAATCCAGCACTTGAGAGGCAGAGGCTGGTGGATCTCTGAGTTTGAGGCCAGCCTGGTCTGTGGAGTGAGTTCCAGGACCACAGGACTGTTACATAGAGAAACTGTGTCTCAAAAAAATAAACAAGCAAACAAAAAAGAGTGGGGTGTGATGCAATATTTAGAAATAACTTTCTTCTAAACTTACTAAGAGATACAAATCTATCAATTCAAACAGGCCAAAAAGTCACAGGCTGGGAAACTGCTTTTTTAAAAACACACCTACAATAGAGTCCTTGGAACACCCAAGACAAGGAAAACCAGCAGAGCCAGGAGAAAGATGGTGGCAGTTAAGTGACCACACGGCCACTCCACAGAACAGGAGCCAGATCACAATGGAACAAAGCCTTCAAGATGCTCAGAGAAAATGTCTGACACTCTCCATCTGTACAACCATTAAACCACTATATCAAAAAACGTGGAAGGTGCCAATGTGACAAGCTGAGCTCCATTCCTGGCACCCATAGTGTGGTTCCACAGGTGTGGTGGCACACACTTATAATCCCCACTCTAGAGAGCAAAGGCAGGAAGATCCCTGGGTCCCTCTGGCAAACAGACGAGCCTCATTAAGTTTCAGGCTAGTGAGAGACCCTGTCTCAAAAAGTGAGGCTGTGTGGGGATATTTTCAAATACAATAAGAACATTCAGAGATATCAGAGGGATCTACCTACAGTCAGTCTAGGAGGACCAGACAGTGGTGATTCACACCTTTAATCCCAGCACAGGGAATATCCTGGAGTGGTGACCTACACCCTTAATCCAATCTGAGTTTGAGGTCATTTTAGTTTACAGAAGGAGTTCCAGGCTCCCAGGCAGGCAGTGGTGGTGCCACACCTTAACTGAGTGAAGAAAGTATTTAAGGCAGACATAGAAAGACAGAAGGGCAGAAGAAGCCAGGGGAAGCAAGGCTGAGGAAGCTGGAAGACAGCTGGGTGAGATCTGACTGTGGTGTTTACTCTCTCTGATATCTCTGCCTTTCCCAGAGATTTGCCTGGAGTTTCCTTTATTTGTGCAACAAGGCTGGACCAGTGAGACAGCTCAGTAGATAAAGGAGCTTGCCTTGAAAGCCTGGTGCCCTAAGTTTGATCCCTAGACCCACATAAAGGTGGAAGGAAAGGCTGGACCCCACAGTTGTCCTCTAACTGCCACACATGTTATAAAACAGGCATCCACACATGGGTCATACACACACACTAGTAATAAAGTATTTCTTTTAAGTAAGTCTCAATCTCTCTCTGTCTCTGTCTGTCCGTCTCTCTGTCTGTCTCTGTCTCCTCTCTCTCTGTCTCTCTCTGTCTCTCTCTCTGTCTCTCTGTCTCTCTCTCTCTCTCAGAGTAGATGGCTTCACCACCCCAGGTTGTCCTCTGGCCTCCACAGACACACTTAGACTCACGAATATGTGCACACACACACACACACACATACATACACACACACACAAGAAAATACATAAATAGTAAACAAGGGGTGGTTATACCAATCAAAGATCCTGCATGGAAGAGACCTGGACAAGAATATCCTTTAGGAAGGAATGTTATTATCCCTGGTGAGAGGTCAGGAAGGAAAAACAGAATAAATGATGTCAACATATGGTACAAACAAGGGGTGGAGGTACACATGCGCAATAACAATATTGTATAAGCAGTGGGAGTCTTTTGGGGTTTTTCAAGATAGGGTTTCTTTATGTGACCTTGACTTGACTGTTACTCACAACCAAAAATTTATGCGTTTCTAAAACATACACTTCTTATCTAGCTACAACAGTACATCTACAGGGAAGCTGAAAGATGAACAGCAGAGGGTCTGTGTCACACACACATACACACACACACACACACACACACACACACACACACACACACACACACACACACACACACGTGTCTCCCCTGGAAATGGCAGTTGGGACTATGAATCAATTTTGAGACCAGACAGTAACTTGTAAATAATCTTTAGATTATGGGTGATATACTCCTAGTTGATTCCCTTAGCATCTGGAAGTCGCAAACTCACAGCAGATGTTAAGTGTTTAACTCACCACTCCCTTCTCTGTGTCATGACTAAAAAGTGAATGCACAGGAGCATATAGTTCAGTACTGGAGCATGGTAAGAAGGCAGGAGGCCCTTGTTTTAATCTCCAGCACTGAAGAGGGTTTGGAACCCCTAGAACTGGAGTTATAGGTGGCTGTGAACTGCCAGGTATGAACTGAACCCAGGTCTTCGGCAATAGCAGTAAGTGCTCATAACTGCTAAGCATGTAACTGTCTCCAGCCCCTAATAAGCAACAACAGGCTTGTTTCATGGTAACATCACTAAGCATTTGCTATCTTCTGTATAGCCTGGCCGTACGTTTCCTGTCTACCTGTTTTTATGTCTTAACCTGCCACATACCAAGCACAGGCCAAAGAGTGGCTATTCTTCCTTATGGTTAAAAAAAAAAAAAAAAGACCAAAAAACCCCCATATATTTAAAAGGTTATAAAATTCGGTCTAACTGTATTAATACACATTTAAAAATTTGCCTAAGAATAAAGAATTGATATGTCTGTTTTTAAACGCTGCTATGAGAACTGGTGAGATGGCTCAGAGGTTAGGGGCACTGGCTGTTCTTCAAGAGGTCCTGGGTTCAGTTCCCAGCACCCACATGGCAGCTCACAACCATCTGTAGCCCCAGTTCCAGGGGATCTGAATCTTTTTCTCACCTCCAAAGGTTCTTGCACACACGTGGACATGCACATGCACATAATAATAAAAACACTCTGCTATTCTGTATTTAAAATGTAAGGGTCAAACAGAGAACCAAATCCCTTCTAAAATGAGTCAGAAACACACGTTTGTGTAAACCAGAAGGAAGCAAGAGATAGAACGCAAAGAACCTTGTTCAGTAGCTGACTTATGACCCTAATGATCTGATGTAAATTAAAAATCAAAGGGCGAAGATGAAGAACAGAAAAGTGGTCAAAAAGATTAAAAATAACTCTAACAGTCCCCAACTGAAAAAGAGCAGGCACAAAAGAACTTCGCACTGAGGACTGGAAGGTGCCAACCTCGGTTTTACTCTGCCAAGCCCCAGGGGAGAGTCACCAGCTCCGAAGACAGCTGCAGCGCCCTGGGGAATTACCTCTGCAGTTAATTCAGGAAGAGGTTAGAAATCCCAGGTGAGGCTTTCTCTCCACATAAAAGGCGTCAGGGACTCTCATTTCAAGCCCTGGAGATCAATTTCCAAGCTATCAAGGTTTAGATCCCTTTTTCTTTTTGATGATGGAAGGAAAGGGGGGTGGAGAGAGGTGCAGTTTCTCAGGCCTTGCCGCGGGTGTGCAAATGGCCAGGGGCCTTGTGGGAATGGTTAACAATGCCAGCCACTGGGCCAGCTGACCCAGGCCTGAGAGCTCCTCCCCAGGGGCCAGCATGAAGCACTTTCTTCCCTCATCACCTTTACTGGGTACCCACTTGGCAATGCTAGCCAGATATTCCAGGAGGCCAGAGACTGCCCACATGCTCTCTCCACCATGCCAAGTTTGTTCTCAGTGATTAAAAATTAATGACGAGACACTTAACTGTCTGAAACTCATGCAGGCAAAACAATGTGACATTCTAAAAGTCATTAAGTCATTTTATTCAATTTCAAACTCTTTTCTAACTATAGCAGAATACCGTTGGACTCGTAGACGCCCCAAGCCAGCTGGATCCCTTTAGGACCCCAGCCAATCCCCACCTGTCACAAAGGAGGCTTACAGGGTGTGTGTGTGGTAGGGGGCTTGCTGAAAATATCCCTATTTGCACGTGTACGGGTGGGGGGGGTGTTACAGGTTAGAAAGGCAGTTTTTGTAGACTCTTCACACCTCACCATGTTTTACCAATCCATTTTACTAAAACTGTTGATAAAGAAAGTTGTAAACGGGTCAAACTGTGTTGTGTTATAACTGAGCTGAAAGCACATGATAAATTTGGCAATTGGGATCTACACAAAAGGCGCCTGTTTTAAAGTGAGTCCACTGCCAACCTATGGACACCTCCAGGCCACAGGCCTAAGTGCCGGCAAGAAAGGACAGCCTCTGGGGAACGGCAGTATCACCCCCATCTCAAAAGAGCTTTAATCCAAATGGAACCACTATTTTTGCTTCTTTGCTAAACTGTGTAGTTTTCAAAACACGATGACTCATCTCGACTCGCTGTGGATATTCAATCTACAAAACAAAACAAGCATCCATAGACGCCAAAGACTTAAAACACAAAAGCAGTCAGATTAACTGTGGAGCAACTTGGCAAATCTCCTCAGAATGTCCTGAGAAGAGTTTTCAGTACCTTCTCGGACCTTTCATTTAGGAAGCAATAAATACCCTCCTTCACTTCCCCAGCCCCAACATGTTCTAATATCTTCTGCCGGGGTGCCCTTTTCTCCATCTGGCACTAGTTACCAGATATTACGTAGATAAGAACTATTTTGTGTGTGTGTGTGTGTGTGTGTGTGTGTGTGTGTGTGTGTGTGTGTGTGAGAGAGAGAGAGAGAGAGAGAGAGAGAGAGAGAGAGAGAGAAGGAGAGAGAGACATACAAAGAACAACTGGCTACCCATGATCCAGTCTGACCCTGACCTTTGACACCCCACTCCCCACCCCTCACCCATTAGCCACAGGGGGAATTATTTTGAACTCAGTATTTTTCATACACATATTTTTAAATCATCTACCACAAAAAAACCCTCATGTTTTCAAACCTTATCAAGGTGGAATTACACAGTATATGCTCCATCATAACATCTTTTTCATGCCAGGTTTGGCAAGTCATGAAGTCAGCTCAGCTGCCCCACAGAGATTCAGCAAAGCTGGCCACATGATGGCTGCCACGCCACCTTCGGTTTCCATCTCCACCTGTTGCAAACTTAAGGCACTCTTAATATTTGGGGATATTGGATTAAATAGAAAATTTCTTCTGAACCATTTATGGCTTCTCCCAGGAAGGCTGCTTCTAAGCTTCCCCAGGACAGTCCTGAACGTACTATTCCGGCTCCCACTTCCAGGGAGACATCCTTATCTCCTTGAAGGTCTCCTTACGCCTTAGAGGTTATGACACACATAAAGAAGCCAAAGGTCTCTCCATGAGGCTAGGAGACATCCTTGAAACATCTGTCCTTTTACTTACGCAGCAACAAGACAATCAAAACAGAGTAAACTTAAAAGGTGAACAAGATTCGGTGGGCTAGAGGAGTTGGTCACAGATCAGAGTATAAACCCTTCCCACTATACACTCAGACAATCACATGGCATATACAGTAACAGAGTTAGATTAACTGAAGTTACCTCTGCCCTACACAGAGACCTATACTGATGGACAAAGAATGAAGTAGAAAGATGATAAAATATGAGACATCAAGACTTCCCTTTTAGAAAAGTTAGCACATGCCAAGCCACTATGATGTCTTATGACCAAGGAACAACAGAATGCCAGGATTAAACATATAAACAAACTCCATAAATTATAAGCATTGTATTATGTCAGAATTTGAATAATAACTTCAGCAGCTTTGGCCTGAGGATTTTTTCTTGGCACTCTGACCATTAAGAGTTAATAATATACTGCCAGGGCTGGTCTAAGACTTCCATTTGGTCTAGCGTCCTTGAAGCAACCAAAGCTATACCAGTATAATAACAGGCTGTCATATGATTCTTAAAAATTGGGCTATGGGTAAATGATTAACTGTGTTTATCAATGATGTCAAAACTTGAGAGAAATGATTGGAAATGATCATTCTGTTCTGTCATAGTTTATCAATGACTAAAAGGTGAGAAAAAGGGAAACACATGTCCAAAACCAAATTGATATGATCTATGTTTTGGGACATCATGAATGTATCCCTGCTTACTAAATTCTGTATAAATAAAAAAGCAACCAGGCTGCTAGTCAATCAGGCTGCAAGATTCTTCCAATCCCCATGGCCTGGCTCACTCCTTACCCCGCCAACTCCTAACATCCTCTGCCGGGTCCTGTCCACCACAGGGGATGGCTCCTCTCTGTCCATCATTCCTAAAAAGAAACTAAGAAATGGCCCATGTCTGATTCCTCCATCGCTGCTCTTGTATGCACCCATCTTCAGGCCCTGTCCTCAGATGGACTCCAGGACATGTTATTTATTTATTTTTCGATCTACCTATCTATCTATCCACCTATTTATTTATTTATTTGGGACAGGGTCTCTCTGAGTAGCCACGACTATCCTCAGACTCTCAGAGATTCACCTGCCTCTGCCTCCCAAGTGCAGAGATAAAAGGCATGGGCCATCACTGCCCAGCTTTTGCCCCCACGAAGCTCTTTCATTGATCTTAACCAACACACCGAGATGTGATAGTGGTTATAATTCTGAATAATTTTTACTAAAAGGATCTCTCTCTCCCTTTCTTATACACACACGAAATGTATTTAGCCCATCTACTGTGGATGAAGATGAACCACTGACAATCATTATTATAAAAAATTTCTGGTGTGACTTTTTCTACCCATATTCTGGGGTGTGTTTTATCTACATATACATAAATACAAAGACTTCATGTAAATGTATATGTGTAAAGTACTGGTGGTAAAGAAAGTAATTAAAAAGCAAGTTGAATTACGTGCACATGTAAGCGCATGGGGTGGAGGGGATGGGGAGGAGGGGATGGGGAGGAGGTCTGGGCCAGTGAGATGGCTCCACGGGAAAGCCATTTTCTGCTTGGTGCGATGATCTGACAAGCCCCAGGATCACATGATAAAATGACTTGAAAATTGACCTCTGCCCTCCATATGCACACTGTGGCATCACGTACATGCCTATAAGCAATAAAATAAATAAGTAAGCCTTTAAAAACCAGAAAGGTTTAAGAAATTGTCACCTCTACTAAAAGGTGTAATGGTGCTTCTACACAATCTTCGGAAGTTTTTAAAGTGTTTACTTTCACATTTAGGACTAAATGGGCATCAGAGTGTACAAATGTGTCTGTGCACACAAGCTTACATGCAAATGGGTATGAATAAGGGTAAGAATGCCCCAGGTCAGTGTTCTTTAAAAATAGTTCACCGGCTTTTGGACTCAGTATAGCCCTCAGAGTTAACAGTGTTGCAAAGAGATAGCATGCCTCAAAATGGGATTCTTCTATGGTAAATCCCTGTTCTTTTTTCTCTTCCTTCCTTCCTTCCTTCCTTCCCTCCTTCCTTCCTTCCTTCCTTCCTTCCTTCCTTCCTTCCTTCCTTCCTTCCTTCCTTCCTTCCTTCCTTCCTTTCTTTCTTGGAAAAAAAGAGTTTGCAGACACAGAGGTGTAGAATGTGTAGGAGACCTCTGCGGTCAAGTAGGGAACAGGGCTGGAAATACAGCCCACTGATGGACAGAGGAGCCAAGGAGGCCGGTGCATCTGAGAAGCAGGAGAAAGCAAGCTTTAAAAAAAAAAAAAAAAAAATCTACCTCAGGGCTAAGGAGCTAGCTCAGTAAATGAAGACCTGTATTCAACTGCCAGAACCCACACAGAAAAAGCCAAACATACTGGTGTACATTTATAATCCCACCACTGGGGAGGTACACAGATAGAGGTGATACCTGGGTTCACTGACCATCCAACCTAGACTCCTCAGAGAGCTCCAAGCCATTGAGAAATCCTGTCTCAAAAAGCCAAGTGGGCAGTGCCAGGGAACACCTGAGGCACTGAAACACAAAGGCAGAGAGCCAAGTAATATCATAAAGCAATAGGAAGCCACTGAGGAACATGATCAGAATCCTGGGTTTTGAGGTCTGTTTCCCTTGCTGCTGTATGAAGACAGGTACACGGTAGCCAGAGGACAGAGACATCCCCTATGCAGCCACAGTGGCTGTGCCTGAGGTGATAGTGCCTTAGAAAGATGCATGCAGAACCTGGATGACTAAGGTGGTCCAGTATCCAACAGCTGTGACTAGCCATGCTTCAGAAACACAACTACTAAGGTCACATGAAACCCCATTCAATCAGGCACCACCATTCATTACAAGGTTCCCAAGGGACTCCAGTGCCCGCTAAAATCTAAAGAATAGGAGCCTGAGGCTTATTCTAGGGAAACTCCTGCAGTGACATCAAGTATGCAAATGGACACAGGAGGAGAAGCTGGGGGTGGGGGGCAGAATCAACATTAAGAGGAACCACCTATGTAAAGGACCCCAAAAGATTAAGGTAGAAAGGCTGGCAGGCACCTCAGGATGCTGAGGCTGGCTTCCAGGAATTAAAGCTGGGAAGAACTTTATGTAGACAACTTACAGAGCAGGAACAGACAAGATACATCTGAGGGACCCCATGAGGTTGTTAGGTTCTTAGAGCTGTAAAAGCTTATCATGAGAAAGCATCAGCCAAAACCAGAGATGTTCAATACAAGACCCAACTCCTCAAAATGTCAAGGCCATAAAAGGCAAGAAACAAGGCCAAGGAAATGGTGCCGCAGACGAAAGAGCTGAGCTGCAGAGGACTCACGGCAGGAGTTTGAGCTCCAGAACCACTGAGAAGCTAGATATGGAGGTGGAGGTGGAGGTGGAGGCAGAGGCGGAGGCGTGCATCTGTGATCCCAGCAGTCCTAAAGTGGAGTGGGAGGAAGGGAGAGCTCAGACAGCTCTCACACAGCAGAAACAAGGGATAGTCAACAGGGTGGGAGGAGAAAACCAGCTCCCAAAAGCTGTCCTCTGACCGCCACACAGATGATGTTACGGCATGCACATGCCCACACGCATACATAAATTTAACTAATTAATCTTTTTGGTTTTTGTTTTTTAAGACAAGGAAGAACTGAAGACCTGTCACTCGAGAAGACTAAGATGGTGTAGCAATCACCTTACAAGGTAGGGTTCTGGTTCTGGGTTCAAAAATGAGAGACTAGTGAACCCATGAAGTATGTGGTTTAAGTTCATGGTGCCACCTCCAGGATAATGTCTCAGTTTCAATAACTCTTAGGATCATGCACAATGCTGATATTAGAAGAACTTGAATAAATGGGGCAGGAACTGCATGTTAATCTACTTCTGTATGTTTCTGAAATTCTTTAAACATTTAAAAAGCTGTGTATGTGCACAAACACATGTCACATGTGTGTGGATTCCCACAGAGACCAGAAGGCAGCATCACATCCCCTGGAATTGGCGTTATAGGCAGCTGTGAACTCCACACATCGGTGCTGGGAACAAAACTCAGGTGCTCTGGGAAGCAGAGCATGTTTAACTGCTGAGCCTTCTTCCCAGCCCTCTGAATTTTTTTCAAAATGGGAATTAAAATAACTCGGGTTTCTGTTTGGCAGTTTGGACGGGAAGGGGGGCGCGTCTGGGTCTGTACTGATGTTCTGGAATCCATGCTTTGAATCAATACCATAGATAACTCAAAGGCAACCACAAGGACTTTGTTTGGAAAATGTTAGATGGCAGGAGCATTAATGAATCAGCTCAGAGAGAAGGCATGCAAGATGAAAAGGATAAGGAATGCACACAGGTAAGCAGAAAAAGCACACGGCAGCCAGCAGTGGGCAGAGGTCTCCCCTCTGCACCTTCTGATGGCCATTGTGAAGTAGGTGTGGTAGGAAGGTACACAGTGTAGGGGAAGTACATAAAGACCTGGGGAACAAAAAAGATTATCCACAGAAATCAAGCCATAGGTGGGTAGGAGGAGTAAGGAAACCCTCCTGCCCCCAAATCCATGCTCCAGGCCATAGTGGGCATGGAAACTTCATAAGCAGCCACGAAAGGATGCTCCACAGGAAGAAATCTACCTTTGTAACAGGCCCTACAACCTCAGGATTTTACAATCACAACTATTGTTTGTGATTTGGTTTGAGGAGCTTCTCTGACATCCTTTCTTACGTTAGTAAGTCATACTCTTCATTAAAATGTCTGTACCGCCCCAGTTCACATCTGAGCCCCAACTCAAACAGAAAGCACCACACTAAGAAAAATAATTGCTGGACAAGAGGGCCTTCTGCCTGAGGCTCATCTGGGTCCACCTCCAGCCCCTCCTTCTCAAGCCCTGCCCTTAAGACACTCAATTTGCTTTCCTGGGTCTTGATTCTCTTGCCTGTCAGTAAGATGCAGGGTTCCTAGAAATTGCTACCTGAAAAATTAGTGTTGAGGCTTGGCTTTGCCCATAGGACTGAAATGTGTCCCTTCATGTATATAAAAGGTGGTCTCTGTTGGGAGTCTTCAGTGCTAGCCATGGAAAAGGCTGTCTACATAGGCAGATGGGGGCTCCACAGGACTTCAGAGAAGCCACAGAATTTACTAGAAGACTCAAGTTCAAACAGAAATCCCAAGTCCGGAGAGGCCGGCTGTGTAGAAGCCAGCTGGGGTAGAGTCCTTGGTAAAGCTGTATCTAGATCTGTCCTCAGGGGGTCTCTACCCTCTCTTCACAGCTCTATGCCCGCACTCCCTTCAATCCAAAGTCCTGGAGTGGAAGAGGGTCCAAGTGCCAAACCTAGGTCACATGCCATGTTGCCCCATCAATCCCCTGGCCCTCTAGGCTGGCATATGATAGAAGAGCTCCCCACTAAATAACAAGTGGCCTTTCTGTCAGTCACTGAGGAGACTTCAGTTGTAGCTTGGAAAAGTTTCAGCCAATTAAAAGCAGAGCCCTTCGGCCCTGATACATTACAACTGTACTGGCTGGTTGTGTGTCATCTTGACACAAAGTAGAGTCAGAGAGGAAGGGGCCTCAGCTGAGGACATGCCTCCACGAGATCCAGCTGTGAGGCATTTTATCATTTAGTGATTAGTGGGTGGTTGTCCTGGGTTCTATAAGAAAGCCAGCTGAGCAAGTCAAGGGAAGCATTAAGTCATTAAGCAGCACCTTCCATGTCCTCTGCATCAGCTCCAGCCTCCAGATTCCTGCCCTGTTTGAGTTCCTCTCCTGACTTCTTCCCCAATTTGCTTTTGGTCATGGTGTTCATCTCAACAAGAGAAACCCTAAAACAACCCATCCACGCAGAGAGCTGAAGGGGCCAAAGTCTACAGCCCACCCAAGAGAGCAAAACTCAAAAGGGAACTTAAGAAAAATTCAGAAAACTATAAGCACGGGCCAAAAATGTTAAAATAAATGGCACAGTAAAGCTTCTCAAAGATCCATTTATTATAGTCAAAACATCAACATGGGACTTGTGATGAAATCTGGGGACTCTGTCTGTGTGAGATCCTATTTGGTAAGATAAAAACATTACAATTTGGACTTAATTCAAGGTATATGTGTTGGTCGATGTCACAGTTGGCCTTGGCTTTACTCTTCCTAAGAGGAGGTGAGCCTCCCTACCAACCTGGAGAGCAAGATCATGAGCACTTGAAGCAACCAAAACAAGCTAAATCCTCACTTCACCAGGAACAAAGGCGGAAACTTCCCTCTGCCAGCCATCTGCTCCTAAAATAATTTAATTCAAAACAGTCCTAGGACAAGAGGAAAAAGGACACCACCCGCTTCAAGATAATCTTGTCTCCAATTACACTTGGAACTGGATGACACACAACATCCCATGACTAAGCATGAAGGGGCACTTTCCCTCCAGGACCAGGGGCAGCAGCATCACAGGCCACACGAATGCACTGGCCTAGGGCAGAGCAACTCACTGGGAGCCAGCCCTCCCTCCCCGGGTGGGTGAAATCCCAACAAACAGCTTATGCTACAGGCTTAATACCCTAATTCAAGTCCAAGTTAAGCTTTTCTTTGATACCGGGGGAGCTAGAGGCTTAGACAGAGGGGTCAGTCTGGCAGGAGGCACCAGCAGGGACAATGTAGGATGTGTTTTTTGTGACAAAGAGCAGTGGCTCCATTCAGTTGGGAAGGATGCTAGAAAAGTTGGCTCTGGAGTGTGAGACTGTCAGCAGACAATGAGGAGCCACTGGGTATTTTTAAGCAGCGCGGCCTTTTTAATATCAGTGTACGGCAGAAAAATCACCCTGGCACATCGAGAAGGCAAGCAGGCGCTATCCTCCACACGGACACACTAGCCGCCACGCAAGGGGTACAACTCAAGAGGGAGACGAGAATGGGGAAGAATTCGAAATCAGAACAAGCAAAGTTAAAGAGAACATACAGAGTTCGCAATTGATGGCGTTTGTGGGGCGTGAGAGAATAGGTGGAAGTGACCTTGCCAGGGTTCAAGGGCAAGCACCATGGTCCCTATTACTCAGGAAGTTCAGACATAAAAACATTATAAGGATCAAGGCCAGCCTGGGCCACATACTGAGAGCACGTCTCAAAAAAATAAAAATAAATTTTTTAAAAAGTCATCTTCGCCAGCTGCCCACTAGACAGCGCCTCTGGTATCTGAGAAGCCCAATCCTCCTCCAGGGACTGACTCATGCTCACAGTAAGATCTATTCACCACCATAACTCCCCATCTCTCCCCCCTAGCACCAGTGTGCCACTGTGTCCTGAGAACGCTCTGCTCAGAACTCAGCCTTACAGAGTCCGTAGGAGATGGGCATCCTGGGCACCAAACAAAACAGGTAGAGGTCTTCTGAGACCCAAATATCACAACCCCACTTCCTCCCTCATTCTGAATGTGGCTCTAAAGCAGGGTAGTTTGTGGGAACAGGGGAAGGGAGAGGGGCCTAGCTGAAACCCTTTGTCAGGAGAATCAGGAATTCCAATACAGTTATTATCTGCTGTGAAGGCTATCTACACTGAGCAGCATTTCTTTTCAAGAAAAATCGTTCCTAATAAAATGTTTAAATACCATGGCAAGGCAGCACATGCCTTTAATCCCAGCACTGGGGAAGCAGGGGCAGGCAGATCTCTTTGAGCTCAAGGTCAGCCTGGTCTGCATAGTGAGTTCCAGGACAATCAGGGCTACATAGAGAGAGACTCTTGTTTCAAAAAACAAACAAAAACCGAGGGAGGGAGGGAGGGAGGGAGGGAGGGAGGGAGGGAGGGAGGGAGGGAGGGAGGGAGGGAGGAAGGAAGGAAGGAAGGAAGGAAGGAAGGAAGGAAGGAAGGAAGGAAGGAAGGAAGGAAGGAAGGAAGGAAGGAAGGAAGGAAGGAAGGGCGAATGAACTTAAATAGCAATAGACTATGCTTAGGCCTGCCCACACGCAGACTTTTGCTTATCCTGATGTAAACCTGAAATTTCCTAGGATTCTCCTAAGAAACCTTATTTACATTTTAACTCTTTCTGTAAATCCTCGGGGCTGTAGATGTATTTTATCCAATTGTGATGCCATCCAAAGCATCCCCAAAGCCCCCTATAGTCTCAACTATCAAAAGGGAAATAAACATAGAAGAGAGGAGGGTCTCTTGGAATTCTGGAGAACAATGTGTGGTGGTCTGAATAAGAATAGCTCCCGTGGGTGCATATCTGAATGCATGGTCACCAGCAAGTGGCACCATCTGAAAGGATTAGAAGGACTAAGAGGTGTGGCTTTGCTGGAGGAAGTGTGTCACTAAAGGATGCACTTTGAGGTTCAAAAGCCCATGCCAAGCCCAGAGTCCCTTTCTCAGCCTATGGATCAGTGTGGTAATATACTGTGTATCTAATAAAGTCTGCCTGAAGATCAGAGGGCAGAGCCAGCCACAGACTGAGCCACAGAGGTCAGGGAGTGTTGGCACACATCATCAATCCTAGTACTCAGTGGCACAGACAGAGATCTATCTGCATCTCTGTGGGTTCAAGGTCAAACAGAGCCAGGCAGTGGTGGCACACATCTCTAATCCCAGCACTTGGGATCCCATGCCTCTGCTCCCCAGTACTTGGAAACACACATGCCTTTAACCTCAGCTCTAGAAAGTCTGAACCAGAAAGTACGGCTAGGCAGAGAAAGGTATACAAGGCGGGGAGAGACAAGAGTTCACCCCTTCCATTTGGCCTGTGCCCCCTTCCTTTTAGGCTGAGGACCCAGAGGCATTCAGAATGAGGATTCATGGAGAAAGGATTTATCCTTTTTGGTCTGAGGAGTGACTAGGTGCAAAGTGGCTGTGGCTTGTTCCTGTCTCTTTGATCTTTCAACTCTTCCCCATATCTGGCTCCAGGTTTTTATTATAGGACCAACTAGGATTCATGTAACAGATCAGGATGCAGCTCTCAGCTTATGCTCCAGCACCATGTATGACAACTATGCTCCCTGCCATGATGAAAATGGACTACATCTCTGAACTATAAGCTAGCCCTCAGTTCCATGCTTTCTCTTACAATACTTGCCTTGATCATGGTGTCTCTTCACAGCAACAAAACAGTGACTAAGACACAATGAACTTTCAAGAGTCCTACACACAGCAGGACATGGTATTGTACACCACTGAGCCTAGCACTGGGGAGGTAGAAGCAGACTCATTTCTGTAAATTCAAGGCCAACCTGTCTACATAGTGAGATCTTGTCTTATAAGGAAAACAACAACAAACAAACAACAAAAACCCACAGGCTGGAGCAACGGTTCAGCACTGAAGACTCGGGTTTGGTTCCTAGGCCCCCACACGGTAATTCACAACTATCTGTTGACACCAGCCCCAGGGAACCCAATGCCCTCTTCTGAACTCTACACACTCCGCGTACTCATACATGTAAGCAAAAGATCCATACATATAAAATAAAAATAAATTAATCATTTTTTTAAAGTCATACACACAGTTAGCACCAGATCGTCTCTCTGAGAAGCGCACACCCAAGCTCCCAGGAGTGTCTGCCTTTCTTATAGACTAACCCCTACGCTTAAGATCTGTGCTAAAAATCTTTGTAGTAAATTCTTGCTCTGCCTCATACTTGCTTCTCTTGAAATTCTTTTCTCCTGCAAAGACAATGATCCAGAGTGATCTGAGTGGAGGCCCCTAAAAGACAAGACAACTCCTCAGGATCCAGGCAGCAGTTCGGGCCTTGTCTCCTATTACAAGGCTGTAACCACTGAAGAAACACATCTGTTATTGTGACACTGGGAGGGTGGTGGAGGCAGAAGGATCAGAAGTTCAAGGCCAGCCTGGGCTATGTGAAACTCTGTCTTAATTCCCAAATCCTTACCTCCAAAAAATACAAAATAGAACTCCAAAGCCATCAAATGTTCCTATGGGGAACACTCTCCCCTACAGGTGGTCCACACTCCAGCTTCTGGGTGCTCTCTGCAACTGCCTTGCTTTCTCAGAAGCTGTCCTCACTACCAGACCCTCCTGCTCCCCCAACCCCTGCCTACCCAGCCTCCCATCTTCTGTTTTCCATGAACCCTTGTGTCTGTTTCTCAACAAACTTGTATTCTTGCAAGACTTTAACTCCAGCAGTGGGGATACAGAAGATGGCAGATCTGTGTAAGTTGAGACCAGCCTGGTCTATACGATGAATTCTCAAAATCCAAGCTTACACTGTACTTCTGATGTACTCCTCTGCCTCACTCAGGAGACCTTGCACAAAAAGGCTGCCTCTTCCCTGGGGTTGTCTCCATATCCAGCCCAAAGCTTACCCTATCTTTCCCTGAGTCCAGCAAGACCCTTCTGATCATGGAAGCTAAGAGCAGGAGCAAGGGATTAGCTGACCAGAAGATCCCATGATTATGGACTTTACAAAACAGAAGAGATACATAACGAACAACAGACTGGAGAGATTACCACAGAAACGGGGGGGGGGGGGGGGGGTGCTGCAAGAGTATGGTGGGCAAGAAAGTGAGCAAAGGATACAGAGCCAGAAAGACGAGACAAGATGGCATGCTGTGTGTGTGTGTGTGTGTGTGTGTGTGTGTGTGTGTGTGTGTGTGTGAGAGAGAGAGAGAGAGAGAGAGAGAGAGAGAGAGAGAGAGAGAGAGAGAGAGAGAGAATGGAAATAAATTAAGTCACACACTTGACTGCACTGAATCAGAGAAGTGTTGAATCAGAGCCTGGGATGGGAAAGCTCCATGCAGATGTGGAAATGGCTGGCAAGAAGGACATGTGGCCAGAGGAGAGCCTGTCATGGAGAGCCTGCCACAGCAAGGCTTCTGTGCTGTGTGGATAGAAATGTGTCCTTAAGAGAGCAATTTGGAACAATGAAATGTGTTGGTTACTTTTCTCACGGCTGACACAACTTCAAAAAGTTTCTTTTAAGCTCATAGCCCCAGGTTATGGTCCTCTGTGGCAGGAAAGGCATTGGTAACAAGCTTGAGCAGCTGGTTACACTGCATCCACCATCAGGAAGCAGAGAGAGATGAATGTGGGTGTTCATCTCTCTTCCCCTTTTTTATTCAGCCTGGAATCCTAGCCCACAGAACAGTACTGCCCATGGTGTGTGTGTGTGTCTGTGTGTGGGGGGGGGGGGGATCTTCCCACCTCTATCAACCCGATTAAAAAGCCCCCTCACAGATCAGACCTGTTGAGAGGTTTATTTCCATAGTTGACTGAGAATGGATCCCAAGGGTTCATAAGCTTGATCACTTGGTCTCCCTTTGGTGGAACTGTCTGGGAAGGATTAGGCTATACAGCCTTGTTGAAGGAGGCGTGTCACTGGGTATGAGAGTTAAGTTCTCAAAAGACTAGTGCCATCTCCAGTAGTCTCAGCTTCCTGTTTGGGGGCTGAGCAGTGAGCTGGGAGCTACTGTTCCAGCTGCCTACATGTCTTTGCTCCTCCATCAGAAATAACAGCGCTCTGGGATTTCATTCAAACTCTTTTGTAAGCTGCCTCAGTTCATCACAGCAGCAGAAAAGTAACTAAAACGTGGTAATTCTAGATCCCATCAAGTTGATATTCAAGATTCGCCCATCACATCAGGGATAACAGTTACCAGGTAAAAGACGTTGAGACCAAAGAGGGTAAAACTTACAACAATGCTCATTTGAGGGTGTTTTGTGGTAGTCATATTACTGTGCTGTAAAAATCTATGTGTCAAAAATCTGGGTTGAAACTCTCTTCCCCACAGGTAGCTGAATTTAAGACACTGAGGTCTGTAGAGGGTGACTAGGTCATTAAGATGGACACCATGAAGATGACTGTCTTTATAAAAAGGGATTTATACATCTCTTCTCTTTTGTGGCCACACATATAAAAAGTGCCCCTCACCAGTCACTCAAACTACGGCGCCTCAACCTTGGACTTGGCAGCAGTTAGAATGGTGAGCAGTAGAATTCTGTTGTTTCTTAGGAACCTGGCTAAGGTGTTTGTTACAACAGCACCGAGTCTAAGTCCCACCCAATCGAGCGCTGTGTGCATATTCTTCCCAGGTTCAATGCAGCCAAGCACACAGATTATCCGTATCTTTATTTCCAGTCACTACAATCTTTCCCAAAGCCTCCCTTTCTGCCTGCTTATTGGTATGAAAAGCCTACTGATTAGCAATTATCCATAACATTAACTCTCTAAGCATCGACAATGTGGTTTACTGGAGGGCTCTTTGGGACTTCAACATAAAGTTAATATAAATACTAATTTGCCAAGAAACTAGCCAGATCGAAAGTATAAATAAGCCAAAAAGCAATCTTCTAGAACTGAAGTACAATGGAGAGTTTGATGTATGTGTTTGCCATTTATAGTAAAATGTTTAAATGCTGCCAGCATATCCATTTTGGGCATTTAAATTTTTATTGTCAAATAAACAAAAGCTAAGAAACCTAAAATCTATTGCACAGTGCCAGTTCTGCTGCTAAGGGGGAAAAAGGTAAGTTCTGGGACTGGGGGCAACAGCTCAAAGTCTTTGCCAAGCAAGCATGAAGACCTGAGTTCAATCCCCAGAACTTAAACAAAAAGTTGAATATGGTGGCACACACTTGTAATCCCAGTGCTGGGCAGGCTGAGACCAACGACTGGCCCGTCAGCCTGGCCTACTTGGTGAGTCCCAGGCCAAAGACAGACACTGTCTCAAGAAACAAGGTAGGCAGCTCCCGAGGTTAACCCCTAACCTCTACATGCAGAGAAGCACATGCTTGAACATATAAGAACACACACACAAGGAAATTCCAAACATCATTTATTAACATCAATTAAATATTTCCATACCTCTAGTACAAGATTATAAAATAATAACCACAATATAATCACCACAACTCACAAATTTAAAAATAATCCTAATATTACCTAATTGTCTCTATTTCCTATCCAGTATTCCTTGATGCCCTTGAAATAGTTTTGCACAGGTACATTTTTTTTTTAAAGATTATCTTACGTGTATGAGTGCTCTATCTGCATGCAAGCCTTTATGACAGATCCCACTATCGATAGCGATGAGCCACCATGTGGTTGCTGGGAAATGAACTCAGGACCCCTGGAAGAGCTACTGAGCCATCTCCACCACCACCACCTGATGTGGAAATGCCTTTCTGTATGCTGTGAATATCAATCTTTAAATAAAGGAGCTGTTTTGGGCCATGAAAGGCACCATAGAAGAAGTAGGAAGAAAAATCAGAGCATAGGTAGGAGAAGCAGGGTGGAGTCAGGCAGATCGAGCAAGCTGTCCAAGGAGCAACATGTAAGGAGCACAGGTGAGCCATGGGCCATGTGGCAGGCAGATTAATAGAAATGGGTTGATTTAAGATGTAAGAGCTAGCTAGCAATGTGCCTGAGCCATAGGCCAAACAGCATAAAGTTAATATAAGCGCCTGAGTCATTTCTGGGGGCCTGAGCAGCAGCAGCGGGAGGATAAGGGGTCTGGGGCTGCAGGTCTGTGGGTCTGGGCCTCTGGCTGCCCAGGACCAAAAACCCCCATTGCAACAACTACCTCCCTTTTTTTCCTCACAATTGCTTTTTCCAAGTCAAGCCCCAAACAAGAAGTGTAATGTTTTGGCTCAGATGTCTCTTGTATGTGACAACTTTTCCTCTCCTTTCCTTCTTGAGGCTCCCACTAGTTCATTATTAAGGAAAGCAGGCCATGTGTCCCTGCAGATAGCCCAGGCTGTCTGGCCCACTATATTCTCCTTCAAAGTTCTTCTTCTCCACCTTTCCTGAACTCCTGGATGGCTCAGGAAGCCTCCTGCGGTTCTGGGTCAATGTTTTTGCCCAGTGCTCTGAGAGCTTCTAGAAGGAACTTGGTTTCCAGCTGTGCCACTCTGAGTGGCTGAACCATCTCATGGGCTTACATGGTGATGGCCTGCTCTAGCAGTGACAGGCTCCACGCTGACTTCACCCACTGTACAAGCCACCGCTGATGCTCATTACTTCATTAGGGAGGTTGCATTTGTAAGCCTGCATTGATTAAAGATATCCCAGTGCTCAAAGATATAATTAAAGAGAGAATGATAATTATTTAGTGTCTGAAGCGTTTTCATGTTTATGTTTAGAACGCCCCTAAGTCATTTGAGTAGGAATTCAATACAAAGTTGCCAGTGTCATGCTGTTCCTTAGAAATGCCGCAGATGAACCCTTGGCTCTATAAATGCTGGGATAAAACCTTTCTTCTCTCTTTAATTCAGAGTTCAGAAAGACAGAGAATAAAGAGTCAAGCAGGTCTTGGAAATTATGACACTTATGAAGGGGAAGAAGAAATAGAAATGTTAGAACATTTCCGAAGCAGGATGCTCATTTTAGACCCAGATTAGTGAAGAGCCAGAAGAACGAAAAACCACCGTGGCTAAACAGCGTCAATGTCCTGTCCCTCTTCAGCCCCTCACGTGTGCGTGCACGTTTGCCTATCACAGCACGTGTGGAAGTCGGAGGATGAGGCTGGAGTCAGAGTTCTTCCCCCATGTGGGACCCGGGGGGTCAGACTCAGGTCATCGGGCTTGATCCTAAATGCCTTTACTGGCTGAGCCATTTTGCCAACCCCATCATTTCTTTTAAAGTGGTAAAATATACTCAACAAAATTTACCAGTTGCTCATTTTTAAGTATATGATCAAGTGGCATTCACTGCCATGTTCCCTTGTCTTCTTAAAATTTAATTTCAATTGGTATATGATTTGCATTTATTGACTCTTTCCATGATGTATATGTAATCAAAACATCTCACTGTACCCTGACTTCTGTTTTGGAGGCATACAGGCTCTCTCATCTTACTGACCCCTAGAAGTTACCCCAACAACCATCTCCTTTCTCTCCACTTTCCCAGTGTGCCAGGCTGGTGTCCATGATGGGGGCGAGGGGAGCGGCGAACTCTGCTGTCCACAGCTGGAAGTTCTCCAATGGAGGCAGGTGGGCACTTGCTGAAACTGGCTGGCTATTAATAGAGGCTCTCAGGTCATTAGATGATTATGTGGAAGGTATTAACTAGTCTCTGTTTACACAGGCATTTTACATGCTGCTTATTTTACTCTACTTCTTTGAGTTGAATCTCCTTTAAAAGCTTTTTAGTTAACGTACATAATAACATTTTCATTGTCATTGTTCTTGAATGTACTTTGCTCACATTTACCCCTTCCACCTCCCCCCCAGGACTTCCTCCTTCCCTCTCAATAATCCCCATCCTCCCTGAAATAGTCACATCGCATATGAATGTGCATAGGTGTGCATGCGTGTGCAAACACACACACACACCTTAAACTGTAATTAAATAATGCTATGCCAGCCAATTTGGAGGTTCATGTGGACCATAAATAACAAGCACTCCATTAGGATTTAGACACTGATATATTTCACTTTATTAGTGGAGAAACTGAGGTCTCAAAAGGTTCTGTAAATCTCTAGGACCACAAATGACAGATAAATCAAGGACCTGAAGCCAAATCCACACTCCCGACCCTCTTCTCTTACCACCATGCCACCTGGAGTACCTAACATAGGAGAGTGTGCTAAGAGTCTAAAGGGAAATTTCCAGAGTATCGTTCTTGAACACTGAGCACAAGACTTCCTAATTACAAAGATGAATCCCACATATAGGAAACAGCTTAGCATTTTAAAATGCCTCACTGCATCTCAGCACAGCCTTGGCGAACCTGTAGCATTTAAAAAAGCAGTACAGGGCTGGCAAAATGGCCCAACAGTCAAGAGCACTTGCTGCTCTTACAGAGGACCTGCGTTCTGTTCCCAGAACTCAGCTTGCAACCCTCTGTTGCTCTGGTCCCGGAAGATCTAATGCCCACTTCTTGCCTCTACAGGCACACGTGTGGTACACATTCTTACAGGCAGGCAAAACATTCACACACATGAAATAAAAATAAACATTTACAAGCAATAAACAGCAATGTGGTTTTTTTTTAAAAAAAAAAAAAAAAAAAAAAAAAAAAAACCCATAGAGATAGGCTCACACATGGGCAGCACCACAAGAGGCCTTGGAACCTGGGAAGTGTAACAGGGCCTACCTAGCCTTCCCCGGCACTGGTCTGGTAATTCTTCACAACCTTGCTCGCAGAGACAAGCTAGAAGTTGGACCAGAAGCAAGAAAACTCAAGGAACTGAATCGTTCGCTTGCTATCCCCAGCAACCTGTTAATGGCTGCCTGGGGCCCCACACAACAGATGGCCAACCAATATGTGTCCATCCTCTGCCACTGAGAAGCCGAGGAGGCCTGCTGGATCCTTACAGAATAGACAGGTAACAACAGATTGCCTTATTTGTGACAACGATGGCAATGAAAAACATCGTACCTGCTTTGTAGCAAGTTTTCACCTGTACCCTTCATACACCCTAAGCCCTCGGGGATGCTACTATTAGCATCATTCACAGATTCTGCCACCCTGAGCTGTCTGTCCAGCACCTGTCAATCAGACACAACATGCAAGCCTGACTCCTGTGTTTGGGAAACACCATCATTAGTCTTTTTAAAAATGCATAAATCCACAGTGTGCATATTTATTATTATCATATTTATTGGGGGAGGAGTACACATACATTGCAGGAGTTGGCTCTTCTTCTATCATGTGGAACTCAACTTGCCAGGCTTGGCAGAGACTTTATCCACTAAGCCATCTTGCTGATTCCTACAACATATTTGCTGATATTTGCAGATGTTGTAGATTGACCAACTCAAACCCATCAACTACGTTTAGTTCTCATTTTTATGGTGAGAATATTTAAAATCCATTCTCTTAGTATTTCCAAGATTACAATATTTGTTGCTCACTCTAGTCACTATGTTGCCTAATCTATCCCTTAAATTTATTGCTCCTAAGAGAAATCATATCTTTTGGATCAAAAATCATGGGAGTCTGTGTCCTTTCTTTCTATCCAAATAACTTTATTTGGAGGGGTGGGGGTTCTAGATAGGGTCTCTCTACAAAGCCCTAGCTATCTTGGAACTCCCTCTGTAGACCAGGCTAACTGCAAACTCAGGGATCCACCTGCCTCAGCGTCCTGAGTGCTGGGTTAAAGGTGTGTACCAACACCATCAACTTTCTAAATAATTTTCAACTCAAAATCAAGAAAGCTAGATAACTATCAAAGCACAAGGGTGATGAGCAACAGCATTCACAAGGGAAATGCAAATGAAAAACCATTTAAAACGCCTAACCTGAGCCACAGAATGGCCACTTCAGAAAGTAAATGCAAAGTGAGCATTGGTGAGTGGGTGAAAACAGTGGACACCTCTGTCCAACACGGGCATGTCCACTGTCAACAACTAGTTAATCAGAATTAACATAACCCGGTAATCTCCCTATCTAAATATATGCCCAATGACATCAAATAGAAGCAGAACATTGAAAACAGGCAGCCAGGTGTGGTGGCGCACTCAGGAGTCTGAGGCAGGTGGATCTCTGTGAGTTCAAGGCCGACTGGTCTACATAGTGAGTTCCAGGATAACAAGGGCTATGTGGCGAGACCTTGTTGAGGAAGGAGGGAGGGGAGAGAGGGAAGAGAGAGGAGGGAGGGAAAGGATGAGATGGAAAGGAGGGAGGTGCTGCAATTTTTGACATTGATAATATTTGAGGAGGAGAGGCATATGCTACAGCACACCCATGGAGAGCAGAACCCAGAAGTCAATTTTCTTCTCCTACCACATGGCTTATGGGTACTGAACCCAGGTCATCGGCTTGGTGGCAAGCTCTTTATTACCTTACTTGTTCTGAAAACAATTGTTCAAACAAAGATATGTGCATCAGTGTCCAAAGCAGCACTCTGCATTAACAGCCAAAGGGTGGAAACAACCCACATGTTAATCAACTAATTATAAATAACATGATATATCCATAGAACGACATATTATCCAGTCATAAGAAGGGGTGAAACAGTAACATGCTTCAACATAGACCATGAATCTTGACAACGTCATGCTAAATGAAAGCGGGCACAGACAGACAGATGGAGAGACACCCACACATACACACAAATGCGCACACACCCGTGCACTTCTATGTACATGAAACACTCACAACAGGTAAACCCACAGACACTAACGGCAGCTCAGTGCCAGCCATGTGGTCAGGTGCTGAGGAGGGTGGGTGGCAGTGACCGCCGTACAATAGTATAAATGGAGGTTACGCCACCACCTTATATACTCTCAAATGCTTAAAGTGCTACATGTTATAAGCATCTATTACCCCCACCCCCCAAAAAATAGTTTAAAAGGCACTAAATTGAGGAGTTCAGACATGAAAACTTCTTGGTACAAATCAACAACCTTATCCTCATGTAATCGGTCAGGTTGCTGCTCCCTTTCTGAAGCCCACTGTCCTCTCGGCTTGCAGTGTTCCTCAGAGGGGTTCTGCTCTTAGAATCACTGTGGGGTTTGTAATTCCCACGGACCAGGAATGAACATTTTAAGCTTCCTCCAGGTGTCCTTGTGTCACTTCGATTTGTGACATCCAAATCTAAGGCAGGCCATGCTTGTCCTTCTAAAACATTCCAGAACCTCTGAGAAGAAAGACAGTGGTGAGTCCTTGTTAATGGCAATCTGCACATGCTGACCGCATGTGTTTGGGTATCAGTTCTGAGCTGACGGCAGCTGCCATGTCTGTCTCCAGGGGCACCCGCTTTGCTGAGCCCCTCCACCTGGCAGAGGCTGCCCTGACTACCTTACGGTTCTATGCTACTTCTGCCCATGCAGTGATCCTCGTGTTTCAGAAACTGTTCAGATTTCCTGATGTCCTTTATATTTCATCCATCAATTTTACATGTTGGAAGCATGAGATCACTCATGTTGTCAGGCCCAATGATTAACTGTTGACCAGCTTCTACCTTAAAACCAGGTTACTGGCTGGCAAGATGGCTCTGTGAATAAACATTCTTGTCCCCAAGATTCACATGGTGGAAGGAGAGAATAAACCTGCCCGCATTCCAAGTTGTCTGATCTCCACAACCATGTTATTAGCACACACACACATACACGCACACACATATACACATACAAACAGATACACATAAATACACGCACATGCACACTCACACATGTGCATGCACACACACTCACACTCACGCACACACACTGAATAAATAAATGTGATTTTTAAAAATCTAATATTAAAGCCAGGTTGCTAGCATGTTTTCACAAAGACCTATTATAATAATCATCTTCTGAAGCACGCAGCATCATTAACAACAGGGAGCACTTTGTACACGACATTAAGAAGGGCCCTCTCCTCATATGACGCGATGATTCAACCACCAGCCAAGACAAAGCTGGTGTAAACTAGGCTAAGAGCTGGGGCTCCCTTCCGAAGGTGCTGACCCCACCCTGTGTCCTGCAGCCAGGGCCTCTCCTGCCTCCCTTCCCCGCCCATGCTCTGCCAGTCCCGCTGGGTCCCTGGGGACTGCCTCTCATTGCCCCTTGTCCTCCTTAGCTGGTTTAATGTATTATAACAATATGAAAGCGAATACTATATTCATTGTTACACTTACTGAGTGAAGCTTTCATTCTCCATGCTTAGCCACTGCTTATGATTTGCTCTTTGAGAGATGCTTTTCTGCCTGTGTGTAAGACTTACTTGATTTCTCCAGAGGAATCAGTGGCCTTTAAGAGAGAAAGACTCTTGATTACGGAGGCTATTTAAATAAGAAACACAGGCGTCCTCAGTGAGCATGCAAAGCTAGTCTCCACTGGGCACAATTACTCATTCTTGTGCTTGGTTACAGGGCAGAAAGAGAAGTCTCCCACAGACCAAAGATTTTCTAAGAAAAAAACTTCAACTTTTTTTTAAAGCCTATTAGCAATCCTATATGGAGACATTTAGAGGTTCCCAATTTTTTTTTCCTCCAGACCTCATCCACCATCTATAAACTCCACTCCAGGAACATTTGGTACCCCAGGAGCCTTCAATATGACCCTGCAGGTCAAAGGCCCAGACAGAAACTGCTAGAACACAGGACATCTCCACTAAAGCAGGCTAACGACAAACCAAGGAACAGGTAAATATACACTCCCAGCACTCCATTGCTGGCAGGCATAGAAAGAACAGAGCAGTGCTTTCACTTGGATTTTATTTATCATGTTCATACCGAGATGAAGGTATAGGAATAAACCCATCCCCTTCCCACATCCCTCTCACAGTTCATTATTCATTGGGTTGAATTACTTGTGAAATCTGAGGTCCCCAGTGTTGACCAATTTCCCCAAGATGAAATACTAAATAAACTGCCAGACAAGACAAGGAAAGTCAGCTCATTAATGACATTTATATTTACTGACTGCCTGCTATAAGTAAGTTCTGCACTGAGAACTTTTCTGAAATTGTTTAATTTCCCCCAACAAACCACTTTTTCAAGGGAGGAAATCGAAGAACATATAGAACACACTAAGGCCAATTAAGTTAGCAAAGGGTGAGGGTAGGGCTGGCATGCTCATGACGTCACTCCTCAGACCACCCAGGTATCTCCAAATAGACTGGGTTACACACCTCATTAATAAGAAAAATCCTGGGGCCGGAGAGATGGGTCAGCAGTTAACAGCACTTGCTGCTCCTGCAGAGGACCTGGGTTCTCCTGGCACCACCTTTTCCAGCTCTCCTAAGCTCATAATTCCCTGTGACTCTAGCTCCAGGGAAGCCGACCATCTTCCAGCCTTCTAGGTGCCCACACACATGCAGTGCACATAAACTCATACAAGCACATACACATAAATAAATAAATACTTTTAAGAAGTAAGAGAAATTCCCAAGCACATACACCATATTGCAATTAAAAGCTACAACTGGGCATGGTGGCAACGTCTGGGAGGCTGAGGGGGAAGAATAGACCACACCCACTTTCACATTGTGAATCGGACGCATCTGTGCAGCACAGAGAGGCGGAGGAAGAATAGGCCACATCCATTTTCACATTGTGAATCGGATGCATCTGTGCAGCACAGAGAGGCTGAACCTAGGGCTTTGTTAAGTGAGACTTAACACTGAGCTATGTTCCTAACGCATAGTGTGAATCATATACATCATACAAAAAAATCAAAATTTAAATAAAGCAAACGTGCAATAAATGATCTACTGATTGCATTCGCTAGCACGTGAAGGGAAAATCAAACCTATCTGTGGTCCTGATAACTGTAATGTCAACTACCCTGTCAATCATCTTGAGGAACTTCAATACTCAGAGACCAACTCCACACTTCATTAGACACTCTGATGGGAGGAACTGTAGGCCCCAGAAGTCATGAAGTTCTTACCATAACATTTCAGAACGGGACCTTATCAGAAAGTTTTAACAGAGCCAATCAAGAGGGGGGAGGGACTATTCTAACAGGACTGACATCTTCATAAAAAGGGAATGTGGACACGCACAGAGGAATGAAGATCCAGAGAAAGATGCACACGGAGGGAAGATGAGGGGAGACACACAGGGAGAAGACAGCCACGTGGCTGGAGGGTGCAGCCAAGGAATGCCAAGAATTGACAGCAAAAGCCAGAAGCTGGGAGACACAAAGAGAGTCTCCCCTAGAGCCCTGAGAGGGAGCACAGCCAAACCAAACCATGGCTTAGGACTTCAGTCCTCTGAAACTGTAAGGAAACAGACTTCTGTTTCAGGGCACCCAGTCCGTGGTCCTTTGTTATCCAGCCTCTGTGCATTAATCCAGGGTGCAGAGACACAAAGCTAACAGAGATCTGTCTCCATCAATTAGAATTACTGCAGTCTTCAATCTGTAACTTTCGACAAATCACGTAGGTCACTTGTCCACTAAGGGAATTTTTTTTTTTTTTTTTTTTTAACAAAGCTTCTAATTACTTGAAAACTCTTCATGATGGGGCCTTGTCACCTCCACCCATCCCAGTCACAGAATAAGGAGGTGACCAATTCTCTGCCAATCCCTCATGTCATGTCATTTCTGTTGTCCTCAGGACAATTTTCTTTCCATATATGACATGATACTCTCTGTCAGGGTCAACACACAGAGCAGACATCAGTAAAATTTTAATTTTTATATACAAAGCAGATTTTTTTTTTTTAAGAACAAAAAAGAGGTGGGAAAATGGTCCAGAATGGCAAATGCAAAGAAACTGAAGTATGGATCCTCAGAAGTACATAAATGCTGGATAGGCATGGCAGCCATTTGTAATTCCAGCCTAGGAGGCAGAGACAGGGGATCCCCAGAGGAGGACCGGCCATGGTGACAAATTCTGGGTTTGACTGAGAGAATCTGTCTTTATGAAGTTGGTGGAGCAGTGGTCAAGAGCGATTCTGATACCAAATTCTGGTACATGCAAAAGCACATGTGCACACACAAACACACATGTGCACACACACATACACAGGCACACATACAACACACACACACATACACACATACACACATATACACACATACATACACGCATATACACATACTCATATACATATACACACGCACACATACACTTACACATGCACACACACATACATACACACACATACACATGCACACGTGCACACATACATACACACACATATACACATGCGCACACACATACACACATGCACATATACACACATACATATATACATACACACATACATTCATACACGCACACACGTGTATAGAGAGCGAGACAGACATATGCGCACACGCATACATACACACACATAGAGAGACATATGCACACACACAGACACACACACACGTACACAAAACACACAATCTAAGAAGAAAAACAAGTATAGCGAAGTTCTAGTGTTTTCTTTCCGTGCCCCGCTGTGGAGACAAGCCTATCCCACTGGCTCTCTTCTCATGCCGTGAGAAAGAAAGAAAGCAGATTCTGATGAAAGCTACAGGACTTTGCTAACAACTTAACCAGTACTCAGGAAGCCAACCGAGTTTAGAAAGGTTAGATCATCCAGGCTGACCAAGTCTGAACTTACAGGGTATCCAATGGGTCACAAGACAGATCTCACAGACACAAGTAGGAAAGGCACGGGGAACCTGAAAATCCTTGGCGTTACAATGAGGTGTGCCTGTAAGGGTAACAGAATTTCCAAAATAGTAAAAGATACACTGGGGAGAACCACCAGTAAGTGCTGCTGAAGGACCCAGGACCTTCAGAGCCATCTCTACAGCCCAGGCAGAGACATCACAAACAGCAGCAGATAAAGGGCAGGTTGTTAGAATTCTATCCCACTTCCTGAAGCCCTGGCCAATGGCAATGAGCCTGGCCCACCTAGGGTTCTGATGTCAAGTTCCATTTAAGAAGGTTCTCCACCTTTGATCTTTCCCTTTTGTTCCTTCCTCTCCCCACCTTGCATAAACTATAAAGTGCACACCTGACCTCTAGCATCCAAATCCAAATGTCCTTAAAATTCTCTCAGAATCCCACAATACACATTAGAAAGTGAGAAAGACTTTAAGTAGCAACATGAAACAGTATCATGGGTCAGAATAGTGAGCTTCAGGGGGATGTTTGTGTAGAAGTGATAAACTGATGATTCTATTCCAATTAAGTATTTCTGAAGGCTTCAAAAGGGGTATGGGGGTGATGGGTAAAGGAGTATTGTGAAGCTATTTCCTCCCAGACAAACCTCCACCTTTGAAAGAAGCTCCTTAAGATAGGTGGTATGCTTTAAAGGTAGGTGAAATAATAGTCCATCCTGCTGGGAAGGAAGTTCAACTCAGGAAGTAAACAACTCAAAAGGCTTCAGGAAGTCCCTGAAACTGACCATCATCACTAGGTCCTCCTTCAAGCATATAGAAGCAATAAGGGCTGCTAAAAGATACTCAGACCAGCCAAGCCACCTGACAGAGACACAGACCATCTGAGCTGTCTCGTAGAAAGAGACATCCCCCTGAAAATTTGTTCCAATAATCTGTAGGTGTCATGCCCATTGACGTGGGCTTTGGTGATGAAGCTGTCTTTGAGTCATTTCTGCTCTATTAAGTAATCGTTCACCTATACACCTGGAAGTGACCCCAATAAAATCCACCGGTTCACTAAGATGGATTTTGGTGGTATCTTTAATCTGGTCTGCCAGTGGGTCCCTAAGTGAGGTGAGCAGATCTTGTTCACATCTCCCCAGGAACAATGTCATACAACAGGTGGGAGAGATGCTTCCCTATATATAATCTCGTGCCTTATAAGTTCTGAAACACGAAAGGATGACTTCTGAGTGAAAGTTGAGTTAATAAATAAAAGTAATGAGAAAATACAATTCATGGCCCCTGCTGATCCAGATGAAGCTTGTCTTCCGTGGCTCACAGAGTGCTGTTGTCCTGACAAGACCCCAAAACAAGATAGAAAACTTGCAATGATCTAGGCTTGGTGGGGGTGGAATATACCTTTAATATCAGCACTTAAGAGGCAGAGGCAGGCAGATCTCTAAATTCAAGGCTATCCTGGTCTGCAGAGATTGTTCCAAGACAGCCAGGACTACACAGAGAAACTCTGTCTCAAAAAACAAAACAACAACAAAAAAATGCAGCTACCTTTAAAGAGCTGCCTTTACAATCACAGGAGACTCAAAGACCTCCAGAGGCCAATGTGAGGGTAGTTCAGGAGGAATAGTCAGTCCCACAGGGCTTATGTTCAGATCCAGCAAGCTGATGGACTTACACAAAGTGGGCTCTGCAGGGCATATATTCATTATTCTATTCATTCTATTCCTGATTTTTAAATGTTGGCAAGTAACAACACTTTAACAAGTCTCAGGCAAGCTCTGCCTGTAAGCCTGAATGCCATCCATAGAGGCTGAGGCAGGAGCGTCACCACAAGCTTAGGTCAGCCTGGCCTACACAGTGAAATCGTGTCTTAATTCAAAAGCTAAAAGCAGAGAAGAGTACTGACACATGCTGGCCTCAAGATCACAGATTCTCAGTCACCTCCTTCTGGCCCATATGTCCCAGAATGCAGCACTGAGGACTCAGCATAGACACCAGGACTTTCTACATAGACACCATAGACTCACAGAACTTCACAGGCAGGCCACACATGCACTTGCACTAACCCCCAGCAGGGCCCCAGGGCAGCCTGGGCAAAGCGGGAGGAGTGGGGACCACCTTTGAGGTAAGATCGCAAAGCACCTTCACAATGAGTCCCGCATTTTCAAAAAGGCAATTGTGGCTGCTTAACTCTAAGATCTGCACAAGAGCAAGCTGTATTAACAATGACTGCTAGCCTGTCCCAGTAGGTGCTCTTGTGTTAAAATGTGTGTCTTTCATGGCACACGCTAATCCAGTATGTCGGTGGCTAGAGACCAAGAAAGCCATTACTGCAAGACAGGCTGGAAGAAGACTCCGCGGGGTTTCTGAGGGGCGGGCAGTATTTTGTTCTTGATGTTGGTGGTGTTAGCGGGCTATAATCTACTTGTGGAAATTCACTGGGCTGCTTCCTTCTGTTTTCACTTTGCACATACATTATAACTTTAATTTTAGAAGTTTGAAATTATTTTGGGGGCTGGAGAAATTATTTTGGTTCAGTGGTCAGGAGCACCCATGACGCTCGAAGAGAACCCAAGTTCAGTTTCTAACATCGACATCATGCAAATCGCATGTATCTATAAATCCAGTTCTGAGGGATCTGATGCCCTCTTCTGTCCCCGATGGGCACCTCCACTCACGTGTGCAAACCCAACCACAGACATACACACACATACATATAAATAAAAACAAATCTTTAAAAAATTATTTTGGCGTGTCTCTGTTTGTTTTAAAGATTTTTTTTTAATCGTGTATATATGTGGACACATAAGTGTCATTTGTGCACATGAGTGTGGTGCATATCAAACCCTAGAAAGCTGTAATTATGGGCAGTTGTGAGCCACTATGTAGGTGATGGGAACTGAACTCAAGTCTTCTGCAAAAGCAACAAACGTCCCTAACACTAGTCTATTCTGATAACAGTACTGGGGATTGAACCTAGGGCTCCAGGCATGCTAGGCAAGCTCCCTACTACACCCCAAACTATACCCTCACCCCTCAACATTAGGAATTATTTAACATACATAATTTCAAAAACTTTCATAAATTTCTATCAAATTTGCTAACTCCTACAAATACTTCTAAGAACTCTAACACAGTTTGAGGCCACTTAGCTGCACTTATCACCAAGACAAACAAAAGAAAAGATCACTCCAATCTTCTGTCCTTGATTGTCTTCAGGAAAGGAAAATGGTGCACAATTTCATGTGTGAGGCCAGCCTGGTCTACAGAGCAAGCTCCAGGACAGTCAGGGCTACACAGAGAAACCCTGCTCAAGAAAAAAAGAAAAAAAACCAGAAAACAACAAAAAAGGAAAGTCCCTTTTTGAGCTTTAATCTGGCTACTGGACATATTCCTGTAAAGCTTCATGAAAGCCGTGTCTCAGGTCTGGCTTATATCTGAAGGCCCTAGGGGACGCGGGTCATTAAGAGCCACTTCCAAACTGTCCCACACAAGTGGCAACCTCAGTGGATTCCTTCAGCTCTGGAAGGGACACTTTTTCCAGGGGCTTCCATGCACTGCTGCACAGTCAGCTCTAGTCCACAGAGGACACCCTGGGCACTTCCTCCTGCCCTCCAGCTCCTGGACACCAGCTTTCTGCAGGCCTGAAACCACACACTCCATCAGATTCCAGCTCCTCCCTGGCTGAAGTTACCTGAACCATCTCACATGAAATAGCTAACCTTTCACCTCCTGCTTTAGCCCATATCATCCCAGCTGTCTCTCTGCCAATTACCAATCCATCCCCAAGATCAAGCACACCCACCCCTCCTTCCCAACCTGCACACTCCCTGTGTCCTGAATCCCAACAAGGCATCACTGAATGAAGATACAGGATGCTGGACTCCACTTCCCCCTTCCCTAGGATCCTCTTCCCTTCTGAAGCTCTTTCTTCACAGCTGTTCCTTTGTTTGTTAGTTACAGCTTTTTATAAACAAAGTCTCTCTGTGTAGCCCTGGCTGTCCTGGAACTAGGCTGGCCGCAAACTCAGAGATCCACCTGCCTCTGCCTCCGTTCAGTGATGGGATTAAAGGTGTGCACCACCAGCAGCTGGCTTCCTCAGCTCTTGTTCCTGCTCCCTGCTCTGTATGTTTCCTTGAATGAGGAGTTGATGTCCCTTCCTGTGGCTCCTCACTGAGAAAGCTGCACACACAAGCTGGCTGTGGTCTGCTTCTATCTCCTGTGCAGCAAGCACGGCAATGCACCAGATGGGACAGAATACCTGCTTCCTTCACAAAACTACAGGCTCAAAATGAGCAATTTCAATTTCAAGTACCACAACCGTAAACTGTTCCCTTAGGATCATCTGGAGCCAGCCTGAGTTCATAAAATGCTAAGCAGCAAAACCTCTAAAAAGCAGTGGAAACTATCATCGTGATGGGCAAATTATACAGGAAATACAGAACATACATGTCCACACAAGAGTCAGGAACTTAAAAGAGCATCACCAGCCAACAGTGAAGCCTTACCTTCGCAGACATTACAGTTACCTGTGTTACTCTGCTTCCTGCATGACCACGGGCACACAAACCACCCTGGGGGCTGAAAAGACAGCTCAGTGGTTAAGAACACTTGGTGCTCTTGCAGAGGACCCAGGTTTGTTTCAGAGGACATCCTCTTCTGATCTCCACAGGCATCAGGCACACACATGTGTGCAAATACATACATACATGCAGACAAAACACTCATGCACATAAAACAGAATAAATAAATCTAAAAAAAAAAAAAAAAAAAGCAAAGAGCAGCTTTTATTGGGACAGGTGTGTAAAGGCTCTGTGAGTTCAAAAACAGCTTGTACTAATCCAGCCAGCTTTAGGTCAGCCAAGGATACATAGTGTGACACTGTCTCAATCAATCAATCCATAAATGACAGACTCTGTGATTATTCAGGCTGTGCTAGGATTCCCACTGGCCCTGTGTCAATCAATCAGGAAACTGAGGGATATAAACCTTATCTTGCAGGGTCATTACTGGATTAGATGAGATAGTGTACAATTAATCCTAACAGGTGAAAAATGGGGAAAGCAAGCAGAGTAACTGCCTAACAGGCCTCTTTTAGCATAATATTTACACACTAATCCAAAAGTGTATCTTCACAAGTTGAAATTGGCACTTGGCCCTGGAGACCAGCTCTGTTCTCACTTGTTACTCTGACCATCTTGTTTATCTGTTTGTTGAGACAGGGTCTCCGTGTATCCCTGCCTGTTCTGGAATTCTCTATTTGGACCAGACTGGCCTGAAACTCAGACAATTTCCTTCTGCTGCCTTCCAAGTGCTGGGATTAAAGGCGTGCACCACCAGGCCCAGCCCCTTGGTGATCATCTTGAGACAAGCCCAACAAAGAATTCTACAACACTCCAAAAAGCCACCAAAACAAGAGAGCAGAAACCCTCAATAACTAATGCCCAATAAAGGTTGGCAATATGGCTTGGCAGATAAAGACACCAGCCTTCAGGCACAGGGAAGAGAACAGACGCCAGCAGGCCATCTTCTGATGCCAGCACACGCCTGGCATGCACACCTGTGCACAATTTAAGAATGCCGCCCATTCTTTTTTTTTTAGGAGAGAGGTTTTGTTTGGGAGACAGAGTCAATCTTTGGTTTTTGGAGAGAGTATCATGTAGCACAGGCTGGCCTCAAGTCTCAAGCTCCTGAGCCTAATGATTCCACTTCCCAAAGTGAACAGATATAAACCCAGGAGGATTCTCAGAACACAGATTGCAGGCAGTCTGCACTGGATACTGGAGTGGAGTCCAAGCAAGTCACTGGCAGGAGTGACAAGGTCTGACCATAGGGCCAGTGAGTCAGTGACCCTCTAAGGCAGTGGTCCTCACCATTCCTAATGCTTCGATCCTTCAATACAGTTCCTCATGTTGTGGTCACCCCCCCCCCCAAACCATGACATCTTTCATCCCAGCACTCAGGGGGCAGAGGCAGGTGGATCTCAGCGATTGGAAGTCTACATCATGATCCTCAGGTTGAGAACCGCCACTCAAGTGCTATTATTGCAGCGTTCTGCTCAGGATTACTCTGCTGGGAAGCTGCTTCATCTCCACGGTCTCTCAAGTGCAGCAATGTGGGGAAATCAAAAAAATAAAAAAATCATAAAAAGACTTTAAAAAAACAATCAACAGACACCCTTCTGCATGGAGCACAGCCAATAAATATGCAAATATGAAATAAAAAAAACCTGCAGTGAAATACACAAATAGGAAAGGAAACAGGTCAGAGAAAATGAAGAGGCCTGCTGAACAAAGGACATGAGGGGTTGAATAAACTCAAACAGGAAAGTTACAGGCTCCACACTCCTAGGAGGAGACTCACGGGAATTTAATTAGGAATTTTTCAGAAATAAAAATTGAGTTTTTCCCCCAACAGTGTATAAATCTCTCATCTACCTTCCTCCCACACTACACAAATATCACACAGTAAACAAAACAAAAACTGAATAGCACTTATCTGGAACTTACTTGTGATTCATCTTTCTAATTTATTTTTTTTTTAAACCCATGATGATAGCTGGACTGTGGGTTGGATGTGGTGGTTACACCTTTAATCCCAGCACTTAGGAGGTGAGAGGACAATCAGGAGTTCCGGGGTAGCCTGGACTACAGAAGATCCCCATCTCAAAAAAAAAAAAAAAAAAAAAAAAAAAAATGGCTACAATTGTGAATCAGGGAATGTCCACAAGGGGTGGTAGGGTCTGAACGGCAGTGATTTTCATTCTCAGAGATACAGAAAGCAAATGATGCCCACACCATCAACGGCAACTCGGCATCAGAGAAATATGAACTAGCAGCTGACAGAATTCTTTCTATAACCTGCCCTCATCATCCACAAGGACTTTGTATCTTTAGGTTCAAGCAATGGACAAACAAAATGAAAATGATTGTGGTTGGCTCTGTTGTTTTTTTTTCTCTTAAACTTGTATCCTTATAAAGGTATACAAACTACACTCGTGTAATTAGCCCCTAAACAGTACTGGGTAACCATATGTACCGAGCACTGCCTTTGCATTATGTAGAAGTAATCTAGACAGGATATAAACTACACTGGAAGATGCACAAGAGATACTGCTAATTATCGGAGATCTTGAGACACTGGTGAACACGGGGTTCCTAGAACCAGTAGCTCCCTTCCCTCCTGGGTTCCAGGGGACAACACTGTGTGTACAACTTTAGGGAGCAGCTAATAGCCTAGTTAGGAAATGCCCTCGATAGGTTTCTGTCGCTGTGCTATAACACTAACCAAAGCCACTCAAGGAGGAAAGGATTTAATTGACTTACAAGTCACAGCCCATGACTGACAGGGCATGGAGACCTTGGAGTAAAGATACTCACTGGCTTCCTTAGTGGCTTCTCAGCTTCCTTTTTTATACAACCCAAGACCACCTGCCCAGAGATGATACTGCCCACAGTGGGCAGGACCTCCCACATCAACCATCCATCTAAAAGATATCCCACACACATGCCCATAGACCAATCTGATGGAGACAACTCCTTAACTAAGGTTTCATTTTCCTAGACTCTACTTTGTGTCAGGTGAACAAAAAAACCAATCAACACAGGTAACCAGGGCGCACGCCAAAGCAGCCATTTTACAGTATCAAAAGTCAGCTTTCAGGCCAAGGGTGGTGGTGTGTATCTGTATTCCAACCAAGCACTGGGAAGTAGGGGCCGGACGCTGAGGAGACCAAGGCCAGCCTGGATGCTCTGGTTTTCTCTCTCTTGCTGAGATAAACACCACGGCCTAAAGCAGACTGGGGGAGGCAAGGGTTTATTCGGTTTACAGGTCCATCATGGGTAGAGCCAAGGCAAAAACTCAACATCTGAAGCAGAAACCATGGAGGAATACTGCTTACTGGCTTGCTCCCTCTCTGGATGACAGTCAGCCAGCTTTCAATCCGAGCCAGCCAGTCCAGAGGCTGTACCACCCACAGTGGGCTAGCCCCTTCCTACATCAATTAGCAATCAAGAAAACAGCTCTTAGATATGCCATGGCCAATCTGATAGAGGCAACTTCTCAACTGAAGTGTCAAGTGGACAATAAAAATTAACCAGCAAGGTATGCTAGCTTAGAGAGCCTGGGCTAGATAGGGGCAGCCTGGGCTATAATGTAAGAGACTCTGTCTCCAAAAGCAAATGCAAAAACAGCCAGCTTCTCACAAAGAACAAAGACTGGGCAAAAGCAGAAAGCACATGCCACATCCGTAAGAACAAGGAAGCTGAGGGTATGGGCAGAACTGAAGTTAATGGAAAATTGAATGCTAGGGGTATATCTGTGCCCTGGCATTATTTCTTAGAATATGGATCTAGGTTTCCTCTGGTTTCAGAGACTTTGAGGGGCAAGAGAAACACGTCACCTTGTTCTTGCTCAATTCCATCCTCATCTCAAAATGCTTCCTTCTCGCTTTAATCAACATGTGGAACAGGCAAAAAGAAAAAAGGATGGATCAGGCAGCTAATGGAATACTATGTAGCCTTGAAAAGGCAACTTTTTCACATCCTACATAAAGAATGAACTCAGTGACTAAAGGAAGGTACCATATAATTCCATGTATCTAGGGGACCATTTATAAAATCAGAAAGCAGAACTGTGCCTCCAAGGGACTGACTAAAGGAAGGTACCATATGATTCCATGTATCTAGGGGACCATTCATAAAATTAGAAAGCAGAACTGTACCTCCAAGGGACTGAAGGTATGAACAGAGAGGGGTTTTTTTAATTTGGTTTTTTGGTTGTTTTTTAAATGGATATAGAGTTCGGTTTTGCAAGATGAAAAGAGTTTGCAAAGGTACTTAACACTGCTGAACCCTGTACTTAAAAGTCGTTATGATAGCAAATTTTATGCTATATGAATTTTAACTGCAATTTTAGAAATCAAGTAATCACTGTAATTCAAGTTGGGAACAGTTAGAATAGAGACACTAAATACAGCTCTGGCAAAAAAGAGGGTCAAGGAAGAGGCACTCTGCTGTGGAAAGATGGTGTGGCTGGTTCTGAGGCTCAGGGAGAAGGGCCCCCACCCACTTCCACAGGCTCTGGTGCTTTTGTACAAAATCATGTCATGGGTCCCAGAGGATAGTGTTCCTACCTATTCCTGTCCCCGGGGCAGCTAAGATTCCCAATGCCAACCACACTGACTCCTGGGCTTTTGTCTTCACAGGTGGCCAAAGGTGCTGACCCTTAGTGGGATAGCAGACGCTCATTTATGAAGGTAAGGCAGAGACTAACCAGACAGCAGGCCTGGGAGCAAGCACCATCTGCCCATCTGGTTTCCTTAAGAACTGTTCAAACTACACAAAGTGTGACTGTAAGATCCCAACACTGGGCATGTTCTCCAACACACCCTGTAAGCATTCTGCTGTAAAATGACTCAGGGTTTTGTTTTGGGGGGTGTTTTTTCTCCAAGTCTACACTCTGAGATCCAACTCCTTCCTTAAAACTATCCTGAAGGAAATAGACAGACGCTCAAAGAACTAATCACAGGACCGTGTGATTTGGCACAAGAAAGACCAATGAGATAGTGAGTAGTTTAGGGATGGCTGGGATGCAGCTCAGGGGTACAACTAGTGCCTAGCACGTGCAACACCCCAGGCTGGATCCCTGGCATCATAGAAACACAAAACAAGTAATTCAGGAATGGCCTGGAAAATTCTGCCCTACAAATGAATGTTGTGTGCTTGCTTAGAAATATTTTAAAGAATATGAAAAACATTTACAATAAGATGAAAACTGGAAGATGTAAAATTCTATGGATAGATAGTATGATCCCATTTCTGTTTTGTTTTCTTAAGAAGTAGGGTCTCCTACCTATGCATACGTGCACAGTTCTTGGATTAGGAAGAGGACGGAGCTGTTAGAGCATTTGCATTGCAAGCATGAGGCTTGGAATGCAATCTCCGGAATGCAAGTCAAAAACCCAGGCACAATGGTGTACAACAGTAACTGAGTGCTGGAGGAGGTGGGGACAGGTGGATCCCCAGGGCTCACTGGCCAGCCAGCCTAACCTAAATATAGAGCTCAAGGCCACTGAGGGACTCTATCTCAAAAGACAAGGTAGACAGCTCCCTTTGTCTCCATATATACACACACATGCACACACACAAACACACACACAAAAGACTAGGATGATATATATCAAACTATTTGTGAAACAGGATAGTTCCACATTCTGATGGATACTTCTCTTTTATATAGTTTATATTCCAAAGCATCTGAAAATGAATATCATTTACAAGGGATCTGCATATCTACCATTTTCAAGTTAGACTGACAGTCAATCAATCACAGGAGCTTATGTTGGGGTGAGTGTGGGACAAGGATGTAGTGTGGGCTCCAACCACACGGAGGTGGCTCACGAAGCCAAGAAAGCAATAAAGATACAAAGAAAGAGAAAGTGTGAAGAGGCCTGAGCTTGGATGTGGGAGGAAGATGTAAGGAGGCAGTAATCAAAGATGAAGGATGCCCAGCTTCACAAGAGCCATTTATCTACAAGAGAAGCCACAGTCCCACCAAAGTCACCATGTCATTAGCTGCTCATTCCATCATGCAAACAATCATGTTTCCAGGCAGTAGGTCACTCGTGGAATTGCTTCCTCCATCATTCATCCATTTACCAATTTCTCAGGTGTTCACTAAAGTGCACACCAATGAGACAGTAGACAAAGCAGGACCTACTCACAGGAGGTTATGTATTTAGTTGCACATGGACGGAGGGCATCTAAGCCATTCTGTGTCTACATGCCTTATGGGTAGGGTGATATATGCCCGGGATTTTTGATGGAGAGATGAAATGAGGCAAAGAAGGAGGGGAAGAGCATTTAGGAAGAAGGAAGAGCATATATAAAACACACAGCATTAAACAGCTCAGTAGAGATCTCCCTGCAGAGGAACCCAGTCCAAGCCTGTGTTGTAGGAAGAGAGGTTAGACCTGGAGCTGAGAAGCAGGAGGAGGCTGCCTCACCCATCCAGGAACACAGACTAAAATGAAGACGAAATTAGTCAGAGATGAGACACTGTGACATCACTGTTCTAATCAAATGGGCTTTAATGGACACACTGGTAAGGACCAAAACAAGAGAGCCAGCAATGGGAATGGACGGAAATTCGAAGTCACTTCAAAGCTAACTCTGAGTGTAGCTGGTTTCACACAGTCACTTGCTGGCCCCTCCTGATCTTCTGTCCCCCCTCTTTTTGATCTGTCCTCTACTATGCAGTCTCTCTTCCTATGCACCCACACATTACTGTGTCTGTGTGTAGGCATGAACACCCTCACACATCTGCACATGCTCCCAGCCAAGGGCTGGGTACTACTCCCAAGTTCCAGCTCCCTCTGCAGAACCCGAATCTCAAACAAAATAACAAGCAGCTGACACACAGCCTGTTAGCTACGCCCTGACAGTCAGTCTCCAACTCCTACAGCCTACATTCTTAAACTGTGGGCCCTGGAGCATCCTGTCAGAGCCACAGAAGTAAAAACTGATACATATATGAATATTTATGTAACTTGCCAGCTGTCAGGTTCTATGATTCTGAAGCTGCTTACCAATCTCTCACATACTTCCCATGACGACAGCCTTGCCTGCGCTTGTGGTTAGAGATGGTGCCTCTCATGCTCTGGTTGGGTGTCAGGCTGTTCCAATCTCACATCAGTGAGTGTTTCTCTGTCTCCTGGGTCCAGAGAGGCCTGCTCATCCTCACAGTGGAAAGCAGCCTCCTCAGGGGAAAGCAGCAACCCAAGATGATCCCACAGGCTGGCCACACACCAGCCATTCCCTCAGACAGAGGTGGACACAGGAGACATGACTGACAATTAGTACAGTTCTGTTCTGTCCTGTGCTCAACAGTTCTCACACATCGTTTTATATATTATCTGGGTTTAAATTCTTTAAATTACATTTGTTATTGTGTGTATGTGTGTGTGTGTGTGTGTTGGGGATAGTGTCACACACCAAGTGGAGGTCAGAGAACAAGCTGCAGGAAGTAGTTCTCTCCACCCACCACACTGGTCCCAAGGAACCTACCTCATCTTGCTGAGTCCTGTTTTCTCTTTAAAATAACTTACTTAGATGTTCTAACACTGTTTTAACCATTTCCTGGTGTCTGAGCTAAGAAAGGCTGTCTCGGTTCCACCTAGAACTCCACCCCCAGGAATCTGCTTCTGAGGACACCGTGGGTCCAAGTGACACTGTCCTCGGTCTGACCTGGACTTTTGCCCTTGATTCCAGCTGGTCTTTACTTTTCTCGAGTGCAGGCAATCCCTTGCTTATCCCTGAGCCACAAGCGGCTCATCAACCCAAGTGTTAGACGTCTCCAGAGTGTCTCCTTTCTACCTTACACATGCATTTTTTTCGTCAAGTGACCAAGTATTCTAAGTCATTCCCTCATGACGGTTAGCCAAACACTAATTTTTTTTAAAGCATCTCAAATCATATCCATAGACAACTAGGAAAATGATGCTTGACACTTAAAGAGAATGGCTGAATAGGTTCCCATTTACAGGTCAAAAGATGTTTCCAGGATATCATGTAGACAGACTCTTGGAGAGCCTCTTTTCAAGTCTACAATAGAAATGCTGGAAGCTGAGGGAAATCTAACAGTGGAGAAGCTGTGTGGAGAAAAGATCGTCAGACTCAGGTGCTAGGCTGGACACAGCGGGCTCAGCACCATGACCATGACGAGTCTTCTCTACCAGGGCATAGGGCAGCTAGTTTCCCTAAGGACAGAGACTGCTACACACTGTGATGTTGGCTCCCCAGGACTGTGCCTATTCCATTCCCTCTGAATCTCCCACACTCTATCCTACTTTTAAGAATCAAGATACTCCGTGTTGATTCATTCTTCTGTGAGCCATAAAAATTGCAACTACAAATTGCTTCTCCCACAGAGCCCACCCTGTGCCAACCCCATCTAGCTTATATGACGACTGTGTTACCATAAGAAAAAACAAGGAGGCTGCTGGACATCCATCTCCATAGCAGCCTTCTCCTATCCTCTTACTCACATGACCCACACCTGTACCAGTCACTTCCCTCCCCATCCCAGGAAAGGGGTGACATTCTTTATGTATTACCCCGTGACCTCTACCTGCACATAATGGCCCACATGCATCTCTAACTTCATGGGCACACAGAATAACATAATTTTTTTAAAAATAAAATAGTCCCAAGACCAGTGTTCCTGGGAATCATTTAGAAAGTTAATATTTAACATCAGATCCTCACACAAATGCAAGATATTAATATACTGTGAACTGGGTTTTCCTTTTCTCTTCGTTTAGAACAAAAAAGCTCAAAGGGGGTAAAGAAAGTGGAAAAGATTAGTTCACTGTGCCCATTGTTTTGGTTTTAAGATTTCTTAATATTTTTATGTGTATGGGTGTTTTGCCTGCACGTATGTCTATGTAGCACATGTGTGCCTGGTGCCTACAGAGAACAAACAAAAAGGGACACCAGATCCCTGGGACTAAAGGGACAGTCAGAGTCATCATGTGGTTGCTGGGAATTGAACCCAGGCCCTCTGCAAGAGCAGCCAGTGCTCTTAACCACTGAGCCACCTCCCCAGCTCCACATTGTTGGGTTTTAAACAAGGTCCTTGTCTGAAGGCACTGACTTTCTCCCATCAACACTGGAACCTTAATGAGAAGTTGATTCTTAAACCAGAGGCATATCCTAATTCATGATCAAAGAAGAAGCTGTCAGAACCAAACCACAGAGAAACAGCATCATCTGTGCAACAACCTTATCAAAACCACAAGGATATGATCCAGGTTGCAGTCAAGGAGGAAATTCAGGAGAAAATGTCACCCAGCATCATGGCCCATTAGCCTCCAGTCAGGGAGAAACGGAATGCACTCTGTAAGGGGAACTTTCATTTAGAAAAAAAACAAAACAACAACAACAAAAAACAAAAACAAACAAAAAAAAAAACCTGTGACTGTTAAATATTCAATTTCTACAAAAACCAAAATGACTGTCCATAAAAATCTGTAGCCTTGGAAAGCCTGCCTTATTCATTCCTCTCAACAGAGGTTTGGTGTGAACTTTCTCCAACCTTTGGTCTAAGCTTGTGCCATACCTCTGGGGTCACACGGACTTGTCTACAGAGCTCACTCTGCCAAGCAAACAAAAACCTGTGAATGAACATCTTTGTAAGAGACACCACAGAGCCATTTACTAACGAGGCCCAGACCACAGGAGCCTGGTTGGGGTGTGCACACTCACCCCTAGGGTTGAAAGGATGCATTAGCTGTGTGGCTTTAAGCAGGCTGGTGAGCCCGCTGAGGCTTGTCTTCACCTGTGTAATAGGTATGGCAAGAATACCTAGCTCACAGAGCTGTTCTATAGATGAAATGAGCTATAGTGTCTCCCATCATGCTTGGATCGACTATTACTGCTCTTCCCAGGACAGCTCTGGGGGTCCAGTGAGTGTTGTGTGGGCACACCTGTGTACATGTTCCAAGGTCGAGATCAGAGTAGATGGCAGGTATCCTGTTCCATTGCTCCTTTGGAGTAGTCAGGTCTCTCTCACTAAACTCGGAGCTACGCTAGCAGCCAGCCAAGTCCCAGCCATCCTCCTGTCTCCAACCCCCACAGCTCTGGGGTTATTAGTATAACAGGTTGTTCCTACGTTAAGTGCTGGGTCCCCAAACTCAGGTCCCCACTATGGCCTCGTACTTACTCATCAAGTGCTCTTACCCACTAGACCCTCTCTTTAGTCCTTCGACCCTGAGATTCCTACAGAAAACCAGAGAGAGAGTGTCAAAGGGGAACCTGATCAAAGGCTCAAATGCTAATCAGCAATCAGAGAACCGCACCCGTTCTGAAGATGTGTCTTACCTTCGAGCTTGGCAGAGATGAGAGATGGGTAACGGGCTGTATTTCTGAGGGATGGAACATTGGCAACTCTGACTCATTGCTAGACATAACGTGGATTGCTTCACCTTTTCTAGAGAGCAATTTGGCAGGGCACATCAAAATTTAATGTGTGTACACTGCCTAGGCCAGTGAGTATATTTCTGGGAATTCATCCTACAGAAGTCATTAGAAAAGTGTGTAAAGATGCATGTATGGAAATAACACTCGAGGGTTTAAAGCACCAGATTACACCCTATTAAACCGGTTAAATGCAGCAGAGATCATCCAGAGTACGGAATAAACTGGCCTGTGGTGCAGACCCACACTTCCTGACAACGTAAAGACCCCACAATGGAGTGTGAGGTGGGAAAATGCAAACTACCAAACAACATGTCAGCTATCATGTGACCGCTTTGCGTGTGTGTTCATGTGTGCTTGTATGTGTGAAAAACTAAAAAGAGAGACACCAAAATGCCACAGCAATTACCTGGAGTAGTAGGATTTGAGGTGATTTTTGCTTGCTAATTTGTAACTTTTCCAAAGCATCTGAAAGCACTCCATATGAAGCACACTTTACATTGTAAGTCTCACCATTTGATGAGAGCCCTCCACTGCCAGGATCCACTTCCCTCACATCCTGGATCCTGCCACCTCCATACTTCACACGGGTCTCCTCTGAGGCCCAATCTTGAATGACTTCCTGGCTTTGCATGGCTATGTCCTCTGCTGGGAACACTGCCTCCTGAAAGACCTTCTGGGCTCGTCCTCTGCCTTCTTCAGCTTTTATTCCTACAAAGTCCTAAACTCCAAGAACCTCAGAGTATGACCTCATGTGGAAACAGGTCACCACAGATATAATGAGTTAATATGAGATCAGAATGAGGAGGTGAGTCCCTGATCCATCGTGACCAATCTTACAAAAAGGTAAATTTGAAATGACACACAGGGAAGATGAATCGTTACTGCCAAAAGCCAGAAGCTGCCACAGCTACCAGCATGACCTGGAACAGATCCAGCTTCAGGGCCTTCAGAGCGATAGTGCCAACACTATGATCTTCCAACTACTGATCATCACCTCCGCTGTTTAAGCCCCTCTATCAGGGACGCTTTGGCCACCATAGCACACTAACTCAAGCACCCCAAAATGGGGCTCCTTAACACCCCAAACAATCTCCAAGTCCTCTTTCTTAGCTCTACGTAGTGATAACGCCCACCAATACAGCCTGAGGGCCCAGCACACACAGAGATATGCTACAAAAGGGGGGGGCAAGGACACAGAACCAAAACCCATAGCCTGTCCTGTTGGAGCCTGTGGTCTAGTGGAGGGGACTGAGAATAAACAGACGGACAGAAACACAGGGTTGACGGCGTCGGGTACAGAACAGAGCCGCAAGGAACTGGGAGCAAGGACAGCATTCTTGCTGGAGAACGCCTCTCTGGAGCACGTGGGAGCTGAGACCCACAGGAAGGGAAAGAACCGCAGATAACATCTGAGATAAGAATGTTCTAGACAGAAGGAACAGCGAGTACTAATTATTGCAACCAACGAATATTGTTTTTATAATCAGGGAGGGAAACCAATAAAGCTATTGTAATCTTCAAGATACATAAAAACATGTAAAAGCCCAGTTCCTGAAGAATGGTGGGATTTCACAGCTTTTTTATACTGTTTGCGTCAGGGGGATTACTTAGGTCTGAGAGTGAAGCAAATCTCTCTCTCTCTCTCTCTCTCTCTCTCTCTCTCTCTCTCTCTCTCTCTCACACACACACACACACACACACACACACACACACACACACACACACACTGGGGGGGGGGAGAAAGAGGAAGAGGAGGAGGATGAGAAGAAACAGCAAAGAAAAGAAAGTATTTTTTTACAGTTCTATTCAGCCTCTATGCAGGCCCAGGATGAAGACACCAACACTTCCGTCCAGCTGCCCTGCACAGCCCAGGCCCCAGGCAACAGTGGCCCAGGGAAAAAGTTCTCAATCTTAACAACCCAAGGTGAGAAGGGAGGAGAGGTCGGGTCAAGTGAGGCAAAGCAAGGCAGTCCCGAGGTAGAGCAGCTGAGATCTTCACTAGTGCCACAGGATCCAGAGAAACCTTGTAACCACTGTTCTGGCCATCAGCTGCTGAATGTCCTCCACCCCCACCCATCACCTGACTCTGACTGGGGTTCCCAAAACCATCTCCCACTTGCTGAGATCACAGAGCTCAGTTTGGTGGTCACTCCCACCTCCGTAACAACTGGGTCCCACCCCACCACCTTGTCACTTTGCAAGCCATCATTTTCCCAAACACTTCCCCCTAGGAAATTGCCACTCTATAACTACACATCTCTCTGCTCCGCCTCCCAGGCCAGAGCAACCACTGCCCTTCAGACTGACCCAAAAACTTCCACCCAGCACCTCACCTAAGGAGAACTGTCCAGCATCTGTCCATCCACTCTTGGCTGGTGTCATGGTTCCTCAAGGTCCATTCATCTTACAATGTGCCACAAATTCCTCCCTCTCCGGAGCTGAAGACCCACCCACACTCACTTGTCATCTCCAAGGGCTCCTATGATCCTTAGTGGCTAGCCCACTTGATTCCTGTCTACACAGCGTAGGAAATCAGGATTGGTCATACTGGCCCCCTGTAGAGAAGCTCAGAGCAGGATCAGACCTCTGACCACATTGAACCAAGCTCTGGCTGCTACCCTCTACTTCCCCACAAATCTTGAGTTGGGCTTTTACAGCAACTTAAGGACTCCCCACTAATTAAGGAGCAACCAAAACTCTTTGAAATGCACCCAAGCTCATCAAGAAATTGCTGAGGCTAGAGCTTCCAAATCTCCGGAAACACACAAATTCTGTGAAGATGCCTAAAAGGTAGCTTGCTCACTCAGGAGGCTGGGGGTCAGGGAGCATTTCCTGGACATGTTCTCATGTAGCCCAGACTAGCCTTTAGTTCCTTGTGTCCCTAGGACTGACCTTGAACTCCTGATCCCTCTGCTTTCACCTCCTGAGTGCTGGGATTTCCGGCACTTACCACCAGTCCTTCTGAGCCTCTGAGTTTCTGACAGGCTCTCAGGTGATGCTGATGCGGCTTGTTTGGGGGACCACACTGGAGTAGAGAGCCCTGGGCTCCTGGGATTTGCCCAAGTTCTCTGAAGCTGACTCTATAAGACCATTTGTTCTGTGTGTTTTCAATGCCCCCCTACACACACATACCCTTTGAAAGCTCCCTAGGATTTTAAAACAGACCTTCAGACTGTCTGGCTCCAAAGTTAATCCCCCCACACCCAAAATGCTAAGTGATGAAGGGCTCTTTCCACAGGCCCCAACAAGAGGAGCAAAACCAAGGCCTCAGCAAGAATTTCCAAATGATAGCACAAGGCTGTGAACGCCCAGCCTACCATAGGAAAAGCTGCCTCCCTACCAGGCCTGACCACCTCAACTCAGGGCCACCGCACCTGATCATTCCCCACCAAGCCTCTGGTGGCATGAGCAGAGCGGACACCTGACCTGCTACCAACCCCCTCCTAGCATTTGCTTCAGTGGCATCTTCTCAGCTCCCTGTTCCACCTCCGTTCATCTCCTCCCAGCCGGTCTCTCCACGAATCACTCACTGCAGGCATCTGCCTCGGAGCTTGCTGCTTGGGTCTCCTCTGTTTTCCTTCTCTCTAGAATGAATCTCTTCATGCTCACCCTAGCTCTCATCTCTTCCAAATGTGAGCAAACACACTCCATCTCTCTCTGCCTCCCCTTCCAGCTACACCTATCTCCTCCAGCCCCAAGCCTGGCTCACTCTTGGGCTTCTTACTGTCTTCATCTTTTGAACATACACACAAGCAATACCTGAGCAGGCATGCAAAGTGGTAGACATTCACCCTCTGAAAGCCTGGGCCCTCTCCAACACTGCCATTCCCCTGGGTTGAAAATTCAGGTAGAATCCAGGGTCCATATCCACCCTTCTACCTCTTTTACAAGCCACATTGGGCCACTGCAGTACCAATATGCAGAATACCCATCACCCACTGTATCCATGCCAACACAGTTATCAGCACCCACAACATAAGCACTCCCTAAAAGAAGTAGTACTAGTCTAGTAAGCTTAAGGGCAGAGATGTAAACAGAAAGTTCCAAAGACTTATATACACGTATAGATGTTCAGCATCAGTAATCACTGGGGTAATGCAGGATAAAGCTGCATGGGGACATCACTTTACACTTGTTGAATGGCTGTCGAGAGACTAAAGCAGAGTCCTGGGGCAGCCATTGTAGTGAGTGTTGCCTTTAGTCACCACTATGAAAAGTTGAGGGAGCAGAAGCTGAGAGAAAAGTCCTGAGGGAGGGCACTAGGAGAGAGAGAGTGAAGCTCCCTAGTGAGGGTTCTGTTTTCAGGCCTGAGGGAGGCACTTTCTGATGGTAGCTGCAGTGCCCAAGGCCGAGAGGGAGACCCAAAGCAGAGTCCTGTGACCCGGTAAAGACTAAAGCATCAAGTGAAAACCCAAAACCAGTTTCAACAGAATGGTTTAATTCAACTGTTCTAACGGTAAAAACACAGCTGTGGGGCTGGGGGGTTCTTGCTGCTCATAAAGAGGAATGGAGTCCAAACCCCAGAAGCTACAGGGTGGCCAACTGCCTGTAACCCCATTTCCAAGGGATCTGATGCCCTCTTCTGACCTCAAAGGCACCTGTACACGTACACTTAAAATACATAAATAAAGCCTAAAATAAAAAAGACAACTACAAGACATAAACATTTGTCCCAATTAATATTCATAGATGGGTTTATACTATTTAGAAAAACAGTTCCAAAATATTAAATCCCTACAGGTGAGCTTTAAATTGGTATGATAAAGATGTCCAGACACTACCAAAAGATTAGAATTTAGGTGAATATTAACTCCAAAAATCTAAAGGTTCTGTCCCTGTTTCTTAGAGGCAAAGTCTCATCACCATATAGACCAGGCTGGCCTCAATCTCAAGGTCTCCCAGCTTCTACTCCCAGGTGCTGAGATTCAAGACTTGCAAAACCACACTCTGTATCATAAGTTTAAACTCTCAACAAGCATTCCCCAACCCCAAAATCACAAGGTGCAGGAAGTCTGGGAATCACACTTTCCACACATTTTAAGTCCTTGCTTACAATTCTAAACTAAGTCTTAAATATTCACCTTGAAGTGACCAGTAGCTCATTAAAACAGATAAAAATTAAGCAAGCCATAGCGTAAATGCTTGGGAAAGTTTCACAAAGAAAAAGCAGGTTTTGCTAATCACAATAACTGCACACTTCTGTGTCTCAAAATTATATAAAAAGTGGGGCCAGTGAAATGAGTCAGCAATAAATGTACTTGGTACTGGAGCCAAACAACCTAGTTTGATCCCCAGAACCCATGTGAAAGTTGTTCTCCAGCCTCCACACGATCACCAAGGCACATACACACACACACACACACACACACACACACACACACACACACACACACACACACACACAGAGACACACACATACACACAGACACACACACAGAGACACACACACACAGAGACACACACAGACACACACACACAGACACACATAAACACACAGACACACACACATACACAAGCACACACGCAAACACACTAACTTCTTTTTCAAATAAAAGAGGCTGAGATTGGCCCAGCTGGTGGGGTGCACAAAGCCCTGAGTTTAACCACCAGCATGGATAAGATAGGGTAGGATGATGCCTACAATCCCAGTACTGAGAAGGTGGAGGCAGGAGGATCAGAAGTTCAACGTCATCCTCAGCCACACAGTGAGTTGGAGTTATCTGAAACTCTGCCTCAAAAAGTAATTAGTTGATTAATTAAATGTAAAAGAAAACACATTGGAAGGGGTAATAGGATAGTGTAAACAATAAAAACATTCAAAGAATACAAATACAAAATAAATACAACACTAGAGAAATGTAAAAGGTGCAAATTAAAACAATGTATTTAGGTAACAAAAGGGTTTAAAAATAATCCAAAGAACCAGGTACGGTGCTCTATATCTTTAACCCCAGCACTGTGAGTTCGAGGCCAGCCTGGCCTACAGCGCAAGCTCCAAGAGAGCCAGAGCTACAAAGAGAAACTCATCTCAAAAAGCAATAACAAAAATTGTGACAGAAAATTATATTAAAAAATTTTGCATGAATATATACAACAAATACAATTATGCATATAATTTCTCACTTTTTAAACATGGACCAGGCATGGTGGCACACGTTTGCAATCCCAGCACAGAAGCAGCAAAAGCAGGAAAGAGCCGTTAGAAGTTCAAAACTAGCCTGGTCCACACAGTAAGGCCTGGGTTTTATCTCAAAAACAAACAAAACCTAAGTCATTTATAGTGCTGTGGAATTGTGGGTAGGCCATCCTTTCTCGTCCTGGGGACTGAAGCAGGGCCTGTGCATGCTACCCAATGTTCTACCACTGAGTCACACTCCAAGTCCTTAGTGGCCATGTTCTGCACCTGTAATTAATTTCTATATTCTGCTGCACTGTCAATTTCATGATGATCACGATTCTTAAACGCACTTGTCTCTGAATAAGGAATGGGGTGCCAGCCTCCTCTCCTTTCCCATTGTGGGTAGCTGGCTACCTAAAAGCACAACATTCAAAATAAGTTCCCAAGCATTTCAGATAGTGTCCACAACAGTGAAGTCAGAACCTTACCAATAAAGGTTTTCTTTAAAAAGAAAAAAAAAATCTTGCATTTAAAATGCTAAAGGAAATAGAAAGGAACAGAGCAGTACAGTGCAAAGACTCACTGAAAACTGTAATAGGGTACCGCCTGGAAATCAACTCCCCCGAACCAAAGAGAAAGCTGCTAAAGGCTAGGAGCTTGTCATCCAGACCCAGAAGAGACTGCTGCCTCCCAGAGGAACTGCAGACAGGCTTGAAGCGCTCCCTACACCCTTAGAACAGCCAGCAAAGTCTCTCTGTCCACACTGCTGCTGAAAGTGCCCCACTAAGATGAGAGGGTCCTGGTGCCACCTTGTCCCAGGATCAACAGCCACTGGCCATGCCCAGGCATCCTTACCAAGCTACCCTCCACCAAGCTGGTTTCGCAGAGCCTGCAATCAGGTCACCATCAAGAGATCATCCCTGAAGACTCTCCACTTAGCAGTTCACTCATGGTGGGTCCACACTTAAAAACGTCCACACTTGCTTACAAAATGGCTTTGTGTTTGTGGTTGGGTCCCAGAAGCCAGGCCCTTGAAGATAGATGCTATGCACACTAGATCTCACTTTGCTCCTGCCCAGAAGCATCTGCACAAACTAGAGAAGCCCAGTGAGTAAGTGAAAAGGATAGTATCTGTGCCTCTAGAAGATACCTATAACTTGCAGTCTCCAGGTTGAATATTTGGATGAGGGGGTAGCAGGGAAGCAGAAAAGGATTTATAAAGAAGGGTGATGCAGTATAGACTGACCCACTGTTGACTTTAGATTTAGCAAAATAACTTTATCTTCTATAATCGCTCCAGAATATTCAGATGACAGTGTGCATGTGGGAAAACAGTGGAATCCCAGAAGCTAACTGTATTATAGAGTCTGGAGATAGACTCTCCTAAACACCTGTTAGGATCCTCTCTAAAGTAAGGATCCTAAAGCCTAAGTCCCAATGTGACTAGGTCATATATATAAAATGCAGCACTTGGCACACGTGTCAACAGAAACACTTAGCAAGCTAGGTCCTGTGATGGACAACTCCAGCAGAATTTAGCTGACTAGACAAGAACACTCTGAAGGACTGACTCCTCTGAACACTGGACTGCAGTGCTCCTGGAGTGACACCAAGTTGGAAGGTGGGAGCTTGGGCAAAGTTTCTGTACCCAGTGTACACAGCCTAAAAGAGACCCACTCTGTCAATCCCGCCTCTGGTGTGGTTCCAGGAGGTTCCCGGAGGCAGGGTTCCACCCAGCTAGAGGAAATCTCTAGAGGCTTCAGCTATGAACCCAGTCTATGGGTCAAGAACAGCAAAAGGGAATGGGTGGATATAGCAATCCCTGTCTCCATCTAGCCTGTGACCTTGAGCAATTCTTCCTTAATTTCCTCCCAATGGGTGAAGTGGTCTCATCCTATGTTCCTGAAGTCCTTTCCTGGCTTCTATCCCACCATTCCCTTTGGGGCTGGTTATAACGCCCACAGTCAGGCCTAAGGGACACCTTCAAATGTGCTCCACTTCCTTCAAGCCACTTGGCAGTTCTCTGGCCCTGCTCTCACAAGCAGGGAAGGTTCTGAGCTGCTTCCGGGGGTTTTCTGTTTTTCTGGGCAGTGTGAAGCTTTCCACCCTAAACTGCTCCTTCTACCTTCCCTTTCCTACCCACAAAGTAGCCAAGCATGCATGTGCTAGGGCAGTCACAGGCTTGTCTGTGTGTCACCTCAGAAATGGTCTCCAGGCCAACCTTCCAGCGCGCGCTCAGGGTGGACAAATAAACATTTCAGAGAAACAACATGAATTAAATCATTTCCTCAACAAATAAAACCCACCCACACGCCTCATAAATCATGTCTCTTAATTCCATGCTGATGAACAGTCACTAAATAGCATCTATTGTAAAACCAACCAAGACTCCTTTTATGCACTGACACTTCAGACTCAAAATATTTTCATACTCCATTGTAATGCCTTTGGAGAGGCAATACCAATAGCTGGTTCCCTGGAAAGATCCATGGCCAGGGCGCTTTCCAAGAGATTTTTCTTTGAACGTTCTTTGTGTCCTGGCACACTGGGGGACACGGCCAGCTTGCCTGCATCTGAGGGAACACTGGCTGTTCACGGCAATGCACAACTGCTCTACAGACCACACCAGATGCACCCCTTTGCCCCAACAATAAAAGTATCCCAAAACATTCGCTACACCACATTCACACAGCTGTGCAGAAACACAATCCCCAGTGCCTGCGTTTTGCAACGGGGAAAAAGAAAATAGACCTCTACAGAACAGAAACCACCAGACCCGCCTCGGGCAACATGGTTCACAGAAGGCTAGGTTGCAGACCTTTTAGCAAGACCGGTCAGGAACCGCTCGCTCTTTTCCTTTGCATCGATTCATTTCCTCCATGCCTTTATTTGCTGGGCCCAGGAAGAATGGAAAAGCATCTCCAGCAAGGAGGGCGAGGGAGCGGTGGAGAATAAAAGAGGATGGGCGGGTGGGGGGGAGTCAGAGGGTGTCGAGCGCGATAGCGAAGGCGGGCAGGGTGGCGGCCGCGTCCCGGGGGGCTCGGCGAGGCTTACCTGGGGCGCTGGAAGCCGGCCCGGCGAGCAGCAGCAGCCAGAGGCCGGGGAGCAGCAGCCCCGGGCGGAGGTGGCGGGAGGAAGGCCCGCGGCCGCTCCACCCCGGCACCAATGCAACCTTGGCGCGGGGCTCCCACTCCATGGCCACGCGTCGGCTCCCCGGCACACCGGCCTTGCGGCGTGGGCGCGCTCGGGCCCGGGACGCGGACGGTTGCTGCTGCGGGGACTGGGCGCCGCACACCGGCGCGCAGCGAGGCCGGCGAGGCGGGGGCGGGCCGGGCCGGATCCGTGGACAGGGGCCGCTGCACGCCGGCCGCGCCGCTCCGCCCCCTCCCGAGCCTCGCAGCCGCTGCCGGGCAACGCACGGCCCCGCGCGGGGAGGCGAGCACCACCTCCCGGCCGGCCCGGCGCCTGCCTGCGGGCCGCCCGGCGGAGGGCGCGGCGGGTCCCGGGCCCCGCCCTCCCCCAGGACCCGCCTCCTCGGGGGGCGCGCGGGACAGCGCCGCCCCGCACCCGCACAAGACCGGGGAGGCTGTGAAGGAACAGTCGGAAACCCGGGGATGCTGGCGATCGCTCCTCCTGAGCCGCCCATGCGGGGCAGGCAGCAGGTGTGTGTGCGCGGGCGGCCAAGGTCCTGAGCAGCCACCGCGCTGCAGAGCAGACAAAGCCGCGTACCGGGAAGGGCTGGGGAGGGGGGCGCACACAGCTCTGCCCATCCTTTGCCTTCCAGATTTCTGCCACCTTGGGATGGTTGGTTTTTGGAGAGACTTGGGCCTACTGCCCTGAGCTTAGTAGTCTTCAGAAAGGGACTGCTGAGCTCCAGACACAGATGCTCACACAGCCAGGCCTTTTTCAGAGAAAACACCAATGAATGATGAAAAAGACAGCGTTGGGGGTTCGTTTCTAGGGGAAATGGAGGTGTGAGTGAGAGTTAAATGTGTAGCTCTACTAAGAGCCCAATGTGTTAACTCTGAAGGTGAGGAAGGTTAGAAGGTCTTGGAAAATCAGGATTTTGGATAGTTGTATTTCAAAGGTTGTACCAGCCATGGCCTGAAAGCTGTGCATGACCAAAAACCTCTGACATACAATGGAAAATGTGAGCCATCCACCCTGGCCAAAGGATCCAGATTGCTCTTCAGTGAGGTGGGCAGATAGACAGACCAAAAGGAGCTGCCCAGTGTTGCAGGGCCAACCTATCTATCTAGACAGAGAATCAATGGTCCCGCTTCAGGAAAAAGTGGGTCAATAACTGTTAAATTTCAGGGGAAATGAGAGTATAGGTTAAAAGCTTTTGTGGATGACCCTAAATTTTGTGCTTCATTATGTCACTCATCATAAGCAGCCCCTATAAATTACTCCCTTGTTCCTCCTGCCATACCCACCCACAGAGTAATCTCCCACATACCAGAATGGAGCTTCCATTTATAGTTTTGTAACCTGATTACAATAGCTCTAGGTATAGTCTCCTCTGTGAGCTCAAGACAACCTGATTACAATAGCCCGAGGTATAGTCTCAATCCTAGCTTTTCTCCAAATTCTTTGTAAGCACCTGACCACAGACTATCTACCTGGGCCAGCTCTTGACATTTCGTCCTGTTCTGTTATATATATTTTGTTATGAACTTAGGCATTTCCTCCTCCCACTAAATTAAAAAGAAGTTCTAATATGTTGTCACCTTGCATAGATTCTCCCATCACCCTGGGAAGATTTTGTTATATACTTATTGATGTGAATCTATACTTTGTTTATGTTTGCCCTCAGCCTCCAGGAAGTTCCCAATTGCTTTAGACTTCATAGTGTGGAAGAAAGGAATCTCCCACACCATTCAGTGTCAACTCAGACTCTTCTGGGGGGGAGGGGGGACCTTGGGCTTGGCCTAACAAAAGGATTCCTGGGCATCAGCTCTCTAAGGAAAAGGAAATCCCTAGAGCCTTAGTTTCCCTGCTCTGAAAACATAAAACTAACCTCTGTCAGTAATTGAAGCATTCTCTTTCAGTGTCTGGGAAAATGTCTCCCAGGGCTCAGGTGGCAGATAATGTGACTCTGCAGACCCAGCAGGAATGAATGGATGTGTATGTGTGCGCACACACACATATTCACACATCTATGCACATTTGGGTCTAAGAATAAGGATCAAGTGCTGGGTGATGGTGATACATACCTTTACTCTCAGCACTCGGGAGGAAAAGGCAGGCAGATCTCCATGAGGCCAGCCTGGTCTACAGACTGAGTTTCAGAACAGCCAGGACTCCACCACAGAGACATCCTGTCTCAGAAGGAGGAGGAAGAGGAGGAAGAGAAGAATAAGAATCATGATGCAGCCTCAGAGCCTTCATACAAAACTATGCAATGAACAGACCTAGTGGATCTTTCTTAGCACTTGCTGTGACTTGTTAGGCCTGGGAAGGGATATAAAGGAGACAGAAGAATGGATTTTTAGACACTCTTTCACCCAATTCTCATTTTTTCATATCAATAAGTGAGCAATGAGCTCTCCTCAGCCACAAGTGTTGTACCAACAGCTAGGAGGAGGAATCGGTCTAGCTCCACAGCAGGCTTCTAGGCTGGTTAGGGGAAGGAGAGAGATAGGATCAATTTTACTCTTAGATTTGGAGCAAAACAGGTACCACTCTGGGCTTCTGCCAGTTGTACCTGGCCCCCACAGGCCCAAGGGTCTGAAAAGTGTCTGAAAAGCCAAGGAAACACCCACCAGGATCCATCTTCCCCGTGCCTGAGGGCCCCGGAGCCCAGAATTCCACTCCTTTGGCCACTTATTTCCAGAGCCTGTGTGATGTTTTCCTGGGGTCTGTCCTCCCAAAAGTGGGCCAGCAGCTGGCATTCAGCTTCAGGAAGTAGACAGGGGGTAGCTGTTTGCAGGAGTGGTGCTAGGGCTTTGACAAATGGATAAGATATCTACACAAAGCCTACAGGATGAAGCAAAGAACCGAAGTCAGGGAAGAGAGTGTCAGACATGCCCTAGGGTCACATGGAGCTGAGTGAATCTTTACAGTTTACTGGGTCTTAAATTCTGCCCTTGAACCAGCCCACCAGACTACTAGGAAGGTCTGTACACTAATGGGCAAGGATAGGTGTTTTAGTTAAAGTTTGCTCTCTCATCCTATACCTTAGATACTTCACTGTGTGCTGTGTGTTTTTTCACTTGCCTTCTGCCCTCTATCCTCTTGGCTTCCTGATTGACCATGACAAGAGCAATCAGTGCCACAAGTCCCGAGCCACAGGGCTGTTCCTTATCTTCCCCACTACAATGAGCTGATAACCCTGAAACCATAAGCCCAGATGAGCTCTTCTTCTCTTCCCTTGCATTGCTTCTGTCCATTTTAGTGGGATAGTGTTGTTACATTGTATATAATTGTCCTTCCTACTGGTTTAATAAAAATGCTGATTGGCCAAAGGCAGACAGGAAGTGTGGGCGGGGCTAGCAGACTAAGAAAACTCTGGAACAGGAAGAACATCTCAGAGCTACCACAGAGAAGCCAGTAGATGCAGAGCAAGATCTAGCTAGCAATATGCCAGAGCCATAGGCTGAGCAGCATAAAATTAATACAAGCATCTGTGTGATTATTTGAACCTAAGCAGCAGCGGGGCTGAGAGCCGGTCCAAACCTCTGGGCTAGGCCTGAAAGTCCATGCCAGAAACATCCAGCAGTCAATATCTTGTCACCGCAATTAAAAAAAAAAAAACAAAAACAAACAAACAAAAAAAACCTTAACTGATACAAGGTCCACAAGTTCCAAGGGTTCTACCAATGCTATATGCCAGATACCACAGTAGTACTGGGGCACCACAGCAAACAGAGGAAGCTTTTCCTGGTGGTTCTGACATTCCAGTGAAAGAAAACAGCAGCTGTTTGGAGACTTTTAAAGAGGCAAAGGGGAGGCTAGATGTGGCAGCTCATGCCTTTAATGCCAGCACTCAAAAGGCAGAGGCAGGCGGATCTCTCTGCATTAAAGACCAGCCTGGTCCACAGAGCAAGTTCAGGACAACCAAGGCTGAATGGTAAGGCCCTGTCTCAAAACTTATGTAACTAAAATAAAATAAGAATGGAGTGTGGGCAAAAGACAGTATTACTACACTAACTAGAGCAGTTCATGACAGTCATTCTGGTGAGGTGCTGTTGAACCATAGGACAACTGTAGAAAAGGGTGTCAGGCAGAAGTAACAGCTGTATAAGGTAAACAACCAGAGTAAGTATCCACAAACGTTTGCTGAGCTCCAAAGGCTGTCCCAAAGAATAGACTGCTGGGTCTTGAAGAACAATTAGCCACATGTTGTGTGGAGCCCCAGATAGAGAGACTGACGGATCAAACTACAGATACCACCAAAGTCCAACTTGGTGAACCCTGAGTGTTACTGGGGTCACTTATAGGAGCAGACTCAAAGACAGCTGCATCACCAAAATCCACCATAGTACTGGTGACAATTCACAAAAGCTGGGACCCTGAAGCACACTACACAGCCTGTAGTCACCTCATCAGGCTAGAGAATGTTCCTTCCAAGTGACTAAGTTGGTCCATACCTCTTCCAGGCAGCTCAGCTGGTTTCTGCTCTTCCTAGGCAGCTGGCTTGGTCTGAAAGTCTTCTGTGCAGCCCAACTCCTTCTGACAGGCACTCGATGCTTTTATTACCCACTCAGGCAGGAAGGGGCCTAGAGAATCTGGTCAGTTTCAGGGACTTCCTGAAGCTATTTTGAGGTTTCGGCTTGTTTTTGCCCCCTGCTTTTTTTTTATTTTTTTTTATTTTTTTAATGCTTAAGAAGCTTCACTGCAGATGGAATGTTTCAATCTCAGAGAGGAAACTTACACAAGATTTTGTTCCCAATTGCTCACAATGTTAGGAGGAAAAAAAAAAAAAAACCTACCAAATGACTTCATTACAAAGCAGAATATTTAAGCTGTCACAATGACATCACTAAATGTTCAAAGACATCGACCATACATGAAGCCCTAGGTTCAAGTCCCAGCACTCAATAGCACATTAAATGGACTTTAGGAATTAGAAAGTACACGATTCAGCAGGGATTGCACTTTGGAGGGGATGAATGGTCTAAACAAATACATAATGACAGGAACATGAGATTTTTCTAACTAATGTATTAGCTCAACTGGAACCCTGGGCCCCAACCCTAGCAACTAATTAAAATCCAACTGGAGTCTGACAAATAAAGCACACCATCCCTGGGCCACACCTCCAGTAATTACGTTCAAATGTCTGCACTTAAGGCTTGGGCAATGCTCTGCTTAGAAAGCTTCCTGGGATTTCCATGTGCAGTCTGGGATGGAAAGCATCCGTGAGAGGGATGGACAGAAGGAGAAACTGGCACAGAACAAGACTTGGAGTATGGGCTCGAGGGTCTGAATTTCATTTGCAGGCAATGACGTATCAGTAAAGATCTTTCAAGGGATATTATTAGAATAAAGCATAAGAAAGATGGCTCTATTAACAATGTATAAGACCATTAGGAAAGGAAAGGCTGGAAAAAGGAGGCCAGTTAGGAAACACAGCCTTGAATGCATGGAGCATGAAGGATCTGAACATCTCCCACCAGCAAAGAAAGCAAGCTTAAACACTACCCATTTATACAAGAATATGGGGGAAATGGGCATTCCTAAACCCTACTGATAGGAATGTCAAGTGATATAATTGGGAAGATATCTTAGCATTTATCTATCAAAATTTAAAATTAACATGTAGGCCAGAAGACCCAGCTCAAAATACAAATGGTTTCTTGGGACTGGAAAGATGGTTCTGTGGTTAAGACCACTGGCTGCCCTTCCAGTGGACCCAGGTTCAGTTTCCAGAACTCAAATACATACAACCTTTTGAATCTGGCTTATTTCATTATTCCAGTGAATGAACATACCACAAGCCGTTCATGCATTTCACTAACTGATGGACACTTAGGTCATTTCCATTTTCCTGGCTAATATTAGTTGCCTGGTATTTGTGTAAACTTGTGCTTCCATTTTCCATAAATAATACCTTGGAGTAGAAGACCATATTCTGTAACAAATGTATATTTAGCTTTAAACTGATAAATTGTCTTCCAAAGTAGTATGTCTATTTACATTTCCACGAGCAATGGATGAAAATCCTAGTTACTCTATATCCTTGCTGACACTTGGTTTTATTCGTGTGTGCTTATTTGCTTTTGTTTATGCTTTTAAAGTATTAGAATAGAAACCCAAGACCTCAGAAAGACATTTTCAGCTCCCTCTAAATTTCATTTTGAGACAGGGACTCGCTAATTAGCAGGCTGACCTCAGACCTTGTATCTCCTACCTCAGCCTCCTGAATGGCTGACCTAGCAAGCCTGACCCATGACGCCAGCTTTGTTGCAGTTTTAATTGAGTGTGTCTAGTAGCTGTGCACAGATACCTCAGTCTCGCATTATGCCGAAGCTAAGCACCGGGTCCCGTGTTACTCAGACTTACTGGATCTTCTATGGTGCGATGTTTTCAGATCCGGGCCACTTTCCTCTCTCTTCCTTTCTTCCTTTCATTTTTCTGTTTCATTTCATTTTGTTCCAACACGGTTTCTCTGTGTAACAGCCCTGGCTGTCCTGGAACTCACACTCTGTACACCAGGCCGGTCTCACACTCATAGATCTGCCTGCTTCTGCCTCCCAAGTGCTGGTGTGTGCCACCATTGCCTGGCTATGGGGCACTTTTCTTATTGCCAACTTGTAAGCATTTTTAGTATTTTTGGTGCAAATCTTCCACCAGTGAATGTTTTAGCAATATTTTCTCCTGGCCCACAGTTTGCCTTTTCAGTTTTTAAATGCTATATTTCAAAGAGCAGGCTTTTTTTTCTCACTTTAATGAAAGCCAGCCTTTCTTGCTTTTTTGGCTCATGGTTTTTATGTCATATCTAAGAAATATTTGACTAGGCTGGATTAGGACCTAAGATAAAGAGCTGAATACCCAACTGCGGGCTTTGAGCACTGAGCCAGTGCCAGGGAGCCCAGCTAGTAAGAGTCATGGCAAGGAAAAGCTGGTTGGAGCTTGAAAGATTAGCCAGAAGGCCAAAGGCACAGGCACAGACACCATCTCTAGCAGGTGGTTAGTCACTGATACGAGAGTATATCACTGGGCCTGGGAAGAGAAGAGGAGAATGGGACCCAGGAGAGCAGCTCAAAAAGACTTTCTCTGTGGAAAAGCTGAAATGGAAACCCTTGTAAAAGGACAACAGCAACTCTTGGACAAAATGAGAAGTGTCAGTGCACATGCTGATTGTCAACTTGACAGCGTCCAGAAATACTTAGGAGACTAACCTGTAGGTGGGTCGTCAGCAAGGGAGTCACAACACCTGTAACTCCAGATCTGATGCCCTCTTCTGGCCTCTGTGGGCACTGCACACACACACACACACACACACACACACACGAAAATGAAATAAATCTTTACTAGGTAGTGCACAGTCCAATATAAAATAATATGCATGATTGGAAGAAATGAGCCATTTAGGATTGTTTTATTAGATAATGTGATCTGGGATATTGCATCCCTCGATAAAGATGTTATTATATTTATATTTTAAATTTTAAAAAATGTAGCTAGCCATGTGGCTGTGTGCCTTTCATCCCAGTACTCAGGAAGCAGAGGCAGCCTGAGTCACAAGGTAAAATCCTATCTCAAATAAGACAGTGCCCTCAAGGTAGAGGTCTCCATGGGCGACTGTTCCCTCTTTAATGCAGTCTCAGGGTTAGATGGCAGGGTTCAGAAGACTGCAATAGGAAAACCAAACGAAGGTGCCTGTCAGTGTGAGCTACAGCTGATAAGGAAGGGGTCACAGAGAATGCTGGGTTTAAGCTGAGTCTTGAACAATAGAAACATAGGTAACATTCATTAAAAGAAAGAAAAAGAAAAACCAGACAATCAGGTAGAAACAGAACACAGGACAGGACCACTTGCTTATGTGACAGATTTGGGAACAAAAGAACAAATAAGGTTGAAGTTAAACATCCTGTGATCTCTGGTAAGTAACTACCTCAGTTGATCTTGGCTCCAAGACTTTCTGACTATAAAAGAGAAGACAAGGGCCTGGGAGATGGCTCGGTGGTTAAAGTGTTTTCTGGAAAAGCATGGGGACCTAAGTTCAAATCCCCAGCACCCACATAAGAAGCCAGATGAGACGGAATATGTCTGTGACCCCAGCACTGGTGTGGTGTGGATGGGGACAGTCAGATTCCCGAAGCTCCCTGGCCAGTCAATCTAGCCGCTGTGAACTCCTGACTCAGTGAGAGATTCTGTCTCAAAAATAAGGTGGAGAGTGACGGAGAAGGACAGCCTATCATCAAGCTCTGGTCCCCACAAGTACTCACGGAGTAAAAGAGCCTTCACATACACATGAACAATATACTGCACCACACAAACACACACACAGGAAAACTAGTAGGGAAAAAAAAAAACATCCTTAAGGGACTGATTACCACAAAGGCAAAATGGTTAAAACCAGGATCTTGAGGCCAGCAAGATGCTAAGGGTGATTGCTAGCAACCTGATGGCTTAAGTTAAATCTCTCTCTCTCTTTTTTTTGATTTTTTTGAGACAGGGATTCTCTGTATAACAATTCTTGCTGTCCTGGAATTCACTCTGTAGAACAGGCTGGCCTCAGACTCACTTGGATCCACATTCCTCTGCCTCCCAGGTACTGGGATTAAAGGTATGCAAAACCAGTGCCCTGGTCTTTTTCTTTATTTTTTTACTTTTGTGTGTGTGTGTGTGTGTGTGTGTGTGTGTGTGTGTGTGTGTGTGTGTGTGTGTGTGTGTGGTTGTTGTTATTGCTGTTGTTTTTCAAGACAGGGTTTCTCTGTGTAACAGCCTTGGCGTCCTGGAACTCACTCTGTAGACCAGGCTGGTGTTGGGATAATCTTTTTATAAGATGTGTCGCTTGGTCCTTCCTCACTTGCCTAAGGCACCTTCTGATTAGTTTAATAAAGACCTGAAAGGCCAATAGGTAGGCAGGAAGAGGATAGCAGGACTTCCAGACAGAGATAGGAATGCTGGGAAAGTATCTGAAGCACAGGAGATTTGCCAGTCAGCATCCAAGGAAGTCAGATGTAAGGTACTGAGCCAAGGTAACAAGCCATGTGGCAAAACATAGATTAATATAAATAGGATAAGTTTTAAGAAGTAGTTGGGAACAAGCTAAGCTAAGGCCAAGCTTTCATACTTAATGAAAAGTCTGTGTCATTGTTCGGGAGCTGATGGTCCAAAGGATCTATTATAGGCTGGCCTTGAACTCTCAGAGACTTGCCTGTCTCTCCTCCCACATGCTGGGATTAAAACCATGCAGTTCTGCCCAACTCCTAAGTTAAATCTTTTAGACCCGCAAGTTGGAAAAAGAAAAGTGACTCCATAAGCTGTCCTCTGATCTCTATACATTTGCTGGGCACGATTGCAATCCCATACACAGAGTAAGAAAATGTAAACAGTTTCTCCAGTGTGCCACCACAAATACCAATCAAGCAACAAACCTGGCCCAGACTGAACTGCAAAGTCTGCCTCTCTCACGCAGTTTGGTAGCAATGGTGTCAAGCAAGAATGTTCTGAGTGAGGTTGAGGCCCACCTCCCCAACTGTTCCAGTTCCCCCACCTCCATTTCCCCAGGCAACAGCCCCCAACCGACTTGCTATAGCCCCACCCACCACGGTCATGACCTCCTATAGCCCCAGCCACCAGGGCCACGGCTCCTATAGCCCCAACTGGCGGCAGTTCTCCAAACACCTCAGAATCATGGTGACAGTGGTGAAAACTAATTTTAGGATCACCCTCCCTCTCTAGCTTGGTACTGACTCCAACTTACATATGAGTGTGCCTGAAACTCACTCTCGCAATGAGAGGGATGGGCACGATGGAGCTCCGCGCTTTGCTCTTCTCTCTGAACACAGGTTCAGATCAGGTCCAAGTGAAGCCAAACCCACACTAAGTAGCCATCTGTCTTGGAGTTTCCTTCACTGTGATAAAACTATAACCAAAGACAACTTGCTCAGGTTCAGATCCAGTGTGCTTGTCCCATCTAGGACCACCTGTCAAGGGCTGGCACTATGATATGGGCCCTCCCCCATCCATCATCAATCAAGAAAATGTCCTACAGGCTTGCCTACTGGACAATCTTATAGAGGCATTTCCTCAATTAAGATTCCTTCCTCCCAAATGACCCTAGCTTGTACCAAGTTGACATAAAAATGAGCCAGCACATCATCCTAACCATTTCCACTCTCTCAAGGGCTCCTTTAGCTGTCAATTCCAGAGGCACATCCTTCCCAGAAGAAGCAGCTCAGGTCTGGAGCCTCCAGAGCTCAGAGCATCACTCCTTCACGGCTTCCCTGGTCTCTGCAAGCTAGTGCATGCTGCTCTTCCATCTGCAGCCCTGATACCTCTGTTCCTGTGCTGACTGTGTGGAGTTTGTGCTGTGTCCCAGCTCCAGTGTGAGTTCTCCAAGGACAGAGACTTTGTCCTTTCCATCTCTCTCTTTCCCTGGCCTCAGTGTAGCGGCTGGAAGGTCATAAGACCCCAACGGATGCTTGCTCAAATAGATCAAGAGCAAAGCTCAGAGCCAGTCTCTCCTCCTGCCTCGCTCAGCCCTGCTTCCCCTGAGGGAATGCATTAACCTAAGAGGAACAGGAGGTTGGCCAAGCTCTTTGGTACCAGGCCCAGAAGGGCAGTAGCTTGGCATCTACTTGTGCATCCTTATACTGACAGAGTAACTACTCAAGTTTCAAAGTATGTGAAGAAATGCTGGGTTTCTCTGCCACATATTCAAAACATCAGCTGGGATCAGTAAGAAAGTATAAAAAGCTACTTCAAACCCGATGTGGGCTTGGCCTTCTGTTGAGCTCAGGAACCAAACAAGTTGGCATCCACAAGTGTTTGTTATACTTAGTGGACAAAGGCTCTTGACAAGGTTCCAGGAAGAACAGAAGCTCTGTCCTTTATAAAGTAGCATTCCCCAAAGACTGATGCCTGAATATTGAGTCTCATTCCTTGTCAGACAAAACTGAATGTTATAAGCTCAGGGAAAAAAGAAAAACTGTCAGAGGCTGGGTGATAAAATTATCTGCCCACAGATAACTGTGGAACTCATCCACCACTGTCAAGGGACAAATTAAGACATTGCCAAGCCAGTACTGTGGAGAACTTTTCCTGGTAATGGAATTTCTCTATAAATTCTTGTTTGGGTCTGAGGAGATAGCTCAGTGGGTAAGAATGCTTGTTCTACAAGCATGAGGATCTGAGTTCAAATCCCCAGCACCTATATTAAGAGCTGGGCATGTCTGCCCACATCTGTAAGCCTAGTGTTGGAAGCAGACACAGGCAAATACCAGGGGGTTGCCAGCCAGCCTCACTGAACTGGGGAACACCCTGTCTGCAGACACAGGCAGGTACCAGGGGATTGCCAGCTGGCCTCACTAAACTGGGGAGCACTCTGTCTCATGGATGAAGTAGAGACCTGTATAGGGAGGCAGTGACATCCTGTTCTGACCTCTGCATACATGCATCCACACTCATGTGCATACCAACATACAAATTGAATGAATGAATGAATGAATGAATGAAGTAATATTTAAATCTGTGCTGTCCAGTGAAGCAGCCATGGCTGTTATCAAGCATGCCACATGAAGCTGGTATAACTGAAGAATGGAATTGTTACTGTAATTTAATTTTAATTAACTCTAAATATCCACATGTGGTACACATTAGATAATATGTCTCTGGTACACCACAGACAGATGCGTACAATATACCCCATATAGTGACAAGCATCTAGCTACGTATACAAGGGTGATTGCCATTGCTGAATTCTTTGCCAGAATTTTAAAGATTCCTAAACTACGTTCCCTGATGAGATTGGTCTCTAATAGAATTTTTAAGGAATCTTCTTTATCTGTGTTAAGAATAGCACCTATTTAACTCATAGAAATAATTTGAGATCATGCCATCCTTTTCATTTTTCTTAAAAGAACTTTAATTTTTATCACAGTAGGAAAATCATAATGTACTAACCAAAATTATAAATATTAAAATTATTCATAATCAGTTGGGCATGGTGGCGCACACCTTTAATCCCACCGCTTGTGTGGCAGAAGCAAGTGGATCGCTGTGAGTTTGAAGCTAGCCTAGTCTACAGAGGGAGTTCCAAGAGAATCAGAACTACACAGAGAAATTGTGCTCAAAAAATAATAATAATTATAATAAAAATTACCCATAATCTCACTAACTCCAAAGAAACATTATTAGAATTAGGTGTTACCACAGGCCTGTAATCCCAGCCACTCCAGAGGCTAAGGCAGAAGGTACCTAAAAATTGTGCTGCATATTTTAATTATTTTTAGATTCAATTATTTTTATGAATATGAGTATTTTGCCTGCATGTGTGTATATACACCTTGCGAGTGCTTAGTGCCTGTAGACATCAGGAAAGGAAGCATCGGATCTCTTGGAACTAGACTGTAAACTGTCATGTAGGTTCTGGGAACCCGGATTTTCTATAAGAACAGCAAGTCCTTTTAACCACTGAACCCTCTCCATAGCCCTTGTGATACGTATTTTAAAGATCATTATACCAAATTTGTCTTGCATTCATGAAGCAAGGTGTGAGAATGTTAGTCTCTGGCCCTTTGTCGAACTGTACATTGTTTCATGTTTGGTGTCTATAAATATTTGGAGGGAGGTTGTATTCCTGTGTTATTCCTGTGCTATTCCTGTGTGTGCAGGTATGGGTGCATGTGTGTGCTCCTCCATGTGGAGGCCAAAGGTCAACGCTGAGTGTCTTTTCCAGTTGATCTCCACTTCAACATAACCCAGAGTCACCTGGGAAAAGGAAATTTCAAGTAAGGAATTGGCTGCCATCAGCAGACTGGCCTGTGGCCGTGTCTGTGCAGATTTGTCTTGACTGATGATCGGTGGGGAAGGCCCCAGCCCATTGTGAGTGGAATCATCCTTAGATAGATGGATCCATGTAAGAAACCTGGTTGAGTATAAAGCAATAAGCACCTGACTTCCCTCAGTGACGGGCTGTGACCTGGAAGTGTAAGTGAAATGCACCCTTTTCTCTTCTAAGTTTCTTTTGTTCACGGCATCACAGCAACAGAAAGAAAACTGGAATGGACTTCCCTGAACCTGGGATTTTTCTTCTCAGCTAGGCTGCCTGGCCAGCAGGGCTTAGGGATCCTCCTAGCTCTGCCTCTTAGCACTGGGGTACAGACATGTACCTCCATGCATTTTACATAAGGACTAGGGATTTGGGAATTAACGAGGGAACAAATGCCTACATTGTAAGCATTTTTGTATTCTGAGGTTTCTGGCCCATCCAGCCCAAGGTCTGGACCACTTAGCCACCCATAGCCACTTATCCCCAAATAATCACATAAAGGCTTATACTAATTACAAACTGGCTTATGGCTCTGGCTCATTACTCATTGCTAGCTCTTTCAATTTAACCCATTTCTATTAATCTGTATCTTACCACATGGCTCATGGTTCACCTGTGTACCGTTATAATCTTGCTTTCTTGCAGCATCTCTGACTCTGCCTACCTTCCCCTTTATGCTTAGATTTCTTGCTTGCCTATAAGCTGCTTTGTCATAGGCCAAAACAGTTCTTTTATTATCCAATGGTAATTCACAGCATACAGAAAGACATCCCACATCACATTTTTCCAATGAAACCATCTCCCTATGCCCAGGTTTTGCTATAATACTGAGATCATTTTGTCACTGAACTTGTGTCAGACCTAGGGAGACTACTCATTAACATCGCAGTCTATCTGTTTGGGTGGGCTTTTTTGTTTTGTTTGTTTGGCTTGGTTTGGTCTCTTTTATTGTTTGTTTAAGACAAAAATCACTTTGTAGACCAGGCTGACCTCAAATTCACGACCCTCTCCTACCTCTGTCACTGTCCAAGTACTGGGAATACAGGCATGAGCCTTGGTGATTCCAGCGCGACTTTCTCATGCTTTCTTCTTTAAAGATTTAGATTTTTACTGTGTGTGTGTGTGTGCCTGTACCAGTGCATGTGTGTGTCGGTGCCTGGGGAGACCAAAGGTGGTTATTAGCCATCAGACATGGGTGCTGGGAATTGAACTCTGAAAGAGTGGTACATACTCTTTTAACTACTGAGCTGTCTCTCCAGCCCCTTTCAGTACGTCTTGATGTTCGAGCCACAGATTTGAGCTGACTTCTTCATGCCCATTTGCGTGAGGGTCTTGCCTTTCCCCAGGCTCCATGAAAAGCCAAGGAATTTTGTGTCATATCTCTCCTTATAAGGTTTGTCACTTTGGGGATTCCAGTTACCTTGTAACCATGCTTCCTTTTAATGTTTCTGCTTTTAATTTTTTTTCTGAGACAGGGTTTCTCTATGTATGCTGGGTTGTCCTGGAACTAGCTCTGTAAACAAGGCTAGCCTTTAACTCTGCCTGTTTAGTTGTTGGCTGTTCTTTCCCACCCTGGCAGAGGTAGCCATTTTCTTGGACTCCTCCAAATAAATCTCTTTCTCAAAAGAGTCTTGGGTGAATATCTTCATTCTCGGTGCAGGGAACTTGCTGAGATGTCCCTTAGAGGACTGACCAGAAAAACCTTGCAAAGATGTCCCTTTACGGGAACCAAGCAAAACAAAACAGAAGAACCTTGCTGGATTTAAGAGCAGAAGAGATCTGATGCATATCTGATTTGAGAATTACATACGGTGGCTTACTTAATGCATATGAAAACAAGAAATTAAATCTTTCACAATTACCACAATTTCTTATAATTTACAAGAAAAAAATTGAAACATGAATTATCGTTGGTATTTAATGAAAACTCAGAGCCAGATATCGGGGGAAAGCTGGAATATCAGAGAGAGAAAACAGACCAAGTCAATTCTCACCCAGCCAACTTCTCAAGGTAAAAGCTATCTTCAAGAGTCCTCAGCCTGGCTTGTGGCTTCTACGAAATATCTCAATGTCTGCCTACGCCTGCCTTAAATATCTTCCTTGCTCAGTTGTTTCACTTCTGGATTCAAGTCTGCATCATAACCCTTCAATTAGGATTAAAGGTGTGAGTTACTACTATTTGATTGTTAGGCCTTGAACTTATGGACACACAGAAAGATCTGTCTCCTGAGTTATGGGATTGAGCGTAGGTCACTACTCGGTCATTCCCATGCTGGGAGTAAAGGTGTGAGTCACCACTCTCTGACCCTTATGGCTTGACTGTGGATGATTCTGATTTCTGATTTTCCAGGCTGATTTCATTAAATATAAAATATATCACCAAAAAATAGTTTTAAGTATGGTAAAGATACTTATTTCAACCTCCTCAGATTTTTATTTAGGTTTCAAGTTTCAAAGTCATTGTATATGGACCAATGGTACCAATCTTTTCTTAGTGTTTTGGTTACTCTTTATTATTGATATTCAACAATTTAAAAATATTTAGAGCTACATATTAGAATTGTCAGTAATAGAGTGTGTACTTATTATGAACAAGGCCCTGGGTTTCATCCACAGCACCAAGTATAATACATATACATTTACATATGTGTGTATTCAGATTTTTTAGGCTCTTTGATAGAGCCCTGAGTGTATTTTTGAGTTTGGAAGATCAGATGAGTTTTCATTTACAACCTTAGCATGTGCCCCTTCATGCAACCAGACCAAACTTTTGGTCCATCACCTCCCAGTGAATAGTTCTTACTGTGCTTACTGCTGAGAACTATCAGGTTGTGATAACATGAGAATCCTCTTCCTTAAGCCTACTGTATTTTGAAACTGATTTGTCCATTCTTCTTTGGCATTGCTGACTAAGTCTGCTAGATTTGATTACATGATTTCAGAGATAAAATAATATCTGCCCCGTAGACGTCACAAGTCATTTGAAAGTTTTCCTCAGAGCCTGCTTTGCTCTCCTCTGGTGTTTTTATGAGATCCCCGAGCAATTCTAAGATTCAGTTGAAATCTGTAGGTTTACCATGGCTTCTGCTCACCCCCACACCTGCCCCTCCCCCACCCCCACAGCGGACATTTTGACTCTGTTCTCTTTGTGCTGTAACTTTTTTAATAGGTGTTGGACAGTCTTTCCCCTTCCTCATTATTCTTTGAATGGTTTTCTCCTGTTTTTTCTTTTTTTAGTTGTGTGTGCATATGCCTGCACACACATGTGCTCACATGTGTGTGTGTGTGTTGGTTTGAATAGGAATGGCCCCCATAGGCTCATAGGCTCATACATTAAAATGCTTGGTCATTAGGGAGTGGTGCTACTTGGCAGGGATTAAGAGGCGTGGCCTTGTTGGAGGAAGTGTGTCACTGGGTGTGGGCTTTGGAGTCTCAGATGCTCAAGCCAGGCCCGGTGTCACTTTCTCTTTCTTCTGCCCACCAGTTCAGATGTGGAACTCTCAGCTCCCTCTCCAGCACCATGTCTGCCTGCATGCCACCATGCTTCCCACCATGATAATAGTGGACTAGCCTTCTGAACCTGTAAGCCAGCCCCAATTGAATGCTTTCCTTCATATCAGCTGCCATGGTCGTGGTGTCTCTTCACAGCAATAAAGCAGTAATAAGGCTATGCATGTGTTCTGTTTCCTTGATTTTTCATGCTGCAGGATTGAAATCAAGACCTCACATAAGCTAGGTAAGCCAACACTCCTTTCTCACAACGCCCCCCTCTGTCCCTCTGTCCAGCCTAGATACCACTATGTCTCCCTAGCAATTTTCTGGCTCTTTCTTGCTTTCTCAGGACTTTTGACTGTATGACTGTTATATACATACAGTACAGCATGTGACATCTCTGCTCTGCTTGGAACTTTTCTTCCCTCTGTTATCTTGAAATGCACTCTCTGAGTGCAGATGGTATTAGCCCATGAAGTACTCTGCTGTTACACCGATAAACACCACAACCCAGAAAAACTTAAAGAAGAAAGCATTTTAGCTTACAGGTCTGTAGGGGCAGACCTATGAAACAGAGAGGGGAGGGAGGAAGTGGAATGAGGCTGTAAACCCTTAGAACCCACCAGCAGCGGCATACTTCCTCCAGCTGTAAGGGCCAATGAACAAGTTTATTTGCTCCAACTGCATGATCAGATGTGGGTGTACATGGGCAGAAGTCCATCACTATATGTGCTTACCACTAATTGGACCTGGTGGGAAATGCATAGCCTCTTGGGTTTGCCTTTATCAGTTTCTGCAAAATGTGGCCTGTCACTACTTTCTTTGAATCCCAGTGTAGTCCTGGCCAGAAATCAATTAAAATGTGCTTCAAATTTGACTCACAAATTATGGAACTAGTCTTTGACATTTTCAGGTTTAACACAGCAAGGCTCCATCTCCTAAAGGTTTCAGAATCTCCCATGATTGGTCCTTTGGGACCAAGTTTTCAAATATGTCAGCCCATGGGATTTACTCAGAACACCAAAGTCCTATTTCTTTCTTTCCTTCTACCTCCCTTCCAATCCCCCCTCCTTGGTTTTTCAAAACAGGGTTTCTTTGTGCTGTCCTGGAATTCACTCTGTAGACCAGGCTGGCTTCGAACTCACAGAGATCCCCCTGCCCCTGTCTCCTGAGTGTTGGGATTAAAGGTGTGTGCTACCAGCTTTTTTTTTTTTTTTTTTTTTTTTTTTTTTTTTTTTTTTTTTTTTTTTTTGGAGACAAGGTCTTAAGTAAGGGTTAAGACCTTGCTGCATTGAGCAGGCTGACCTCAAACTCACAGAAAGATTTGTCTGCCTCTGCCTGTCGAACAATAGAATTAAAGAAATTCATCACCCCTCCCTACCAGAGGTTCAGAGAGAGTCTCTGATCCATCAAAAGTCACACAGTATCTTGAAGGCAGAGCTAGAGCCTAATTTGAGTTCCCAGGCTTGTGCTCATCAACTAAGACTCTCCTGCTCCATCCTCCAGGGTAGCTGATAAGCAAGGCATTAGACTTGTACCATGCCACAGCAGTTAGTCGTCCTTTGTCTTAACTGTTTTCCATCACTAAACTGAGGAGCAAAACCGCAGAGTCTTTTCAAAGGGCTCTCATGGTTTCAACTGATTTTTATTTGATTTCTCAAATCCTGAAGATTTCCAAACTACATCCATCCACTAAGACACTCAGTGAGAACATATGTAAATAATTTCCCTAAATTTTCACCCAGGACTGAGTTATTTATCCTGAGTTCTAGGAAGGTACTCTCTGAACTCATGTGGAATGAATTGTAGGCTAAATTGAAAATAAAAAGGCACAGAAGAGAATATGGTGGTCTCCCTTGTTCATGGTTTTGCTTTATGTGGTTTCAGTTGCACAGTCAGCTACAGATGGAAAACATCAAATGGAAAATTCCAGAAAGAAACAATTCATAAATCTTAACTCACATGCCCTTCTGAGTCATGTGACCACATCTGGTACTGTCCTCCCTGGATATGAATTCTCTTCACCTAGTGTGTCTACTTTGTATACCCTACCCTCCCAGCACTCTTTTGGTAGTCATCTTGGTCAACTTATCAGCTGTTTCAGGTTGCAGTGCTTATGTCTAGGTCATCCTTCTCTTGCTCAGTAATGGACAAGTGACAGAAGCAGTGATGCAGAGAAGGCAGCAAAATATGCTAGGGAAGGCAATGAACTCTGGTGGTGGACACTGTGGAGGACTATTGTACGTAGTATACTATCTTATGTAAAAAGAAAGACAAGAAATAACACTGTAAATATAACAAGTCTGAGGCCAGCCTAAGATGCATGAGACCTTATTTCCAAAAAGGACCTTTAAATGATTTCAGAAACCATCAAAATTGTATGTCTGGCTATTAAAATCATGCTTGACTCTTTAGAAAGCTTCATTCATGTTTTGAGTGTGTACTGTGACGTTCCCCTATATTCATACCCAGGTTGGTATGATGGCCCACACCTTTAATCCCAGCATTTAGAAGGCAGAGGCAGGTCAGTGGATCTCTGAGTTCAAACCCAGCCTGGTCTACAGAGCAAGTTCCAAGACAGCCAGGGCCACACAGAGAAACCTTTCCTTAAACAAACAAAAACTTCAACTTTGGTCCATTCTGACTCATCCAAAATTCTTTTTTGCTGTAGAGTCAAGAATTCTAGCTCTGAAATAACTTCCCAGGGCATTATGGTAGCAGCAGTCTCTCATTCCTGATAAGGCTCTTCCTGTTAATCTTAGGGTTTGGGGGGCAGTCAGAGGGCCAAAGAATTCCACAGAGATCATACCACACAACAGACTTCATGCAAGACATTTATTGGGGGGGGGGGGTTTCATGCGTGAGATCAGACACACATTACCAGATGCTACACTAGAGTTTATTCAGAGGAGTTACCGAGCAGGTACAAGGGAAGAGAAGCAGAAGAGAGAGACAAACTTTTAAGTGGTGGCTCCTTTTAAGAGGGTGGGTGGGCAAAGATTTACATAGCCACACCTAGGGGTGTGCCATCCTTACACAGCATGTTCTGTTGGCTCCGTGGAGTTGGGTTTACCATGTGGCTGCTATGTGCCAGGAATCCTTACATTTCACTCTTATGTTTATAGAAAGAAAGAAAGAGAGAGAGAGAGAGAGAGAGAGAGAGAGAGAGAGAGAGAGAGAGAGAGAGAGAAGAAAGAGAGAGAAAGAAAGAAAGAAAAAGAAAGAGAGAGAGAGAAAGGAAGGAAGGAAGGAAGGAAGAAAGAAAGAAAGAAAGAAAGAAAGAAAGAAAGAAAGAAAGAAAGAAAGAAAGAAAGAAAGAAAGAAAGAAAGAAAGAAAGAAAGAAAGAAAGAAAGAAAGAAAGAAAGAAAGCCAGGTTTATGTGAGGAAATGGATTGGACTAGTCTTAAGGGCAAAGTTTGTCTTTTTGGAGGATGAGAGCTATATCTTCTGGCAGTTGGTCTGACGGGTTTTGCGGCTCATTTCCTGCAGTCTGGGCGATTTTAGAACATGGGATGATGAATTTTGATTTTCTGGAGCTCAGAAGAAAAAAATCTATGAGTTAGTGAGAGAACCTTGGGAAGTGACGGAATTCAGACGATAAAGTGAGGGTCCTCTGCTATTACAGGGTCTGGAGTCAGATTAAGAGAAGAAGAAAAAGAGAGAGAAAGAAGGTTTGAAATTGGGACGCGTGTAACCTTAGGTTAGGCTTTGTCTGTACTTTAACAAATCTTGAGGTGGCTGTTTTGTGCTTCTTCCTTCTAGGGGATGCCAGTGGCTAGTGGCTGCACAATACAGTTTGTGGATCTCTAGTAGATCTGGAGATAGGAAAAGGTTAAGATGTCTCATGTTTTTGTTTATTCATTGCCAAGGTTAAAATGGCTTCTGGTTTCTTTTTTCTGGTCCTGGGGGCGCGGGGAGAATAGTCTCTGTTTTACCTGTATCGGCTCTAAAAATGGCTCCTGGTTCCTTTTCTCTAGTCCTGGGGGGGGTGGGGGGGTGGCTGTCAAATGTTTTCTGATGGTAAGATGGTTTCTGGGTTTTTTTCATTCTCCAGAAGAGGCAGCTGGAGGGTTAGTCTTGGGGAGGGGAAGGGCCAGGCAAAATACCTATGGGTTTTTTGTTTCCAACTTCAGCTCTGAAAAACAGGCTGAAACAGGAAACTGAGAGATGGGAAGTCTAGTGACACAAGGATTCTGGGTTTCTCACACTTGGGGGTCCACCTGAGAGGTTGGAAGAGGGTATGGGGGCGTATAGCACTGACAGGTGGAGCAGTTAGCAAGAGAAGCAAGGGAGCTGCTGGACTCAGGCAAATGTGGTGACTAAAAGAAAAGAAAGCTCCTACATTAGCTAAAAAATCCCTTCCCATTAGGGTTACGGGGCAGGTTGGCATGACCAAAAGTGAGTGGGTCATGGGATATCTCTGAAAATACAATTAAGTGGTGGCATCTGATGAGGCAGGAATTGTTTGCTTCCCACCCCAACAATGGACAGGGTAGAGAGAGTGGTAGAACCCCAAAACTCTGCAAGACCAAGTTATGTGGCACCAGTATCCACGAGGAAGGAGACAGAGCACCCTGATACCGTTATGACTGCTCAAGGCTCCCTTTTCATGATGGTCAGGTTAGGGAAGCCCTGGCAGCAGCATTAGCCATCATGGCCAGGCCTAGGAGACCAGCCAGGGAGTCGTCCATGTGTAATGTCCCCCAGTCACATAGAGCTTGGGAACAGTCACTTAACCCAGTGTTTCCCTTGATGGCACCTAGGATGACAAGACCTGGACAGTGAGGCTAGGTAAGAGCAAGACCAGTGGCCGAAATGACCACACTTAAAGCACGCAGCACCGGGAGGTCTATGTCTGCTACAGGAGGAGGCAAAGGAGCTGGCCAGATAGCTTTGGCCAGCAGGAAGGAACTTTCTTGGCATGTTTTCTCATCTCTCTGTGATACACCTTAAAAGTCAGCACTAAGACTTCTGCCTGTGGAGTCAGTGGTCCCCTCTCAAGAGATGTAAGTTTAGCTCTGATGTCAGGGTAGCTCTTAGTAAAAAATGAGTCATAAGAAGTTGCCTTTCCTCCCCATTCTCAGGATCTAAGTTAGTATAGTGTGAGAGCACATTTGTGAGGCACTTAAAAAACTGGGACAGATTTCCTATTTATCCTGTACTATCTCTTGCTTTTTTTTTTTTTTTTTTTTTTTTTTTCAAAATTGACAGGCTTCGGAGCAGCTCTACGCAGACTTACCAGTAAGCAGGTCACAAAATTGTCTCTGGCTAAGACCCACCTTGGTGTATTGTAATTCTAATGGGGGGTCTACTTCTGGGACAGCCTTGGCTGGGGGGGGGGGTGCTGTATTTGTCTGATGAACCTCATCTGCATGAGTTCTGGCCTGTTCCCAAACTCATCTTTGCTCTAGAGCCCAATTTTTTTGCCATTTTAGAAAGTTCTGACAGAGGAAAGGGGTTATAAACTTTCACTGTCCCATCTACACCAGCCACTTCTCCCAAAGGAGAACTGGATCAGGATCCTTAGGAGCATGAGAGTGAGTGAGCAGTGGGGTAAATGTAGACACCAGGCTTGGAGTTCCCAGGAAGGAAGGAGTTGGAGGAGCTGCAGATGAGCATTGAGATTTGAAAGGTGGAGGTTCCAGAGAAGGATCTGGTCATGTGGCTTGAAACAGATGGTGGGAGAACAGGAAGCCAGAAGAGAAAGTTTAGAGCTGAGACATGGAAACTCTTACCATCCACCCAGATGCTTGCAAAAGTGGGCTCCCGTAAAATATCGGGGTCCAGCGAGCCATTAGGAGACTATTTTGAGTTATTATCTAAAGGGGTGCTTAGGCCACTTCTTTGTGCAAAAACGGATAAACTTAGTAGTGTCTAGGTAAGGCAAAGAGGCTAAGTGGCTTGAGAGTCTTAAGAATGCATCCTAGAGGTGAGGATGGAGAGACATTTTCTGCTGGCTCATTCTCTGTTATTGAGGCCTAGAGGGAGGGATTCCACCGCAAAATCTGGGTCATCACCCAGTCGACAAGTGGTGGTGGTGGGGCGGCGGACAACACTAGCTACCTCAAAGTAACTCGTTAGTTCTCAGGGTAGGCATTAAGACAAAACCCGAAGTAACACTGGCCACTATGAGAGTGGGTGCAAAAACCACACTAGCTATCACTAGACACTCATCAGCACCCGGGGTATGTGTTAGGGCAGAGCCCTGGGGACTGGGTCAGGAACAGGATCCAGTGGTCCCGGCTGGGCTTCAATAGCAGGGAAGGCCAGAAATGAGTGTCAGGCCAGAAGGAACAGCCATAACCAGTGAAGATCGTGGCTGGGGGTGGTCCTCCACCGAAACTAGAGTCTAACCAGAAAGCTGGACCATCAACAGTCTTTTTCAGAGACAATAGTTTGTGTTTATGCCGACTGGAAAGGGGAGACTTACCAACAGATGCTGGTGGTGTTCAGGCAAGCTGGGGCAGGACAGATGGAAGGTGGCCCCAGATGAGGATTTCCTAGCGGACACACACTACCAGAACCACACTAGAGTTTATTCAGGGAAGTTGCTGAGCGGGTAAGAAGGAGAGAAGCAGAAGAGAAAGAGACAGACTTTCATGTCACTTTTAAAGAGAGCAGGTGGGCACAGATTTACATAGCCGCACCTAGGGGTGTGCTGGGAATCCTTGGTGGGGGGGCTTGAAAGGCCACCTCTGAGTGGGGATAGGAGGGAGGGAGGGAGGGAAGGAGGAAGGGAAAGAGGGAGGAAGGTTGTGTAGGCCTCGGCTTTATAATGGGTATGTGACTTTTGATGACAGTGAAAATGTCTTGCATTTGGTGAAAGCTGGCGCTGAGTTGTGGGCTGGGGGAGCGCCACATTCTGAAATGTGGATGGTTCCTAACATCAGTTAGTCTGTTTAATAACCAGAAACCCACTCTGGCTTCCTTGTGGTGATTCTCTGCTTGGCCCCTACTGTGTCAGAAACAAAAGCCTCTTCCATGGACCTGTGTATCTGACTGTCCATCAAGCCTGTTACAGATCCCGACTATGAGACAAATGGTTTTTGCATTTAAATACGATTATTGATTTCATTCAGATATACAAGAAAATGAAGCTTATTGGAGCTAGGGATCCATCCATAAGAGGGCCATTAGTTTGCATATGAAATGCTCTTCTGAGAGTGAGTGGTTTTCTGTCTCTAGGAAGCTACAGCCCTGGGAGGGACAATGCCTCCCTATGGAGTGAGATCTAAGACATAAAAGCCACAGAAACTGGTAAACTGGCTAGTATCTGAAACATCTCAAACTCTCTTCTGCATGACTTAACATTAGCCAAAACACAAATCCAGAATAAGGGATATCCCGGAGGTCTCTGGACTTACTGTCTGGTCATCCTTTTGTATTAGGCATCCACTCTGGGCTACTGCTTGCAAAAGTAGCTGACAGTCTGCTTCTCTTTTTATCGTCCCTGATCTACCCGTGTTAAGAGAGACCCCCAAAGACCACTATGTACGATCATCGAGATGCTGGAGGCCAATGGGAGAGACAACACAGTTAAGGGAGTCAGTGGAAAACTGGGAGGGAAATATAGGTTTGCCCCAGGTCTGCAACAGAGGACTCTGTTAATCTGCCGCTTGTTTCTCAGCTGATTCCCAGTGTCTGCGTCGTCCCCCAAGAGGTGCCCAAACAGAATGTCCCTCAACAGACCCCTAGTATTGAGAGAAAAAAAAAGGAAAGGAAAAAAAACTTTGGGCTAGACTAGGGATACTGCTCAGTCAGGGTTCTCTGCAAGGCCCTGGGTTTAGGAGAGGGACAGATCGACAGAGACACAGAAATAACTAGCTAAAGTTCTAGAAGGCAAGATTCAGGTGTCCTGCAGAGGCTGGTGGGGGCAGCATGAACACATGGGAATACCCAATTTTTAAAAAAGGCATGATCAACTGATTTATGGCAGCCATCTGCCATGTTTTCTTAGCTTGTTTATCTGGATGTGCAAAAGAATATGAGCCAAAAGAAGATTTCATGTGAGACATTTCCACCGTGAAGGCAGGTAGAAGAGCCAGCCAAAGTTGACAGGCACGTCTCCCTTCTATTGAGATCTTGCCATGTGTACGACACCTGACTAGTCCCTCCCAATAAGTCTGAAATTCATCTTGTAGATACATATCGGAGAGTGAGTACATGTCAGGCAAGATGAAAATAAAATATTACCTTTATTATTTTCTTTCCCTTAAAAAAAAGATTTGTTGTGCATACTTATTTATATGCCTATGGGTCAGAAGAGGGCACAGATATCATTACAGATGGTTGTGAGCCACCACGTAGTTGCTGGGAATTGAACTCTGGAAAAACAACCTGTGCTCTTAACCTCTGAGCCACCTCTCCAGCTCTCTCTTGCTGGTCTTTGAAATGGGGTTTCATGTAATCCAGGCTAGCCTCAGCTCTAGTTGAGGATGACCTCCAGCTGCTAACGTTCCTGATTCTATCTCCTAAGTGCTGACATTGCAAGTGCCCAACAAACACCACTTTATAAGGTGAATGCATGATTAAATCATAAAAACTTCCCATGCAAAAGTAAAAAAGGAGAAAGTGCATGATTTAATATGACTGAATAATAAAAGGATTTAAGTATACCTTTGCTACTGCTATCTTGGCACACACTTGCAGTGACTGATATACATAAGGCCCATTTGTTTATAAGAGTATAAAAACAAGCATGGGCAACATAGCAGGACCCTATCTCAATAAAAATTGAATACACAAAATATAACTTTAGGTGAGTAATTAATTAGGCATTAATATAAAGGTTTCTTCAATATTTGCCCAGACTGCAGCTGGGGTGCAGCTCAGTTGGTAGAATGCTTGCAGAATACACACAAAGCTTGGGGTTTGATCCACAGTACTACACCTAGGCATGTGGATTCAGGTTTATAATCCCAGTAATCCCTGTAATTTTAGCACTTTGGAGGTGGAAGAAAGAGGAAAGTAGTTCAAGGTCATCTTTGAACTTGAGTAGTGAGTTGGAGGCCAACCTGGGCTTCCTGAGACTTCAACTCAAAACAACAAAGTATGTGTATTATATAAATGTATATAACACACAATATATATTTTCATATATATGCACATGCACACACTTACTGCTTCGTGGCAGAGACAACCCAAGAGAGTATTTCTGACCTTCATTCATTTTGCTCAGTTCCCATTCACTCTTGGAAACGAGTTCTCAGTCCCTATCCAGAATCTAAATTGTAACTTTGTTTGAAACATGTTAACTATGTATCCCTGGCTGTCCTGGAACTGATTAGGTAGACTAGCTACCTCTGCTTCCCAAGTGCTGGGATCAAAGGCATGCACCACCATGTTCATCTGTGTAACTTTTATTATTATAACTAATTATGGAAGAAAATTACATACAATATAAAGTAATATATTTATTAAACTATATGTAACATATACCATCCTGACCAACTATGTAGGAAATAAAATGTACTATGTCTTTCATGAGATTCTAACAGCACTCTTGAGAGAGATAAGCATTTTCCATGCCATTGATGAACACAAACTGCTATAGTTACTCTGGAAGGCAATTCTGATTCTCAGTGAGTCTTTATAACATTCACTATTTGGGGACATGATCTATTTACATCTAGAAATGTGTTCTAAGAAAATTACAAGTATAGGCATTTACTGAAGGACTAAAATGATGTAAGCAATAAACATCTAATAAAACTGAAGTACCTTTGATAATACAGGAAAATGCTTATTACATCCAAAATAGACAAATACAGTCTCAATATCTAAGTATGTGAAAAGCTAAAGATACTTAACAAATTAGCAATTATTACCCCTCTCTCTTTATCATGGCCTGCCTATGTGTGTATAAATGGAAGACAACTTGCAGAAGCCAGTTCTCTCCTTCCATCATGTGGGTTCTGGGAATCACTCAGGCTTGGAGGTGAATGACCAGCCAGAGTGACTGTTTTTATACAGAGGTATTATGACTGATTATTAGTTTCTTAATGCATTTTCACTGCATCAGTTAGCTTTCCATCCTGAGACAAATGGCCAAGAAAATCAGTTGGAAGGAGGAAAGCTTTCTTTTAGCTCACAGTCAAGGGTTTCGGTCCATGGTCACTTGGCTCTGCTGTTTCTGGACCTCTGGTGAGGCTGGACATCATGATGGGAGCCAAGAAACCGAGGAAAAAGGAGAGGAAAGAAGAAGGGACATAATAGGGCAAGCATTCCAACGATGGCCCAGTTCTCAGTTCCCATCATTTCCCACTAATCCATGATGTATGAACCCGTCCATGAGGCCAGAGTCCTCAGGTACTAATCCTATTCCAAAGGCCACACCTTTGTACACTGTAGTCTTTAGTTAGAAGCACTTGTTGCTCTTATACAGAACCGCAGGTGGTTCTCAGCATCCACATAGTAAGCCACAACTATGTGTAACTCCAATTCCGGGGATCCCGTGCCCTCTTCTAGCTTCTGTGGTCACCTGCATGTCTGTAGTGCACATAAACTCATGAAAACATTCATATACATACAATAAAAAGAATTTTTTTTTCGAGACAGGGTTTCTCTACGGAACAGCTCTGGCTGTCCTGAAATTGGCTGGCCTCAAATTCACAGAGATCTGCCTGCCTCTACCTCCCAAGTGCTTGGGATTAGAGGCTTGAGCCCAGCTAAAAATAAATAATTTTTTAAAATGAAAATGAAGCTAGGAGTAATAACTTACACCTGTAATCTCAGGAATCTGAGGCAGGAGGATCAGGAATCCCAGGCCATCCTGGGCTACAGAGTGGAGCTCTGAATAAAATTTAAATAGATAAATCAGGATGAAATTTACAGAAGTTGTAAATGTTACTTAAAATAAAATTTATACTTCTACCATATGACAATAAAATTAAAAAGAAAATCACTATGTATGCCATAAAATATAAATGAGTTTTATTTATAAATGAATTGATACATAGCAAATAGACAAAAATGATATTAGAAGAATATATGCTATAATCAGCAGAGATAGCACAAGAATTTAAGGATATTTTAATATTATAAAAACCTTTAATACAGTCAATCATGCAAGTGATTAAAATATTATCACATTAAGAAATTGATTCATTTTATCAAGCTTTCAGCTTCCAACAAACAATAGAGCATTTCTCTTATCCTAATAAAGAATTTAAAGCTAACAACTATATTTAGTGAAGAAATATAAAAAATATTTTCTATTTGTATTTCACATAAAATGATAGAGCTACATAACAAATCACTCTGTAGCTATGGTTTTATTTTCAGGGAAACAAACAGGCCATCGACAGCTATTACAACTGACAGCTCACCCAAAGGCAAGTATCCTAGGACAGTATTTCAGACAGATCCCCATGATGAGTAGCAATACAAACACAAACTAATCAAGAAAGAATTAGCATTTATTAAAAAAAAATAGATAAAAAAGACTCATCAGTGGTGGGGATAGAACCCTGGGGGGAAACTCCACGTTATAAACACAGATTTTAGATTCAATTTTTCATCTTGGCACCTTGTTAGGAAAATAAACTGCTAATTGCCTTTGTTGCTGCTTTGTTTTGTTTTTTTTAAGTAAAGGACCTGAGCTGAGCATGTAGTGTACCCCTTTAATCCCAGCGGGTCTCTGTGGGTTTGGGGCCTACCAGGGATACAGTGAGAGCCTGATTTAAAAGGTAAAAGAAACAGTAAGCATAAACAAAAGAAGCAACAACCAAACAATGAAGACCAGCGTACACTGACAACTAATTCAGAATTAGACAAGAAATGTCCTTGTCATTTAGCACAAGGAACAAATGCTTTTGCTCAAAATCAAAGCCGTGGAATGTGAGGGGGCACCATGCTGGAGGTGCAGGAACGTGCTCTCTGGGGTCAATAAGGGTTGAGTATCCTGACAACTATAATTTTGCCAGGCTTTGAGGCAGGCAGAGGATAATATTTACAGAGGTGACATCATTTAAAGATAAAGTCCAGGGCTGGGCCTGGGAATGTGCCTCAGTGCAGAAAACTTACTTAGCATAATGAAGTCCTGTCTTCAACCCTCAACCTTATGTAAGTGGAGCATGGTAGTATACGCTAGTAAAGTCAGCCCTCGGGAGGTGGAGGCAGGAGGATCCAAACCCTAAGCTACATAGTGAACTCAAGACCAGCCTTGGAAACATAAGACAACTGCCCAGAAGAAGAAGGAGGAGGAGGAGGAGGAGGAAGAGCTAAAATTTCCAAGTTGGTTGAAATTCTGGCATTCTTTTTCTTGGTTTTGGTTTGTTGTTTGTTTGTTTTTGAGACCGAGTTTCTCCACGTAACAAATAGTCCTGGCTGTCCTAGAACTCCCTCTGTAGGCAGGATGGTCTCAAACTCAGAGATCAGCCTGCCTCTGCCTCCTGAGTGCCTCAGACCACTCGGTGGCCTTGAACTCTTGATTCTTCTGTCTCTGGCAGTGTTCTGTGGAACTAATTTGAAAAGTAAAGCTCAAGGAAATACTGATCTCTTCCGAGACTTGAAGTGAAAAAAACATCTGAAGACTCCGCAGTATGTATTATCTGGCCCTACCTACTTGCCAGAGCACCCAAGGTCAGCTAAAAACTGGCAAATTAGCTCCTGATGGAGACAAACTCTATAACAGCCCCACCCTCCCCTTCTCAGAAGTTTTTCTTAAATAAAATCACCCCTTTGCCTCACTCAGCACCACATCTCTTCATTTCATTTGCCTGTGATGAGGTAAGCAGCCAGAATTGGTCCAGGAACAATTACAGAAGGTAATTTTAGTGCTAAGGATACAGCTCAATGGTAGAACACTTGTCTAGCAAACATGAGCCCCTCCCCAGTATCATACATATAAACAAAAAGCTAACTTTGTAGACTAAATTAAGATGGAATACTATAGACTTAAATAAGATGTCTCAACAATGATTACGGATCAATAAACATCGTGTATAACAGCACAATGGATGGAGTCATTTATGAGCGGACAATAATGTAGAAGGCTACCGTGTCCATTGCTGTAAAGGATATGCATTGAGCTAGACCATTCCATCAAGGACTTAGGATGCCTTACAATGAACATACAGGAGAATTTCTTTTTGTGACAGACTCTCACTATGTAGTTCTGGCTAGCCTGGAACTCACTATGTAGATCAAGGTAGCGCTGAACTCACAGAGACTTGCCCGCCTCCACCTCTGTAGTGCTGAATTAAAGGCATACACTAGCGTGACTGGCCCCCAGGACTGAGATGTAGCTTGCCGGTCAAGGACTCGCATAGGCAAGACTCTGGGTCTGAGTCCAGCATATGTACAACAAATGCTGCTAAAAAAAAAAGTCACAATTTCAGAAATACTGACATTGACAACCAAAGTGCACAGGATGAGTTGGTGAGTTTACTATCCACTCTTCATTTGGAAACTGGCTTTTCATTTAGGAAGGACATTTTTACATCCCTCCTCTCACTGGCTTTATGGTAAAAGTTTTTCTAAACAAGGTAAGTTTGTCGTTACACAAACTGTAAATTGTCCCTGTTTTTCAAATGTCATATTATGGAAAGAAATACACAGTGACACTGGGGAACATGACCACAAGGAATGACTGCAAATGACAAGTAGACCAGTGTGATGAGTAGGGACAGAGGGGTTGAAGGAAGGGAGGAAGGAGGAAGTGACCTTGAAATAGGCAAAAGATAGATAGATAGATAGATAGATAGATAGACAGACAGATGATAGATAGATAGATAGACAGATGATAGATAGATAGATAGATAGATAGATAGATAGATAGAGGATATATAGACAGATGATAGGTAGATAGGTAGACAGAGATAGGTAGATAGATAATAGATGATAGATAGATAGCTATATATATAGACAGATGATAGACAGATGATAGATAGATAGATAGATAGATAGATAGATAGATAGATAGTAGATTCCTGATGGCCTGTCCTCACCTTTCACAGAAGGGACAGACACAATTGGAGGAAGCAGTGAACCACACATCCTTCAAGATATAGCAACTGTGCTCTGGTAGGCTCAATAAGATGAGAAGTGGTTGGGGTGAGGTAGAGGACTTTGGTTAGAGCCCAAAGATTAACAGTGATTACTGATGGCTGAGAATGAACCCATAAAGCTGAGTATCACGAACACAGTCTGAGTATCACGAACACAGTCTGAGTATCATGAACACAGGGGTCTCCAGAAACAAGCATCACATAGGAAATTCACAAAGTCAAGATACACAGAAAGCAGGGGCAGAGGAGACCACTCATCTACACAGATATTTAAATAAGTGCGTATCAAAATATAGTATTATTTGGCTCCTACAGTCCAAGCAAAGGTCTGAATGGCTTTTAAACCCAATACAAAATGAGACCCAAATGAGATTTTCAAATGTTGATGTGAGTATTGAAATATTCCAGAATAAGGGAGGTAAATAAACTATATAAACAATTCTGTACAAAAGGGGATTGTGTATAAACCCAAGTAACAAACAATACAGACAGTGTACAATATCTGTGATGTCCACAATGTAAGCTGTGTGAATGGAGTCTAGAAAACGCCTGCCGGACCCAGAAGGCAGCAGAAATCCACCCTTCTGTCCCGTGGTTGGAAAGGCACTACAGAACTGCAGACAGAGGCTACAACTTCAGGATTTACCCTGGACTGATCCCCTCTGCGCTCAGAATTTTACCCTCTTTGTCTGCTCCAGGTTCAACCTCACCTGCAAGTGTATTTCCGTTTCCACTCTGGGTTCTCGAAATCAGAGCTGAGATAGGTATTAAAGTTGTCAATACTATTAAGTAAGGAGAGAATGGCTACAAACTCCAGCTCAGCAGAAGGCTTGCTTCTGATCCTCCAAGATGGACAAACTTCCTCTATGCTCCTTAAGGTTCACTGGGGCTTCCTGGGCGATTGAGCAGGGACAGGGGCCAGAGGCCTGGATTCTGCAGCCCCTTGCTTCTCAACTCCTTTTGAGTGGCCAGCAGAGGTCGCACTGTCTGAAAGGAAGAAGAGAGATGAACTTTCTGTTTTCTCTTGGAAGGGAACCCAGGGTAGCCTGGATCAAAACATTCAATCAATAATAAATAAAAATAAGCAATTAGAAAGACTAAGCGGCAGATATTTCTGATATTAACTTTAGTGAAAAAAAGATAGTAAGCTAACGCCATCTTGCCAACATCCAGATCAGAACTTGCTCAGTAATAGGGCTTGTATATAACAAAGTGGATCCCTGCAACCTTGTGGTGATTTGAATAAGAATAGCCTCCCACCCCCACGAGTCTCCTATATTTGACTAGTCACCAGGGAGGGTAGGCTTAGAAACTCTCCTCTTTCTCTCCCTCTCCGTCTCTGTCTCTCTCTCTCCCTCTCTAGCTCTCTCTCTCTCTCTGCCTGTGGATCAGGATATCTCAGCTCCTTCTCCAGCACCATGCCTGCTATGCCCGCCACTGAGCTCCCTGCAATAATGAGAAAGGACTAAGCCTCTGAAACTGTAGCTAGACTCCAGTTAAATGTTTTCCTTTATAAGAGTCACCTTGGTTATGGTTTTTCTTCACAGCAATAGAACAGTGACTAAGACAAACTTAAAAAAAAAAAAAATTTGCTTTTATTTTATGTGTTTGAGTGTTCGGCAGCATGTATGTAAGTGCAGCATGTACGCACATGCAGTGACTGCTGAGGTCAGAAGGGCATTAGAGTCCATAGAAGCAGAGTTAAGGAGGTTGTGAGCCATAATGTGGATTCTCTGCAAGAGCAACATGTGCTCTAAGCAGCCCAGGCATCTCCCCAGCCTTCCCAGAGACATGCAGTTTTATCTCTAGTCTGCTGCTTATAATGTGGTCAAAAATACTTAAAAATGAAAACAGAAAAACTTTAGTTCAAGTTGACAAAAGAAACCACATGTACATTATCCCTCACCTGCCACCTCCCTCCCAGTTCCCAGCTGAATTAAGAGGATTCTACCAAATATTTCTAAATATATATTTATTTATTATGTATACAGTATTCTGCCTGCATGCATGTCTGCACACCAGAACTCATTACAGATGGGTGAGCCACCACGTGGTTGCTGGGAATTGAACTCAGAACCTCTGGAAGAACAGCCAGTGCTCTTAATCTCTGAGCTATCTCTCCAGCCCCTCTACCAAATTCTTGACTCCTAATTTGCCCAGAAGCTACCATGTTCAAATACTTGGGCAAGTTTTCAAAGTTGGCAAAATCTTCTCTTCTTTCGTTAGAATCTATTTCCATATCATAAAAAGTTAACTAAGGCTATGATGATGGCTCAGTGGCTAAAGGCACTTGCTGCTGTAATCAAGGACCTAAGTACAGCACCTACATTAGGTGGTTGACAGATCTCCAAGGGATCTGATGCCCTTTTCTGGCCTCCTCTGGCACAATGCATACACACACAATAATAATAATAAGTAATAATATGTTTGTCAGTCCTAACATTCCCAAAGAAAAGGCTTCTAATAGCAAATGAAATGTTTTGTCTCCAGACTCACTTCCAAGCCACTCACGGTTCCTCTTACTACACAGTACGGAACCTTAGTAGACCTCCTCACTTGATGGTTCCCTGCCTACCTTTATCTTCAAGCATCTCGTGCAGCTTCATATGTTTGTAGACAGAGATTATCTGGAAATTCACGACACTTGAAACATTCAGCTCTTGATCCTCTAACAACTTCAGGGTGGTAGCATGAATGAGCTGGTGGGACCGTCTGCAGGTCTGAAGTGTGCATTCACCTCGGACAAAGGATTTGCACACATGAAACTTGTTACATTTGTCTCTGAGGTTGCAGTAACCATAAAGCACATCACCACCTTTGTTGTACAGCATACAGACCTGAGGCAGGAATGAGGCAATGTTTGAAGTATGAATTTTCACTGTTACCTTTAAGCTAATAAACTCGAACTTCTTTAATTAAGTTAGAAGTTTAATGGTGGGGCTTGAGAGATGGCTCAGTGGTCAAGAGCGCTGACTGCTCTTCCAAAGGACCTGGGTTCAACTCTAAGCACCCACAACTGTCTGTCACTCCGAGATCTGACACCCTGACACAGGCAAACATGCAGGCAAGACACCAATGCAAAAAATAAAAAAAGTAATCACTAAAAAAAAAAAAAAAAAAAAAAAAAAAGTTTAATGGCATCTTTGCGGGAGGGAAGCACATGTGTGCACATGTGCATGACCAAGGTCATGCATGTGGAGGCCAAAGGTCAACACTGGGTGTCTTTCTTTAATTACCCCCCCCCCCTTTATTTTGAGACAGGTTCTCTCATGGAACTCAGATCACTAATTCAGATCATATGGTAGTCAGCAGGACCCCGGGTTCTCCTGTCCTCTCCTCTCGAACATTATGATTATAGGGTATCCCACCACATCTGTCCTTAAAAAAAAGAAAAAGAAAAAGAATTTTGTGTATATGTGTGAGTCTATGTGGGGGTATACACATGTGAGTATAGGTACTCACAGAGGCCAAAGGCATCAGATCCTCAGGAGCCAACATTATTATTAGTAGGCTGCCCAAAATGGGTACTGATAGAGAGCTAACATGCGTGGAGTCCTGGGTTTGATCCTCAACACTGCATAAAGCTGGGTATGCTGGCCCATCCCTGTAACCATATTAGGGAGGTGGGGCAGGATATCAGAAGTGGCTCTAACCCTAGTTTCTGTGCTGTACTGGAGGTTGAACTCAGGGCTTTACCCATACTACATAAGCACTCCAGGAGCTGACCTATGTCTCTGGCCCTGTGTTCTAGTTTTGTTCTGAAACAAGGTCTGTGATTCCTTCTGCCTTAGCTGAGTGCTAGGATTATAAGAGTAAGCCACCAAGCATAGGTTGGTTTTTTGTTGTTGTTGTTTTGTTTTTTTGAAGGACCTCCATATTAAGTTATATAATATTTATACTAATTTATATTCCTACCAACAGTATATGAGAGTTCTCAATATCCTTGCCACAATTTATCTTTGTTTTATCTTGGTTTGGGTTTGATTTTTGATTTGCTTCATTTTCAAGTCAACTTCTTGCTATGTAGCCCAGGCTAGCCCTAAACTTAATCTTCCTGCCTCATCTCTGAGGATTACAGGTCTGCACCACCACTATCTACTTTTTAATCTTCTTATCCTTCTTGCTTGCACTGGACAAGGGTTGGGGGCAGAGAGTTTAAAGACAGGGTTTCTCTGTGTAGTCCTGGCTGTCCTGGAACTTGTTTTGTAGACCAGGCTAGCCTTGAACTTAGAGATCCACCTGCTTCTGTCTCCTGAGTAGTGAGATTAAAGGTGTGTACCACCACCACCCCACAAATATATCTAATTTTTAAAATCTATTAATAGGCCCTACTTCATATGAGCTCTCCCTAAAATTCTTTTCTGCATTGAAGCCAGGGATCTGATTTTATCTGAGCTAAGGTCCCTCAAAAATAAGGGATGCCTCAGGCTGAAGAAGGGGACATTTAGAGCTATTCGTCTGTCTTTCCTACCTCTGACAGAAATCTCCATGATAGAATGAATGATCATGCCAGCTTAAAAAAAATTTTTATAGGTAGTTTCATAAATTTCATTTGAGATTATTATTTTAACAAATTCTTCACATAAATAGAAACAAATGTTCTAATTAATTTTTTTATGTGCATTGGTGTTGCCAGCATGAATGTCTGTGTTAGGATGTTAGATCCCCTGGCAAAGGAGCTACAGACAGCTGGAGCTGCCATGTGGGTTCTGGGAATTGAAACCAGGTCCTCTGGAAGAACAGCCAGTGCTCCTAACCCCTGAGCCATCTCTCTAGCCACCCAAATGTGCTAATTTTACCATTACTGCAATTAAAAGGGGGTACTTTTTAAGTATCTGGAACCAAATCATAGTGCTTCAAAGCAATTAAAATTAGCATCTAAAGTGGTGATGGGAAGTGACTGCACTCAGCACTTGACAGGTGGATTAGCAGAAGGGTAGCCTCAGCTAAATACAAAGTTCTCTGCCAGCCTGGGCTAAGTAAGATCCTATCTCAACAAACAAAACAAACATCTGAGGATTAGATCTGTGAGAGAAAGCATTCCTACAATAGTGGGTAGGAGTCAGCCTCTCAGGGGTCCTCACCTCTGGGAAAAGGCAGGGGTCATTCTGCAAAAGCAGGATTCGAAGCTGAGCTTCATTGAGGCCAAAAAGCCCGCGGTTTTTCAGGACTTGGATGTTGATAGGTGTGTGGATATCATGGGACAGAGCACAGGTGGACCTAGAAGAATTCAGAGCAGTCAGAAGCCCAGGCCAAGAAGAGGAAAGAGGCTGGCAGGTCTAATTCTTTGCCTTAGGGCATTTCCAATTTACAAGCGAATTCCCCAAGTACTGATAAAAATTAGGCTCGAGGCAACTTCCAACTTCCGTTTCCAGGAGTCATTTTCCTGTTCATTGAGTACATCTGAAGCCAAAGGTAGGTCCCCAGTCTAGGTTACTCATCCCTTTTGTAGGGCCTAAAACTTGATCTTCTGACCAAGTGCTGGTCAGCTGCTAATATCCCACTGTCCAGCAACACCACTAAGAAAGCACCAGAAAGCGTCCAGGGTTGCTGCAAAGCACAGGGATTGGAAAGGATGCTTGGGCTGTAGCGTTGCAGGCCCTCACCCCATCCGGCTAGCAGTTTCTGCAATGGGACTAGACCAGCTTTACAATCCCCAATGGACTATGATTACCGTAGGAGGGACGGAAGGGAACAGAAGGTCCACGGGCCATGGGGCCCTCAGATGTTCCTCAATACGGCATTTGACAGAGTGAAACTCAAAACTTGAAACAACGGACTCAAACTAGCTAGTGCTGTGTCCCATTCTTGCATGCTGGGGCAGGGCCAGCAATTGGGTGGGGGGGGCGATTAATAAACCTCAGTGGAGAGGACCTTCCATGTCACACCTCTTGGCGACGAGGAGGAGTACGGGAGCGGCCTGCGCCAAAGGCCTTTGTCCCATCCCGCCAGCGCGAGCCGAGCAGCATCCGGAGGGCGCGTCCCGCCCGCACCTACCCACCGCCCCACTGGGGACTGAGGACTCCACCCTCACCAGCAGTCACGGTGGGGGCACTTGCCCAGCATGTGCCGGCGACACAAATGCAGCTGATCGCAGGCCTGGCACTCCCCGCGTTGATAGCGGGCGCAGAGACGCGCGGAGGAGACGGCCACCACCCTGCAGGCCGTGGCGCCGGCGCCCGAGCCCGCGCCCACCGCCACCTCGGCCTCCGCGTCCCACGGGCCGTCGCGCAGCTCCACCTCCTGCAGCAGGAAGCGTTCGGGGCCCGCGCGCCGCAGCACCGCTTGCAGCTTCGCCTCCGACAGCTCCACGTGGCCGCGCAGGTCCTGCAGGAACATGCGGCCGCCGTGAGCACACAGCACCTTGGTGAGGAACGCGCACACCGTGAGGTCCGCCATGGCCCGTGGAGCCCGCGCGGCGCGCCCCCGACAGCCCGGGGGCTGCAGGCTCCTCCCCGCCGTGACCGCCACTGGAGCTTGTGAGCTGTCTGTCCGGGGCTGGGCCTCACAAGGCCGGGCCTGAGCTGCAACAGCGATCCAGGCTCCTATTTTCGTTGCAGATAACCCGGTAGGGCTGCAAAAGACTATAAACTGCTAAGCCCGGTGGCACAGGCCTGTAATGCCAGCACCTGGGAGGTGCAGGCTGGAGGAATCAGACAAGACCAGAGTTGGCCACATAGGGAGTTGGAGGCTGACCCGGGCTACTTGACGTCCTTCCTCAAAAAACCTAGTAAGGACCCAGCAGTGAAGACTCGGGTAAAAGCCCCCTCCTGAGTTTGGTCTCTGGAACCCATAGCAGAAAGAGTGAATCGAGTAGGCAAAGTTGTTCTTTGGCCTCCTCACACGTGTGGATCTGCACTAACACACACACACTTTACATAGATACTGACACACACTATGCACATGCATATTAGATAAAATTTAAAGAGATTTTTGAAAGCTGTTAAGGAGGTAAGGAGATGCCTGGTGTTGGTGGAGGACCTTTTTGAAGAGGTAGCCACAAGCTACCTGTGGCTGCTAGTTGCTTTTAAAATGGGAGAAAAAAACCAAAATCTCAGTTTGGGGGCCTAGGGATGTAGCTCTCTAGATGGCTAGCTTAACATTAAGGAATTCCTGGCTTCTATTCTGGGACAGCTCATACACTGGACCTGTCTGTGATCCTAGCACTGGGCGGACTGAAGCTGGAAGATTAGTTCAAAGTGGTCCTCTACAGCATATCTAGTTTGAGGACACCCTGTTCTACCAGAGACCCTATCTCAAAAAGAAAATGTCAATGTTATATGACTCAAAGTTGGGCTGGAGAGATGGCTCAGCAGTTAAGAATACTTGTTCTCATACAGAGGACAGGGATTGGATCCCCATCACCCACATGGTTAGGACCATCTGTGACTCCAGTTTCAGGACATCCAATACCCTCTTTTGACCTCCAAGGACACCAGGCACACACATGGTGCACATACAGGCAAAATACTCACATACATAAAATAATAAAATTAATGGATTTTATTTTAAAGTGAATACTGTTAGGGACATATTTGAGTAACAAAATGCTGGGACAATTCTGTTTAATTTCCTTTTTCTTTCTTAAAGGTTTTTAAAACGTGTGTGTGTGCCACCTGTGCCCCATAGAAGCCAGAAGAGGGTGACAGATCCCCTGGAGTTAGAGTTGTGAGCTCCCTGGCAAGAAGGCAACCAAACACTGTCCTCTGGACCAGCAGCCAGTGCTCCTTCACTCTCTTCCACCTCTCCAGCCTCCTCACTTATTTTCCTAATCCACCTATGAGAAAGTTCCACATTGGACTCACCCACTGTTGGGTGGCGCCAATCCAGACTCACGTTTATTAAATATCTATCCACTCTGCTCAATGCAGCATTCATCCAGTGGACGTTTATTGATCGTCTGCTAATGAGGTGACAGATTCAAAGATGAAAAAGGCAGATGAGGGACTCAGCCAGCCAAGTGGCTCATCTGACCAGGTGCTTCTGACAGGAAGGCATTGATTTCATGTAAATGCAAAGGCACTAAACAATTTCCAGCTGGGAAGTGACAGGATCCTTCTGCCTGGGTGTCTTTATGTCAGTCAGTTCCAGGTTATCCCTCATTGTGACAACTAATAAAAAGTGGGTCCCCTGTCTCTGCATGGAGCCATGCTGCTGACATTTTTTTTTTCTCTCTTGTTTCTGTTTGTAGAATTCAAGTTCATAAAAGCAAGGATCTTCTTTATGCTGAGGTCTCTATTCTGAGCTCCTAAAAAGAAAAACATGGATCATCAAAGATGATCGGTATTAAAGAAATGGGTGGGGGAAGAGAAAAGCCAGAAATCAGCAGTAGCCCTGTCTCTTTGGTACTCAAATTTGTACCTGGATTCTCTCTCTCTCTCTCTCTCTCTCTCTCTCTCTCTCTCTCTCTCTCTCTCTCTCTCTCTCTCTCTCTCTCTCTCTCTCTCTCTGGTCTTCTTCACTCAGGGAGTGAGCTTGCCTGCAGCCATAGAGAAAGGAATACCCAAGGGATTCGTGGCCACAAAGCACTCGCCCAGAGACTGACCTAAGGGATTATTGAAAAGACAAGAAAAATTAACAGATACTGTTATCTCTCTAAAAACAAGCTTCTAAATGGGATACTGCATGAACCTTCCCCCTTCTCTGGGGTTGCTTATGAAAATGAAGAGAAAATAAAAGAGGGCTGGAGAGACGGTCCAGTGGTTAAGAGCACTGACTGCTTTTCCAGAGGGTCTGAGTTCAGTTCCCGGCACCTACAGGGTGGCTCACACTGTCTGTAATTCCAGTTTCAGGAGATTGATGCCGTCTTCTGACCTCCACGGACACTGAACACACATGCTGTATATACCTATAGAAAACAAAACACATTCACAATTTTTTAAAGTCATCAACAAACATGTAAAAAAAAAAATGAAGAAAAAAGAAGAGAGAGACCCTGGAGAGGTGGCTCACAGCTGTAGTCCTAACTCTTGGGAGGCTGAGACAAGAAGAACGCTTAGCTCAAGGCTATCCTGGGCTACAGTGGGAGACTGTCTTCAAAAGCAAAGCAGAAGGGCTATAAAGAGGGCTTCACAGATTAAGAGCACAGGGACCCTGGTTTGATTTCTAGCACCCATAGGGCAGATCACAACCTCTTCTGGTCTCTGAAGACAGCAGGCATGCATGTGGTGTACAGGCAAAACACTCATATATATGAAATACAGAAACATTTTTAAAAATGAGGGGATGGCATTCTTATACCTGCACAAGCAAGAATATCACAGGCTTTTTTAAAAATCTCTACTCTGTTCTCCTAAAAGTCATTTGTTCTCACAGAAGCCACTTTAGTCCTTGTGTCTATTTGCCTCATGTAGCCTTTCTGCCTCCCATGTGCTGGACTAACAGGCATGTTTCAGCATGTCCAGCTCTCGTCTGTTAAGCGACATTTATATGTCTTTATATTTGGTTGTTTAAGGAGTTACTTCTTTTGTGCATTCATATACATATAAATAAACTTTTTCCCTATTGTCCAATTGGTGGCAATATACACACACTCAATAAACCTAAGAGGATTTTCCTCCCTAACAGCAGACAAATACCCTAACTTATTGTTCCTCTATGGAATAACTTGGAGATATATATATATTCAATGGTCTCTCTAAGGTTCCTTAATGGAAATAGAGCTCAGGACTGTGCCTTCCTTTTCCTGGGTCCCCTCCCTCCTTGCATTGCAAAGACACTGTTGCATGCAAGTCTTTATCTGCTTACCAGGGAGTCCAGCTTAAGATGTGAACTGAGAGAGTGTCTCTTGGGATCCCCTTCTAAAGGAACTGCCATTGATCAGTTCTTACCTGTTTGCTTCTGAGAAAAGCCAACATAAGACACAATTGAAAGAGAAAGATGAGAAACGGGTTGGGGAAGGCTTGGAGTCACAGGCAGATACAGAGAAGAGAGATTCAGCAAGACAAAGACTCCTTCAAGGGTGCTGATGATGTAAGCAGGATGTTAAAACTAGATGGGCTGGAAGGATGGCTCAGTGGATACAGCACTTACTGGACAAGTGTGAGGCTGGAGTTTGAATCCCCAGATCTGACACAAAATACAAGAAGATGTGAGGGCTTCCTGTAACTCAAGCACTTGGTAGGCAAGAGTGTATCTACAGGGAAAGCTGGCTAGCTAGAATAACCAAATTGTCGACTCCTGAATTCAGCCAGAGACCTTGCCTTGGTTAATATAGTAAGAAGTAATGCAGAAAGTCAGCCAAAGCTAAAGTTAGGGCATGTACAAACACACATGTGAACATGCATACATACATGCATTCACATATCACACATACACATACATAGAGAATAAAGGTCCAGGAACTGAAAGATTGCTGGGGTTGTTTGACTATAATTGGCCTCCATAAGCTCATTGGGAGAGGCACTATTAAATGTGGCTTTGTTGGAGTAGGTATGGCCTTGTTGGAAGAAGTGCAGGTTGTGAGGTTACTTTTGCTCAAGCTTTGCTCAGTGTGAGCCTCCTGTTGCCTGAAAGATGTAGGACTCTCAGCTACTTCTCCAACACCATGTCTGCCTATATACTGCCATGATAATGGACAGAACCCTGAAACTGTAAATGAGCCACCCCAATTAAATGTTTTCCTTTATAAGAGGTGCCATGAACATGGTGTTTCTTCACAGCAATAAAAAACCCTAACCAAGACAACTGCTTTGAAAAATGTCCTTTTTTGAAAGGTAAGGTAATGATAAATTAAAGGAAGAGTCATGGAGATATTACAGATGAGATAAGCACAATTATATATAATGTGCTGGGGAGAAGGAAAAATAAAATTTTTGGAGGTAAAAATGGTTAATTCAATGGGTAAGGATCAGAAGGTGATGGAAAAGAATGGAAGCCAATATGTGATTCACCCCAGATGGAAGGAGAAGAGGAGGTAAGAATGTCAGCGTGTGGACAAACCTGTAAGCTGAGTACCAAAAGGATGCAGGGGAGATGCCTTAGTAAAATGCTTGCCCCACATGCAGAGGACTTGAATTCGCGTCACCAGAACCCATGTAAAAAGCCAGGTAGGGCAGCATGTATCTGTAATCCCAGGCAGATCTGCAGACGGTCCAGGTCCAGCTAACATGGCCTGTGGTGAAGTTCCGGGCCAATGAGAAACCTTGTCTCAAACAAGAGGTAGAAGAGACCTGAAGATTAACACTTGAGGTTTCGTCTGACCTCATATGTGTGAATATATCCACACCCACAGGGGCATCCCATCACATGAATTCACATCAATGACCACACACACAAGTATACACAAACATAGTAAATACTTTTTTCTTTAGAGTAAAGACAGATTTATTAACTTTTTATTTATTTGGTTGGTTGGTTGTTTTTTCAGAGATAGGGTTTCTCTGTATAGCCCTCACTTTCCTGGAATTCACTCTGTAGACCAGGTTGACCTCAAACTCACAGAGATCTACCTGCCTTTGCCTCCCAAGTGCTGGGAATAAAGGTGTATGCCACCACCACCTGGTTTAACCTTTTATTTTTATGTGAATAGAGGTTCTGCCTACATGTGTGTCTGTACATCAAGTATGTTGGACCCCCTGGGACTGGAAAGACAGTTGTAAGCTACCATGTAGGTGATAGTTATCAAACCCAGGTTCTTTGGAGAAGCAACCAATGTTCTTAACCCCTAAGCCATATCGCCATTCCTAGCAGACAAGTTTATTGTGGCTCAGTTGAGGCTTTTTTGTCAATAACCAATTGACATTTTTGTTATGGGCCTGAGGTAGCCCAGTGTTGGTTTCCACCACTTTCTAACAGTCAGGTCTTTAAGGCTGTGAATTCAAGCCTTGAGTACATTCCAGATCCAAAGACAGTGCGATGTGAAAGCTGAGAATGAAGACCATTCACAAGTGTGTAGGGAGATAAACTATTCTAGAGCAGACCATTGGGGAATACAGGGAGGCGATGGGAGACATTAGATGTCAGGCAAGTTTACAAGGGAAAGGTTGAGGCTGGGTAAGCATCAGTCCCGGAGCTTTAGGACTTAAGCAGTTTCTTAAGTAATTTTTCTTGTGTCCTAATGCTCTGTCCTGAAGTTCATGAGTTCTGCACTCCTTTGAAGCCATGCCCTGGGACACAGCAGTAGTGGTCCTAATGGAACATTTCTCACTTGGCATCCATTACCTTTCATGGTCCTGACTTTACAGGGGTTAAAAGCTGACCAGGAAGTGGCTATTCTCTAGTTTTGTTTGCACCAAATTCAGGACTGAGAGATACTCAACAGAAAGGGGCAAACTCTTTCAGGGGCCTGCACGACCAGCAAACGGGAAGATAACCAGGGCTGTCTGAGGGTAAAGGCACTCGCTGACCTGAGACCTGAGTGGAGGGAGGGCACCAACTTCCATAGAAGGTCCCCTGACGTCTATTCCTATACATACTAATAGCAAACAATACTTATACTCAAGACCCTCAACTATCTGCGTATGTTGGGTTTGATAGCATTTTTGTGTTTGGATATGGATGCTTTGACAACATTGAGTATATTATTCCTTATTGACATTAAAGCCCCTCGTGGAAGATCTGCCCTCACTTTGTCAAATGTGTGCTACCATGCACACTACTCCTGTCTTCTCTCCATCACCCACAGCTTTGTAATGAAAAAGGGAATGAGGAGAAAATGGGGCCCACCTTTAAAAACAGAAAGCGAGGGACAGAGACTCATTCATTCTAGACTGCACATTGATCATGCTACTTACGCAGCTGAGGATGCCGCCCTTGCATCTAATGATCCTTCACCTCCCAAGTGCTGAGGCAAGCACCGCCCCTCAGTCTTATGGAGTGCTGGAGAACTGAGCCAAAGGCTTTGTGTGATATAGACTCTTATAAACTGAGCTACTCTCTCAAACACTAGACAATGGCTTTGTTTTGCAGTCAGCATCTCACTCTGTAGCCCTGGCTGGCCTGATGTCGACCAATCAGGATGGCTTAGAACTCAGAGTTCTATGTAAAGAAATTCACCATCATGACCAGATTCAGAAGAGGGGTTTTTGAGGATAATTCTGTTTATAAATAAATGCACCTTCATGTCTCGACCCGTTAACCACCCTTGGGATCAGAGGAGGGAAAATATGTTTGTGGCTTTGAACAACATTTTCCTTCTTCTCCCTGAGTTTGTAGACCGCAGCTGTGCCAGTCAACTGTAGTCTTAGTTATCACCAGGTCTACCTTGCCTTCCGGTCTGCTGTCTATAGTTGAGGTTTCGGTTTTGTTGTTTGAGATAGCCATAAACAGAGCAAAGGAAGGCAAATGAACCAACTTACTTTTTTCCTTTTATTAAGCAAACAAGATAGACAAAATCAAGGCGTGAAGCATTTTAAAAGCTGGAGACTTGTGAAGAAGGACGTGTCTTATTCTATAGTAAACAGAAGTAACAATTGAATTGATCACAGAGTGCTGCTACTAATAAGGTAGGTGGTTCTCACTGTAGTAGACTGCAGAGGGCTGGCTGCTGGCTGTGTATCTGAAAGTTATTATCGGCACTGAGTAAGTGCAACCTGATGCAGAACAGGTGGGTCAGTCCCACACAGAGCTGTTCTGCACCTATGCGACTGTCTAATGTCCAGTTGGACATTTATGCAGGACATACAGTTTGCCTGTGAGAGAATACTTGATTTCCTCTGAGGCAAACTGTAATTTGTCCTGTCTTATTATTTCAATTAAAGTGATTCCACCCTTTCCTTTACCACAGACAGATCAGGTCTGCTATGGTGTTACCCTAATGCTGTCTGGTTTCTGTCACCCATTTTCCTGCACTTCATTTCAGGAAGTTGCCCCTGCTGGACTTGGAAGCCCAAACTTATTCATACTAAGAGTTAACATCTTTCAAAGACTATAGCATAGTCATGCCGAAGAAATTACATAACTGAAATTCGGTGGGTTCATTACAAAGTTCTGACCTTCTATGTTTCATTTCCATTATGGCACAGGAAGGGCACTAAATTAAGTTTTAATAAACTCATGTAGACTGTATTACCTATAAATCATCTCAAGACGGCAAAAGATGTTATAAAAAGATCTACCTTTAAAAGGATGAACAAGTCTAGTAGGATCTATGGTTTTCATAACTGTGGGCAGCAGCAGGGGGTTGCTACTGGCATTTAGCATGTGAGAGCCAACTACATATCTTTTGATACATTAAGCAGTTCCTCACAATAAGAAATTATTCTGCGCCCTATTCGAGTTTTGAATGTCTCATTAGACATTCATGTATGATCTACAGCTCGTATGCAAGAATGTATCTCTTAATTCTCTGTCTCGACAATTTGTAAGTTCTTTTATGCACCGTCTTTATTTCAATGAAGGTATTTCGTTCTTACCGTGTACAGGCAGTGCTGACACGTGCAAATAACTTGTATCGTTAGTTTTTACTCTAATATCCACACATGTCCCCACTTTTTCATGTTCCTCCAATACCTTTCTTCTAAGCTCATACTGACTCATGGTAAGTGTAAGCATCTGACGACTCCACTATGAATTAGTACTGTAAAGTCGGACATGAGTTCTGAGCTCTTATTTCTCTCTTAAATTATATTAACTTTGATTTTTTTAATTAATGGAATTATGTGGAGAATATATGTCTGAATTGCACTTTGGAGATTAAACAAAACAGATATGCCTAGCGTGGGGTGGGGGGGGACAGAACAGTTCACTGAGAACCACTGAACTAGGAGCAGATGTCATCAAGAACTTTGAGGATGCCAAGATGGCTTGTACGGGGACATAAAAATGGACTTTGGAACAGGTGTCTAAGGGGTTGGGGAAGCTAGGAGCCTAGGATGAACTCTAGCTTTCTGCTTGCATAGCAGGGAGCAAGCGATAATGTTTATGGGGTTAGGGGAGGTGTGTGATGGGGGGGGGGTAACTTGCAAACACACCAACACACCATGAATGGTTACCTTTGAAGGAAGCAAACAGAGTATTCCATTTTGGACCTGTTGAATCAGAGATGGCTAGTAAATATCCAACTAGAAGTTAGCTTACTGGGTAGTTGGATGCATTGCATGTCTACAGTATGAAGGTCTAGGTCAGAAAGTTTGAGTATTCCAAAATAGAAAATACCAAATGAAGAAGAAGAAGAAGAAGAAGAAGAAGAAGAAGAAGAAGAAGAAGAAGAAGAAGAAGAAGAAGAAGAATCAGTGAAAGAAACAAAACATTGTGGCAAGCAGCCCAGAAAAGAATCCCACTCTAAAATTCTCTATACAGAGTTACTAGTGAAGACCTTCAAGTGAAGCACCTGGAAAAAGCCTTTTATACTGATAAAATTCGTTTATGCCCATTAATGATGAACATGTCTACTGGAGGGAATAAGACAGAAAACTGTGGCAACTGGTACAGAATATTGAGAAAGGGGGATTAGGAGGAAAGACCTGATTTGTAGTAAAAAAAAAAAAAAATTATTGCTCCAGGCATCCTAAATGCTCTAAAAACACATCGGCTATGTTTTCATAAAGGTGTGGTTAGCAGGTAAGGACTGTGTGGAACTCCGTTTCTTTGCACTGCTTATGTGCTCACCAGCAAACCAGTCTTTCCTCCAAACAGGGATGGCCTCTTGGTTTCTGGTGACACTTCTCTATCACTGTAAGCGAATGCCGATAGTGCTTGGGTTTATCAGTACTGCAACTTAATCTTATTAAAATCCAGATGATTCCTGACCTGCAAGAAGCTTCCCCTGTAATCACATGAATCAGAACACAGATAGCAGGAGCCTAAATGGACAATTAACTCCAGTTAGTTGTTTCTGAACTATACTTGGGGCACTTATCATAGTATTTCAGAGTCAACTCCACGGAGTCTGATTTCTAAGCAAAGGCAGAGAGAAAGAAACCTGTTTCTCAGATCAGTTTCGTCGCATGATAATATAGAGTATTGCATACTGCTTTTGTGTCTCTCAACAGCGTTTACATTTAACTTATAAACTTTCTTTTCCTCGTTTTCTCTATCCAAAGCTGCAATGTCTTATGTTCCTATTTCAATTACTGTATTTCCCTCCAAAATATCCAATTCAATTTAAGCAAAACCAAAACGATAGTACATACACAGTAAAATAAAGGACAGCTGGGAAAGACTGAAGTCCATTACAGACAATTAGGAACCAGCCTGACTGGTAATGTTAAGACCAAGCATTTTCCAAAATGTTGGAGTCACGGAGGGAGCTTTAGCAAAGAGCGCTGCCTGATTCTTGTGGTGGTACAACTTGGGCCTGTAAACTTGGGGTCAGAAGAGTTTGAGAATTGCTGGCTCAAGATGTTAGGTAGCAGGTAAGGTAGCAGGGAATCGCAAAGGTCTACTGCCTGGGGGTGATTTGGTCCTAGCAGTCAACAGAATAGCTTCGGCGCAGTAAATGTCATTTCTAACTAATTATGCAGGCCTTTTCTTTGTCTTGCTCTGTGTACTCGATCATATACGCTGGGTAAATCTGCTCTTTCTGGAAGATGACAAAGACAGAGGGATTCAGCCTGGTATCCACACAGCTATCATAGAGCGCGGGAGGGCTACTGTATGTTACATTTCCTTCAATAAAATCTCCAACCAGGACTCGGGCTATGAACATAACAATGTTTCTGGCCTCGTATGGACAACTTTTGTGGGAACAGATAGCTTCTTTTGTAAAGTAATTTCCTAGAAATAATCAGAAAAAAGTGGAAAATTGTTATCAAAGAACATAAGTTACAACAGGATACATATAATCAGACATTGGTATGGTCAAAACATCTGCCAATAATACTTTACTAACACTTATAAGCCCTCTGGAATAGTTAATTCTCATCATCGACTTAACTTCATTCCCAGTCAGGTGGGAAGCAAACCTCTGCCTGTGATAACATTTCCAGAGAGGTTTAAATGAAATGACCCACTTTGAATATATTGATGTTATTTCCCAAGATTGGAAACCCAGACTGGGTAGAAAAGAAAACAGATGTACACCAGCACACACACACACACACACACACACACACACACACACACACACACACACACACACACACACACATAAGTGCATAAGCTAAGTTGTCCAGTCAGTGAGAGCCAGAAATCTGCCTGTCTGCCTCCTAGCACTAAGATTATATGTCATTATGCCTTCATTTTTTTTTTTCCTGTTTGGTTTGTGAGGCTCAAACTCAAGTCCTCTAATTGAGTCTGAATGACTCTCTGAGCCCTGAAGCACTTTTCTGTGTCTTCCCCCCACCCCCCATCCCACTGTGCAGACTCAAATAGTTGGTCAGGAATTGGAAAATGACCAGACACATAAGCAAGTCTAGTGACCCAGCACTTGTCTGTGGCCACTGACTCAGCCATCATGGCTATCTCCTCCTTCCTGGCTGTTCCTCACTTCAGTTTTATCAGACTGCTAATTACAGGTGTGCTCCACACTGATCCACAGAGCCTCTGAATGACAGAAGGGGTAGCATGCCTTCTTTATTTTATTACTGTTTTATTTTATTTAGGACAAAGTCTCACAACATGGTTTTGGCTGTCCTGGAACTCTGTCTGTGAAGCAGGCTAAACTCAGACTCAGAGATCTTCCTGCTTCTGCTTCCCATGTGCTGAGATTAAAAGCATGCACCACCATGCCCAGCTATTTTATTTTTCTCTGTCTTAGGCCTAGCCCTGTGGTGATATGCTTCAAATTTAATAAAAACCAGTCTGGAATATCATAGGGATCTACCCACAGTCAGTCTAGGAGGATCAGAGAGTGGTAACTCATACCTTTAATCTCAGCACAGGTGGTGACCTACACCCTTAATCCCAGCAAATCTGAGTTTGAGGTCAGCTTGGTTTACAGAAGGAGTACCAGGCTCCCAGGCAGGCAGTGGTGGTGCCAAGCCTTTAATCTTAACCTGGATGTGAAACAACTGGCTGAAGAGAGTATTTTAGGCAGGCATAGAAAGACAGATGAGGCACTAGAAGCCACGAGGAGCGAGGCTGAGGAAGCTGGAAGACAGCTGGGTGAGATCTGACTGGTGTTTCCTTTCTTTGTTATTTCAGCCTTTTTCTCACATCTGGCTCTGAGTCTCCTTTATTTGTGCAACACAGTCCTCACTACAGATTTTTATACTATGCTGCCCCAGATCTACATCATATAAGAGCCATCAGAATAGCCCCATCATCACCATCTTCTTCCTCATCATCTTCTTATGCTATTAAGTTTAAAGCAAACGTGATGTGCTGGGTTTAACCACATCTTCATCCATCTGTGTCATTATACTTTATTCTCCTCTTTCATACTCTCTCTTTCTAATATCGGAACTAAACCTTCGGGGTCTCTCTCATGACAGACAAGGGTCTACCCTAAGCAATACCCCCAGCTCTCCTTTCTATTTTAAGACATAGCCTTACAAAGTTTAGTTCAGGCTAGCCTTGAGCTAACTTTACAGTACACACTAGCCTTGGATTGAGTCTTCCTGCCTCGGCCTTCTTTCTAAGTAGCTGTTATTCCAAACCTGTGCTGCCAGATCTGACTATATTAGATTCTCTAAACACCGACAAAGAGTGAATGATTCATCAGCAAAAAGGAATAAGATTCTGGGTGAGGACAAGCACCTAAACACCCAGTGTGGCTGGGATGAGAAGAAGCCTCTTCTCCACGATCTTTTGGTTTTATATTTTTTTAGACAGGGTTTCTCTGTGGTGTAGTCTTAGCTGTCCTAGAATTGCTCTGTAGACCAGATTGGCCTTGAACTCAAGATCTGCTTGCCTCTGCCTCCATGATGCTAGGATTAAAGGTGTGCACCCCACCACCAGGCTCCTCTCCCCATTTGTAATTAGAAAGACTCTGCAGCCACAGACACACAGGCAACAAAAGCCATCTCCAGTAAGTACTAATGGCAGACAACACAGCAAGTAGATGAAGCAGTTTACAAGTATGAAGACCATGGGTTCCCAGAGAAAAAAGACAGAGCCTAAGGCCAAGGCCTAATACCCACACCCAACTCACAGACCTGTACTAACACAGGTTGAAGGTACTCAGCTTATTTTTTTTTAAGGCCACTGAAGCCAAGACCTGCAGGTTTACAAAGTAATGCCCCGAACATCTCAACAAAACACATGCAGAACTGAAATCATGGCCCTCTCTACTCCAGCACAGACCTTTTCCATATCTGGCCTCCCGACTTCCGTGTAGGATCCACTCGAAATTATTCTTACAGATGTAATTCACATGGATACGGCTTGTTGCATGAAACAAGAGCATCTCATTTTTATTCTTCATCATTAGCTTCTTCCTAATACAGAGAAATGTGAGATTCAGTACCAAGAACACCGAGCCAGACAGATGGCCGCCACTGAGCATGAGAGCCTGAGCTCAGTTACCTCGACAGAGGGGAGCAGAGGACCCCAGCAAGTTGTCTTAGGACATGCATGCCCCACACCCTCACACCAAATAAATAAATATAAAAAGAAAATAAAACAAGTACTCCCCTGTCAGTCTACTTTAATAACATAGCCCCAAACAAGGTCAGGTTATATCACCTTTCAAAAATCTCCCAGAGGTTTTCATTCCATATTCTCTTTATCTTTGCAATCTTGAAATATTTCATGGATGCTTTAAAAAGTTCACTTATTTTGACATACTCCTCATCCTGGCTATTGAGTTCTAGCAACTGAAAAAAAGAGAACTAGATGTTAAAATGTTAACTAGGAAATACTGAAAACATCCTTATCCGCACATATGGCCACCCCAGGCCATGACCAACATGCTGATCTCAGGGGACATAGGCTGGCTTAGAGTGTCCATATCTGGCGTTTTGTTCACTGTGGTAATTAACTAACAGGCATGTGCACCTGTCTGTTCAGGCCAGTTTATATGGTGTGGGACTTAGTTCAGAGACTCAGGAAGTTTATTTGTCCAAACTCCAAAGCCAACCAGTGACAAGAGAGAGCATAAGTATCTATGGAGTACAGCCAGACTGGAGCCAGCAGGGAAGGATAAACACACTAGAAAGTCTTATCCCAGCCAGGATGGAGACAAAGTGAGGCACACGGAGCTAGGCAACCATTATTCTCTGAGTTCCTGTTTTCTTCTCAGTGTTGTTACGACATCACAGGGTTACTCAAGAACCTGCCTGAATGACACTGCATCCCTGAACATAGTGAGATGCCCTGGAAAACAGTCATGCTCCGAGAGAGTGTTACAATCATACACCTAGACATTTGCCTCTGAATCTGGAGCTAATGCAGAAGCAATTCATTCATTCTGATAACAAACCATACACTTACTGCAAAGCATTTTCCCACCATTAAAACAAGTAAAACTAAATACCTCGTATTCTTTAGACGGAAAGGTGCTATTATTCTCCCAGGAAAGAGAATCCAGGGTCAGAGCGTTTGCCTGGTGCACCACTGGCTGATGGCTACAAATAAAGACAGAAGGATAATTCACGTGGTTCCCTTTCTTTCTGCCCTCAACACCAGCCACCAGGGCTTTCCTGAGAAATGCATTGTTGATTTCTGTATTTCCCCTGGACAACCCCTGAAAATTCTTGGTTCCAGCAACCTCAGCTTTTAAAAAGGGTGTAATTAAGTAGTACAAACGTTCATCCCCACCATTTTATACTGTAAATGCACTGGGCAGGTGAGATAATTCAGGCAGTATGATTGCTTGCATGCAGGCCTGATGATCTGGGTCTGATTGCTGGATTATTTCAGGTTAGAGGAGAGTATTGACTCTTCAGAGTTTGTCCCCTGACACGTGTGTGTGTGTGTGTGTGTGTGTGTGTGTGTGTGTGTGTGTGTGTGTGTGTGTGTGTGTACACGTGCTTAATTGAGAGAATGTGCTTGCACACGGCTGTATGCCTTGTAACTTCCTTGCCAAATGATAGACAGGTAAGTATAGAAAGACACTTGGAAAGGATCTTCCTTTCTGTAGAAACTGTACTTCAGGAGGAGAGATCAGCAGGAAGACTGGATTAACTGCAGACAACTCTTAATGTCAGTAAAGAGGACAGTAAGATGTCATGCATCTCAGTAAGAACATCCGTTGTGCTTTATTCTTGGCCAAAAACCCAGTCTGGACCCAACTAGTCCTCAAAATCACCAGGCATGGTGGTGTACACTTTTAATTAGGAGGCAGAAGCAGGTGGATCTCTGTGAGTTCAAGACCAGCCTGGTCTACAGAGCTAGTTCTAGGACAGCCAGGGCTACACAGAAAAACCATGTCTCAGAAAACTAACAAAGAAACAAAATAAACAAATGAACCCAAATTCTTAAAAATTTCATAACCAGCCTACAGAAGCCACCCATAAAATGACCTCATTAGAATACAATGGAGTATATTTTGATAGATCAAATTACTCATTTATCTTTTTAGTTACACTTTAAAAAAGAGAGAAATGTGATATGAAGACACAAACTTTTAATCTTAGCACTCAAGAGGTGGAACCAAGCATCATTCTGTGAGCTCAGAGCCAGCCTGGTTTACATATAGAATTCAAGGCCAGCTAAGACTATATAGGAGACCTTATCTCTAAAACCAAAAATGAAAAGAAAACGTGCGGAGATGGTTCTCTGGAGAAAGTGAGGGCCTGAGTTCAGATCCTCAGCACCCACGTGAAAAGCTATTGTGGCAGCACCCCCCCCCCAAAAAAAAACCGCCAGCAGCACTGGCAGGAAGGTGGAGATAAGTGGGTTTCAGACTCGATAGACGGTCTGTGTGATGTGTAATCTCCAAGTTCAATGAGTAACTAAATGTATCTCAAGATGAAGTGATTTAGGAAAACATCCCAATGTCAATTTCTGGCCTCCATATGTACCAGAATAGGTGAGAACACACAGACACATGCATGCATTCTTAGACACACATGCATGTGTGCATACACAAAAGTTTTAAAAACAGAAGAGGGTACACTTAAATAGTTTAAAAGCAGCTTAAGGGATAAATGTAATGAACAGACCTTATTTGGATATGGTAGGGAATAAATCAACTGTAAAAGGCTGTTTCAAAGAGAACGGGAAAACTGAACAGAAAACGGGTATTACTACATGACATTTAATCGTTGTCAATTTTGTTTGATGCACATCTGTGTTGTTACGGGGACCAACACCAAGAAGAGTAAAGTAATAATCAGAAGATGTCATTACTGAACACCTGTCCTACCAGCCAGTGTTCCCAGGGTCTGAAGGTGAACCTCAGCGGTCAGCAGGCCTGCTGTTAGACATATTAAGTAGAAGAGAGGGGCAGTGTGGCTCATCTGCCCAAATCCCAGATGCTAATGAGCAGAGGACAGGGTGTCCACATAGCTGGCAATAGTCGAATCTCAAACCTGGCCACAGTGGGAGACCTGGACCAGGCTCTTCCATCCTTCAGCACTGGTACTCACATCCTTCCTGGACACGATCCTGCCCATCCCAGGTCCCGCCTTGGACTCTTACAAGCACAAGAATCTAGAAGAGCTTGATTTTACACCTGCCTTGAAACCGGACTTATATAATCACACATCTCCCAGGGGGAAAATAAATCCAACTGCAGAGTTTGTGAACAATGAGATTTTACTGGGTTTCACAGCAGACAGGCAAGTTACAATAAATTCCCCACAGCAAAACCCACCTTGAAATATCTCAATGGTACAATGATCACAAGTCAATTAAAACTGAAACCATCTTTTGCCCAAGCCCTTAACCAGGCTGCTAGCTCAAACCTTTTTCTCAGTTTCCTGTCCTCTATAAACCACATAGCACAACACCCCCCCCCCAAAAAAGAGAGAGAAAACAAAACCCACAACAAACAAAAATCCAGTGTATTCAATATTTTGAGGGCACACTCCTTGATCCGGCCAGTCAAAGCTGGAACAGCTGGGGCCCAAGTATGGATGAGACCTACCCAGAAATCCCCTGTGAGCTAAGAGCAATTGCTGGTTTCCTAGCACAGTATCCCTTCCACCCTATACCAGAAACCCAAGACCTTGAAACAAAATGCTTAAAGGAGGGCCTGCTCCCCAGTCCCCCTGTCTGAGCCATTCACTCACACCACAGTGCTTAACAATAAAACAGAAGCAGGAACTTCCCAAGAACAGACTCCAGATGCATAGCCTTGGTGGTGTGGGGATCAGGGCCCGAGCGTCTCAGACACCTGCCAGCTAAACAGCTTCAGAACACTTACTCTGGACCTCTTCTCCTCTGCTCCACATCCTTCCATGAAACAAACACTGGCCTTCTGACAACACGCCTCTGAGTCTTGGAAACTACGTTTGTCTGAATCATCCCTTTAGGCAGAAAACAAAATAAAAATCAAGGCTTGATCTTAGAAAGTGACTCGTTCCCCCCCCCCCCCCCCGAGGCCATTTGTACAGCTAACATTCATAACTAAATCTTAAATGCACAAATAGGGAGACTAGTTTTAGACGAAATAAACCAACCAATACAAACAAACAAAAACACACCAACTACGAAATGTTTTCAAGTGTAAACCTGGCTAAAAATCCCAAGAGTGACCTTTTCCAAAAAGCAAGTTACCATGTATTGTTAAGAGTGTAAAATAACATCTCACCTGGAAATTAAACATATCCAGCAACCCCATCTGTAGAAAACCTATACCTACACAAATACCAGCATATATATATTCATAGGCATTATAACCAATCATGGGAAAACAAGCCATGAATGGATAAACTATGGCATGTGCTTATAATGCAATATTAATCAGCAAATCAAAGTGAAGAACTATTATATTCACAGCAACATAAATGATTCTAAAAGCCATTATTTTGGGTGAAAGAACCCAGCAACCTACAAAATGTATCCTTTAAAAATCTATTAATATGAAGTCTTAGAAACAGTAAAACTGACCTATGTGAATTTACATCAAACAGCCATAGCTTATCATGGAGTAAAAGATGGGGTCAGAGGTTATAAAAGAGGCAGGACAAACTTTCTGGACAGACGAAAATGTTTTGTATCTTGGTTAAAGTGGTTGTTACATGAAGTTACTTGTCCATAGTTGTCCATAACCAACTGCACAAGTGAAATGGATTCACTTTACTGAGACAATTAAGACTCAGTTAAGGGTCATACAACAAAACAGATATAACATTAAAAGGGTAAAGGGGATCTTATAGCAATGCTGCTCAAAATCTTCCCATGGCTCTGATGTTAAAATGGGGGAGTGGGGGGGGGCCTGGAGAGCTGGCTTAGCAATCACGAGCACTGGACCCACATTTGATTTCCCTCACCTACATGGAGCTCATAAATGACTAACTCCAGTTCTAGGGGTTCTGATACCCTCTTCTGGCCTCCATGAGTATCAGGCACACATTTGGCACACAGTCTTATTATATGCATGCAAAATATCCATACATATATAAATTTAAAAAATGTTATTAAACCAATGACTCAAGAGATGGCTCAGGCTAACAGTATTTGCTGTTTTTTTAGCATCCATACTAAACATCAATTCATATTTTAAATGAAATATACAAACCAGAGAATAAGATAAATTTGAAATACAATAGTTTGTTTTGTTTTTGTGGGGTTTTGTGTTGAGATAGGGTCTCCCTGTACATTCCTAACAGAGATTCTCCTGCCTCTGACTCTCAAGTGCAGGGGATTAAAGACATGCCATGGATACGCCCCTTCCATTTTTCTTCTTTTGTTTCAAGCTCCTGGCCCTGGTCTCCCCAAACCCTTCCCTCCCCATTGCTTTTGGTCATGGTGTTTATCATAACAAGAGATGCAAACCAGGACAACTACTCTAAGATCCCACTGGCATATAATACGCTTAATTTAATACTCACCATCTTTTCTAAAGGAAATGAAGCTGTGGGTATATCCCAGCATGTCTTGGTGTGAATGCCAGGTTGATTTCCAAAATGGCTGGTACAATACAGCCCCTAAAGCTACCTTGTTCACGACACAATAAATGGCCTAGGACTCAGATCTCAAAGGGAAGTCAAGGAACTTGAGAAAGTATCATTTATTCAAAACTGGCCCTGTGTCTGGCTACAAGCAGGCATGTCCCCGAGGCTCGATGCCAGTGCTTTCAAAGGGAAGGTGGTTCCAGCTCCCATTTTTTTTTCTCGCTCAACATGGTGGGTAGACTGGTGGAAACTGCCAAGACCTTCTCCAGAAGTTCAAACAAACATGGTGACAGAAACACATCATAGTGGCAGGCAGGTGATGAGTGAAATCACTCATCAACTGGCAGAGCATGAAGCCAAGAGCAGGTTTCTAAGGGTGCCCTAGAGGGCCAAGAGTCCATTGTATTCATTGACCGCGGGTGTGGCAATGGGCATGGACTGTCTATTCCTGTGCGCTTAGTGCCCGATTCCAGGGACATTCTGCACCACCAGAGAAGAACTCACCTTGAAAGCTTAATTCGTAGTTTTGTGAGCCGGCCTGAAAAGGTACAACAACTCCCTTAGGGCATGACAGGAAGAAGGACTCCAGGTATGAAGAGCTGACAGTGGAACTGGGCTGGCCATTGCTCTGTTCACAGAAGTAAGGACACATGGGTAAAGACTTGAGGGTAAGTTTTCAAGAAATCTCTTAGCAATGGGATCAGGGAGGCATGCTCTCTCCCAAGGCAGCCTCAAGAATGTCCCACTGGCGCTGGAGAGATGGCTCAGAGGTTAAGAGCACTGGCTGCTCTTCCATAGGTCCTGAGTTCAATTCCTAGCAACCACATGGTGACTCACAACCATCTGTAATGAGGTCTGGTGGGTGCCCTTTTCTGGCCTTCAGGCATACATGCAGGCAGAATATTGTATACATAATAAATCTTAAAACAAACAAACAAACAAAAAACTTCCCACTGGACACAAAGTCACAGTGCTGGAGAGAGCACTGTTCTGTAGAAACCGACAACTCTTTCAGGGAATGCCTGGAGACCACAACCGCAACATTCTTTTTACACTATCTATGCAATACAAACTCATGTGTACCTGCTGTGACAGAATCTGATGGGCTTGTGCGAATCAGAACCTCACAGGCAGTGTGGAGTCGTAGTAAAGGAGATTCAGGAAGCCAATAGGGATGCTGCTGCTCAAATATAAGTAACTCAGCTCTCTCCTCTACCTTCAGTCAGGGTAAACAGCTTGAGCAGGCCTCAAGCCAGGCAGCTACACTGAAGACTACTGTACTTGCTAGTCTTGGATACTAGACTTGGATGCCCAGGAAATGCAGACCTCATCTTTGGTTACAAGGCATCTATGATGGATGTAAACCTCAGAATAGGTGAGGAAAGACATGTCAAAACTAAGCCACCACCATTACCATTGGAGATCCAGAACTGGATGTAAGACCCTATGTTCAGAGGCTCCCAACAGAACAGCTGCAAAACATTTCCCTGAGGACTAGAGCAGAGGGGCTGAAGACAGCAACCTTGCCAGCTGCCTACAGGAGGAGGGGCTCGTGATTTCTTTAGTGACACTCAGCTTTCTACTACTAGGCCTTTCCTTCCTCCCTTCCCTGAGGAAAAGGCCTGCCAGGTGTCTATCAGGAGAGGGCACTGCAAGAGAAGTTCTTGAGGAAAATATCTTAGGGCCATGGGCCTACACATGTCCTCTCCATCCTTGCATACCAGCAGGAATAGAGAGAACCTTGTGTTCAAATGCTTTTGCAAAATGCGGAGCAGGAGTCAGTCTCAATATGCACCAGGAGACGGGTGTAGGATATATACCTTTACACTGTGTGAATATATGTCGCCATGATTGGTTTAATAGAGAAGCTGACCGGCCAATAGTTGGACAGGATAAGGTTACAGGGAGAGCCAAAAACAATTCTGGGAAGAAGGATGGAGTCAGAGGAGAGGCAAGCAGATGAAGAAGCAAGATGGACATGCTATACTGAGAAGAAGTACCAAGCCAAGTGGCAAATGTAGATTAAATTATGGGCTAATTGAAAATTAAGAGTTAGCTAGCTAATAAGCCTGAGCTATTGGCCAAGCACTTATAATTAATATTAAGCCTCTGTGTGGTTACTTGGGAGTGACTTATGGGACAGAAACTTCCTCCTACAGATGGGACCAGAACAAAAGGTACAAGATATCTAAAGCTTCAACAGCCAATGATGATGCTCAAACCATGAAGATGTTTGATGTGGTTGCCACCAATATAGAAATGGGTGAAAACGGTCATTGCCATGACTGTGTAGTGCCTGGTATCCCATGTGCCTCCTTCTGGCTCAAAGAACAGCCAAACGGGTAAATCTTTGTAAGGCTAAGACTTCCTACCCATCTAGCTTGAAGTCTCATACCTTCAACTCTCTCTTCGACTTTGTAGAGCCCATGCTATTGTGGGATCTACAAATACAAAATAATCCTAAAAATACTGTGAGCTTCTTAACTCTACTACATTTGAACTTTGTAGATAAAAGATTCCAGTTTCACTCCCCTCTTGCCATTTCATTTTTTAAAATCAGTTTCTAACTATGTTTGTGTGTGTGTGTGTGTTGAGACAGGGTTTCTCTACATTGCCTTGGATGTCTTGGAACTTGCTCTCTAGGTCAGGATGGCCTCCTCACATAGAATCATCTGCCTTTGCCTCCCAAGTGCTAGGATTAAAGGCATGTACTACCACTGCCAGGCCTAGTGCTCTCTCTCTCTCTCTCTCTCTCTCTCTCTCTCTCTCTCTCTCTCTCTCTCTCTCTCTCTCTCTCGCTTACACTGTGAAGATGTGTCTTTGCCAAAGCATCTTCTGATTGGTTTAATAAAGAGCTGAATGGCCAATGGCTAGGCAGGAAGAGGTTAGGTGGACCTTCTAGGAACAGAGAGGACTCTGGGAAGAAGGGGGTGGCTAGCCAAATACAGAGGAAGAGGAATGGGCAGTTCGGAGACAGCAGGAGGACTTTGAAAAAGTAGGACATACAGAACAAAAGTAACCGAGCCATGTGACAGAATGTAGATTAATAGAGACAAGTTATTAAAGTCCACAAGAGCTAGTTGGAAAACGCCTAAGCTAAAGCCAAACTTTCATAATTAGTATTAAGTGTTCATGTCATTATTGGGGGCTGGATGGCAGAGAAAGACTCATCACATTTTTTCTCTTTTTTACGTTTGCTTGTTTGGGGTGGGGGAGGGAGGATATGCCACTGTGCACTCAGAGTCACAGATCAACTTGAAGGAAACAGTTCTCTTTTCACTGTGTGGCTCTCAGGGATTAAATGTAGGTTGTTATAGAATATTATTTTAAGGGTTATGTTGCATCTGTTTAACTCGATGAAGCTGTATTACTTTGCCTATCTAAAACACCTGATGGTTTAATAAAGAACTGAACAGCCAATAGGGAGTCAGGAGAAAGAATAGGCGGGGCTGGCAAGCAGAGAGTATAAATAGGAGAAATCTAGGAAAAGGAAAAAAAGGAGAGAAGGAGAGGACATCGGGGGCCAGCCACAGAGTAAGAGTGAAAGTAAGATCTACAGAAGAAAAGGAAAAAGCCCAGAGGCAAAAGATAAGATGAGATAATTTAAGAAAAGCTGGCAAGAAACAAGCCAAGTGAAGGCTGAACATTTATAATTAAGAATAAGCCTACATGAGTGATTTACTTGGGAGCTGGGTGGTGGCCCTGCCAAATTAAAAAACCCCAGCATTTTAGGGCTAGAGAAAAAGACACAACAGGCAGGCTATCATGCTTTGGTAGCAAAGTTTCTGTATTCACTGAGCCATCTTACCAGCCCTAAAATGGTTAATTTCATCTGTTAGCTTGACAAGATCTGGAGTCCCTTGGGAAGGTGGTTTCAACAAAGGACTATGTAGATTAGGTTGTCTTGTGGGCCTGCCTGTGAGGGACTTTCTTATGGGGGCTAATTGAGGTGGGAAGCTCCATGGAGATGAACCATTCTGGGTTTTGAACTGAAAAGAGAGAAAACTAAGCATAACTTTTCCTGGCTCTTGTGTGCTCTCTCTCTCTCTTATTTTTCGAGACAGAGTTTCTCTGTGTATCCCTGGCTATCCTAGAACTCACTCTGTAGACCAGGCTGGCCTCAACTCACTAAGACCCACCTGCCTTTACCTTCCAAGTGCTGGGATTAAAGGCATACTCCACCACTGCCTTGTCTACTTCTCTTTAATATCCTCTTTCCTACTTCTTGGCTATGGATATATTGTGACCAATTGCCGAGCTCCTGAGGCTCTAGTCTAGAACTGGGAAATAGAATAAACCTACCTTTTCTCCCATAGATTGCCTTAGGGGAGGGGGGATTCGGAAACTCGCTATATAGAGGAGGCTGGCTTTGAGCTCACAGTGATTCATCTAACTTTTGCCAAATGCTGGGTTTAAAGGCATGTGTCACCATGCCCCGCCCCTCTCGCACACACACATGTATATATATACTTTTTAATCTCTTGGCATGTATGTAGTGGAGGGTGGTAGAGAAAGTGCAGGGAGTGTAGTATAGGGCAGGTCCCTTGCCTAGCATGAGTGAGGTCATGCCTCAATTGCCAGCTCTGGGGGAAGAAAAAAATTCACATACAAAAAAACACATGCTTAGGAACCACTGAGACCTTACAGTTCATTTTCATTTTTCCCAAGGTTAATTAATTTGGATTTATGATACCCATTCCTACAGCATTTGACAAAATAATCTGTATGCAACTGCACTTTGACAGGAGATAGACCCAAGTTGTCAGTTCTTTATTAAACCTGCTGTGACAAGAACTCTGCTCTGAGAATTTCCACGGCATGGGAGAGAACGGGTGACAAGGGGCTAAGACATCGGCTCTTGTGTCTAGCCTACTCCAAAATGGCAACTCTGCCCTGCTCCTCTGTGCTCATTTGGGTTTCTTGTAAAGCTTCATTGATAAAATGGGGGCTGCTAAGACTTTTGGAAACCACTGTGCTGCTGAAGTGAAACGGGAGAACCCTGATGTGTAAAGGGCTCCCTTCCCACAGCACACCTGTCCCCCTCCACAATGTCTCCCCGGTAGAAATTAACATTTAGCAGCTTCCCATAGAGGGGCTGGGCATTTTCTAATTAACAGCCTCCTTTCTTTGCTTTAGCGGCTCCACTGCCCCTCACTTCTAACTGTTAAAGCTCACACAGCCATTTCTTTGTCCTTTGCTCTTGGCTTCATTGGTTTCTTTCAAAGTACTTTGATTTGAAGACCTTTCTCTCTCTCTCTGACTTCTTCCTCATACTCCTTCCTACCCCTTCCCTCTTAATCCTGTCAAAGCAAGGACAGACGCTCAGTATATCCAGACTTCTACGTCTCCTTCCTATGTCCCCACTGTGAGTCAGCCTAGAATATTCCAGTCCAATCCTTCAAGTTCATAGAAGTCCAAACTCTAACTGAATACGAGTGACCAGATGCGGTTTGTATGGTAGAGCAGGTTAAGACAATCTGCTGGCCCAACCATCGCTGATATCACCATCACTCACCTCACTTCCCATTACCACCCTCTCCGCTGACCGTGTATTTGGAACTGACACATAGGAAGCTGGTTCACAGCTCCAACCCATTCCTAAGAATGAGGAAGAAGTGGGCTGGAGAGATGGCTACTCTTTTCAGAGGTCCTAAGTTCAGTTCTCAGGAACCACACGGTGGCTCACCACATCTATCGTGGGATCTGCTGCCCTGTTCCGGCATAAAGGTGTACATGCCGAGCACTCACACATAAAATACTTAAATAAAAATTAAAAAAAAAAAAATGAGGAAGAGGGACATGAATGAATTGTGTCTCCCAAATGTCCTGAAAAATAACGTCTGTGTTTCTCATTCTTCCTAGAGTAACAGGAACCGGAACCGGAACCGGAACCCTCCAGCTCTGTACCTCACCCCCATCACATTCCATCCCTCTATCACCAAAAAAACAAAGCTTCACCTTCCCCGTCCACTCTCCAAGGGTAGTATGTAGCCTTCAAACATTTTGTTAATAGTGTTATTGAGCAGGCAGTGGTGGCACAGGCCTTTAATCCCAGACACAGAGGCAGTTGGATCTCTGTGAGTTCAAGGCCAGCCTGGTCTACAAGGGAAGTTCCAGGACAGCCAGGACTGTTACACAGAGAAACCCTGTCTCAAAACAAACAACAAAACAAAAATAGTATTTTGGATTTTCCCCTTGTGGAAGTTTGAATATAATTGTCCCCCATAATCTCAGAGGGAGTGGCACTATTAGGAGGTGTGGCCTTGTTGGAGGAAGTGTGTCAAAGGGGGTGGGCTTGGAGGTCTCCTATGTTCAAGATAGGCCCAGTGTTGACACAGACTGCTTCTGCAGCCTGCCAATCCAGATGCAAAACTCTCAGCTACCTCTCCAGCACCATGTCTAACATGCATGTGGCCATGTCCCACCGTGATAATAATGGACTGAACCTCTGAACTGTAAGCCACCCCAATCAAATGCTTCCCTTTGTTGCTGTGGTAATGATGTCTCTTCACAGCAGCAGAAACCCTAACTAAGACACCGGTAAAGGGAAAGTGGTACTCACCTTATCCCCATACTGTATATATTGGTTGAATTCATTCTTCCAATACCAAAGCCACGTGGTACTAAAGACAGAATTAGCTGATTGTGCAGCAGATGAAGGAGTGGAGAGGCGTCGGATACAGTAAGAATCACAAGTCATTTTCTGAAAATTGATTTGATGCTTTCCTATCAAAATGCTGAAAGAAAAGGTGGAAAATTAACTATAAACATTCCAATAACCTCTATTTCCTATGTTCTGCTCATCTGCTTTTTCTCTATTTCTGTCTCTACCGTTCTAAATGGTACTAGGGATTGAGCCTCAATTTTCTCTGTACAGCTCCTGGTCTTACACATAACAGAAAAACTGAAATACAAACAGGTAATTTCTTTGCACTACATAAATAATAGTTTCCCCCCAAAAAATGTATTCCTGCTAGGCATGGTAGTGTACTTCATTCCCAGCACTCTGGAAATAGAGGCAGATGGATCTCTACAATGCCAGCTTGGAAAAAAGGGCCTGGCTCAAAAAAATGAATAACTATGGTGGATTCTGGGGGTTGAACTTAGTTCATCCACTTATATGGAAAAGCTCTCTTATCCATCTTCTAGCCCTGGGTATTGTTTTACACATGACACACTGATGGCTGTTATTCACACACACAGATCCTCAGTATGTTTCAAGATAATGCCACTGAGAAGTTTGAGAATTGCTGTTCTATGAAAGAGCTCACAGGGAACCTAGGCTAATATAATAGTGCACAACAATGTTGGTCACCACAGTCAAGCAAAGCAGGAGAAGCAAGCCAAGAGCACCGCTAAACCCTACTCCCCAATAATTCTATTCTTAAATATCAGTAGTTTCAAGATTAAAAAACTGAGTTTACACTGAGAGAAAAATATATCTTACCTGGGGAGGGGAGAAAGAAATACATGAGAACAGCTAATGCTGCCCTCTAGTGACAGAATGCAGCAACTTGGAACATCTACCAAAATATCTGTCTGAATTCCATATTAGATGAAAAGCATGTACACTACCCTCTTACACACCAAAAGTAAATGTGGTCATGTGGCTATCACCCCCCCACCCCGCTCCCCTACCCCTGACAGACCTAGCAAATGCAGTAATATAAGCAACCCTCTTGGAAGCCTCTAGAACACAGAGATGGCACACAAAGACATAGGTACAAACTTCTGTTACTAGATAGAACACATGAGTTATTCAAGTCACATGTTGGGGCATGCATGTGTACATATGTGCATAGAGGCTAGAGGTCAAGCTTAGAGACACTATGGTTCTCTTGAGGCAAGGTCTGGTCACTGACCTGGAACTCACCAAGGCTAAACTGGGAATCACCTGCCTCAACTTTCCCAGGGTTGGGATTACAAACACCTCTTCCTGTGTATTCTGGGGATTGAAGTCAAGCAGTTTACTGCCTAAAGCTATACCTCCCCCAAGCTTCAAATCTTATTTTTAAATTAAGAAATTAAACCACTTAATGTTTCTTCTTAAAATGTGTGTATGTTCATGCATGCACATGTGTCCACATGCATGTAGAGGCCAGCAGACAACCATGGTTGTCTTTCTTTAAACCTTCCTCCTTGTTTCTTTAAGGTAGGGTCTCATTGGCCTGAAGTTCACCTAGTAGGCTAGACTGACTAACTAGCATACTTAGGGATCCACCCGCCTCTTTCTCTCCAATGCTAGGATCGGAGCGCACACTATAAACCCTGTTCCCCCTCCCCTTCACCAAGAGCTGACGACCAAATCCAAGAGACCTTATGTCTGCTAGGCAAGAGATATACACTGAGCTAACTCCTCGATATCTGTCTAGTTTTTTATTTAGCTTATGGTTTTTGCTGTTTCGTTTTTGAGACAGGGTTTCTCTGTGTAGCACAGCTCTCTTGTTCTCTGTAAACCAGGCTGACCTCAAACTCAAGAAATCCGCCTACCTCTAGCCAAAGAGTGCTGGGATTAAAGGCATGTGCCACCAGGTACAGCCCAGGCTGACCTCAAACTCAAGAAATCCGCCTACCTCTAGCCAGAGTGCTGGGATTAAAGGCATGTGCCACCATGTACAGCTGTGTTTGTGTGGCATTTTAAAAGCATGAATGACCTTGAAGTGTATAACTCGGGTTCTCATACTTATAAGGCAAGCTCTTACCCACAGAATTGTCTCCCCAGCCTTAATTTAGTGTACTTTTTCAGTATGTGTTATAACTGTTTTGAGTGTGGGCACACATGCCACAGCACACTAGTGAAGGGCAGAGACCACGTTGTGGGAGCTGTTCTCTTCTTCATTAGTTAGGCAGGGACTTTCTCCTTTTTTTCCATTATATGGTGTACACTGGACTAGCTGGCCACCAGCTTCTGGAAATAGGAATGCTGGGATTCCAGATGTGTGCCACCTCATCTGGCTTTTTCACGGCTTCTAGAGATCAAACTCAGGTTTTCAGGCTTTTGGGATAAGTGCTTTCATCCGGTGAGCCATCTTCCTGGCCTCATTTATGGTTTTGATGGTGATGAGAGCTATTAAGAGTATGAACTAGAGGCTGAAGAAATGGCTCCACGGTTAAGAGCACTGGTTCAATTCCCTGCATTCACATGGCACCTCATAACTGTCTGTAGCTACAGTTCCAGGGAATCTAATGCCCTAACACAGACAAAACACCAATGCACATAAAATAAAATAAAATTTTTTAAAAAGTAGGAACCAGCTGGGTGATGGTGGTACATGTTTGAGGTACAAAGCAAGTACCAGGATGGCCAGGGATACACAAAGAAGCCGTGTCTTAGAGGGGAAAAAAAGGAACCTCTGTACTGTGTTTTTCCTCAGGATGCATCTACAGATCAAACAATCACATCACTGTTAATGTAACTCAAGTTACTAAATACTCCTGGGATCCCTAGCATTAGGCAGCTTGGGGTAGCACTGAGCATGAAGCTTCCTGTGGGAGGTTGTGTTGTTTCATTTTAAATAATTGTCCCAACCACTGGTTTAATAAAAAGAGCTGATTGGCCAAAGGCAGGCAGGAAGTGTAGGCGGGGCTACCAGACTAAAAACTCTGAGAACAGAACACCAGAGAGAATTCCAGAGAGAGGCCCGGAAGAAGCAGAGGAGAACTATGCTGCCCTAAGAAAGGTACCGAACCGCATGGCTGAACAGGATGAGTCATGGGTTAGATGAAAGGTAGAGAGCTAGCAAATGATATGCCTGGGCCTGAGGCTGATCAGCCTAAAACTATTGAAAGTGTCTGTGTGTCTCTGTAGGACTGCGGGACTGCGGGTCTGCGGACCTAAACTTTGAGGTTAGGCCAGAAAGTCTGGGCCAGAAACCTCGTACTACAGCTTCCCCCTGTCTGAGTTGTAGATTCCATTAGCCAGATGATAGCCACTAACTTACATTTCAATTTGGGGGTCACAATAGGCCTTCTCGATGTCCTCCACAGCCTGGAAGTCAATCCAAACATTGCCTATGAACACCTGCCACCGGTAGGGCAGATGGAAATGGTTCTTGTTGCAGTTACCTGTGATGACAGAGAAGGGGGTTGCAGTTAAGTTTTGGGGTTTCTAACCAATTCAACTTCCCCTGCTTTCTGCATGTCAAGGACAATCTATCCTGCCTGCCAGGCATCTCCCCATCATCCCTTCACTCATGACCATCTACTCTGGTTCCAATGGAACCTATTAGAAAAAAATAAAAATCTGGGCTGGAGAAAAGGCTCAATTAGAGCCCTGGCTGCTCCTCCAGAGGACATGGGTTCGATTCCCAGAACCCACATGGTGGCTCCCAGCTGTCTAAAGCTCCAGGCACCCTCTTCTGGCCCCCACAAGGAACCCCAGAGCAGGTGACTCCTTGTCTTTCTTAGAAACCTTTACCTAAGAGTCATCCAGAATGAATCCTTTTCCATCATGATCTGACTGGTATTTTAATTCCTTAAGGCAGTATCTGACACCCGATTTGGGCTAGATGCCAGTATTTATGTGGTTGGTTTGTTTTGTTGGGTTTTTTTTTTTTTTTTTTTTTAGTATTATTTTAAGCTGTCTTTCTGGTTGTGGGTCCTCTGATGCCCACTTTAATGACAAAACATTGAAAAAAAGTATCATTTTAAGCTTCTCCCAGCCCAAGTGTCAAAAAATGGACACTTGCTGAGTAAGGAACTGTTATAATTCCAACACATGGGAAAACAGAAAATGACTTTTCAAATTATCCATGTTATATTTAAATCACTTAAATTGTTTTATTTTTTAAATTCCATGTAGCGTTCTGTATTTACATTGTTCCTTCCCTCCAGGGCTTCTTGTACCTCATCTCTTTGAGCACCTTGAATTCATGGCTCCCTTTTCTTTAATTATTAATGCTGTCAAATATATGTATGAGAGAGAGAGAGAGAGAGAGAGAGAGAGAGAGAGAGAGAGAGAGAATAGATATACAAACATAATCTTCTGGGATTTTAAAAAAGATTTAAAAATTTTTATGTGTATGTATGTATGTCTGCATGAGTTTACACATACAAGTACATACAGGTACCCATGGATGCTAGAAAGGGCACTGGATCCCCTAGAACTAGAGTTCCAAGAGGTTGTGAGCTGTCAGGTGGGTGCTGGGAACTTAACCCAGGTCCTCTAGATGCTTGTAACCTCTGAGGCATCTCTCCAGCACCTTAAATCATTGTAAAAATGTTTAAAAGATACACGGCCACTTTAAAATAAAAAGGCACCACAGGGGGACTTATGGAGTAGGACTGCTTGAGATTTATAGGATTAAAAATTTCATTAACAAAGAAGAAGGAGGAAGAGGAGGAGGAAGAGTTGTTCCCTCCAGTGGTGCAGACACTGATGAGCTGCCTGTGTCCCTGTAAATAACCCCAATCGTATTTAAGGAAGCAGTCCTGGTTAAACTCAATGGGTCATTCCAAAAACAAAACAAAACCAAACCATGTACATACAAGGAGGGTTTGTTGGAAAAGGGGGTTTAGTAGAAAAATGAACGGGGTAACAGGTGTGTGTGTGAAAATAACCAAAATTCATCATATGTCCATATGATATTGTCAGAGATTTAAAAACAGAGAAAAGAGAATAAAGGCTGGAGGGAGAAGAAAAATAGCCAAGCAGCAATCCAAGTGTTCTCTTAAAAACACAGAATTACTCTATGATCCTCCTGCCTATCTGATTAGTCAAAAGCAGCAGTGTGGTCTTGGGCACAGGCTCCAGCAGATTTCACAGTGGCTAAAGGAACTTTCAGAAAATGCAACTTACTCTGTTGACAGCCCTTATCCAGATGATCCTGACAGAGTTCCTTTGGGCCATGATCATCCATCCTAGGGGACGTAGGGTTTATGATGGAGCACAGGGTATCTATAAAACAAAAGAGGATGTGTGTAGCCAAGGATGTGATACATGGCCTCACATGTAAGGAAAACATGGAAAGTTAAGTCCACATTCACATGCATCCTGGAAGTCATGGCCGCCCCTAAGAGCCTACACAGACTCTGCAGAATGAAACACAGACACTAGGTCTCCAGGAACTACTGGCTATGAAATGATTACAATTCCTAGGCAGGTCTTTCCCTGTGCACTCAAGCCTTGGGGGTCCCCTCTATGACTTACTCTCAGGAGAGTCTGAGGTCATCCTTGAGGGCTCACGGGCCAGGTTCACGGAAGCATGTGTGGAGTTCTTGTCAAGGGTCCCAGAGGCTGCAACTCTGTGGCTTGTGGAATATGTAGGTGACCGAGGCAGCCTGCTAGCCTGTACAGGGGCAGTGACCTCCTCAGGCATAGCCGGGACCTGGCTTCTCAGACTCTGAACTCCAGCGTACATTGTGTCTTTTCTTCCAGTGACTGCTGCCTCTACACCAAAGCCAGGGACATTACTTTTAGTGACAGTAGGCACTTCATTCATAATTTGACTTGAGTTATTTGGTGCATTACATCTAGATTTACTAGCCCAGATTGTGTTTCCTCCATATTTACCACTCAGGAATGCCATGTCCTGGCCACAGTCGGCGATTCTGCCAGTGGTCTGGGGATCCTGAGGGTTAGCTGCACTCTTCTGATGGTTGCTAGGCGATGTCATTTCTCCCAGACCGTTGGCTGAGTCCCTGTTACCTAGAGTTCCCGGGGCTGTTCCTTTCACAGTCACTCCACCAGCATAACTATCAAAAAAAGGAGCATACTTGACATCTTGAGCTTCACTCTTGCCCTTGGCATCCAAGTGGTGTCTGGCAAGCTCGCCCTTTTTCATGGCCTTGGCTTCTGGCGTTTGTGTCACATCAAGATGAAAGCCGCCCGCAGCTTGACTTGGGGATAAATCAGAACAGTTCCTAGAAAATAAGCCATCTAGGTCCCCATTCTCGGAAAGCTTCAGGCTTGTTCTCATTGGACTGGATCCTCGGAGACCAGTAGCCTTCGAGGAAACGGAGGAAAGCGGTGCACAATCCTGAGTTCCCAGGTACTTGAACTTCTGGATGAAATCTGCAGACACATCCTCCAGGGAATCTTTACAGCCGGTAACATCTGGGCTAGGTGGACCAGATCCCGAAGGTGAGACAGTTCGGAAAAATTCTAGATTGTTCTGAAAGAACCGGTCTCTACTCTTGCTTCTACCTCTGGCCCCGCCTCTGCGGGGTGGGTGGGAAACTGGAAAGAGAAACCAGAGAAATTCAAGCTTAGGTCCCACGTCCAGGATCCTGTGCTAGAAATCTTAAGATGTAGCTGGAATCCTGGAAGAATCCAGGACAACAGCAGTCTGTGGTTAAGGTAAAGCTCTTTGGGTCTCTCTTGGGACTCAGTGAGACCCTGAGTCCCCAAGGCTGTCTCCAGACTCTAGTCCTGAGTTAAATTTCATTACTACAGTGAATGAAAGCTAGACTGTAGAAAATTAGGGGAAAAAAATGCTACAGTGCAGAGAGATTTCACTCATTATAAATACCTGAATAAACAGTCCTAAACTAAAACCAAACAGGAGAGGGGTCACAGACTCAAGCTTTGATTTCATCTAAGCTATAAGTTCTCCAGACTCCTTCCTCTAGTTCCCCGAAAGTCCAAACTTATTATCTAAGTCAAAATTAAAGGCAGACATGGTGGTGCATACCTGACAATAGTACTTATTTAAAATTAGGGGTTATAGCTACTTATAAATCATTATTTAATTGTATTAAAGTGGTCCATGCATATGAAAAAGGTGTGGATGTGAAAATAAGGAGGTTTTTGTGTAGTGAAGCTGAGCTTTTACAGGTAGACTTCTTTTCATTTCTGTTCATTTGAAAGTTCATGCAATTAAAAGGGGGAAAGGGCAGACCTCTCACAGCAGGGGGGTTCCTCCGAGAATGCTTGTTGTTGCAGATGTCCTGGATGTTCTGGACCACATCAGAACTCAGCCCATGCTCCTTCATGATGGCCAATACCTTTCTGTCCATCAGGTTATGAGACCTGAGGCAGTTGGGATAACTGCAGTTGCCCCGAGTAAAATGCTCACAGATGTGAAGTCTCTCACACGGTTGTGGATTCCCACAAATCTGTTTCCGGCCCTCTCCTTTGTAACTTTTGCAGATCTATACAGGGTGAAAAGAAAAACAAAGCAAGAACACTTTGTATCTGCACCTCCTGTAAAGTGCACAAGCCCCCTTCCTGTACAAAGCAGAGTCCAAGAGAAAGCAATGCATGCACAGCCTACTCTTTGACGAGATAGATTGAACTGGTGGTGTATGCGGGGATAGGTGAGAGCTGCAGGCTAGTTAACAGATAACATCATATATGGTGGTGCATACCTGTAACCCAGCTCTCAGGAGGCCAAGGCAAAGAGGCTCACCAAGCTCAATGCAAAACCTTGCATTTAAAGGAAAAAGAAACGGAAGAGGAAAAATAGCGATGAATTTGTGTAATGGGTTCATTGGTTACAAGTTATTACGGATAATGGTTAGTAAAAAGGCTAAACAAAGGATATTAGATTCAGGGTTCTTGTTTTTAAAAAGAAGGGGAAATGCAGTGGGATAATACTCTCGGACGCTGCAAAGATTTGTCACTTATATTGGTTTAATAAAACACTGATTGGCCAGTAACCAGGCAGGAAGTATAGGCAGGGCAACCAGACTAAGGCAATTTCTAGGAAGAGGAAAGACAGAGATGTAGTCACCGGCCAGACACAGAGGAAGCAAGATGAGAATGCTGGACTGAACAAAGGTACCAGGGCATGTAAGAATTATGGGTGATTCTAAGTGTAAGAGCTAGTTAGAGATAAGCTTGAGCTACTGGCCCAGCATTTACTATAATGTTAAGCCTCTGAATCAATTATTTGGGAAAGCAGCTGCTGGGTATTTGGAAGTTGCTGGTGGGATCAGAAACTTCTAACTACAGATTTGATAATTCTTAGAAGAATCAAATTAAATTGGCAAGCTAGGCACAGGACATCATAAAGGATGTCCTTCCAAAAGAGGAAGTCTAGTTTGGATTTTGACTTACTCTACAATTGAAAGGACATGTATGTCTTACTATAGCTTTGGGATTTTGTCATTTAGTCTCTGATAGCCAGAGTAGGACCTTTTCAAATATGTAGAAGAAACAGTGGAGGAGGCGGAGGAGGAGAGGCAGACAGAGAAGATGGACTCGGGATCTCACTTTATAGCCCTGATTGGCCTGGAACTTTCTATGTAAACCAGCCTGGCTATAAACTCCTAAGAGGGTCCCCGGACTCTGCCTTCCAGGTACCAGGATTAAAGGGGTATACACCTCTTTCCATTTTGTTTTGCTTAGCTAGGATTAAAGGAATGCACCACTGTGCCCAACCCTGCTTTCAGGTTTTTTTGAGGCAAGGTTATGGTGATATATTGGAGGAAAAAGGGTAGATTATTAAATCCACTCTGAGAAAAAAAATATGATAAAATATAAGGGTAGAATATTAAGGCTACTTAGAAAAACAATCTCTAGTTTTAAATATTTTACATTAGATTAAAATTTTGTGTATATATATACAAATTGCATATATTAATATAAAATTAAGATTAATTTTGTTACTGTACATAGTTCTACTCTTGTTCAAGGTATTGTATCTATGCAGTTCATCAAACAATGTAAAACAAATTGCTAGTCCTTGAAAGTTATTATTACCAACTAATTAAAATATAAATAATACAAGTTAAAAATATAAAAAATTACAATCAAACTTATAGTCATATTAAATGTTTTCAAGGTCAAACAAAGATATATTTTAGATAGACATTCATCTTCAAACACTTCAGAGATCTAAAAAAGATGACATTTAAGATATTTTAATAACATAGGTTCTTTTTATTTTTATGGCTATGAGAAATGTCTACTCCTGGCAATATCAATCTACTTTAGAGAAGATGATGGGCATTGAAGAAACTCTATATGGAGTTTACTTACTTTGTAGCAAAAGTTAGCCAATGAGCAAGAAAGTATTCTTGCCTAGACTGCTGACAGTATGATATCCAAAAATGGACAAATGACATACACATCTTCCAATTTTTTGCCGAAGTAAAAAGATCTTTAAAAATATTCTGCTTCACAGATATGTCTGTCAGATATACTAGGCTTATAGGCAAAACATAGATGCCCCAACACTGCAGAAAACCTTGGGTGACTATCCAGACAGCCAGTTCTTTCTGTCATTTTTCACATTTTTTTACAAGTCATTTGCTTGCACTTCCTATTTACTTAGTTAATATTATTTTCTTCTCAGGTCTCTGAGAGAGTAAAAGATTAAAGAGTTATATTTATAATTTTCCTAGTTTCAAAACAAAACTCACTAAGAAATATAAGATATATGTTTAAAAGACATCTTTTAGACTCACGAAAATAATATATTTTCTTTAAATTGTCAGTTATTAATAAACATTATTGATGTTATTATTGTGTATATATTATATATAGTTATTGTACCCATTTTATATAGTTTTTCTTAAATTTTAATCTTTTATTTTTGACACAAAAAGTAGTATGTAGTAATATATTATAAACGTAATAAAAATAGTCTAGAATATCAGAAGACAGAGCCACCCACAGAGCCTAGCCACAAAGGTCAGAGAACTACTCCTCTGGATCTCTGAGAGTTGAAGGTCAAACAGAGCAGCGGTGGTACCCACTTTTAATCCTAGCATTAGACAAGTTGATCCAAAAATTAAAATAACTGGGCAAAGAAGGAATGATTAAAAAAAAAAAAGTCAAAAATTCTTCCCCTTGCCTGCATACACAATCAGTCTAAAGATTCGTGGAGACAAGTCCTACCCCATTCTGCCTGAAATGTTGGCTGGGTAAGAACCGGCTATGGTTTGTTCTCTGTCTCTCTAACATTTCAGTTTTCCCCCCAATTCTGGCTCTGGGTTTTATTATAATACTAAATAAAATTCGTGTAATACAAGGTAACTCATTATGTAGCACAGGCTAGATTTCAACTCACAGTCTGCCCCCTCCACCCAAGTGCTGGGATTGCAGGCATGCTTGCATAATCCAGCTCAGTAAGCAAACCCTTATAGTCTGTCTAAACCAGTGGGTCTCCACTTGTGGGTCACAACCCCTCTGGGGGTCACATATCCGATATTTACATTATGATTTGTAATAGCAGCAAAATTACATTTATGAAGTAGCAACAAAACAATTTGGGGGGGTCACCAAAAAATGAGGGTCACAGTGTTAGAAAGGTGAGAAGGCCTGCTCTAGACAAGCACATTTGCACACACAGAGATGGAGCTGCCACTAAAGACAGAGACCCAAAGCCAAGATCAGCCAAATGGCTGCGGGGCAAAGAGTCTGGAGTAAAGGCCAACAACCTAGAAGCAACAATTTTCTAGTTTCCTTTTCAACAACAGAAGGAAAATAATTTTTCTGCCTGCCTGCCCTTGGAAGTAGAGAGAACAGGTTTGTTTGAGGCCAACCTGGGCTACATAGGGTGATCTTGACTCAAATAGAACAATGACCTGTACTAGGGAGGCAGAGGCAGGGGGATCTCTGTGAGTTCAAGCTTCGCAGTAAAACCCTGTCCCCAAAACTTCCACATCCAGGAACAGGGGCATATAATACACTGCCTATAATCTTAGCACACTCAGCAGCTAAGACATGAGAGTCAGGAGTTCAAGACTATCCTAGGCTAGACATTCTCAGGACATTTTGGGCTACAAAGAGGACAACTTGGGGGATTCGGTTCTCCATCATGTGGGTGCCAAGGAGTGAACTCAGATCATCAGGTTTGGAGACAAGAACCATCTTATTGTCCCCAACAACTAATTCTTTTTAGGACAGGGAGTATGTCTTGTCCCTTATCAGTATTTGACATAGTACCTGATGCATGAAGGCACTTCTAAATCTTTTTTTGTTTTTTGTTTTGTTTTGTTTTGTTTTGGTTTGGTTTGGTTTTTTTGAGACAGGGTTTCTCTGTGTAGCCCCGGCTGTCCTGGAACTCACTTTGTAGACCACGCTAGACCTCGAAGAGATCTGCCTGGCACTTCTAAATCTTAATGGACGCAAAACAAACCACTGAGGCCATGATGCCAGTTGGGTTTGAAGCTCTGTCCACGGTCACAGTGGGGGTTAAAGGCAGAGTTAGGACAGTAAATGATGATAAAGGGCCTGAGACCATCTAGGGAAGAGAAGGGAAGGAAGGGAAGAGGGGAGGGAGAAAATAGACGGAAATGGGGCAGAGTATTCTAAGTGTGGTGATATATTGTTTGTAATCTAATAAAGCTTTCCCGGGGCTGGAGAGATGGATCAGAGGTAAGGCTGCTCTGAGGTCCTGAGTTAATTCTCAGCAACCACACGGTGGCTCACAACCATCTGTAATGAGATCTGGCACCCTCTTCTGGCCTTCAGGCATACACGAGGGGAGAACAGTGTATACATAAAAAATAAATCTTAAAAAAAAAAAGCTTGCCTGAAGATCAAGGGACAGAGCCAGCCACAGAGTTAGCCATACAGGTCAGGGAGTGATGGCACACACCTTTAGTCTTAGCACTCAGGAGGCAGAGATACATCTGGATCTCTGTGAGTTCAAGGCCTGGACTACTTGAGATTAATCCAGTCTAAATGAAAAACAGCCAGGCAGTGGTGACACACACCTTTAATCCCAGCATTTGAGAAGCATGCACTAGGAAGGTTGAGACAGGAAGTGATATGGCTGGGAAGAGAAAAGATATAAGTGGGAGGAGACAGGAGCTCAGCCCTTCCCTTCACTTCCTTTAGGCTGAGGACTCAGAGCATTCAGTCTGAGGATTTGTGGAGACAGGATCTACCCCATTAGGCTGAAGAGCTGGCCAGATGAGAAGTGTTTGTGGCTTGCTCCTCTGTCTCTCTGATCTTTAAGCATTTACCACAATATTTGGCTCTGGATTTTTATTATAAAACCAATTAGGATTCGTGCAACACCTACGTACCTTAAAGAACACTAGAGTCGAGAGGGAGAAGCCAGCGGCACACACAATGCCCTACCTTCATGGATACTGGAGCTCAGCGGCCACCTCAAAGTTACTTGTGCCAAGTTTTTAAATCCCCCAAATGATGGAATCCTCAAGAAATCTCCGTTGCCTAGCTCATCTAATCTAACAGGAAAGCCCGACTGCAGCCTTCCTTGCAGCTCTGCAGCTCTGCAGCACTTCTTTTCTTTTTCTGCTTCTTTGAAGTTAGCAGAGGACAATGACAACAAACCTGGCTAAGGTCAGGTGTTGCTTGTGAGCTGCAGGGGTTACTCAGGGTCAAAGGGCAACCCCGGTATATAAGGCTTTCCTTGAACCCCAATAAACGGTATTCTTCTTTCAAGAGTGACCTGTGTGTCTGTCTCTCAATCTCAGGCCTTTGCTCCATGAAGCTCGCTCAGGTGACGCAGGCATCACAGACTTTGTATTATGAATACACTGAAGGATTCTCAACAAGGGCTCTCAGGTCCGACTGTGCAGCATCAACTGGCCCTCCACTCTGCAGGATGAGACTTACTTATCTACCACAGTCTCCATCTTTCCTCTAGTTATTTGACAGTTGGTCATTCAGCCAGAAACTAAATTTCTCAGCCTCCCTTTCAGCTAAAACGACCATGTGATGAGCACTGGTGGACGAGATGTGAGCGGATGTGCTACACACTCCATCCAGTTCTTTAAAAAGTAAACTGCTGCCTGCAACTTCCCATCTATAATCCCACTGACTAAAAACTGGTGACAAATGAGAAATCCCTGTCCTAAGAGATGGAAGCCGTTCTTAAGACAAAACCCTATCATGCAGTGTATCTTGGGCAAGACCCAGAGGCAGTCACAACTGCCACAGTCGAGACAGTAAATGTTTTTCTGGCCATTCAGTCTTAACTGACCCCTGGAGGGGGAGAGCAGCAATAATCTGTAAACACAAACACGTGGCCACAGATGTTTTCCAGGAGACTCTTATTTGTATACTTATTTGTATATTTGGCCTCCAGACCATAGCCTGCTGACCCTTGAAGAGGCTATCAAGGAGTCAAAAACTTGTATGTTTTCTGAATCACTGAGTTTAGGGTAGATGTCACTTGTACAGCAACACATATACCTCTATCTTCCCAACTTCAATTCAAAGGCTACCCTGACATAAAGCATCTACTATGTCCGACTATGACTATACCTTCAATTAATTCTTGTTCACAATAGAATCCCTAGCATCCTAGTAGAGGAGGCATCTGGAACCAAATTTGTTGAGTCTGGCCTGGAACTTGCTTTGGAAACAAGACTCAAACTCATATAGATCTGCCTGCCTCCATCTCTTAAGTGCTGGGTGGGACTAAAGGTGTGCACCACCACACCTGGCTTGCTCATAGTACTCTTGCCTGTTGCTTAAACTGAAAATCAGAACCTACCTCCGGCATGAAAAAAGGGTCGCTCTGGACCAGGAGTACTGCCAGCTCCTCTTGGTTAAGCCCAGAGAGCTCATGATTCTTCAGGACCTGGAAGTTCTGTTCCGAGAGAACTTCGTGAGAATATTTGCAAAGGTTCCTGGAAGAGAGGAGAATCACTGTCAGCACTTATACCTCAAAAGAACCGAAAAGCAGAACACAGACACATGATATGGAGGTGGAAAGAAGGACCAGGAAAGGGTAGGAGCCATCTTGAGGGAAGAGAAGGGGGAGAAGAAAACAGGATGCAGAAGGGGGAAGGAACTATTAGGGAGAAGTAAGGAATTATGGGGAGGGGGGTACATGCACGGGCACTGGGGGAGGGGAACAAATAAGTCCAAAGTGTGATGGCGTGGATGTATGAAAATGCCGTAATGAGCTGAGCTGTGGCAGCATGCACCTTTGATTCCAGCACTCGGGAGGCAGAGGCAGGTGGAACTCTGAGTTCAAGGCCAGCCAGGGCTACAGAGCAAGTTCCAAGACAAGCTCCAAAGCTACACAGAGAAACCCAGTCTCGAAAAATCAAGTCTTAAAAAACTAAGGGGGAAAAATGGCATAATGAAATTCATTACTGTTGGACAGTGGTGGACAGAGCAAGTTCCAAGACAGCCAGAGTTGTTATACAGAGAAACTGTCTTGAAAAACAAATGAAACTCCATTAGTTATATGCTAGTCTTAAAAAACTGAATTTCAGTGGCAGAACACCTGCTTAGCATATATTAGGTAGACTTAAAAGATAGAGTCCATTTCTTTGTTGTCCCTCAAAGATCAATGATGTATCTTTTGGTAATTAACACAGACTAGTCAATCCTGCAGAAAGTATACAATTTTCAGAAGTACCCTGCTCCAGCCAGATGGCATAGTGGCTAAAAGTAAATAAAGGCTTGCAACAAACCTGATGACCTCAGTGACTGCACACTCACAGATACACACTTAAAACCAACCAACAAACCAAACCAAAACAAAAGCAAAAACAAGGTCTCACTATATATCAGCTGGCCTGGAACTTGATACACAGACCCTGCTGGTCTCAAACTCACAGTACTCTGCATGCCTCTCCCTCAGAATTAAAAAAAAAAAAAAAAAAAAAAAAAAAAAAAAAAAAGTGGTTATTAAAAAATAAAAATAGGGTGTGAGGCACAGGATTTTAAACCCAAAACTTGAGAGGCATAGATGGGAGGCTCTTTGTTAGTATGAAGGCAGCCTGATCTACATAGCCAACCAGGGCCACAAAGGGAGACCCTGACTTTAAATCAAATAATAATGATGATGATAACAATGATATATTTTCCAAACAGATAAATCAGGAGGGATGCACAATTCTTTACAAGCTGTGTACATGCACACAGAATATCTGACCTTAATCTTAACAGTAATAAAACTTCCTTTGCACATAGCTGTGAATGAAGACAAAATTGGTAGGAGAATGGGAAACCTGGTCAGAAGCCACTGGCACTGGGGAACAAAAATCACCAAGAAGCCTAGTTTGCTTCCTAACACCCACACCAGATAGCTCACTCTTAGAATCTCTATTGTGCTTTGACTAATCTGTTTTGCTTTGAAACCAATAGTGATAATTTATATGTCCTTCACAACATAAAATATTAACACAATGGTTCATGATAATGTTGGCTTTCTCCTATTCAAAAGATCCTTACTGTGCCTAACTACTTTTGTACACACAAATGTTTAACTTAGAGTGTCTAGATTTTTATAAAACAACACATAATTCTGTTACTTTTATAAGTGATACTACATATTATCTGTGTCATGATTGCATTGAAATATCTGGTTCTGGAATAGAAAATAGCAGCTGCTTTATCCAAGGTTTATTCCACTTTTTAATTTTTAATTAAAAATTTCCCTTTAATAATTGGCTTTCATTTCTAAATATTAAATATTATCTGCTGTACTGCTATTTTTCAGTTGTTTATACCTGGTAAACAGAAATGCAAAATGATTTTATTGAAACTGGTGAGTTTTCGCAAACATGAACATTCAGGTGAAATCATTCTCTAAAAATTAAGTCTTATCAGGCTCTGGTAGCACTCGCTTTAATCTCAGCACTCGGGAGGCAGAGGCAGGTAGATCTCTGTGAGTTCAAGGCCAGCCTGGTCTACAGAGTGAGTTCCAGGCCAGTTAGGACTACAGAGAAACCTTGTCTTTGGGAAAAAGAAACAAAAGAATTAGTCTTTAAAAGTAATTCCTATGGGCTGGACAGACAGTTAAACCAGGAAAGCACATGCTCTGCCATCACAACAACCTGAGCTTGAACATACATTAAAAATAAGTAAATAAATAAGTAAATAAATAAATAAAACAAGTTTCAACTAGTATTAGTTGCTTGTTTGCCATCCCAGCTCTGGAGCAGTACATACAGGCAGATTCCCCAGAGCTCACTTGGCCACTTGATAAGCTCCAACTCAGTGCCAAAATTTGTCTCAAAAATAAAACAGCAGCTCCCGAGAAATGATCACACACACACAAAATCATTTACAGGAATGTTATTAACCCTCCAGATGTACCAGAATTTCAAAAAGAAAGAAAGAAAGAAAGAAAGAGAGAAAGAAAGAAAGAAAGAAAGAAAGAGAGAGAGAAAGAAAGAGAGAGAGAGAGAAAGGAAGGAAGGAAGGAAGAAGAGGAGGGAGTGAAGGAGGGAGGGAGGGAGAGGGAGGGAGAGAGAGAGAGAGAAAGAAAGAAAGAGAGAGAAAGGAAGGAAGGAAGAAGAAAGAAGAGGAGGGAGTGAAGGAGGGAGGGAGAGAGAGAGAGAAAGAAAGAAAGAAAGAAAGAAAGAAAGAAAGAAAGAAAGAGAAAGAAAGAAAGAAAGAGAGAGAGAAAAAGAGAGAGAGAAAGAAAGAGAGAGAGAGAAAGAGAGAGAGAGAGAAGAAGAAAGAAAGAAAGAAAGAAAGAAGAAAGAAAGAAAGAAAGAAAGAAAGAAGAAGAAAGAAAGAAAGAAAGAAAGAAAGAAAGAAAGAAAGAAAGAAAGAAAGAAAATTACAGACACATCCCTGTTGGCCACTAGCTGAGACCTTGAATTTGGGCCAGCCCTTCTAGGCACTCTGATTCAAGGAAAGTGAAAGGTTGGTGATCTCCATCCTAGCCACTTCCCAGACAGCCCTTTTCCTAACCTTGGCTGCCAGTGTGTTTCTGGGACTCCTCGATAAGGCTGTCCTCGGCTCTGCTAACTTTTGGCTTCTGCTCTGTGGTTTCAGATAATGCTCCCACCAGCCTCTCTACCACCAAGAACCCTGGGCAGCTGGGCAGCAACTCGACCTTATCACCTACTCTCTGAAGCCACAGAGAGGATCTGCCAAGCAGCAGAACTTCTGAAGGTAATCCCATCCTGCAGTGTTCTCCCCCACAATGTGTTATAGCTTGGCCAGGGGTGTAGGAATGTCCTTTCTTACCTTGAAGGGCCTGGCCTCACTTCACTGTTCCCATAGCCATTCCATAAGGTTCTTGTTACAGATCTGAAAATGACCTTGCTGAAGCTCCTGCTCAGGGCCAGTGTGGTGGCTCAGTAGGTGAAGCCACCAGCCCAAACACTCTCACAGTCGCAAAGAATACAGAATCCTGGCTTTCCTTTTGGGTCCAGCTCAGACATCCTGACCACAGAGCCAAGCTGGCTATTGTCGTGATACTGTCCTTCTGATGGCTCTAGTTTTACCTTTTCCTCCTCATCTCCATCCTGAGGCAAACTACTATTCCCCCAACTTCTCTGGTCTTCACCTCAAACACAGCCTCCCTCTGCTGCATCTATGTCTAGTCTGGATGGGGCTAATGCCCCATCACCAGCAAGACCTGCTGTTTTCCCGCAGGCTCCAAGCATTCATCCCCTCAGCTGCTTCTTACAGGTTTCCTTCTTTTAATTTATTAATTCATTATGTACACGGTGTTCTTCCTACATGTATCCCTGCAGGCCAGAAGAGGGAGCCAGATCTCATTCTAGATGGCTGTGAGCCACTATGTGGTTGCTGAGAATCGGAACTCAGGGCCTCTGGAAGAGCAGTCAATGCTCTTAACCTCTGAGTCACCTCTCCTTCTTACAGGTTGGTTTGTTTGGTTAGGTTTGGTCCTCATTTCAGTACACTGAACAGCCAAAGGTGGGGCAGTTTTTACTTGCTATCTGAGGAAATACAGAAATTAACATCTACCACACGCTTCCTGCCCGGGAGCTTAGCAATTACAATAACTCTAATGTGAGCAACTAAGTAAGCCCCAATACACTGAAACCTCAAGGGTCAGGCAGGTAAAAGGAAGACCGGGTCATTGAACTCGGACGTCAAAAACAAAGAGGGACCAAAAAAACCAAAAAACAAACAAAAAAACCCCCCTCCAATCTGCAAAGCTGAACACAGCTTAGAACTTCAAATGAAAGCTGTCGGGATGTTTGAAGCCTCGGTACTAACTGGAAAACTGGAAGCTGAAAAAAAGCAGAAAGGGGTCATAAAGGATAAAGTAAGTGTAGGACAAACACCGATTGTGAGGCTTTGCTGGGAGGAGACTGGGCAGCTGCCGGTCTAATTAGAGCCAAGGCTGAAGCCTCCTTCCCGGTTTGCTCTCGCCATCCGGTCCTACTTCATGAGCCTGTCATTCAGCCAGGGACTGGTGTCAGAGCCGCACAGGGCCTCTCAGAATGTTCCTCTGACCACAGTCGACAGGGTAATGCAACCTCTGGGTCCTATTCCTAGACCTGCCAGTTGATTCTTGAATTTGTGGATTCCGAAAACGGTTTGTCTGAAGGTGGGGGCTGGGACCCTTGCGGTTGATCCTGGAAGTAAGTCATGGCTTCCTCCCCCGCAGGGGACAATGGGAGCCTCAGGTGCCCGTCCCCCCCACCCCCAACCCCCGACTGAAAAAGCGCTTGTTTACAATCCTGCATGAATTGACCAGGACAATGCAAACATTTGCAGAGTGCAGCTGGCACCAGCAAGCAAAAGGCTCCAGTCACAGGAAATGTAATTTTGAAAAAAGAAGCAAAGATGGCTATGTAGATGGCAGGAGAATCTCTCTGACTCCAAACCTGACAATAAGTGACCTTTTTTTTTCCCTTTGCCATTTTACCCACAAAACAAAATGTTACCTTAACCCAGAAGTCCACACTCTCCCCAATCGAGGGGCACGGGCTATACAATCTAGCCTGGAAAATGGCTCTTATCCCAGGCAACACGTAACTACCAACTGAGGGCAGTTTTAAACTGACCCAGCCACACCTGGGGATTGGTTTAATCTGATCAGTGGAAGGCCCTAAGTGAGTTTTCTGGGCCCAAACGAGGTGTTGGACTTTTCACATTAAATCCTGGGTGAGGCTTCTGTCTGAGGTGTTCCCCTCAGTAAACAGGTGAGCAGCTCCAGAAGACCACAATAAAAGATAACCTAAGAGGTTTGGGTTTTGATGATAACTACACTGAAATATTCTTTCTTTCTCCCTCTTGTGTTCCCCTACAACCCATGGGGTTAATAAAACACAGCAATAACTGATTTGCATAGGAAACAGGAAATGGTACACCATAATGCAAGGGAGGTAGAAAAGGAATCCGGATGTGTGAAATATAGTACCTGGACAACATTCACCTAGAGAACAAAAGGCTAGCAATCGAAATAACCCTAATAAGGTATTAAAAGCACAGGAGTCCTGTTCTCTTCATATTTACAGTTATACATCCAGGTCATGAGCAGTTAGGGATGGTCACTGATTATGTACCACTCAATAGGATGGTGGCAAAGAATACATCAGCACAACCAGGGATATGCAGAGAGGGGAAAGACTGGGGTTAAAAGGCTTTGCCCACAGCTGCATTACCAACAACACTCAGCCAACTGTCACAACATGGCAGGAAATGACATCAGAGCACCCAGGCGGAGAGGCCAAAGGGAGGGGGGGAGCTGAGAGACAGAGATCTGTGCACAGTTTACAATTCTGTGGAGGATGAGGCAAACTGGTACCAATTAGATGGCCTAAGGACTTGGAAAAATCCCCTTGGCCATGCCAAGTCCAACCTGGAGATGTAGCTCAGTGGTTACACACACTTGCCTAGCTGTAAGTCCTGGGTTCAATTCACACTCCAAGCAAAACAACAAAACCCCCCTCAAGTAAATTCTCCATGCCTGATTCATATCCTAACTAAGTCTTCAGAAGTCTGGGACTAGAGAGGTCACTCAGCAGTTGAGAGCTCTTAGCGCTCTCTCGGGAATTCCATCCTGGTTCCGAACATCACACACAACACTGTCTGAAAAGAACAAGGCCCATACGGTTAGATTCTTCTAAGAGCAAGGTCCAGAACAGATTAACTACATACAGGGAAAAGATGGGGGTTGGAAAATGGGGGCATTTTCTGGGGGGTGATGAAGTATTCTGGATTTTATGGTGATAGTAGTTATATAACTATAAAACAAAACAAGTAAGCCATGAATGTGCTTATTAACATGAAATTTAAAAAATGGGTTTAGCTATTTAAAAAACAATAATAATAATTAATGGCTGGAGAGATGGCTAGGTGGTTAAGAGCACTGACTGCTCTTCCAGAGGACCAGGGGTTCAATTCCCAGAAAGCACATGGTGGCTCACAACCATCTATAGTGGGATCTGATGCCCTCCCCTGGTGTAAAGGTGGACATGCAGATAGAGCAGTCATAAATAATATGTGTATATATATACACACATACATACATATAAATCTTTTTAAAAATGAAATGAAGATTGCAAACAAAAAGTACGATGAGCTGGTTGTGGTGGCTCAGGCCTTTAATTCTGGCACTGGGAGGCAAAGGCAGGCTGATCTCTGAGTTGGAGGACAGTCAAGGCTACATAGAGAAACCCTGTCTCAAAAAAGCCAAAAACAAACAGAAAGAATACTATGCTAAAATGACCCCAAAAGTGCTAATAAGTGCATCAAGTCAACAAACTTCAAAAATTTGTGATGCAGAAGGTTGTTCTCAACTACATCAAGAGTAGAGGCCAGTCCAGTCCCTTTACTGGAACTCTTGTTTCCCAAGTGTTGAGATTAAAGGGGGAGCCACCACCTGCTCAGCGCCTCACTCTTTAGAAAACAATTTAGCATCACCATCTCATAAAACTTAAGGGAAGTTTGGAGGTTTCATTATTAGCTCTCTAGGGAAGATGTACATAAAGAAACATCAAAACAATCATGATTTAGTAGCAAAACAATTAAAAACAGTTCATTTTAATAGTGAGAAAAAGAGCTTTATGCCTGAATAAATCAGAATAGGCACCCCCTAAAGTTTGTAGGGTCTATAGCAAAGCTGTAAATAAAGGCCCATGTGAAACTCCTACATATAAAAGTATAAAATTGGGTAGGGATACAACTTGGCAAAGACCAGAACCAAAACCCATAAAACTCAGAAGTCAAGGCAAAAAGATAATAGAAATAGGTGAAGCATGCTGGGCAAGCAAAAGTCATTCTTTGGTAACCCTGAGAGGCTGATTTCAAATCCACGTTAGATTCCCTTACATAAAAAGCACAGCACTTGTATGTAGCCTACACACATCTTCCCATGTGTCATCCTGAGATTACTTACAGTCCCGAATACAATGGAAATGCTATGTAAATACTTGTTCTGCTGGATTGTTTAGAGAACAATGGTTCAGATTTTCCCCCAGCATATTTTCCATCATCAGCAGTTGGTTGAATCCAAAGATTCCAAGTTTACAAATACCAGAACCCAATCACCTGCTGGTTTGTAGATCTAGAAACAGGCCATAGACTGGGGCTAAACACTGAAAACGAATATGCCGAGGCCTCTCGGGGCTCTTCATTTTTTAAAGGATAAGCAAAAATTTAAAAAAGAGAGACAGTCATTCTATATTCCTTTTAAAAGTTACTTTTCTGTGTGCACTAGTGAGTGCTGTGTATGGGGCACATGCATGCCGAAGCCTGCATGTAGGAACCAAAGGACAGCCTTGTGGGTCTGATTTTCTTCTTCCACATTCCTGTGGATTCTGGGAATTGAATTCAGGTCATCAGGTTTGCAAAGCAAGCATTTTACCTCATGAGCCATCTCACAGGCCGCCACACCTAATCTAAGTTTCAGCACAGAATACCTTAAAAACAGGAAAGAGCACAGAAAAAACACCCACATTGACAGAAACCATAGCAACAGAATGACCTTAAGACAATCTGTTCCAACCAGTTCAACAGAAATCGTGTTTACAAGGAGAGTAAGTTGAGTTAATGAAAGATCTCACTCCATACAGCTACTAGACAATAGAGAAGCTAAAGAAGTCACAGAAATAGGGTTGACTTGTCACCTCTGTCAGCTATAAAGCTATGGTGGCCTTGAGTAAAAATCTGAAGACTCTATGCCTGCTCCATCTGACTAAGATAAGATTTTTAGTTTACATTTATTTATTTTTATTTTATCTATGAAAATCTGCCTACGTATATGTGCACCCACTGCATGCCTAGTGCCTGTGGAGACCAGAAGAGGGTGTCAGATCCCAAAATCTGGAGTTACAAATGGTTTTGAGCTGCTACACTGATGCTGGACACTGAACCCAAAAAGAGTAGAAAATGCTTTTAACTGCTAAGCCTTGTCTCCAGCTCCAAGATAGCATCTATAAGGCTTGGTGTGATGGTGTACACCTGTAATACTAATAACGAAAACACTAACGCAGGGGAATTTTCTTGAGTTTGTTGCAAGCTTGCACAACCTAGCAAGGCTCTGTCTCATAAAAACAAAACAAAATGAAAGAGAGAGATAGAGAGCGAGCCAAGTCCTGAACTCCACATGTACTCTTGGGCACACATGTAATCCCCTACAAAACAATAGTAATAGTATTAAAATAATTTTTTAAAAGGTAAGGACTTGTAGGGTGCTGGTGGCACACACCTATAATCCCAGCACTCAGAGGCAGAGACTGGCCTGTACTGGGAACTCCTCAGGTGCTATGGTGAAGAGTAACATAGCTGTCATCTCTTCTGAACTTATTGCATAATTACTGTCTGGGACTTGAATTTCAGGTTTGAGAATATCATGTCAGCAAAGCAAACAAAAACGTCCAAACTTGAGTGCCCAAACAAGTCTACACTGACTACCTAGGAAAGGTCTGTTGTCAACTAAAATGTATAGCCAGAAGCATTACAACAGGAAAGACAGGAACACCGAGACAGGAGAATTTCTATCTATAAATAAAAGTACTACAGAGAAAATACAAATTACATTACAACAAATACAGCACATCATTGTATTAAATGGTTAACTGACCCTTTTGGCCAGTGATTCAAGAGAGTCATTAATTCACGTCAAGTTTTAGAAGAATTAGAAGACAGAATTCTGTAAGAGTTGCTAAAAAGGAAATACTACAAAAGAAACTTGGCTTAAAAAAAAATGTTGACTAGAGCCTGAGGAGTTGCCTAGTCCAAGGCTAGAGAGACAGCCCAGTGGTTGAGGGCACTGGTTGTTTTCAGGAAGATTCTGGTTCAATTTCTAGCACCACAGGGTGGTGGCTCACAGCTGTCTGTGGTGACAGTTCCAGGGCATCTGATGCTTTCTCCCCCCCTTCAAAGGATACCGGGCACAAGAAAGCAGCGCACGTGCAGGCAAACCACCCATACACGTAAAAAATATACACCCTCTAGCCACATATGGTGGCACACTCTGGAATCAGAGTCAGGTGGAAATTTGTCCGTTTTGAGGCCAGCTTGATCTACACAATTAAGTCCCAAGCCATAAAGAGATACCCAGCGAAACAAAACAAAACAAAATGCAAAATGTGCCATTTCCAAGACAGTCTGTGAACTTAAAATAGTTATTTAAACCAGACAAAAACAATAACAAAATTCATAAGACTAAAAATTCTGCACATTGTGTACAACAAACTGAAATGACAGTTCTAAAAACGTATTTGACACGTATCAAAATAATTATGGATTATGCCTATATAGGTGTTCTACCCTGAAAAACAAATGAGGCAATCAGGAGAATTTGAATACCACATTATATGATAAAAAAAATAATGGTTATGAGCTGAGGATGTGGTCGCATTGGGAAAGAGCTTTGCTAACAAGCATGAGGTCCTGGCTTCAGTCTCCAGTGCATCATACATCTGCTATGGTTGTGTCAAATTTCCCAACTCTTAGACGGAAGCAGGAAGAGGAAAAGCTCACTGTCGCCCTCAGCCTACGAGGAGCTCTCAGTCAGGACTTCAGTGAGAGGGAAAAGAAGGGTTTGTTTTTAGAAACAAGGTTTCCAACTGGCTTTGTAGATCAGGCAGGCTTGGAACTCAGAGATTCACCAGCCTGTCTCCCCAAGTGATCAGATTAAAGGAATGTGCCACCACCGAAGCTGAGACACGTTTTAAAAAAGTAATCATTGTACCTGTACCATGAGAATACTAATAAAATATAGTGCTTATATGTTAGAGTTACTGAATACTTAGGAAGTAAATAGTCACTGGGATTTGCCTAAACATAAAACACTGGATCTGGGGATGGAGATGGGACAGCGCATGATATAAGACAGGCCATATAATGAAAACCGTTTAATCAAAAGGATAGATACATGGAGACTCAGCAGTCTCCCCTCTCCATTGAGACGGGGTTTCTCTGTGTGACAGCCCTGGCTGTCCTGGAACGCTCACTGTAGACCAGGCTGGCCTCAAACACACAGATTGCCATGCCTCTGCCTCCTGAGTACTTGCATTAAAGGTGTGTGTCACCACCACTGGACACTGTCTCCACTCTTAACATGCTGAGAACTGTAGAGAAATAATGAAACTTTTAAAACTAAAAGCCAGCACTTACTGAAGAAATTCTCCTAACAGGCAATGACAAATCCCAAAGCATTCTAACCGTGTTGCTATTCTGTATAGGACTAGAATGGCCCACCCTTTCCCACCCCTAACCACTTCCCTTCCTTCCTACTCAAAGATTTCTTCAGCTGCAAGCAACTTAGAGGCCTTCTTCTAAGCACAACTTCCTGTAACCCAGAAAGGCTTTCATTTCAAACTGTTGCATCATAACATTAAATATTTAAATAAAGGAGTCCACTGAAGCATTTATTCAAATATTTAGTGAGCTAAATGAATTCTTTTTCCAAACAATTTAAAAAATATTGCTCTATCCATTTAAAACACTCCTCTTTTGTATGTTTTGATACACACATAGTGGACAGAGTGAAGAGTAATGTTTTGTTTTGTTTGACAGTAAACGGGTGATTTTAAAAAAAAAAAAAAATCAAAGTTTGATGATCACACTGTTTACTAAACAGGGCACCACTAGTTTTTAAGAACCAACGAAGTGTGCCAAATACTCTACCCAGAGAAATAACCAGAAGTATGAACCTTAGAGGGCAGACCTGTTATCTCAGCCACTGAGAGTATGCTGCAGGAGCAACCCAGGTTCAAGGGCTATGGAGTGAATTCAAGGCCAGCCTGGGCAAGTTGGTCAGACTCTGCTCAAAAAGATTTTTTAAGGCTCCAATGCTGGAGTGCTTGCCTAGCTCTTCAGTACTACCACAATCTCTCTCTCTCTCTCTCTCTCTCTCTCTCTCTCTCTCTCTCTCTCTCTCTCTCTCTCTCTCTCTCTCTCTCTCTCTCTCTCTCTCTCTCTCTCTCTCTCTCTCTCCCACATTCACAAGTGAGTCCTGTAAGAGAAAAGGGCAGAAGGGGTGAGAAATTAATACAAACTGGAGAGAAGTCGGGGGTAACGTCAGAGAGCATGTTTGGAGGGAATTTGGCCCATGTGAACAGGACACTGGTTCCCCAGACGCGGGAGATGGAGACACTAGATTCATAGCCCCGGCCTGTGCAGGGGATGTGTGTTTGGAAGCTATCTCAGTAGCGAGCGATCCCTTTCACGGAGAAATTTGGAAGGCAGCTAAATAGAAGGCTTGACTTAAGCCTTGGAAACACCTCTATTTAGGATGCAAAAAGAATCAAGTAGGAAACAGAAGCAGTTCCCTGAGAAGTTAAACTACATTGTTTCAAGCAATTTAAGAGAGGGGGGGGGTCGCAAGAGCTGATTATTCGCTGAGCCGGCCACCAAAAAGACTAGGCAGAAAGCCACTACAAAATCTTTGGTATTTCACAGAGGGCCATTTTGGCCTGGTGGCGCAACTTGTCACTAGGCAAGGGACAGGGGATCGTTGGGAGTCTAGGAGTTGAAGGCCATAGGGGGCCCGGGGGTTGGTCACTGGAGACGCAGGAGAGCCGAGCACTGCTGGGGAGATCACAACATGCCAGGGGACCAGGGTAGCAAGGGGGAAAAGATCTGCCTGCAACTTCTCTAAACCCTGGTTGACCAAAAGTACTTTCATTAGGATTCTAGTGGGCGATGGAAAAGGTAGTCTCTGCCAAGCAGTATCACCTTGGCCCAGGGCAACGGTTCTCAACCTGGGAGGTCAAAAGACCTTTTCACGGGGATCTTTAAGACCCAGAAAAACATATACTTACATTACGATTCATAACGATAGCAAAATTACAGTTATAAAATGGCAAAGAAAGGTAACTTTATGGTTGGGGGAGGGGTCTCCACAACATGAGGAACTGCCTTAAAGGTTCGCACCATTAGGGAGGTTGAGAACCACTAGTTTACAGGGTCTGAGGGAGAAAGGGGAAAAAGAGAGTTTGCAGGGGGGGGGGGGATAAGCGACTTCCACCTCGACCTGCCTCCCCCAGGAAGCATCCCCACCGACCTTCCCTCACTCCCCGTGCACTCACCGCTGAGACTGGGAATAGTGGCAGCGGCCCAGCAGGTTGAGCTTGCAGAGGTGCAGGCTGTCGCAGGGTCTCTCGCAGTACTTGCGACGGCAGACGCGGGCTCGGGTAGTGGCCACCACTGACCGAGTGATCCCGGCCTGGCCTCCGACCTCCAATAGCACGAAACGATCTGGCCCTGCCGTCTCCAGTAGCTCGCGGAGCTGCGCCTCGGGGAGTGCGATCTCACCCAGCAGTTCCTCCAGGGTCAGGCGGCCCCCGTGGGCGCACAGGATCTTGGTGATGAAACAGCATACCTCGGGGTCCGCCATGGCGCGCTATGGCTGCCGCTGCTCTGGTCGCAGCGCGGGACACCGCTTCGCCGAGAATCGAAACTTACGGGCGGCCCCAAGGGCGGACGCGGGCGGTGCCGTTTGCGGAGCAGAACGGTTTCGCTTTCCAACTCCAGGCAGTGGCGTCCCGAGGCCCGACCTCAGCCCCCGGGTCCTGGGGTCACTCTTAAAAGAGTGAATGGGAAGAAAGCGACCCAGTCCCTGCAGGTCTGCAGGCGCCGCGGCACCTCCGTTCCAGGATAGACGTGAGATCCCCACAGCCCGGGACAGCGCGGCCGCTACCAGGAAGAGAGGAAGTAAAGAAGGTCTTGGGGCTCGGGTGGAGTTTTGATAAAGCCGGAGGCGAGTGACGCATCCTGGGGGGGCCCCCCGCTGGAGGCGTCCTCAAGTTCGCTCCACCCAGCCAGGAAAAGAGAGGCGACCCTGGTGAGCGTTTCCTCGGCCGGTGTCGTCAATCCTTGCAACCACCCCAGGACGTGGATATTAATCGAACTTGCTCTTGAGGAAATAATTTGAACGAACAGGTGGAGTTCGAAAGACGTCGAGGCTCTCAAAAGTCTGTCCCGGGCCTGACCGTGCTGCACCAGCTCTAAGACTACGACGCCCCGCAGAGTCCCCCTTAGAAAGCCGTGATTGTTACTCTCCCTCATTTTTTTGCCTTCTCATCGGCCCTTTCTGACCTTCCTAACTGAAACTGCCAATGTTGGCGACCTAAACCAATGCTTAATCAATCCCTGACAGCAAGAATCCACAATCGAGACCGCTTATAATATCCTCAAATACCCTCCTCCCCAGCTTAGACTGAAGATAATTTTTAAGGTAAACCCTTTAAGATACTGTGGAGGCAGCAAGAAATATTAACTACATTTTCTTTGAGGAAAGCAAAGGTTGACGAAATTAAAGAGCCAGCCATATTCCCCCAGGGAACTTTCAGAAGATACAGCTGCTTGAGGTCATTAGCATAAAAAAGCTCAATATAGCCTTCCAGGCTCTCCTATTGAAACATAAAAAAACTTTGTCTGCTCTCCCGTCTCCTCCTCGAGATAAATTAAGGCTTAAAACTTATGTAGGACGATCGTCTTTTCTTTGACTCATCTATACTCTCAGCTAATTTTGCAGGGCCCTAATCACTAGACCAAATTGGAAAAGAAAAAGTGTTTTCCCTTCAGTGCCTAGAAATGAAATGAATGGATAGGGTCACTGATCAGATAGGAAATAAATATTTCTTTTTAAAATCGCCAGATCAAAACAAAAAGAGAGAGAAAGAAAGAAAGAAAGAAATGAGTCATGTAAGCCTGAGATGTTTTTGAACCTCTCAAGAGGGTATGGGTGCACGCGCACACACACCAAAACACTAAAATAATATTAAAAACTTGCTGTAGTAATTGGATGCCTGTAATACAAGCTCTGAGAGGCTGAGACGTGGGAATTAGAACCAGAAAGATAGTTCAGCCGGTAAAGGCGCCTCTTGGAGCCCCTGGACCGGGCACATGTTGGAAGGGAGCGTTTACTCCTGCAAACTGCCCTCTAACCTCTCATACCTCTCTCTCTCTCTCTCTCTCTCTCTCTCTCTCTCTCTCTCTCTCTCTCTCTCTCTCTCTCTCTCTCTCTCTCTCTCTCTCTCTCCCTCTCTCTCCCTCTCTCTCTTTCTCTCTCTCTGAATAAATGTAACTTAAAATTTAAAAATTAATCAATAAGAAATAAAATTCTTCAAATTCTTCGGGAACTTGAATGAGAATCACTCTGGGTGTGGCCATTCACATACGACCACTGACTCAGTGGAACAGAGTTCTATAGTATGAAAAGTAGCCAAGCCTAGGGCCCTCTGGCTACATGTTGACTCTTGTTTCTTGCTTCTCTTTTAATCCATTTGGTCTTATTTTCTGTCTGACAGGTTTCCTGAGACAGGATCTTACCAAATCAAGTAAGATCAATATGTTTACTGGCTGTCTTCTGTGTGATCCTTACAATAATGACTCTGAAGACAAATCAAATTTGTCTTCAAAAAAACAATCTTGGGCTGGAAAAAAAGGGTTCAGAGGTTAGGGACTCTAACTGCTCTTCCAGAGGTCCTGAGTTCAATTCCCGGAAACCACATGGTGGCTCACAACCATCAGTAATGAGATCTGGTGCCCCTTTCTGGAGTGCAAGCATACATTCAGGTAGAACGCCATACATAAAGAATAAATAAACACAAATCTTTAAGAAAGAAAAAAAGACACAATCTTAGCTCTCAGAGGACATCCCTGCTTTCAGCTTTGAAAACAGGAGTTCCATCCTCTTCCTCACTAAGAGCAGGTTCCAGGAGGGATCCACAACTATTCATGTTCTGGTCCTGCTGAGAATGGATCCAAAACTGGGCAACGGGGATATTAAAGATGAGTCTTTTCTAACAAGTACTATAAACTTGTGTTTGGATAAGGAGCTAAAATATTTCTATTTCTCCTCTTGTAAGAAATACTTTTATTAAAATATTAAAGAAAAAAAAAAACACCAACAACAGCCAACTCAATATAAAACCTTTATTTGCACAAAGGCCCTGCTGCATTTGTGGTGCCAAAGAGGGTAAAGTGGGAAACCCCTGAGTTAGAATAAAACTCAAGGAGCCACGCTAGTGATACACACTTTTAATTTCAGCATTCCGTAGGCAGAAGCAAGCCAGTCTCAGAGCTAGAGGCCAGCTAGTCTACAGGAAAAAAGAGTCCTAGGACAGCCAGGACTATATAGAATGTCTCAAAAAAGAAAAGAACCAAGTGCACTTCTTGCCTCTCTGTGTTAGCTCTTCTGAGGACACCCTCCTCTTGATCAAGGTACTAAAGTTTGCCTTGTACAGGTGCTTCAGTTGGAGTGAGACCCCTGAACATACTCATAACGGGAACATGCTTAAGGAATGTGAAGTCTTAACTGGCTCAGTCCTTTGCTCTCAGAAATGACCAATCCCAATAAGGATTACCTCAGTCATGGGGGCGGGAGGGATGGGTTAGCAGTTAAGAGCATTTGCTACTCTTGCAGAGAGGCACTTGATTTGGTTCCCAGCGCCCTTATGGTGGCTCACAACCATGCATAAGTAATACAACAGGCAAATGCACATAAAAGAAAAATAAATTTAAAAATAGAGCTGAAATATCTAGTTCCCGCCATAAGACCCATTAGAGACCATACTGTGTAAGCACTAGGTCCCCCCAATGAGCTCCTCCATCTCTCCGGAAGCTCCTTCTCGCTTTTCCTGAATAGAGCTCTTTTACTCACTCACCTTGTCCAAATTTCCCTTTTCTTAGAAGCATCTGAGTGGCTTCGGTGGCCAATGATTTTTCAGACACCCTAGTCCCCCAGCCCCACAACTTTAAGCCATCCATAGCCAAGAAAGCACCACATACACATAGAACCCCCTCCAGGCAATCAGTGGTTTTCTCCAAAAAGATTAAGAAGATTACAGAACAAAGAGTCCAGGCTGGGGAAGAGTTTAACAGTGTAGAAGGCTTTTTGCTCTTACATTTGACAGAGTTTGATCCCCAGCTCTCAGGTGACACACACACATACATATATACATAAATAAAACAAGTCTTTTTTCAAAAGATTTCTTTGTAAAGGACAAGAGTCCAGTTGGATGAGAGTGCTTAGAAATACAGATAATAATTCCTTTTCATTCAAGTCCCTAAAAAACTGTGCAGGCTGGAGGACGGCACTCAGGTGACTTGTCTAGAATGCAGGAGTCCTGAGGTCCATCCCCAGCATCTCCACTACCACAGAGAAAGAAGGAAGGAAGGCAAGGACATTTAGGACTTTATTATTATTATTATTATTATTATTATTATTATTATTTAAATAAGGTCTTACTATATATAGCATTGGCTAGCCTGGAACTGCTTATGAAAACCAGGCTGGCCTCAAAGTCACAGAGATCCTCCTGCCTTTGCCTCCTGAGAGCTGGGATTCAAGGTGTGTGCCACCATGCCAGACTTCATTTAGGGCATTTTTGAAATAGCAATATGCACTGTTACAGTTGAGTTTCTTGGGAGGGAGCTAAGGACAGAGTTAAAAGTGCAGGAGGGACCAGATGGATGGTGGTCCCACTCTTGTTCCAGCGGCTGGTGAGAAGGAGGCCGTGTACTAGAAGTTAAATGCCTTTCCAGTGAGAAGTTACTCCTTACTCTTAGAAATGAAGGAACCACTCTAACGCTGTTTGTCCAGCTAGGGCTAATGCCCAAGGAAAAGCAAGCCTTGAAAAAAGATCACATAGTAATTTCTCATATACTGCCAGCCTTAAATCTCTTTCACCCCGGCCCCAGATTATACTTTAAACATGCAGGTGTGGCTGCTTGGGTAGATAGAAGATTTACACAGCCAAGCTGTGGCCTGAGTTATTGCCTAAGTACACCTGTGATGTCACCCAGGGTCATCATGTCCACCTGGCAGAATTACGTCTTTTCTGATAAGAACACCGGGTGGGGGGCAGCGTCTTAATAGTAGACTAGACTTCAGGATAATTGTGACCTTGTGCTGTCTGCCTTAGGCTGGGTGGTTTTGTTTTTGTTTTCTGGTCAAGGCTCCCTCCTTTGTTATGGGAATGGAGCCAAAAGAATAATAAATAAATCCTGGGAAACAAACATTTACTTTGGGTTTTGTTTTTGTTTTTGCTGGGGGGACAGTTAGACTGGGTTTCTCTGTGTATTCCTTGCAATGTGCCTAAGCCATAGGCCAAGCAGCATGAAATATATATAGGTGTCTGAGTCATTTTGGGGGCCTAAGCAGTGGTGGGTGGCTAAGTAGTCTGGGATGGCAAGTCTGTGAGTCTGGACTTCTGGCTGGCTGGGACAGAAAACCTAATGTAACAATGTACATATTTTAATTTTCCAAATTCTATAAAATGAAACACATCCATCCGCCAAATTTTATTTTTATGTATACCATTGGAGTTACTTTCTGATGGTAATGGAGTTTGGTTATAGAAAGAACAGGTAGGACATCATTTTACAATTTTTGGGCTTGTTTTTAAGTGATGGACAAATCCTTTTTAAACATTTGCTATTGATATGATTTTTTAAATGAAATTCTGAGGTCTCTAGCACATTTCCCATTAATAATTTATCAATTTCATCATTATCCTGTGCTAGAGGACCTGGTAGACCCATATGGAATTGGATGTGTGTTATATATATTGGATGATTCCTATTGTTGGTTATTTCTTGAAACAAAATAAATACAGAAGTTAATTCTGACTCATGAGGAATAAAGTCAGCAGTTTCAATATGTAAAACTTTCTGCATGCCAAGAGGCAGTAACTATGTTAAAAAGTTCTGTAAAACTTATTAAGTCATCATAATAACAAATAATTCTGACTTTTGAACAGATTTATAGGGCTTTGAGGCACTTTACTTATGTTTTCTGATTTGTAACCTGTCTTTCCTGATTTGTTTATATTGGAATAAAATGTAGGCACTCCAGAAATCGGTGTTCCCCATACAAAATAAGGAAGAATCCAGTTAGTACCCTTTATAAACTGAATTATTTTTGCTTTGAGGATATCTGTTGTTGTTCTCTCCAAAAAAAGTACTGCAAGTTCTTTGTCATAATTCATTTTCTATCCACAATTTGTCAATTTTTTCATTAGTTAAAGATATGACAATTTCTGCTGGGCTCATTCCTATCAAATGAAAAGTCTTAATTTTACTTTAAAAATCAAATCAAAAAAATTTCCACATGTCTTTAATTTCTTACTTGGTTTATGTGGTAAAAATATCCATTCTAATATGATATTTTCTATTTGCATTAAAATTCCTGTAGGAGAATGCTTAGAGGGTAAAACAAGCAGAATGCAATTAAGGTCTGGATCTATACAATCCACATGTACCTCTGTAATTTCTTTTCCACCAAAGCCAATTCTCTCTCAGCTTCAGCTGATAATTCCCTTGTACTGTTTAAGTCCTTATCATCATCTGAGGTTTTGAACAAATTATCCAGTTCATTATTTTTTATCCCAATAGTGGGCCATATACCGGAAACGTCTCCTAGCAATCTTTGGCAATCTCCTAATTTGCACCTTTCGGGTCTAATTTTTTTTAGACTTATTTTTATATCAAAAATAATTAATAAAATCTCCTCTTTGTATTTTTTAGGAGTAATTTATAATCCCTAAGCAGACAAAATTTTTCTCTTCTTTAAACATTTTTTCTAAAGTATCTATATTTGAGTCAGCCAATAAGATGTCCATGTAGTGGTAAATGATAGATTGTAAAAATTGCTTACATGTTACTTCTAATGGCTGTTATACAAAATACTGACACAGAGTGGGGCTGTTCAAAACATTTCCTGTGGAAGAACCTTTCACTGATATCTCAATATAGGCTCATAATTATTATAAGTGGCACTGTTAAGGCAAATTTTTCCCTGTTCTGTTCTTGCAAAGAAACAGTCTTTTAAGTCAGTAACTATTATAGGCCATTCTTTAGGTAACAGAGAATGCAAAGGAATTCCAGATTGTAGAGAGCCCATTGGCTGAATCACTTTGTTAATACTCTCAGATCTGTTATCATTCTCCATTTTCCAGATTTCTTTTTGATAACAAATACAGGAGATCCAAGGACTTCTTGAATCTTCAGTATGATGAGCATTTAACTGTTCCTGTACCACCTGTTTTAAGGCTTGTAATTTCTCTCTTGTTAAAAGCCATTGATGAACCCATATAGACTTCCCTGTTAGCCATTTTAAAGTAGCACCTTGGATGCCTTTGAAGGGTCAGCAGCTGTTGTGCCTTATTTTCGTACAAAACAAATGGTTGATGATTTTTTTCTTATAATACCTTCTAATATTTTCCCAGAAACATATGTTAGTTTATTAATTGTTTCTGTTATTTGAAGAATGTTAATCTGAGTATTCCATTGTTGTAATAAATTATGTCCTCATAAATTCACGGCAATGTTAGCCACATATGGCTTTAATTTGCCTCTCTGTCCTTCTGGCCCTATATATTCAAGCCACCTCATGCTCTGTTTTATATGGGATAACATTCAAATTTCTAAAAGCCAAACATTTACTTCCTGAAGCAGCCAATTTAGATGTCATGATTTTGATGATATTATTGTTACATCTACACCTGTGTTACAAGACCTTCAATGACAACATCATTTATTTGTGTTCTTAATTCTGGTTTTGTTCATTTATAGAAGTTTGTCAAAATAGTCACTTGATGACTTTCCATGATTTTTTGTTCTCTTTTCTATGGCTGTTCTATTGTCCAGAACAGCACAGGTTTTTAGAATGCAGAATTTTTAATTGCTCTGGGAAGATGTTTCTTCCACAATGACAGTATAAGACTGAATTGAACTTGATAAAAGGCCTGTGAAAATCCCTCTCAGAGTGTTTTCCTAAGGCAAATGGTTACCTTGTCATTATCTTGTTGACCTGTATTCATTGGTCAAATGCCTGTCTTTGGTACACCTTTTGAATACTTCAGAAGGGAGGGGCATTCTGTTGGGGTTATTTTTAGCAAAAACATTGTTTCTGAGAATGTTTTGTTTTATGTGACCTTGTTCTCCACAATTGTAACATTTGATATTTTGACTTTTCTTTAAACCTCTAGAAATAACTTCTATCCAATTATTGTCATAATTAAAAATTTTTTCATATTAATTGTATACCAGATTCAATTCTCCAAGGGTGCTGATCTTGCCTTTAATGGTCTAATTATCCTTTTGCTTTCAAAAGCCACAGATTCAGAAATTCAATTATTATTTACCTAGATTCTGAATCTGGTACCATTTTATTTACTGCTGAAGTTAATCTTTGTAAGAAATCTGTAAAGGTTTCTTTTGGCCCTTGGATCATTTTTGTAAAGGACTCAATTTTTTTTTCTCCTTCTTCAATTCTATTAAAAGCTTCAAGGCTGCCATTAGGTATAAATTCAGGGTGTGGTCATCATATAAAGATTGTTTGTCTATAACATAATCTCCCTCCCCAGGAATTAGGTCTTGGAATATTTTAAATCCTCTATCTCTACTGTGTTGTTCTATAGTTTTAGTTCCATCCTTCTCCCAGATCATTTATTGTAATTGAGGACAGCCTCTAAAGCTGCTGTAACCATATCTTTCTTGTCTTTATGGTTAATTGTATTACAAGTTGACCATGAGTTTAGCATCTGTTTTTAAAATGGTGAGTACATGCTCTATATGACAATTGTTTTCTTGAATCTTCTTAAATCTAACATTTGCACAGAAGTCCATTCAGCTCTTGCAAAGTCCCTATCATTTGGCAATTCCTGTAAGGTTACTAGATATATTAAGGTTGGCTGCTTGAAAGCTTAGGCTGTTTCTGGTAACCTTGTAAGGCAATGTTGAAATTGGGTCTACTTTAAATTCCTCTATCTGTGTTTGAATATCTCTGTGATCTGTTTTAATAAGGTTTTATAATGATTATATCCTGGTGTTCATATCAACCAACTTGACATTCATAGAAACCAATTTTTAGGCTAAAACAAGAATACTCAAACAAATATTTATACATGATAATTTCGTTGATATTATCTACTCACTTTATTGTTTCATTTTTATATCATCTAGAGTATTATCAAACAAAGACCATGTTAATATTCTCTTATTTTAAACTAATTAGCCTTTTTAAGAAATATCAATTGGCTCACCATATTTGTTATCAATATGATTCAGATGAAGGTGAAGTGAAGTAACTACCTACCGTGGCAGCAGCTCAAGGAGGGGTCTAGAAAAAGTCACAACCTACCAGGAAAGGGAAGCTTCTGTCTGAAAAACTTACCTAGGTGGTTGTGGAAAATATACACACCTGGCAGGAGCATCCTAAAAATCAGAGCTGGCTTGAGGCTAACTGAATGGAAAACCTAGCTGGCCACTAGGTACCTGTAGCCTATGCTAGTGGCTGCAAAGCCACAGGCAAGTGGCTTTTTTTTTTTTTTGTCAATTAATGTCCTGAAGCTTGAGTACTAAATATTGCATAAATTCTGTCTTGATTTATAATCAACCCCAGATCCAGATATTAGGAAAAAACTGTAATATCAGAGAGATAGAGAAACAAACCTCAGCAACCCATCACCCAGTCAGCTCTTCAGACCTGTCTCCACCCTTAGTCAACAAGGGAATGGCAGGGGAAACTGAACTCCTCCCATCTCTCCCTCTACTCAGCTATTCTACATCCTGGTTCCACTTTCCTAGAGCTAGGATTAAAAGCGTGAGCCATCACTGCCTTGAACTCACAGAGCTCCAGACAAATCTCTATCTCTAGTGATTAGATTAAAAACATGGATCACCACTCCTTGACTTTCATGGCTTGTCTCTGTGGGTGGCTCTATTCTGATATTCCAGACTATTTTTATTAAATATACAATATGTCACCACACAGAGGTCCACCCATATTTCTTTTTTAGTGCATAACACCATCCTTACCAGTTTGGCTGGCCACTGCCAGAACCTCACCTTTTAGGTATTATTTTAGCTCCTAGCCCCTGGGCATAATGAGGACCAAGCACCTGGTACCAATCATTTTTTTTATAGTTCAATGGGATCTCTTGTGTGGCATGAATTCTGGTTGTATTAAAGGAAACTCAGAGCCAGATCTCAGGGAAAGGTTGACATATCAAAGAGAAGAAACACCACAGTCAGATCTCATCCGGCCATCATCCAGCTTCCACAGTCTTGCTCCTCGTGGCTTCTACTACCTCAATCTGTCTTTCTATGCCTGCCTTAAATACCCTCTTTGCCCAGTTGTTTCACATCCAGGTTAAGATTAAAGGCGTAGGCTATTACTATTTGGTGGTTAGCCTTAAACTCACAGAACACAGAAGATCTCTGTCTCTGGAATTAAGGGATTAAAGGCCTGGCACCACCACCGCCGCCTGGGAGCCTGGAACTCCCTCTGTAAACCAAGCAGGTCTCAAACTCAGATCTGCTGGGATTATGGACTGTAGGTCACCACTACCGGATATTCACTGTGCTGGGATTAAAGGTGTGAGTTACCACTCTCTGATGCTCCTGGATTGACTGTGGGTAGATCCCTCTGATATTGCAGACTGGTTTTTATTAAATATGTAACATATCACCACATTCTTGGACCCATGGGCAAGTACATTCATTTGCAGCACCAGGATGGCTAACTCACCTATTTTATTTTTGTTATTGTTTTAAGACATTTTTTTCCTCATGCATAGATCATGATGGCCAGGAACTCATGATTCTCCTTGTAATGATTCATGGCACATAGCAGCCATGTGGTAAACTCAACATAGCACAGAGTGAAATAAGAATTCCTTGCATGTAGTCCCTACTTGGTAAACCCAATATGGTGCTGTTGGCGCTGCTGCATATGGAGGGCATGTCCCTAGGCATGGCTTTGTAAATCTGTGCCCACCTGCTCTCTTTAAAGAAGCTGCCCGCCATCAGAAACTCTCTCTCCCCTCCCCCCTTTCCCTCTCTTAGCAACTCCCCTGAATAAAGTCTCGTGTGGCATCTGGTAAAGTGTGGTTCTATCTCTCATGCATGAAACTAACACTCCTGCCTCTGTTTCCCAAGTAGTGAATAAAGGGACTCTGGCCAGCTTTCAAACATGATGCTGACAGGCCTTCCCACTCTCTCTCATTCTTCTGCCCTGCTAAAAACCATTTGATTACATCCCTAAAGTTAGCCATCAAAACCTATTCCCTTAATTGGCCATTTCCTCCTCCTGAGACTGAGTACCAAGGTCCAGATATCAAAGTTTTGAAGTCCAGCAATCAAAAGCCCCCTTTGACTCACCTAATTAACATCCTCAACTTAAATTAAACCCTTCATCCTAACACGGGTTTCTCCTTTTATTTTAACCTTTATAAACCGTTGTTTGTCTGTGGACCACATCTGTCTGCCCAGAGGCAGTCCTCTGTCCTCCCCTCTACCCCAGGACAAATACCGTCCCCCTCTCCCTCATTATCTTCTCCTCTCCCTCGTTCTCCATCTCTATCCCTGTCTCTTATTCCCTGTCCTCTGTCCCTCTGTGGCAAGTAAATCTCTTTTGTGCTGTGAGCATGTGGTCTTGGGCCAATACAGATTTTTTTTTTGTTGGCTGGGATTACAGCCTTGTACCCAACCACATTATATTTTTACTCTGAGACAGGGCTTCTCTATAGCTTTGGCTGTCCACTGTAGACCAGCTGGCTTTGAACTCAGAGATCCTACCTGCCTCTGCCTCCTGCATGGGCCACCACTGCCCAGCTCACATTATGGTTTTTTGTTTGTTTGTTTGTTTTGTTTTGTTTTGATCCCCAGTGTCTTAAATACTACATGCTATCCTGTATGGTATGGTCCAAAATGAAGGGCTGTTTGTATCACAGCCTGATCCTTTTCCAGAGTTCTTCTCTGTTCTAGGCCTCATGGAAAGCAACCTAATTTGTTCTATTTTGAATCTGTATCCCCAAAGAAATAATGTATCAAAATTTGTATATCAATGTTACTTAGGGATAGGAGATAGGATGAGATAATATCAGGGGAGAGGGATTCCTCCCTCCCCCATGATGGCATCTGTAATTCCACGAGAGAGAGACCTGTGTGAGCATACTTGGTCTTGTTTGCCTTATTATGAACTTTGTATAACAGTTTCCTGTTTCCTGAGATTGAAACATTCCATCCTTCAGGGAAGTTCTCAAAACAGGAAGGTCACAAAATAGCTTCAGGAAAATTATGAAACTGACCAGATTCTGGAGGCTTCTCTGTACTAGAAAAAAAAAAAGCAAAACAAGGAATGTTAAGAGTCTTAGACAAAGCAAGCTGTAAAGAAAACTGAGACCAGACTAGCTGCTCTCATGATGGACAACCCGTAGAACCGCCTGGAAGAGGTTAAGACCAACTGAGTCACTTAGAACAACCAATCTGTTGAGCTGCCTACAGGCTTTGTTCCATGTCCCCACTTGGGTGGGCTTCAGTGATGCAGTTGTCTTTGAATCATCTCTGCTTCTATGAGGAACCCCTCACCTGTAAGTAACCCCAATAAAACTCATAGTTGACCAAGCTGGACGCTGGTGGTATCTGTACATTGATCACAAGCTTCCTGTTTGGGCCAAGTAGAACTGTGGGTAGCAACCCCTCAGGAAGAGTCTTGCTATTCAACATCTCTAGTCAAGATGTTATTCTGATTTTTTTTTTTTTTTTTGTTAACTTGATACAAGCCAGAGTTATTTGGAACAACAACCTCAGCTGAGAAAATGCCTCCATCAGATTGTCTATGTGTGTAGGGCATTTTTTTAAAAAAAATTAGTGATAGATACAGGAAACCCCAACTCACTGTGGGTGGTGCCACCCCAGGTCAGGTGGACTTGGGCTATATAAGAAAGTAAGGTGAGTGAGTGATGGAGAGCAAGCCAGTAGGCCTAGTAACAGCTTTCTTCCAAGATTCTGCTTCAGGTCTTGCCTCCGTGTTCCTGCCTAAGTTCCCACTGTGGCTTCTTCCCTCAATGATGACTGTTACGTGAAAGGATAAGCAAATGAAATTCTTCATGTTGTTTTTTGGCAGGATTTCCCCCACAGAAACAAAAGCCTGATTAAGACAGGTGCTCTTGGACTTCAGAACCGCCTCTGAAGTAACTCCTGTTCTAAGTGACTTGGAGCTCGGGTATTTTGTTATTGCAACAGAAAATGGTCCAAGATGGAGCCTAAAGGCAGCAGTAGTGTTGGTTGATGAGTAGCTTGTGTCCTCAGTCAGAACTCACATTCATTCGCTGTTGCTTTCTTTCCAGGAAAGAATGTGAGGAACAGCCCTTTGCTTTATAGCATGAACCTAAGGATGCTAAGAACCACTGGACAGTTCTTATTAGTAGGTCCCAGAGATTGAACTCAAGTTGTCAGGCTCATCTTATCAGTCCAAATATCTACCATGTGTGTGTGTGTGTGTGTGTGTGTGTGTGTGTGTGTGTGTGTGTGAGAGAGAGAGAGAGAGAGAGAGAGAGAGAGAGAGAGAGAGAGAGAGAGACTAACTTGCAGAAGTTAGTTTTCTCCTACCATGTGGATTCCAAGCATCTAACTCAGGTGGTTGTGGTTAGATTTGGCAGCAAACAGCTTTTTACATGTTAAACTATTGTAATATGTCCATGTATATGTATCTCTGATTATTATTATTATTTTTTGAGACAGGGTTTCTCTGCTTCTACCTCTGGAGTGCAGGTCTTACTTCACCACACCTGGCTGTATCTCTGAAATTTAAACGAAGTAGCAAGTCACTAGATCTTCAAAGGATTTAGCTCCTACTCTTTCTCTGCCCCTCCCCTGTTTTTTAAGACAATGTTTCTCTGTGTAACAGCCCAGGCTGTCCTGGAACTTGCTCTAAATTCACCCTGGCCTCAGACTCAGAGATCAACCTGCCTCTGCCTCCTGAGTTCTGGGTTCAAAGGCTTGTGCTACCAATGCTGGCACTACCACCCTTAGCCCCAAATCTCAGGAAAACTTGTGTTCTCTGCCCCAGAAACTCTCCCACGTTCTCCCTCTCTTTCTCATCAATTTAGTGGAGTGATGTCAAGTAGTGTGGGCTTATCAAACACTTTGGTTTACTTTGGGCTTGATTATCACAGAGGATTGTTGAGTGAGCAGTGGCAGTACCAAAAGTACTTGTTGAGTCTACATGACTGACCATTGACTCACTAAAGAATGTACTCGCTAATCCGTGGCTGCCAAGCACATGCCTTTGGATTCATGCCTGGACCTGGGCTGCTCCTTTCTGGTAGTAGTATATAGCCATTCTCTATGAGTCTAGCTGCTTCTGAGCTTACTGGAAAGTTAAAGAGTTAAATCGCTATTTATCCCTTAGATATTTAAGAGGGGCTCCCATCTCTACTATACCCCCCACTCATAGAGTCCCTATTTCAGATGTTTCAACTTGCTCCCATACTTCCCAGATCTTATCCTTCAGGATCAGATGGATGGAGGAAAGAAACTACCATCCAAATATGACAATCTCAAATATATAGTTAGGATTAGGAAAATGGCCACTGGTGGCTGCAGGAACCCAAAGAGCCACTGTAAGTAAACTGGACCTTAGTGAAGACTGCATTTTATCCAGCTCTACTGTAGGGACCATGAGGATGCCTCCGATCTCTGGATATCAAATGAACCTTGCCCCTGCTCCTAACAGTCACCAAAACATCTCCACATTCCTTTTTTTCTGGTGTTGCATTGTTCTGAGATAAGGAATTACTCTGGCATGAGGCGAGTGTGAGAGGGGAAGGAGGCTCTGCTTCTTGGGGTCTGATTTGCTTTTATTACTGACAAAGGCAGGAGACTTCAGACTGCAGATGTCACTGATAGGGAACAAGTGACCCTCCAATTCAATACATGTTTCCCAAAAGGTGTCTTTTCAGGGATGCTAAACAAATTGTGTCCCAGATAATGTACTCCCAGAGACACTTCAATAAAGCATAGGGACAGTGATTAGGCTCTGCTTGCTTGGAGCTAATATGGTCTAAAACTATTCCCAATGCTGCCTCTCAGTAATGCCCCTCAGAGATTCACATTGCAACCCTGAGAAAACTTAGCTAATGTTTAAACTTTTTACATATTATACCCTTCAGGCAGGAGAGATGGCTCAGGGGTTAAAGGGACTTGTTCCTATTTCAGAGAAGCAAAGTTCTATTCCCAGTACCCACACTGGGCAGCTGAACAACTCCCTATAACTCTAGCTCCAGGCCATCTGATACCCTCTTCTGGGCTCTGAGGGCATCTGTATCCATATACACATAATTTAAAATAAAATACGTATTTCTAAGAAGAAAAGCAAACGGAATAAACAAATCTTACTCTTTGGACAATGTTAGAAAAAGGTTTCCTGACTAGAGAGATGGCTTATCAGTTAAGAGCACTGGCTGCTCTTACAGAGGACCCAGGTTCAATTCCCAGCACCCACATGGCAGCTCACGACTATTTGTAACTCTAGATATAGGAGATCTGATACCTTCTCACAAACACATGCACTTGAAACACAACTACACATAAAATAAGAATAAATTTTAGGGTCTGGAGAGATGGTTAAGGGATTAAGAGCACTGGCTGGTGTCCTCTTCTGGCATGTAGGTAGAACACTGTATATATAAATAAATCTAAATTTTAACTAACTAACTAAATAAATAAATAAATAAAATGTGAAGAAAGTAGTTTTCTTAGCAGCCTCTGGAGATGTCACTGAGTAAACTAATAATGAGTCTCCGTCGAGAAACCCACAGTGGTTCCATGAGATGTATGAAGTACCTTTCTTTCTGCTTTTCACAAGTCTGACTCTGCTTTATACTTAGCTCACCTTGAGATTCATTTCTGTGTTGAAGCCGGGTTCTGCCTGGGTGGAGGTCTCTAAAAAGAACTGCAGAGGTCCTGTGGAGTTGTGTCCCTATTGGTGACATGGGAAGAAGACATGGCAGAATTATTATAGTGCATTATTGGGTAGTATTTGAAGTTTCCTGTCAGGGGACATGGTCAACTTTTCAACCCATTCATTCTGAAAATGAACACTATTTAGGAGTCAAAGAATTGTGACTTACCCTTCCTTGGGTTAGCATAGATTGTAGATATGTATCATCAACACGTCCCTCCTTATTTACCTCTACCTTGTTTTTAAATAGGGTCTCACCAGGCAGTGTTGGCTATCCTGGAACTATGTAGACCAGGCTAGCATCAAATTCAGAGAAACACACATGCTTTTGCCCTCCAAGTGCTGGAATTTAAAGCAGGTGTCCCTGGTTTTAGTACCTACCCCCCCTTTAAAGTTTTTTCCATGTCTACCACTGCTCCCCCCCTCCTCCCAGTCCCTCCCAATCCTCCCTCAGTTTCCCCGTCCCCATCCCCCATCCATTTCCCAAGAAGGGCAAGGAGTCCCAAGGTGGGTCAGTTCAGTCTGGCATATCCAGTTAAGGTAGGTCCGAGTCCCTCATCCCACTATTAAAGTTGGGGTAGGTGTTCCTCTGTAGGGAATGGGCTCCAAGATGTCAGTTCATACACCAGGAATATACTCTGCAAGAGAGCCCACAAACTGCCCATGTTGAGGGTTTAGTTCCTTTACCTGAAGGTTCCTCAGCTATTGTTTCTGAGTCAGTGAGCTCCCAATAGCTTGGGTCAGTCATCTCTGTGGGTCTCCTCCTCATGATCCTGATCCCTTTGCTCATATACTCTCTCCTCTCTCTTTTCAGCTGGACCAGGAGCTTGACCTGGTGCTTAGCTATGGTTCTCTGCTTCTGCCTCTATTCGTTTCTGGATGAAGGTTCTATGATGACACTTAGGGTAGCAATTCATATGATTATAGGGGAAGTCCTGCTTAGGCACCCCCTCCACTATTGCCTGGAGTCCCAGCCAGGGACATTTTGTGGGTTCTGGAAGGTTTCCTTAGCACCAGGTTTCTCTCTAACCCCACATGGCTCCCTCTATCGAGATATCCATGTCTTTGTTCTCCCTGTCTTTGTTCCTCTCACTCAACCATCTCCTCCTCTCATGACTTGTTCCCACCTCCCCTTGCTTGCTCCCCATTATGATCCCAGTTTACTCAGGAGATCCTCTCTATTTCCCCCTCCCAGGGGGATCCATGGATGTCTCTCTTAAGTTCCTTCTGTTACCTAGCTGTGCAGGGGTCGTGGTTTGCAGTCTGAATATTCTTTGCTTTGTGTCTAAGATCCAATTATAGGTGAGAACATACCATATCTATCTTTCTGGGCCTGTGTTACCTCACTCAGGATGATACTCTTCAAATCCATCCATTTGCCTGCAAATTTTAGGATGCCATTTTTTCTTTACTGCTGAGTAGTACTCCATTGTGTAGATGTACCACAATTTGTTAATCCATTCTTCAGTTGAGGGGCATCTAGGTTGTTTCCAGGTTGTGGCTATTATGAATAATGCTACTATGAATATAGTTGAGCTAATGCCTTTGGGGTACGAATGTGCATCCTTTGGGTATATGCCCAATAGTGGTATTGCTGGATCATTGGGAAGACTGATTCCCAGTTCTCTGAGGAACTGCCATACTGTGTTCCAGAGTTGCTGTACAAATTTACATTCCCACCAACAATGGAGGAGTGTCCCCTTGCTCTGCATCCTCTCCAGCATAGGCTGTCATCTGTGTTTTTGATCTTAGCCATTCTGACAGGTATAAGGTGGTATCTCAAAGTTGTTTTGATTTGCATTTCTCTGATGGCTGAAGATATTGAACAATTCTTTAAGAGTCTTTCAGCCATTTGTAATTCTTCTGTTGAGAATTCCCTTTTTAGCTTTGAACCCCATTTTTAATTGGATTATTTGGGGTTTTGGTCTCTAGTTTCTTGAGTTCTCTATACAATTTTAGAGATCAGTCCTCTGTTAGATGTAGTGTTTGTAAAGATCTTTTCCCATTCTGTAAGCTGTTGTTTTGTCTTATTTACCATGTCCTTTACAGAAGCTTCTCAATTTAAGGAGGTCCCATTTATTGATTGTTGTTCTTAGTGTCTGTGCTACTGGTGTTATAATTAGGAAGTGGTCACCTGTGACAATGAATTTAAGGGTATTTCTCACTCTCTTCTCTATATTCTCTATCAGTGAAGCTGGGTTTATGTTGAGGTCTTTGATCCACTTGGATTTGAGTTTTGTACAGGGTGATAGATATGGATCTATTTGCATTCTTCTACATACTATCATCCAGTTATGCCAGTACCATTTATTGAAGACGCTATCTTTTTTTCCATTGTGTATTTTTGGCCTCTTTGTCAAAAATCAGGTGTTCATAGGTGTGTGGACTAAGGTAGGGGTCTTCTATTTTATTCAATTGATCCACAACTTTGTTTTTATGCCAATATGTAACAATGAGGTTTCCTGGTCTCGGGCGGCCTGAGATACAGACCCACAGACCTACAGCCTCAGACCCCTTAGCCACCTACTGCTGCTCAGGCCCTCAAAATGACTCATACGCTTATATTAAGTTCATGCTGTTTGGCCTATGGCTCAGGCACATTGCTAGCTAGCTCTTACATCTTAACTGAATCCATTCTCATTAATCTGTCTGCCATGTTGTCCGTGGCTCACCTGTGTTCCTTACATGCTTTTTGGGCGGCTGGCTCGGTCTATCTGATTTTGCCCTGCTTCTCCTACCTATGCTCTGATTTTTCTTCTTACTTTTTTTATGGTGCCTGTCATGGGCCAAAACAGCTCCTTTATTTAAAGATTGATATTTACAGCATATAGAAAGACATTTTCACATCACCAATACCAAGCTGTTTTTTTTTTTTGTTTGTTTTGTTTTTTTTTGTTTTTTTTATTTCTGTAGCTTTATAGTAGAGCTTGAAGTCAGGGATGATGATACCTCCCAAAATTCTACTATTGAACAGGATTGTTTTGGCAATTCTGGGTTTCTTGTTATTCCATATGGAGTTGAATATTGTTCTTTCATGGTCTGTAAAAAATTATGTTAGGATTTTATGGTAATTGCATTGAATTTGTGTAGTATGAGGTTTTTGTCCTGGACTTTTGGGCCTAACCTCAAGGTTTAGGCCCACAGACCTGCAGACCCACAGAGATACACAGATGCTTACAGTTGTTTTAGGCTGATCGGCCTAAGGCCCAGTCATATAACTTGCTAATTCTTTACCCTTAATCTAACCCATGACTCTTATCCTGTTCAGCCATGCGGCTCGGTACCTTTCTTTAGAGCAGCATAGCTGTCCTCTGCTTCCTCTGGCTTCTCTCTGGTGTTCTGGTCTGTGCTTCCTGTTCTCAGAGTTCTCTTAGTCTGGTAGCCCCGTCCACACTTCCTGTCTACCTTTGGCCAATCAGTGCTTTTTATTAAACCAGTGGGTGGGATAATTATTTATAATGAAACAACACAATCTCCCACAAATCTGTAAATTGCTTTTGGTAAGATTGCCATTTTTACTATGTTGAACCTACCTATCCAGGAGCATGGGAGATCTTTCTGACATCTTCAATATCTTTCTTCAGTGACTTAAGTTCTTTATCAAACAGGTCTGTCACTTTTTTGTTTAGAGTTACCCCCAAGATATTTAATGCTATTTGCAGCTATTATAAAGGGTGATGTTTCCATAATTTATTTTTCAGCACTTTTATTATTTGTGCATAGGAGGGCTATTGATTTTTTGAGTTAATCTTTATAGGCATTTCCTCTTATAGGTTGGGAAAGTTTTCTTATATGATTGTGTTGAACATATTTTCTGTACCTTTTTGAACTGGTATTCTTTTCCTTCCTATCCAGACTCCCAAATAGCTGATATTGTGCCATCAGGCCCAGCACCATAAATTTAGGGACACTGGTGTACCTCTCCCAAGTGTTTTCCCAACAGCCTTGATGAATGTGCTTCCTCTGACTCTCAGTGTAAGGTATAACCCTCTGATACCTAACCTTGGATAATACAGTACTTTTTTTTATATATAATTATTTCATAGATACTTTTTGTTTCTCTTCTCTTTAGTTTGGATAGTAACTTAGAAGTTTCATTACCACCCTATGTGTTATCACTTTTCGGGCTTTGGGGAGATGTCCTAGCAGCAATCCTTGCTAGGACACTAAACCTTGTGTCCTGAGCATGAGTCCCTAAGTCAGCAAATACTCCTACATTCAGCATTGTATTGCAGCTTGGTGCATAGTTTTATTGGAGAGGCAAGATTGCAAATAACAATATACACAGTCAAGAAAGAGATCCAGGTGGAGGTAGCGCACACTTTTAATCCCAGCACTTGGGAGGCAAAGGCAGGTGGATCACTGAGTTTAAGGTCAGCCTGGTCTACAGAGTGAGTTCCTGGACATCCAGGACTACACAAAGAAACAATGTTTAAAAAAATAATAAGAAAGAAAGAGGGAGGGGAGGGGAGGGAGGGAGGGAAGCTGGAGGGGAGGAATTAATGAGTATACTTACTCATTCTAGAAGACTGGCAAGGGAGGAGAAAGGGAAAACGTTTTTTGATCATCAAAGGAAGAATTTCTATATCGTTGCTTTTGGGTTTTGTCTATTATTCTTGGATTTTTAGTTGTTTTTCTTCACTGTCTAATGTTTTACTGGAAGATCTTGGCATACTTGAGAGTTTCAAAGACATAAATCCGTGAAGAGCACAAAACTGAAGTTGTAAGGACACACTGGTAACAGCAAGAAATAGAAACCAGTTAACACCAATCAGAAGAAAGCAACAGAGAGAGAGACTATAAGGAGCCAGTGCTGCAAGTCGTAGAAATTAAAATTACATGCATATCTGAGTTGAGTCAGAGAATGTCCAAAGTCCATGCAGTCAGGTGTTTCCCTGAGATATGAGTGGGGAGAGTCATTAGTCATATGATTAGCTAGTGGGGGACAGCCAGGGATTTTCCCTAGCTTGAACCTGTGTAAGGGCCAGATTACTAGGAAGAAGTGAGGTAGGACCAAGATGAGGTTGTTAAATAGAGAAGAAATATCTAATCACATAAAAGAGAAGGGCCAGTAACTCTCTCAGGATGTATTTAGAGTTAGTTGTTGGAGTTGAAATGAGAAACTTGAGGCTATATTCTCTCTGTCTTAGGGTTTCTGTTTTTGTAAAGGGACACGATGATTATAACAACTCTTATAAATGAAAACATTTAATTAAACATCTCTAGTTCAGAGATTTAGTCCATTATCATTACGATAGGGAGCACTGGCAGCATGAAGGCAGACAAGGTGCTAGAGAATTCTACATCTTTGATCCACAGGCAACAGGAAGTGAACCGTAACAGTGGGCAGTATCTGAGCATAGGAAACCTCAAAGCCCACCCCAACAGGACACACTTTCTCCAACAAGGCCATGCCAATTAATAGTACTACTCCCTATGAGCTTATAGGGAGGCAATTACATTAAAACTACCAGACCCTCACTTCAGTAACACTTCTTACTATGTATCAGGCTTGAAAACAGAAGAAACCAGGGATGTTTGTATCCTTCAGTAGAATGATCTTGATGCCTAGAGCAAATAGCCAGTTGGCTCCGGTGGGCTTTGATGGCAGGTGTCCGTACCATTGTGTGGTCTCCTTCAAAGTCACCTGAGTGACCTGAGTAATCTGTAATGACACCATGACTCTTAAATTAGGTCAAGAAAATATTATGGTTTCCTCTTTGCTGTCTATTACTAGTGAAGCCAACTCTCAAATGATGTAGACATTCTAGTCAACCTATGGAGAGGTCCATGTGGTGATGAACTGACAGTCAGTATTAAATTGCCCAGTATGTGCATGAACCACTTGGAAAAGTAACTTTCAGCCTGAGACAATACAGCATGTGACAACAGCCTAGGATTACAGCTATTTGGAGTGTGTGTAGTCGTGTTGCCTTGTGATCTAATGCACAGTTTCCTGATTACTCATAAAGCCAGTGCTTTTCATGTGATAAAACAGAGACAAAATAAAAACCAATATATAAAAAGTCACAATGAGCCTTGCAGGCAAAGATATCTAGGACACTGGTTCTCCACCTTCCTAATGGTGTGACTGTGGTGCTATATTTTATAATTAATAAAATTAGCCTGTAATATCAGAGAGTCATGTCTTTAATCCAAACACTCAGGAGACAGAGATCTTTCTGTATTTAAGCCCTAACAGTAGTAGAACCTTTAATCCTAACTCTAGGATTATGATGCATCGTTGAAATAGGAAGTGATATGGCTGGGCAGGGAAGATATTTAAGGCAGGAGGAGGCAGAAATTTGTGCATTCTGTAGAAGTGACTAGCCTGGCTTAGAATTCTTAGGATTTACCCTGTTCAGACAGAGAAGTTGGCTGTGTGAGAATTGACTGTGGTCTGTTTCCTCTCTCTGATATTACAGTTTTCCCTCATTATTTGGCTCTGGGTTTTTATTACATACTAACTAGAATTTATGCAATATATGACCCTATTTTGGTTTTGTTTTTCAAGACAAAATTTCTCTGTGTAACAGCTCTGGTTGTCTTAGAACTCTCTCAGTAGACCAGGCTGACCTCAAACTCACAGAGATCCATCTGCCTCTGCCTCCTGGGTGATGGGTTTAAAGGTGTGAGTCACCACTGCCTGGTGATGCTTCAACCCTTTAATACAGTTCCTCATGCTATGGTAACTCTTAACCATAAAATAATTTTCATTGCTACTTCATAACTGTGATTTTTTCTACTAAGTAATGTCTTAGTTCCTAAAATGATCAGAAATATAGTATTATGTAATACTACATTTAAATACATGTAAATACAATGTAACAATATAATCCCACTACATTTCCCCCTTTTTTCTTTTTAAAAGAAAAAGAACCCCAAATCTAATATTCTTTTTTTACATTATCTATAACAACTTATAACCAACACTGTAAACAAAGACAAACATCCATAATCCATTTTATGGGAATGTGAGCATAGTTCTCTAGGCTACTTCGTGAAAATGGGGATGCTGACAATCACATGGGAACCTAAAGAAAATAATTAGGATTATGGACAAGTCTTTAGTGGAGTAGTCTCTAAGGATGGGTCATCTCAGCCAGTCTCTTTGAAGTTGTTCTGGATGCAGAGTTTGGAGGGAATTGCAACAGAGTTGCTCTGAAATGCTGGATCATCTGAGCAGTCCATTCCCATTGGAGACTCTTCAGGGGGTCTTCCTTGATCAAACTTTATTTTCTTTAACCAAGAATAAATTCACATTCTCCCAATTTCTGTGAAAATAAAGAAAAAAAAACTCTTCTCCAAAGTATCATATCTTATGTCAATTTTAAAGTCAACTCATTTACCAAATATATAGGTTGGATTAATCCAGCAGCATTTATAATCAAATGGCTTTTAGCAGCTTTTACTACTTCATTTGTAGTCAAAAAACTTAAAGACAAGACAGTAACATACAGTATCCAGACACTCCACTCTTTGTAATTTCCATCTATACGTGGATTATTACTACTTTTTTGTTCTATTTCTTTTTTTAAGGACTTCCTGTATCCTTTTTACTTTTTCTTTTCTCTCTTAAGCCTATACACACACACACACACACACACACACACACACACACACACACACACACACACTCATATATATGTATTTAACACACTCTAAACCATTTAGAGTTTTTTGAATCTGTCTTTACTGTATACCTCTTATTTCTTATCTTTTTCTATTTCTGACTACACCTTTGCTTGGCTAAAGTAGCTGACTCCACCCAGCTTCCTCTATTTCTTTCTGTTCCCGAGCACACCTTTAATTTGCCAAGGTGTGGCTCAGGATTAAAGGTTTGGCTAAGGTGGCTGGCTGGCTCCACAGTCTAGCTTCATAGAATTTAGCTTTTTAACAGAGGTACTGGTGGGACCCACAATTACCACTCTGGGGAATTTTATGGTCCCTATATCCACTAAGTAAAGCACTGCCATCTTCTGCTCATGAACTCCATTTAAGTATTTGACAGTGGGGCCTCTTAAAAGACTCTCAAGTGTTTTGCCTCTAAGGCTGAATCAGGAAGCCTCTCTTAAAAAAAGCCGAGCCTCTGCTTGCCTCCAGCAAACAGAGCTAACCCAGACAAACACTGCTGCTACAAAGAAGCAGTCTTTGACTCTTTCTTTTTTTGTCCAATATAAACAGAAATTTTAAATTTATCATATGCAACTTGTTGCTTATACCGAGTCTTTTGTGAGACTTTGGGAACTGGCCATTTAGGAGCTTAAGCTGCACTCCAAAAGCCGCTATTTTTAATTCAAACCCACAGGCTGGAGAGAGAGCGAAATGATGGATGATTTCCATGCATGGTCAGGTTCCTTCCTGGCATAGTCTAGAATTTAAGACTGGTAAAGGATATATAGTGTTATAAATACACTAAAGTCTACTAAATTTAGTTTCAAAAGATGATCTTTATAATTATTTGACAATTTCAACTAAAGTATCTGTCATCTATGATACCTTGCAAAGTAGCTAAAAAATAACTTTGTTGAAGTTTTTTTTAATTAGGTACATTTTAAAAATTTGTTAACAAAAGAATTTTACGTGGTGTTCTGGTAAATTTTGCATCTTTGAAGTGTATATATTTGTATTTTTGCATGTATCTCCGTATACCAATTGTCTTGTGTATATACAAAAGAGTATACATAACGACAAAAGTCACTCACTTTCCAACAGATTGCAGGTGTGAAAGGCTGGATTGAGATGACTATGTAAAGGAATCTAAGAAGTCATACCGGCCTTCTATACATTTGTGGTATATGAGAGTCTCTATAGGACTGTTCAGGGGGAATGCAGAATAATTTAACTATATAACGGTTATGCCACATCACCCAAGTAGTTAATGAAATTTTAGGCCTTTTAATGCATCTGCTCATCCTGAAAGTTTGACTGGATATCCCTCAAGGTTCCTTCTAACTCCAACATCTGTGTCACTTATGCCTCCAAACTGTCCTTTCGTTCAGTGGACACCAAACAGAAAACAAAGTGCCAGGAAGCGGGCAGCTATGGAATGCAACTTAAACAAACAGGAAGTGGTTCTTGAAAATTACCTTCCCAAGAAACTCGCGTCTGAACTACACTTCATAATTGCAATAGTAATTTTAAGTCGCTTTTTCTAAAATATATTCCTAAGTAGAGACATAACTGCGCCTTCGTCCTCAGCACAAACAAAGATCTGCTTCCTTGAGAGGAACATTTTCTCTTCCAGCCATGGAAACGCACGGAACCAAGAAGCTGAGTGCCCTGGTTCTCAGGCGAGCTCTCCTCATCGAAGGACCAGCCTCCAGGCGGCGTTGCCGTGGAGACGGAGCTCGCTGTGTAGATGTGGCTCCTGGCTTTTGCTGACTGTCTGCGGCGGGGCCTCCCAAGACCGACGCCAAGATGGTTAGTGGCTCTGAATAGTAAGGGGTAGGGGGTGCTTCGAGTAGGTTTCTACTCGAGTTTAGAACTCCCAACACACTATTGGATAGAATAGGTGTGTCTCCAGAGGGTGATCCCTTTATCGCTTCAGTGTTTCCAGCGGGAATAGCGAGGGATGATGCAAGCAAAAATACCTCGATGCTTTCTTTCTCCTGCTTCTCCCAGATGTGCTTGTGGACTGGAAAATGAGCTAGGGAAGACTGAAATGGTAGAGGCTGCGTGAATTGTTCGTCTCTTGTGGATAAAGTAGTTGGAAGTAGCTATTTGGTTCCCTTCATTAGAAGGCGATGGCTCTTTTAATAAAATACATGTTTTTTAAACAAAGAATCTGAATAGGCCTGGCGGTGGTGGTGTACCGCTTTTAGTCCCAGCATTTAGAAGGCAGAGGCAGGTGGATCTCAGTGAGTTTGAGGCCAGCCTGGTTTACAAAGCCAGTACCAGGACAGCCAGTACTGTTACACACAGAGAAGCCCTGTCTTGAAAAATCAAGCGTTCCCCCTCTCCCGAATTTGAATAGATTTACTAGTGTTTGTTACTAAGAATATGACTTGTAAATCACAGACCTACTACTCTCAATTTAAAAATAATTTTGAGTTGAACAATCTTTGCTCTTTGTTTTACAGATGCTTTCAAGGGCCAAACCCGCCGTGGGTGGGGAATCACCACACACTGACAAAAGAAAGAAGAAAGGTAGGAAGATTCCAAAACTAGAGGATCTACTTTCGCAAAGAGATTTCACTGGTGCCATTACCTTATTGGAGGTAATGTCCAAAGATTTACTCTTTTAAGTCTGGTGAATGTCTGGGTAATGCTGGTTACTATGCTATTGGAATAGGTGGGTACATTCTGGAGAATCGAAGTAAATATATCCAGACACATTCCAGACTCCAAGTTAACTATAAACCTGATAAAAAATTTTTAAAAATTTTGGACTGGAGAGATGCTTCAACCATTAAGACCAGTGGCTGCTCTCAGAGGACCTTGATTCCCAGTAACCATATGTTTGCCCACAACCATTAGTAACTCCAGTGTCAGGGATCTAAGGCCTTCTGACCTCCTTGAGTAACAGGAACACGTAGGGCTCATTGAAACTAATTTTTTTCCTAATTGCACAGATGGCGAATCTAACCTAAAAGAAAGCATTACACATAATAAGTGTTAATTCACACATTGTTTATCATAATTCCTAAGCAATGTATAACTTCTTCCATTATAGTTTGCTTAAAATTGATTCTACCATGTTTATTTTAAAAATATTGTAAACACATAAAGCATTCCAACTCCGTATGTCAATATCCTTTTTTTTGTTGAACCAATGCTGGGATCAAACTCAGGATCTATCTTTTAATATATAATGTAGATCTCACCTTTTAATATACGTTGGAGGTGCCATGGATAGTTATGTAGATGTTTGTATTTCTAGGCTACTGCTTTACCAATTTGTATTCACTAGGTCTGCAGTGGTGTTCAGGAAGCTGCATTTTGGGAAAGTAGTCTGAGAGTCCTTCTGACATAAACTGTCCTAGGAGACTGAACTTTGAGAAACCCCATGTGGAAAGCACACAGTGAGAAGAGTGAAGGATACACCATAGGATGAACATTTCTGACAGCATGGTCTAGTTGTGCTGTGCTGCAGATCTATTGTATTGCATTTTCCTCTGACCCTTTAATGCATGACTATAGTCATTCATCTCTAAAACTGTCTGTGATAGTAGCTCTGATTAGCTTTATGTATGTTTCTCAGTATTCCATGCCCTCCACCCCAAATTCTTAATGTCTTACTAGTGCTTTGATATAGAGTCCAGTTGTTTGGCTTCTAAAGATGAGAGTTGACTTGGAAGGGTACCCTCGCAGGCGAGTCAGAGGACTGAATACCACAGGCATGTCTATTCTTGTTTCCCTTTCTTTTCTGTGAAGCTCTGGCTGTCCTGGAACTCACTCTGTAGACCAGGCTGGTCTCGAACTCAGAGATCCACCTGCCTCTGCCTCCCAAATGACAAAATTAAAGTTGTGTGCCACCTACTCAAAGAACTTAAAAAATGATGTGTAGTTGTTTGTGTCTGCATGGAGGTAGGTGCCTGAATGCAGGTGCCCACTGAGGCCAGAAGAACTGGATCCCCTGGACCTAGAGTTACAAAGAGTTGTGAGTTATCTTATGAGGTTGCTGGGAACCAAACTTGGATCCTCTAGGAAGAGCAGCAAATGCATATGTGCATATATATAATTAAAAATAAAAATGCTGGGCTGATTAGAGATGAAAACAAAACGAAAAAGCTTAGGGGAGGAAGGGTTTCATTGGCTTCTATTTCCAGGTGAGGTCCATACTGAGAGAAGTCAGACCTGCTTGCACTTCTGTATAGCATTACCTTTGACTAAGGAATTCACTTTACCACCAAAGAAGTGCTGTACTTGGGGGGTGGGGGTGGTGTTGGTTTTTGTTTTTTTGTTTTTTTGGGTTTTTTTGAGACAAGGTCTCTATGTAGACCAAGCTGGCTTTAAATGATAGAGCAGGCTGGTCTTGAACTCATGAGTTTCACCTGCTTCTACCTCCTAAGTGCTGGGATTGAGGACATGAACCACCATGGCCAGGTAAGCTGCCTTGTTGTTTTGCTTAGGGTCTTTATCACAGCAATCAAAATGAAACTAGGACACATGGTACTTGAGACTCCTTCTCGGTCTTTCCTCTGAGGTAAAACTTATTTTTTGTTAGGTAAAAAATTCTTAGATTTTTGTAGTGGACACAAAACTGTTTTCTGTATACCTTTAACTCATCTGGTCTGTAAGCTAGGCTGATGGGGCAATAGAATGATTTCATGTCTTGTCTTTAGAGAAGGGTTATGAACTATTAATACATTTACATGTGTGCTAACAGGATAAGATGGAAGTGTAGTACTGAATGCAGCAAGACCCAGTGGTGGGAGCCTGGGCTTTGGAGACAGACATGAACTTAAGTCCCCACTCCCACAGGGATAGGAACTGGTCATGTGATCACAGAGCCATTGCTTGGCCTCTAACCTTCAGTTATTTGGCTTTAAATGATTTTTTTGGTTTTGGTTTTGGTTTTTGAGACAGAGTCTCTCTGTGTAGCCCTGGCTGCCCTAGAACTCATTCTATCGATCAGGCTGGTTTTGAACTCACAGAGATCCACTTGCCTCCACTTCCAAAGTGTTAGGACTAAAGGTGTGCACCACCACCACCGACTGGTTTTAAATGTTTTATATAATTCTTGAACACCATCCAGAATAATTAGATAACTCACATACTTTCTTGAATAAAGTGCTAGCCAGCACAGAAAAACAATTCCAGCATGTCTGAGAAAAAGGACTTCTGTGACAAGTAGACTGCTCTGACTATGCTGACTCCTGTCAGTGGAAGCTTTATTGAACTGCATATTGTCTGTCTTCTATTATTATCATTTTCTTGTTTATCAGTCACTCAGCATAACTGTAAAAATATAAAAACGAAGCCAGGCAGTCCTGATGTACACCTTTAATCCCAGCACTTGGGAGAAAGAGGCAGGGGGATCTCTATGAGTTCCAGCCTGATCTATAGCTAGAGTTCCAGGACAGGCTCCAAAGCTACAGAGAAACCCTGTCTCGGAAAACCAAATAAATAATAATAAAAATTAAAATTAAATAAAAAAATAAAATCCAATGTGTTTACTATTAAAATCTTTTTTTCATGACATTTTGATGTGAAGTTCAAACGCCATGTTGGGGAGCAAGAAGACGATACTAATTTGTGGATTGGATACTGTGCTTTTCACCTGGGTGACTACAAGAGAGCTTTGGAGGTTAGTGAAGAAAATTTCGAATGGCATTTAAAGTGACATTATATGGTACATACTCATAGCAACAGCAGAAGGAAAAAGTACAGAACGAAATTGCCCTATCTGCCTTCCCTGATCCTGAGTCTTTATATAAACACCCACTGACTCTTTGTAGGTAGTGATTCAGAGAGGGGTGGGGATGCAACAGAAACACACGTAATATTGTGGGTGAAGCACTCTAACACCAATGAGTGTGGAAGAGAGATCTCACTGTTGGGCTGAGGCCAGGAAGCTTCAGAAAGGCTTCCACCCCAGGTCCAGTTTGTGCTCTCATTTTATACTCTAGAACTGTAAGGGTGCAGGCAAGCGGGCAAGAGTCTCCAGACACTGCCATGGTGGTGGCAGTCAGCAGGTTGTTAAGGGCAACAGCCCACTATTTCAGCTGTGCAAGTGAAGTCATGCTTGGCAGATAGGCAGTACAAACAGTGCTCAAAGTAAATCACCAAATAAATACTATAATTGGTCTTTTCTACCTTATTCTACTTCAATATGGAATGGAAGGGGAAATATATGTGGGGTGGGAGTGTCTAGAGGGGTATATGGGAGTGTCTAGAGTATACAGTTTGTAAGCTAGAAGATAGACTGGAGGAAGAGGTGGGAAGTCACAAAAATGCTTTAGGAAAACCTGCTAGTTTGTTAGTTTAAAATAATAATGAGACAGATATTCTGCCCAGCTTCCCACTTTGCTATATAATATATATGTAGTTTATATTATATACTGTATAAAACCCACAAAACAAGAGCATGTGTAGCATTCAAATATAATGTCTGAGTGTTTAATATATGAGTATTATTTTGTATAATGGACGTTATCATTATGAAATTTTTTTAAATAAAATCCAAAAACTAACTTTGTAAAAAAAGTGACTCTCCACATATGGTCTGGCATGTGAGTCTGTATCTTGCTTGCAGTTACTTTTACATGTGTACTAGAGACTCTGTAACATTAGTATTATTATAAGACTAAACTCAGGGTCCCTCACATGCCAGGTGAGCATTTTGCCGCTGAGCTGTACCTTTGCACTTCATATTTCTTAGAGAAATGGTTTTTACTTTATTCTATGGGTATGAGTGTTTTGCCTGCATGTGTATGTGAACCAGGTGTATGCCTGGAACCTGCAGAAACCAGATGACATTGGATCTCCTGGAACTAGAGTTACAAATGGTTGTAAACCATCATGTGGGTGCTGGGAATTGAACCTGGGTCCTCTGCAAGAACAGCCCGTGGTCTTAGCTGTTTCTCCAGAAGTCCAATCTGTTTGTCTTTTTAAGTTAGCAAAAAAATATTTCAGTTGTTTTACTTTCTGAAGGTTTCCAGGCCTATTATTAATGAGGGGAGACTGAGTGTAAATTCTGTGTGTCTGGTAGAATCATGTGAGCCTAACCTCTGTGTCAGAGAAGAGCGGAGACAGTGTAGGATCCCCGAAGCATAAGCTGCTCTCAGTGAGAAGTCTTCTTCCATTGTTGAAGACAGGCAGCTGCTTTGAGTGAGGCTCTTAATTATTATCTGTTTTAGGAATATGAGAATGCAACAAAGGAGGAAAATTGCAACCCAGAAGTGTGGGTAAACCTGGCCTGCACCTACTTTTTTCTTGGGATGTACAAACAAGCAGAAGCTGCTGGCTTTAAAGGTAAGATGAGCGTTTTACATTCTTGGTGTAATGTCTCTGCCACCGTTATAACTCCTGCTCCATTATGATCAGTGTTTACTCTGCACCTGTTTTTGGCGTTGCTTCAAAAGCCTGTCTTATAGACATTTCAACTTATAATTGGAACTTTGTTTTATTTTTAATTCCAGTCTGGCAATCTCTGTTTTCTTGTTTGTTTTGTTTTCTGGGAGGCTTAGCCCTAGGCCCAGTGCTTGTTGGGCAGGTGTTCCACCGCAGAGCTAAACCTAACCCCAACAACAGACAGGAGAGCAACCCTCTTCTGGTTCTCTGTTGCTGCTGCTCCTGCAAGTGGGGACCAGACTATTTATTCTAGCAGACACATACAGATAGGTCGGGATTTGGGCCACCACCTGAGTCTCATCTTTTTCCAACAAAGAACTAACTTTCATAGACTATTGAATTTTTTTCCCCAAGATTGATTTCTTTATTTTATGTAAGTACTTTGCCTGCATGTGCTCTTGGAGGCCAGAAGAGGACACCAGATCTCCTGGAACAGAAGTTATGAACAGTTGTAAGGGTGTGAGTGCTTGGAACTGAATCCGGATCCTGTGCAACATGCAAGCACTCTTAACTTCCGAGCCATCTCTCCAGACCAACTTTTGAATTCTTTACCAGTGTGGCTATTTTTCTTTCAGCTCCAAAAAGCCGGCTCCAAAACCGCCTGTTGTTCCATCTGGCTCACAAGGTATTCACAAGCTCATTCCACATTGCTCATTTAAACATTTTCCTCTTTCTTCCTTTTGCCAACAGTGATGGCAAGTATTAACTAGACATTTCTATTCATGTTACTTAATTGTTTTACAGAAAGTTAATCAAGTCACAAACAAGTAGCTTATAAAATATATTTGATTCATTTAAAATTTTCACAACATAATTGTTGTTATCATTATTTTACAGTGTTAAGAATTAAACCCAGGGCTGTGTGGTGGTGGAAGTTGGGAGGCAGAAGCAGAGGCAGGCAGATATCTCTAAGTTTGAGGCCAAATTAGTCTACAAAGTGAGTTCTAGGACATCTGGGGCTATACAGAGACACCCCTCCCCCCCAAAAAAATTAAACCTAGGGTCCTATGCATGTTAGGCAAGTGATCTGCCATTGAGCTATATCCCACACCCTTGGATTTTTGAGACATAATCTTGCTACATTGTGCAGGCTTGTCCAAAACTTGCTGCAAAGGCCAAGGTGACCTCAAACACATTGGCTTCCTGCCTTAACCTCCCAGCTGCTGGGGTCAAAGGTCTGTACCACCCCACCCTGGCCCAGAGCTGCCATCCTACTGCTTCTTCCATTTGTCCCAAATAACCAGAATTCCATCTTCTTTCTTGTATACTTAGACCTTCACTTACTGTCATCCTTATTCCTTCTAATCAACGGCCGTTCACCCAGTCATTCCTCTTTGTTGTTTATTTGAACGTTTTCCAATTGTTCAAAGAATAGACCTAAAGAAATAGTAAGTTTCTGGTTTGTGGTGGTGCATGCCTTTAATCTCAGCACCCGGGAGGCAGAGAGAGGCAGATCTCTAAGTTTGAGGTCACATTGGTCTACAGAGCAAGTTTCAGAACAACCAGGGCTATATAGAGAGATCCTTTCTGGAAGATCAAAGGCATGCACCACCACTGCCAGGCCAGAATTATTATCTTTTTGAGGCAAAGTTGGACTTATTAACTGAAGAAACAGAGAGAGAGAGAGAGAGAAGCACAAAGGCCACATCTTGTAGAACAAGTGTGGGCTTGTCCAGAGAGAGAGAGACAGTGACTTCACAGTGTGGCTGTACGTCTAAAGTTTGATAAGAAGCCTCCCTTTTATTTTGACATTGACCAAAGAATATTATTTGTTATCAAGCTTAAAAGTTAAAGTTTTTTTTTTCTTGGCAAATGTAAAGTTTTTTGAAGGGTATCATTTAGGTCTAGAAGAGGAGAGTGTTAGAAGCATAGGTTTTACATCATTTTAGACCCAAGTAAGCACAGCCTAAGTGCTGTCCTGGAAACTCTCCACTAAAGCATCTCTGGGAATGCATCATCTGGCCCTGTGTGAGCACTATTCAAGGTACCTTTTGGAAAACACACATTGCCTCTTTGGGCCTCATCAGTAAAGTCTGATGTTTCACATCTTTCTCTGCAGATTGGAGAAGGAAATTCTCTTCTCTCCATTTCATCATAATTCCACATCTTTTATCTTGCCTCAGTTTTCCTAGACTTCAATCTCTTAATTTAAAGATTAATTTTATGTATATGGGTGTCTTGCCTACATGTACCATGTGTTTATGGTGCCTACACAGGCCAGAGGAGAGAGTCAGATCCCCTGGAGTGGAGTTACAGGTAACCTGTCATGTGGGTGCTGGAAACCAAACCCAGGTTTTCTAGAACAGCAAGTACTCTTAATGCTGAGCCATATCTCCAGACCCTAACCCCTTAATTTAAGGGCTGAAGACTTAATTCTGACTTCTATAACTTCGTAGGAGAACAAAGGTGAAGGCCCTGCCTATCCAAGCATCAAAAGTCTTGACTTGGGGCTGGAGAGATGTCTCAGTGGTTAAGAGCAGTGGCTGCTCTTCCAGAGTTCCTGAGTTCAATTCCCAGCAACCACATGGTAGCTCACAGCCAGCTTGTAATAATATCTGGTGTCCTCTTCTGGCCTGCATGCAGAGTATTGTATACATAATAAATAAATAAATCTTTAAAAAAAAAAAGTCTGCGCTTAGGACACATTGAGCTGGGGGTTTGGAGGATCATCATTCAGGGGGATTTGCAGGGTGGTGATGGCCATCATTATGTGGGACATTAAACCACATAGGCAACAGGTCGTTATACCCAGTCCTTAAATTAGTGCTTAAAAGAGCAGGGTCTTCTTCCAGAAGGGGATACCCAAAAACCATTTATGTTAGCAAGTCATTAAAATTTAGAGCAAAATGTCCCATCTTGTTGGCTATTGCAATCTTGGAAAGATGAAGACACGCTGTTGAGGTACAATAAAGTACACATCACTTTATTGACGGTACACTTCTCCCATGTATTACCAGAATATCAGAGCACCAGTTTGTATGATAACTATCCCACAAACTGTAAAAAGATCACACTGGTAGTTACATGTTAGTGCTATGATAAAACAAAAACAACAATTTAGAGAAAAAAAATGGAAAATGGCGTGAAGTTATAATCATTAATATATATTATATCAACAATGTCTGAAAGAAAAAGGAGCAAACCAAAATATAAAGTAAGGTCACAACAGAATCCTTTGGTTCTTTTTTTTAATTTATTACTCATTTTTAGTTAGTATATATACTTCTGGAGTGACCCACTTCTTTGTTAATAAAGTAAGCTTAAATGCAAGTCTAGGATATAGGTGTTAAAACTACATGTCTATAGTTTCAAAGCAATAGGTTAAGCTATGTGGTGGTTTGAATAAGAATCGCCCCATAGGCTCATATATTTCAGTGCCTAGTAATCAGAGGGTGGCATTATGTGAGACGAATCAGGAGGTGTTGGAGTATATGTAGCTTTCTTGAAGGAAGTATGTCACTGGGAGTGGGCTTTGAGGTTTCAAAAGCCTATGCTAGGATGGATTAGGATATATCTTTTAGCTAATTCTCCACTACCATTGTTATGCCTGAGTCTTCAACACCCCACATACCCCACACCCACCCCAGATCACCAGGAGTCTCGGTTCTTATGAAAAGCAAAGAGCCTTTATTGCAAGCTTGAGTTTGGGCTCTCCTGTCTGTTCTGACACAGCAGTTGGATCAGGGAGAGTCTTGAGCTCAACTGAGGCAGGGATTTTAAAGAGTTAAGAATGGGAGGAGAGTGTAGGGGAATTTCATATTCAGGTGTGGGTTGAAATCCTTGATTGGGCAGGATTAAGGTAACAGAAGTTTTGTCAAACAGTGATTGGTCCTGGCGTTGCTGCAAGGAAATTGGCAACCTATATACAAGGGATGTAAGCTATCCTTGGTGTTCTAGAGCATTTAGTATTTGTTTGTCTCAATTCTGATTGGTCCCCTGCAGGGTACAGTTTGTGGCTTTTCCTGGTTATTGTAACCTAGTCCCAGTATTGTTAGCCTGCAGCCTGTCATGGCTGCACTAATGTTAAATTAGGCCTCTTCACCATGTATCTCTGCATGCTGCCATGCTTCCTGTCATGATGACAATGGATTAAACCTCTGAAACTGTAAGCAAGCCCCCAGTTAAATGCTTTCATTTGAAAGGGTTGTCTTGGTCATGATGTCTTTTTACAATAATGAAACAGTGACTAAGACAAGCTGTTAATATCTTGAGTATCCTACCTCTCTCAGTTAATTGGTCTAGCTTGGGACCTTTAGGGGGTACTCTAGGTATTGTGTTTTTTCTTCTTGTATGTATGATAATTACCAGGATGGGGCTAACAAAAATTATTTCTTTGGTTTTGGTAACTGGTTAGTTACTTTGTCTAGAAAGGAGTTCTGGGTTATTGATTAAGAAAGAAAGCAAAGTTCTCATATTGGGAAGAAAATATGTTAATGTGTCATATTAAGAGTTACCCCTGGGCATCTGGATGCTTACCTGAAATACTTTGAATGATGCTTTGATCCAGGGTCTTGGGTAGCAGCTTAAGGGAGCAGCTTAAGGGTAGCCATCATTTGAGATGAAGGTCCAGTCTTTCTTTAGAGAGTGCACACAGTTACTCAATAATAGTTTATCTACTTGCAGAAAAAGTAGGGCCCTGCTTCTTAGCACCACTGCCTTAGTCACTCACTGATTATTGCTATTAAGAGGCACCATGACCAAGGCAGCTCTAAAAAAGACAGCAATTTGTTGGGGGCTTCCTGCAGTAACAGTAGCTGAGAACTTTACTTTACATCTTAACCAGCAGAGGCAGGCAGAAGAAGAAAGACTGGGTTGGGCTCATCCCTAGTAGTGACACACCCACTCCAAAGCCACACCTACTTCAACAAGGCCACACCTCTTAACCCTTCCCAAACAGTTTCACTAACTGGAGACCAAGCAGTCAAACATGAGCCTGTGGGAGCCATTCTCATTCAGACCACCACACACACTGAGGGCTGCTCTCTTCTAGTCCCTGGTTCTGAGATAGGTCCCTTATAAGAAAGATTTCTGGTGGCAGGAGAAATGGGGCTGCAGAGGACCTGTGTTTGGTTCCCAGCACCCGTGTGGCAGCTTCTAGTAATAGTCTGTAACTCTAGTTACAGAGAATCCAGTGCTCTCTTGTCCTACGTGGGCACTGAGTACACTTACATATATGCTGGGAAATACCTATACATATAAAATTAACATAAATAAATCTTTAAACAATGAAAATTAAAAAGTTTTGAAGCACCAGGAAGGAGTGAATAGGCTGTGTATCAAGAGTTACATACAAAATGTATCAGTTTGATCCCAAGTATAAAGAAGGCAGTTGTTATTTATAGATACCTTCTAATAAAATAAACATAAGTTTAATTGTGATAGCCTAAAACAACAACCATGGTTGGTAACTGGAAAGAAGATTAAAAACACCTAGAACAGAGAATTTTAAATTGTGTTCATGAAGTTACATGATTACAAATACATTTTTATTACATAATATTCATCCAAGAGAAATAAATACAAAAGAATGGGAAAGAAGTGTTAAGGGATAAGGGCAAAGAAATGTAAAAAGAAGAAGAAGAAAGGCAGAAACACGTAAGGAGGAGAAGAAATGATTAGGGTAGAGATACCAGCTAATCCGTCATAACTGTAACCCAAAGCCTTGCCATTTGTTGCCGAGGCTCTGTCTCCAGAGATGATTTGCATCCCTTCCAGCAGGACAGAAGAGGAGGAGCTAGGGAATGGAGGAAGTAGGACCTCGCACACCAGTGTGAACCTGTGCATGTCTGTCTTTTCTCACCATTGTAGTTTAATGATGAGAAGAAATTGATGAACTTCCATCAGAATCTTCAGGACGTCAAGGAAGACCAGCTTAGCTTGGCCTCAATCCATTACATGCGGTCCCATTACCAGGAAGCCATTGACATATACAAGCGGATACTGCTGGACAACAGGTCTGCGTGCTGCTGCCCTGCAGTACTGGTTGTCGGGTTGTTTATTTTTAACTCTTTGGGGACCACCACCCAGGACCTGAATAAATACACGGAGACGTATTCTTACTTATGAATGTCTGGCCTTACCTTGGCTTGTTTCTAGCCAGCTTTCTAACTTAAATTAACCCATTTCTCTTTTTTTACATTTTGCCTCTGGGCTTTTTACATATATATATATGTCTGTCTTCCCTTCTAACTCTGGGGCTGGTTGTGTGGCTGGGGGGCTCTGGCATCCTTCTGTTCCCCTTTCCCTCTCCTACCTCTTCTCTCAAGCCTAGATTTCGTCTCCTATTTATTCTTTCTGCCTGCCAGCCACACTTTTCTCCTCCTCGCTATTGGCCCTTCAGCTCTTTATTAGACCATCAGGTGTTTAGACAGGCACAGTGACAGAGCTTCACAGAGTTAAACAAATCAACATAAAGAATGCAGCACATCTTTGCATCATTAAACAAATGTTCCACATCACAAACTAATGTAACACATCTTAAACTAATATTCCACAACACAGCTCATTCAAAATAGCTGCCATTTTATTAGTTTCTTTTAGGGTCTGCAGAGCACCCCTCAAAAGACCTGCACTCATGTAAGCAAAAGCAAGAACATGTATTTCTCAAGAGAAGAACTCTTATATACAGGGGTTAGCCACATCGACACACGGGGGGGGGGGGGGGGGGGGGGGCGCTCACAAGCTCATTTTATAGACAACCAGGAAGGGATTAGGTCATCCTAAACATGATTGGCAAGCAGCAGCCACGCTAATATGTTTCTGATTGACTGGGGCTGTCAGTGCTGAATCATTCCTGGTATGCAGTATCTCTCTCACTTCCTGATCAGAAACTGAAACTGAGACCTGAACAGACTGAAATTTAACTGAAACTCAGGCGTATTTGAGAACAGGGCGAAGATAAACCCACCGTACTGCTACCATGGCTTCTCAATCTCTTTGTTTCTAATCTGCCTAAGAACCTAATGTCCCCTGGACCTAGTACCATCACATTTTCAAGTCCATCTTGTTGCTAATCTGATGAGATTAAGAACTCCATGGATATTGTTCACATCAGACTTACCCAATTTTTTTTGTTGTTGCTGCTTTTGCTTTTAATTTTATTATTTCAATGTGTGTGGGTATTTTACCTACATGTGTGTGCACCAAAAGTCTAGTATCTGTGGAAGCAAAAGAGGGTGTGAACTTCCTTCCAAGTAGAGTTACATATGGTTGTGAGCTGTCATGTGGCTGAGAACTGAACTCGGGTCCTCTGGAAGAGGAGCCAGGGCTCTTAACCACTGAGCCATCTCTCCAGCACCTTTGTTTTGAGACGGGTTCTCACTTTGTAGCTATCCTGGACCTCTTATGTAGAGCAGGTTGGCCTTGAATTTACAGAGATCCATCTGCTTCTTCTGAGTACTGGGATTAAAGGTATGTGACAATATGCCTGGCTCTACCTTTTTCGTTACCATCTCTTTGTAAGGAGCCTTTTTGATGTCCCCCCCATAATTTCCCAGAAAATGTATATACTGACATGTTTACTGATAACTGTGTGTATGTAGTATGTTGTTTATATGAAATGAGAATAGGTTTATATAAGCTGAGTATTTTTTCACCTCATAGGGATCAATTTTTACTCATTGGAGATTATGTTATTCTTTCTTAAAATTTATGGTCTTGGGGGAAGAGGAACAATTATACCAAAATGTATTGATTCATATACATATGAGAATGCCATAGTAAAACCTGTTACTTTGTATGCTTCTTTACAAATAATTTATAATTATTATAAACAAAAAGAATGCATTATTTAAGGCTGGACATGGCAGCATACTACTGTAATCCTACCACTTTGGAGGCAGAAGGTTCCCTCTTGGAGCCTACAGGGGTATTCAGACATATACATGGTATACATACGTGTTATTAAATGACAATACCAGTTCTCAGTGTGGGTTACATCCCTGTGAATTACTGACCAGGAAGTCCCTGAAGGCTCCTGATGTTGGTTTTTTGCATGAGGTCAGACACACATACTACCAAATGCCTCAGGAGAGTTTATTCAGGGGGTGTTGCCGGGCAGGTACGAGGGAGAGAAGCAGAAGAGAAAGAGAGAAAGGGAGTGGGGGAGAGCTGACTTTCATGTGGCGGCTCGGTGGGCACAGATTTACGTAGCTACGCCTAGGGTCGTGCCCTCCATATTCAGTGTGTTCTGCTGGTGCCATGTTGGGTTTACCACGTGGGAGCTATGTGCCTGGAATTCTTATTTCACCCAGTGCCATGTTGGGTTTACCATACTATGTGCCAGGAATCCTTACACCTGAACAAAACAAGCTGTTGCCATTGCTGCTTATTACTGATTAGAACTAGATAAGTCCCAGCATTGAAGAGGCCACACACTTCTGTTGCAAGATAGAGAAATCTAACTGGACCTGAGCTGGAAGCTTCCTCCCCTAGTGTCTTAGCTACTGTTTTATTGCTGTGAAGGGACACCCTGACCAAGGCAACCTATAAACGAAAGCATTTAACTTGAGGGTTAATTACAGTTTCAGAGGGTGAGTCCATGACCACAATGATGTGGAGCATATGGTAGGCAGGTGTGGTGTTGGAGAAGTAGCTAGAGTTTACCTGTTACCATAATAACCATGAGTCAGAGAAAGAGCTAATTGGAAATGAGTGTAGGCCTTTTTGTTTGTTTTGTGTGAGAGGGGGTTGTTTTGTTTTGAGACAGAGTTTCTCTGTGTAATAATAGTACTACTGCCTCCTGAGTTCTGGGATCAAAGGAGTGTGCCACCACTGCCCAGTGAGCATGGACTTTTTGAAACCTTACACCCTTCTCCCAGTGACATACCTCCTCTAACAAGGACACATTTTCTGATCCTTCCCAGTTTCACCAACTTTGGACCAAGAAATCAAATATATGAACTTCTGGCCTATTCTCACTCACCCCACCCCTCCTGACTAGCTTCCACAATGCTGGAAGATTCTATGCCAATTGCTAGAAGAAAATTGCCATCAGCACTGGAAAGTTGCCCATGCTCCTATAAATGGCCTCTCACTCTTGCCTCTATAAGTAACCCCGGTTAAACTCATTGGTTCACACACACACACACACACAGACTAGTGTAAAAGAGGGAAGGGTGAGTGGGAAGGGACAAAAGAGTGTAATGAGGGTGTGAATACCTCAAAACATACTATATGTGTATTCAAAAACGCAATAAAACAGTAATTATGTATAACTAATATATGCTAACAAAACTTTATACAAGAGAAGTATATCAAAGCTGGTTTAAAGACACTCAAATATTACAACTAAAAAGAGAAAAAAATACACTAATTATATCGTTTTCTTCCTTTCAGGGCAGATCCTTGCCCTATTCTTTACTTTATGGTTCATTTGAGCTTTGCAGTTAAGACATTTAGTATAGCATGATAAATGTTATTACAGTCAGTGTGACGGGTTTTCTATCTACAAACTCTGATCTGATTCAGTCTGACTCTATATACTTAGTATCTGAATGTTAAATAACAAACTTCTTTTAACATATACACACTTGTTTTTCTTCTTAAAAAGTGAAACTTTCTGAAGTAGATTTTCTGAAGTATCTATATAATAAGCATTTATTCCCTTATGAGAATATGTCCAGTTATCTTTCCAAACCAGATGTGTTGTTGGATATCTAGTTTCTTTTGTTTTGTGAGCATGTTGCATTCTTCTGTCCTGTCCTGTCAATTCTGTCTTACTGACATCATACTGCTTCTGTATGTAGACGATATGAACTTGAATTGATAAAGTGATAATTACTTAGTAGTCCAGATTAAAATTGGAAAAGAATCAAATGAATTTTTTAGTCCTAAAGGAGAATTTTTGGAAACAGTTTGATTGTTGTATCATAAATCAGCTTCTGTAAAATAAACAATTTGATTATAATAAAATTAGCTTCAGCTTGAATCTTTCTGCCAACAGGGAATACCTGGCCCTCAATGTTTATGTGGCCCTCTGCTACTACAAATTGGATTACTATGATGTGTCCCAAGAAGTCCTGGCTGTTTACCTTCAGCAGATTCCTGATAGTACCATCGCACTCAACCTTAAGGCTTGCAATCACTTTCGCCTTTACAATGGCAAAGCAGCTGAGGTAGGCATGTAGATGTGTTTCTAATTATCTCAGCTCTAATGGGACTTACTTTATAACAGTTCCCAAGTTAGCTCATAAACTCCAGGATCTATAGCCCTGTAGTAGTGCTTCTTGGTTATTGCCAGTGATTCTATAACCAAATAAGAGTATAAACATTTTTTTGAGACAGGGTGGGTGTGGGGATATGTTTCAAATATAATAAAAAACAGTTGGAGATATCAGAGGGATCTACCCACAGTCAGTCAGTCTAGGAGGATCAGACAGTGGTGGTTCACACCTTTAATCCCAGCACAGGGAATATTGGGAGTGGTAACTTATGCCCTTAATCCCAGCAAATCTGAGTTTGAGGTCATCTTAGTTTACAGAAGGAGTTCCAGGCTCCCAGGCAGGCAGTGGTGATGCCATGCCTTAACTGAGTGAACAAAGTATTTAAGGCAGGCATAGAAAGACAGAGCAGGCAGAAGAAGAAGCCATGGCTCACACTGTTAGTCCCAGCACTTGGGAAGCAGAGGCAAGAGAATCTCTGTGAGTTCAAAGCCAGCCTGGTCTTCAAAGCAAGTTCCAGGACAGCCAGGACTGTTACACAGAAAACTCTGTAAAAAACAAACAAAAACCAAAGACTGAAGAGGTGGATCTGTCCTCTGTTATCTCAGACTGTTTTATTTGAAACATATCCCCACAACAGGGTCTCACTATGTAATTCTGACACTATGCTGGCCTTGACCTCACACAGAGCTACCTGCCTCTGCCTCTGAAGTGTTGGCATTAAAGGAGTGCCAAATATGATCTTGCCTTATATGAACTACTTTTTAAGAAAATCTGATGTTCTAAAAGGAATTTCATTTCTGAATCATCTATGATGTATCCAGTGTATTTTAGAAAATTTTGCCTAAATGATGTATAATAATATAAATATAAATGTTTAAAACAATGATTCAGCTTCTTTCTCTAATGTCTATCCATGGCTCTATGGCTGCCTGTCAATCTCATATGTCCAGAAAGTCATTAGGAACTTGGGGTCTGTCACTTTCTTCTCCTTCATCTGCATGTCATTATCCATTATTCCCATTAGTTAAAACTTCTATCTCTCTCTCTCTTCCTCTCTCCCTCACCTCTCTCAGTGTCCATTGGACATAGTGCTACTGTGTGTTCAAATGTGTACAGCTGATAATCTGCTGAAGTCTTAACTCTTCATATTGTTTGTGAGGCTTTGTCTTTCTTTTTTTGCATGTGTTCCTCCCTTTGTTCTGTTGGTATCGGGCTGTCATAGGGTCTTACTATATAGATCTGGAGCCTCAAGTTCCTCCTGATCCTCCCACCTCAATGCGTATATGACGTTTTTTCTAGGATCTGTTTTCCCTTCACTTTTAGGGGGATAGGACAGGTGTGTGTTTGTGTGTGTGTGTGTATAGCCCTGGATGTCCTGGAACTCACTCTGTATACCGGGTTAGCCTCAAACTCACCAAGATCTACTGGCCTCTGCCTCTCAAGTACAGGGACTAAAGTCATGCACCACCACTGCCCAGCTTGCTTTCAAATGTTTTAGTAATTCCTCCTTTGTAACTTGATTTTAGCAAGAACATTGAACTAAATAATCTCCAGTAATTTAAGCATATGATCTGTGGTCCCCAGGTCCCTAACAGCTTTGCAGGGATTGAATGTTAGCACTGTCACCATGTGCACAACGTGAGCAACTCCTTTGCTGCTGTCCCCAGGCAGCTCGTGTCACCCTTAGTATTTGCTGCCCCTGCCACAGTAGGTGCCTTCTCTAAGCCAGTTATTAAGAGGCTTCTGTAGGGAGTTGCATCACGAGAACCAGAGAACTCACAGGCTAGGTGCACATGGTGCTGAGATTGCAGCCCCAGGAGAGCCTCAGAGCAAGCTCTCCGAATTGTCCTAAGAAGAGGTGGAATTGGGTATGGATACTTTGTAAGACAGAAGTGAACAAAGCTCATAGAATGGAATCTCATCTGAGAAGAATTTCCCTTGCCTCAGAAGATCATGGATAGTACGTCTTAAAGTGGATTACAATGTTTTAGAGAACAAAATGTCTTTTATGATTTAAAAAATAATTATGAAAAAAGAAATAATCCAGTGGGCCAGAGAGATGGCTTAGAGGTTAAGAGCCTTGGCTGCTCTTCCAGAGGTCCTGAGTTCAGTTCCCAGCAACCACATGGTGGCTCACAGCCATCTGTAATGAGATCTGGTGCCCTCTCCTGGCATACAAACATACATGCAGACAGAACATTGTATACATAATAAATCTTAAAAAACAAAACAAAACAAAAAAAAACCAAATCTGCCTTTGCCTCCTGAGCACTGGAATTAAAGGTGTGTACCCCCACACCCAGTTGCAATAAAGGCATTTTCTTTTTTCTTTTTCTTTTTTTGGCGGTGGAGGTTAGGGTTTCTCTGCGTAGCTTTGGAGCCTGTTCTGCAACTCACTCTGTAGACCAGGCTGGCCTAGAACTCACAGAGATCCCCCTGCGTCTTCCTGGTGAGTGCTGGGTTTAAAGCTGTGTACCACCACCACTTGGCTGGCTTTTTTTTAAATGTCTGTACTGGAAAATAGGAATAACAATGTTCATCCTCTCTTCAGGTTCCCTGCTGCCCAAAGCTTGCAGTGACTTACTTTTTTAATTTAAGTTTTTCCTCGTACCCTCCCCTCCTCCCCTCCTCCCCTCCTCCCCTCCTCCCCTCCTCCCCTCCTCCCCTCCTCCCCTCCTCCCCTCCTCCCCTCCTCCCCTCCTCCCCTCCTCCCCTCCTCCCCTCCTCCCCTCCTCCCCTCCTCCCCTCCTCCCCATCCTCCCCTCCTCCCTCAGCCTCAGCTTCAGCCTCCCCCCAAAACCATCCTCTCATCCATTCCCCAGAGAGGACAAGGAATCCCAAGATGAGTTAGTTCTGTCTGGCATATCTTGCAGTGACTTTTTTAATAAACAGCATCAATATAAAAAGAATATATATGTATAAAATAGAGAGACTTGTGAAAAGTACAAGACAGAGACAACATCTGTGTCTGTTGGCAAATACAGTTTTTTAAATAGTAATTTATGTCAGCATATATTGGATTAATATTTACTGACTATTTAATCTTTTGTTTTAATGTCTCATATTAGAAATATTGATGGCTAAAAACCACATAAACAAAAGTCTTGATTTTGAGCTTAGATCATTAATTTTTTAGATATTTTATTTTATTAAAACTTTTTGTTTAAGTTCATATTTTGTTTTTTGAGACAGGGTTTCTCTGTGTAACCCTGACTGTCCTGAAACTCTCTCTGTAGACTAGGCTGGCTTTGAACCCAAAGATCCTCCCATCTCTGCCTCCCAAGTGCCAGGATTAAAGGCGTGTGCCACCATCTCCTGGCTGGTCATTTGTTTTTGTTTGAGACAGGGTTGCTCTATGTAATAGTCCTGACTGTCCTGGAACTCACTATGTAGACCAGGCTGGCCTTGAACTCACAGAGATCTACCTGGATCTGCCTCCTGAGTGCTGGGATCAAAGATGTGGGCTGCTACCACCCATCTTGTTCTTTGTTTTTAATGACAGGGTCTCACAATGTAGACCTGTAGTTCTGGAACTCCCTGTGAAGACCAAGCTAGCCTCAAATTCAGAGACCTGCCTGGCTCTGCCTCCTAAAGCTAGGATTAAATACATGCACTACCTACCATACCCAGTATTAAACACTTTTTATTATCTTTATATTTGTGTTGTGTTCCTGTATGTATGTAGGAATCTATTGTCTTCTATTGTTTAAGATTGAGATCAAATTTTGATCTTCAGGCTTAGTTACAAGATTATTTATTCATTGTATGTGTTCCTGTTCAAATGCATGTACGTGTATATCACGGTTAGAGACAGTTTGGGGGGTCCTCTCCTTCACCTCATTTTTGTTCTTTTTGCTGCTGTGTTACAAGCTTCTAACTCTTTAGACTGGCTCTGCCTCCCATCTCACTTTAGGAGTGCTGAGCTGGGGCTGCAGAGAAACCACTGCCTATGGACCCAAGTTAAGCAGCTAGAGGATATAGGGAGATAGATGTTGGATCCCACAAACAGGAAAGCGGAAGAGAGAAGGAACTTGGACTCTATTCTGTGACTGAAGGAAGAAACATGAGAATTCTGAATCTAGTTAGGTTCAGGAGTAGAGATATAGCTCATGTACTGCTCTTACAGAGGATCTGAGTTCAGTTCCCAGCAGCCACATGGGTGACTCACAGTCACCTGTGACTCCCCCTCTAAGGGATCCAATATCCTGAGTCTCCAGGAGGGCACCACCATTCACATGCAGATACCTACACACAGACACAATCAAAAATGCAATAACAGAGCTGGGCAGTAGTGGTGCATGCCTTTAATCCCAGCACAGGAGGCAGAGGCAGGTGAGTCTAAGTGATTTTGAGGCCAGCCTGGACTACAGAGTAAGTTCCAGAACAGCTAGAGTCGTGACACAGAGAAACCCTGTCTCAAGAAAACAAACAAACAAACAAACAAAAAACAGAACAAAACACCTAAATCACTGGTTTTCAACCTTCCTGATGCTGCACTAGCTCCTCCCCCTCTTTAAGATTTATTTTATAGGTATATGGGTATCTTACTTGTATGTATAGCTAATGTGTATCATGTGCATGCTTAGTATGATGGATCCCCTGCAACTGGAGCTACCAACAGCTATGAGCTGCCATGCGGATCTGAGAATTGAACCTAGGTCCTCTAGAGGAGCAGCCAAGGTCCCAACCGTTGTGCCATCTCTCCAACCCTCAGCCAGAAGGTGCTTTTGTTGTTGTTGTTGTTGTTTTGTTTTGTTTTGTTTTGTTTGAGACAGGGTTTCTATGTGTTGCCCTGGCTGTCCTGGAACTTGTTCTGTAGACCAAGCTGGCCTTGAACTCAGAGGTTCTCCTGTCTCTGCCTCCAGAGTACTGGGATTAAAGGCGTGAGTTACCACCATCAGGCTGCACCCCTTTTATACAGCTCCTCATGTTGTAGTAACAATCATAAAATTATTTTTGTTGTTATTTCATAATCATAATTTTGCTACTGTTATAAATTGTAAATGTCTGATATTCAAGGTATCTGATATGTGACGCTTGTGAAAAAGTTATTTGACTCCCAAAGGGATTAAGACCCATAGGTTGAGAACCAGTGAGCAAATTAATAGAGAATGAAGAAAAACTGAATGCAGGTAATGGATGTTTAATTCTGTCATGGACTTTTTTGGTTTTGATAGTGGGTAAGTACATAAAAATGTATTAGATAGTGAAAGTGTAAAATACAGTGTGAAGATCTGTGGATTCAGAATGACTATTCCAACTGTATAGAAGTTCATTGAGATGTATAGACTTTGGGTCTGGTTAATTTGGGTGTGTGTGTGTGATTTTTTTTTTTTTTGCAAGCTTTTTAATAATAAAGTATAAAATTTAAAAAAGAATATAGATACAGTTGTAAGACTTAAAAATCAAAGACTTAACTTCTAAGCTTTTAGCTCAAAGTTAAGACCAACCTGAGAAGCCCTAAAAGTTATCTGCACAATTTTAAAACTTCTTATTGAGTATGAAGCTTGAGACACTTAACTTTAGAGAGTTGAGTCTTGTAGTCCAGGGTAGCCCCAAACATGCTATGTAGCCAAGGATGACCTTGAGCTTCTGATCCTCCTACTTCCATTTCTAGAGTCCTGAGATTACAGATGTGTGCCACCACTGCCAGTAATGCGGTGCTCAGGATCAAACTCAGGGCTCCCTGCATGTTAGGCAAGCATGGTACCGAGCTAAAACCCCAGCATCCAAAACACTTAACTTTTATTTATAAGACTCAATGATGTCATCTGTAAAATATGAATAATGATAATCACATTGACTGAGAGCCCCAAGGATCAAATGAATCAGCATGTCAAGCTCTTTGTAAACTACACAGCATCGTATAGATATATAGCATAAGAACCTGGACTGGAGAGATGGCCCAATGACTGAAAACAAGCACTGCTCTTGCAGAGGACCTCAATTTAGTTCCTTGAACCAGTGTAGTATGAGATTTCTGGCCCCGGACTTTCAGTCTGGTAGCCCCGCCCACACTTCCTGTCTACCTTCAGCCAATCAGCGCTTCTCATTAAACTCATAGGCAGGACAGTTATTTACAATGGAACATCAGTAAATCCACTACAATTCACAACCATCTATAACTCCAGCTCAGAAAGTATCTGATGCCTCTGGAAGTACCCACACTCTTATGCACACATCCACACAGAGATACACACATATATACATAATTTAAGAAAATAATAATTCAAGTGTGGTGGCCCATGTTTTTAATCCCAGCATTAGAAGGCAGAGGCAGGTAGATCTTTGTAAATTCAAGCCCAGCTTCATATATATAGCAAGTTTCAGGATAGTCAGGGCTACAAAGAGAGAGCAAAAAAAGTCAAAATAAACAAATATAATAACAAAATATATTTTAAAAATAAGAACTATATACTTATTGCTTTGATATGCCTTTCCTTTTTATATTTCAGGCGGAACTCAAAAGCTTGATGGACAATGCCTCTTCGCCCTTTGAATTTGCTAAAGAACTCATCAGGCACAATCTGGTGAGTAAGTTTCCCATCTTCATTTACTTGAGTCCTATTTTATTTTAGTACATCACAGCAACTAAAGATGAGTAAAGGAGACTCCCCAGAAAATAATTCACTACTCTAAGGAATGCCTTAGTACTATGGAAGGGATGAAATGGGTTTCTAATACCACTCTCTTTCCTTAGGAAACCTTTTATTGGGAAGGCAGAATGTAGATCACATTTGGAAAGAAGGGAAAGGCAAGGCAGACCCAAGTGTTCCTTGTCCTTGGTGAAAAAAGCAGGGGAACATATCCTCATGGGTTAGAATAAGTGGGGACAGTTGTTTAATCTTTGATGATTGACTGAGCTTCTGAGGGGTCTAATCTAGGACATGAATCTAGAACAAGCGTGGCATGTGTAGGATGACCAGAGGAAGGCTGAACCCGAGTAGTATGTTGGTTCCAGAGAGAGTGGAAAGTGAAGTTGGTTAATGGGTTTAGGACTAGATTTTGATGGTCTCTGCTTAAAGTAATACAGCTCAGATGAAGCTGTACTCTATCAATCATGGAACATGAGATGCACCCTGTGTGCTCCCAAGCCAGACGCCTAGGGCTAAGCAAATGATCATGTGTGCTAAGTCGGCTTCTTCATCTGCAAACAGTGGGAGCAAAAGCTACCACTTTTCTTTCTGCTTTATTTTCTCTTCTGGAGACAAGATCTCACTACACAGCCCTATCTGGCCTGAAACTCTGTATAGACCAACCTGGCCTGGAACTCAACAGATATCCATCTGTCTTTGCCTCTCCACAGCTGAGATTAAAAGGCATATGTCACCACAGTCAGCCAAACCTACTTTTTTGAGATTATGTGTGGAATTTTACACTCATGGCATCTGCAGGGCTCAACTGCTCAACCTGTAGAAACCCCAGCCTTTGCCTGCTGAGCCATCTTTAACTTTTCTGTCTAACACCCACCATCTGATGGAATACTGCCAATGGTGTTGTGATTTTTATCACCATCTTAAAGCCTGCATGGTCAACCCTCAGAGAAGCACAGAACAATGCGTTAGTTAAAGGGGCATTTGTGACTTCCGAGAGTAAGTTCACCAGGATGCTGGGAGCAAAAAACAAGTTTGGGGGAGGCTAAGGGGTGACAGGGTAAGAGGAAATGAGCAGTCAGCCACAGCTTTTGAAGTTTAGCATTGAAAGAAAAAAAAAAAGGGGGCATTCTCCAGAGGGAACAAAGGAACCAAGGAGAGGTTTTACAGGAGAATGAAAACCCTTGTGTGTTCTTCAGGTTGAGAAGTGGGGCTGCTGCTTTGGGAGACTGAAGATACAGGGTCAGATGGAGTTGGAAGATACAGGGTCAGATGGAGTTAGAAGATACAGGGTCAGACGGAGTTAGAAGATAAGGGGTCAGATGGAGTTAGAAGATAAGGGGTCAGATGGAGTTAGAAGATAAGGGGTCAGATGGAATTAGAAGATACAGGGTCAGATGGAGTTGGAAGATACAGGGTCAGATGGAGTTAGAAGATACAGGGTCAGACGGAGTTAGAAGATACAGGGTCAGATGGAGTTAGAAGATAAGGGGTCAGATGGAGTTAGAAGATACAGGGTCAGATGGAGTTAGAAGATACAGGGTCAGATGGAGTTGGAAGATACAGGGTCAGATGGAGTTAGAAGATACAGGGTCAGATGGAGTTAGAAGATACAGGGTCAGATGGAGTTAGAAGATACAGGGTCAGACGGAGTTAGAAGATACAGGGTCAAATGGAGTTAGAAGATAAGGGGTCAGATGGAGTTAGAAGATACAGGGTCAGATGGAGTTAGAAGATACAGGGTCAGATGGAGTTAGAAGATACAGGGTCAGATGGAGTTAGAAGATACAGGGTCAGATGGAGTTAGAAGATACAGGGTCAGATGGAATTAGAAGATAAGGGGTCAGATGGAGTTAGAAGATACAGGGTCAGATGGAGTTAGAAGATAAGGGGTCAGATGGAGTTAGAAGATAAGGGGTCAGATGGAGTTAGAAGATACAGGGTCAGACGGAGTTAGAAGATAAGGGGTCAGATGGAATTAGAAGATAAGGGGTCAGATGGAGTTAGAAGATACAGGGTCAGATGGAGTTAGAAGATAAGGGGTCAGATGGAGTTAGAAGATACAGGGTCAGATGGAGTTAGAAGATACAGGGTCAGATGGAGTTAGAAGATACAGGGTCAGATGGAGTTAGAAGATACAGGGTCAGATGGAGTTAGAAGATAAGGGGTCAGATGGAATTAGAAGATACAGGGTCAGATGGAGTTAGAAGATAAGGGGTCAGATGGAGTTAGAAGATACAGGGTCAGATGGAGTTAGAAGATAAGGGGTCAGATGGAGTTAGAAGATACAGGGTCAGATGGAGTTGGAAGATACAGGGTCAGATGGAGTTAGAAATCCTAGGGTCAGATGGAGTTGGAAGATACAGGGTCAGATGGAGTTAGAAGATACAGGGTCAGATGGAGTTAGAAGATACAGGGTCAGATGGAGTTAGAAGATACAGGGTCAGATGGAGTTAGAAGATACAGGGTCAGATGGAGTTAGAAATCCTAGGGTCAGATGGAGTTAGAAGATACAGGGTCAGATGGAGTTAGAAGATACAGGGTCAGATGGAGTTAGAAGATACAGGGTCAGATGGAGTTAGAAGATACAGGGTCAGATGGAGTTAGAAGATACAGGGTCAGATGGAGTTAGAAGATACAGGGTCAGATGGAGTTAGAAGATAAGGGGTCAGATGGAGTTAGAAGATAAGGGGTCAGATGGAGTTAGAAGATAAGGGGTCAGATGGAGTTGGAAGATACAGGGTCAGATGGAGTTGGAAGATACAGGGTCAGATGGAGTTAGAAGATACAGGGTCAGATGGAGTTGGAAGATACAGGGTCAGATGGAGTTAGAAGATACAGGGTCAGATGGAGTTGGAAGATACAGGGTCAGATGGAGTTAGAAGATAAGGGGTCAGATGGAGTTAGAAGATAAGGGGTCAGATGGAGTTAGAAGATAAGGGGTCAGATGGAATTAGAAGATAAGGGGTCAGATGGAGTTAGAAGATACAGGGTCAGATGTAGTTAGAAGATACAGGGTCAGATGGAGTTAGAAGATAAGGGGTCAGATGGAGTTAGAAGATACAGGGTCAGATGGAGTTAGAAGATACAGGGTCAGATGGAGTTAGAAGATAAGGGGTCAGATGGAGTTAGAAGATAAGGGGTCAGATGGAATTAGAAGATAAGGGGTCAGATGGAGTTAGAAATCCTAGGGTCAAGGAAGCAGACCAAGTCCCCTTACTAAAGGAAGGGACATAAAAAGGAAACAGAGAAAAGTGATGAGTATTCTGAGGGAAAAAATGTGTAGTTCATGTCTAGTGATCTTAGTTTCTGTGTATCTGTGGACAATTTTCTGTGTTCTGAACACTTGGTCGGCTCTGGAGGTTAAATAGTGTGAACAAACTGTTATAAATTTTTTATTACATTTCTGTGTGTATGTGTGGGTGTGTGTTTTCATGGTGCATGTGTGGACTTGTGGTCAGAGGACAACTTACTGGAATTAAGAATGTGGGTCCTGGAGATTGAATTCAAGTTGTCTGTCTTGGCGACAAGGGCCTTTACCTGCTGAACCATCTCACTAGCCCAGATTTTGTATTTTTAACTTTATAACACTTATCATCCAATAACATTTTTGTTTGCTTATCTTTCAAATTTTTAGCCACATGTGTTAAGTGATCGATTGTGTGCACAGGAATGCACAGGAATGCGCATGTGCACCATGGCACGCATGCGCTAGTCGGAGGACAACTTGTAGGAGTTAGTTTTCCCCTTCTAAAATCACTCCCAGGGCTCTTGAGCATTTCCAGGGCTGGCCAGGTGCACTGTGGTGCCACAGTAACACTCCATCTATGTGCAGGTTGTTTTCCGAGGAGGTGAGGGGGCTTTGCAGGTTTTACCTCCCCTGGTTGACGTCATTCCTGAAGCTAGGCTAAACCTAGTGATTTACTACCTTCGCCAAGGTAAGAAAAATTTGTCATGTTCTGACTTGTGAAGAAAAATATTTTAGAATGTTTAATCTGATTGAATTAGTTGTATACATTTTAAATATATAACACTTCCAAGTATATGTTTGCAACAAGGTCGTGAGACAAAAAAATTTAATGGACTTAGTAGTTGTACCTTTTCCTCTCTATTTTCTGCTGTCACTACATACCTCTTCTTACTCATTCTGGGTTTTGCTGTTCTGTTCTTATTTACCAGTTTCCTTTTGGGTCTTCAATTTTTTTCCCTTTTTTTTTTCTTTTTCTAGTGTGTGTTTTATAAAAAACATACATTCACATTTTCTTGTGGTTTTTTTTCTTTTCTTTTTTTTTAACTATCGACTCTTGTATTTGCTCAAAGTATCTGCTCACTCTGGAGCGCAGAAATGCTCTGATTTAAAGAGAATGTGACATCTGATGTTCTCATTGTTGGAAACATTCCTGGGGCAGCTCTTCCCGGAACTTACCACAGTAGGGTACTTGGCCACAGACCTTAAAGTAGCCGTGTGGCCCTTTCAGGTCCATGGTAGAGGCCAACCAGGAAATGTCTTGCAAACAGTCCCCTTTATATGATAGATAAGCAAAAGGAATTTTGTTTTTAGATATGAATTAACAAAAAAGTGAGTATATTTTATAAATTATTTTATAAAAAAATTTCTAGCATAAGCAAAACAAATTATAGAACCCCCAAAGACTCCAGATTAAATAATTTTTAGGCTGGGGGTGGTGGCCATGACTAATCCCTACACTTAGGAGGCAGAGGCAGGGGCTCTTTGCGGACAAGGCCAGACTGTTCTACATAGGAAGTTCCCCACGGCCACTGTTATTTCAGTCTTATGTGTGTAATATACATTTCTTTTTGGGAAAAAGGCAAGTTGTTTTGAATTTTTGTTTGTTTTCTGTTTTTTGTTTTGTTTTGTTTTGTTTTTTTAAGACAGGGCTTCTCTGTGTAGCCCTGACTGTCCTGGAACTCACTTTGTAGACCAGGCTGGCCTTGTATTTACAGAGATCTGCCTGTCTCCTGAATGCTGGGATTAAAGGTGTGTGCCAGTTTTCTTATATTTTTTTTTGAAGATTTATGTATTTATTATACATATAGTCGTCTGTCTATATGTATGTCTGCATGACAGAAGAGGACACCATATCCCATTATGGATAGTTGTGAGCCACCATGTGTTGCTGGAAATTGAGGTTTTACAGGAGAACAAAAACCCTTGTGTGTTCTTCAGGTTGAGAACAACTTGAATTCAATTGAGATAGGGTCTCTCTACAGTAGCCCTGGCTGTCATTGAACTCACTGTGTAGACTAGGCTGGCCTAGACTTCACAGATCTGCCTGCCTCTTCCTCCTGAGTGCTGGGATTAAAGGTGTGCTACCATGCCCAGCCCAGCCTGTATTCTTGAGCTTTTTTTAGATGTTTTTTGTGGCTAAGTATCAGTTTTCTGAAGGTAATTGTTTTCTTGGGCCAGGGTACGACTTAGTTCATAAAGTGCTTATTTCAAAAGCCAGGGGACCTGAGCTCCAGCTCTAGAGCTTACAAGGAAGTGCAGGTGTAGTGCCATGCATTTGTAACCTCAGCACTGGGGAGTGGAGACAGAAGGATCCCTGGGTCTCTCTGGCTAGCCAGTCTCGCTTAATTGCTCTCAAAGTGGGTGAGCTGTGTCCCTGAGGACAATGCCCGGGGTTGTCCTCTGGCCTTCACATATATTTGCAGTTTTGAAAAGAAAAATACTTTTCTTTAGTATAGCCACATAACCTTCAACTTGATAGAGAGTTAAAGGTCAGGTAAAACATATTTTCCTGTGTTTTTGTGTACACACATATGTGTGGTCGTGCCCCTGCTGTAAAAGCACTCTATGACCCCATTTTATATGAATATTGGAATACTGCAGACTCTGTTTTCTAGGGACTGCTGTAGAGAGCTTTGTTGGAACACAAGCTCATATAATGGCTGACTTTTTACATTGCAGATGATGTTCAGGAAGCTTATAATTTAATCAAGGATCTGGAACCTACTACCCCTCAGGTAATTGGAGATGCTGCTGTGCATTTCTAGTAGACAAGTACTGTGGAGATCGATCGGCACTACAGGCACACAGCTTAAGGTGTCTTCAAAAAAACTCTCAAGATGACTGTTTGTATTGATGGTTTTAGTGTGAGAATGAGTGTTCTGGGATTTTTTTAAAATGTGCCTCAAGTCCCTTAATAATTATTTCATTCCTAAAAAGGTCTAAAGTTTGAAAATAAGACAATCTGTTTAAAAAACTTAAATCTATAATTCTAATGAAATGAACAGCTATTAATATATTCTTTGTCACTGATATTAGAGTCTGTAACTTGTCTTTCTTCCCTCAGTAGGTTATTCACTCCCTGCAAGCAGGGACTGTCTCTATTGTCTCTCCAGCAGTGTGCGTGTTAGGTACATAGTAAGCACCCCTTCACTGAATACAAGACTGGATGGGCTGGCAAGATGGCTTAGTGGGTAAAAGCACCTACCATCAAGACTGATGACCTGTATTCAGTCCCTGGAATCCACACTGTAGAAGGAATATGACAGACTTCACAATTGTACTCTGACCTCCACATGTGTGCTATGGCATGTACACATACACATATCCATGAGCGTGCACACACACACACACACACACACACACACACACACACACACACACACACTAAATGTTAAAAAAGGAGGAAGAGGAAGGAAGGAAAGAAAGAAGGGAGGGAGGGAGGAAAAATAAAAAAGAAAACAATCTGGATGAAAAATATTTCCCAACCAGATAGAGTCTAAGCAAGTCTTTTCTCAAGGGAACTAAAGGCTCCAGTATCTTTTTGCTACTTCGAAGGAGCCATCTTAATAAAAGCTAATGATACTTCTAAGGAAAGTATTATTAAGAATTTGAGCCAAGATTGAAAAAAATAGGATATAGATGAGGCCACAGGACTCCAAAAGAGAAAGTATTTGTAAGTGTGTATATTTACCCTTAGAAAAAGGACCACAACATTGTGGTGGGATTCAGGTGTCAGCTTGGTATAGATTTTGGTTTGTTGATACAAAATTAAGGTCAATTCTCTTATGCTGTATGTATTTTTCTACTCTTGTTTAAGATATGATGTTTATGTAACTGATTTAAAATTGTAATGTATAATTAAGAAATGCATGTTAGTTAGATTTTTAGGTATACAAAGATATAATTCAATTAGACAGGTAATCTTCAAACACTTCTAAGACCTACAGAATATGGCGTTTAAAATATTTTAAGAACTTAGACTTTTCTGGACAGTGAGTCAAATTTGCTCCTGACAGCAACAATCTTCTTCAAGAGAAAAATGGGCATCGAAGAAACTCCATATGGAGTCTACTCTCTTTCTGGCAATAGTTAGCCACTAGACAAGAACCTGTTCTTATATTGACTGCTTGACAGTATGCTGTTTAAACTGGACATGCAGGTTCCATAGGAAAATGACCTCTAAACTTTGGCAAAACAAGCCAAGATGGTCATTTAGGTTCCTGCTTTACAGAATAAACTGTCAGACATTCTTCAAGACTTGAGGAGAAACAACTGATAAACTGTGCCAGAATGGGTAGAGCAGATTTCCTGCTTCACTGAAATGAAAAGAGACTCTGGGCCTGTAGACTGAAGATGGATGCCCCAACTTTATAAAGGAACTTTGGGTGACTGTTCAGGCAGATAGGTATCATCTCTGTCCTTTCTAGATTTTAGAAGTCGCTTGCACTTCTGGTTTACTTGGGTAAATATATCCTTCTGTGGTCTTTGATGTAGTTGAAGATTAGAAAGTTATAAGTATAGTTTTTCTTAGTCATGTAAAAGGTATATTAGATATGAAACTTTAGATTCATAAAGATAAGGTAGATGATAAGAGTATTTTCTTTAATTTTGCTAAATACAAATAGACTAGACATTATAACTGTAATTCTTGCTTGATGGCTATTTTGTTATATGTAATTTTACTATGTTAAAGTCGAAACCTTCCTTTTTGATTAGACAAAAAGGGGGAAGTGATATGGGAATGCCTTTCTGTATGCTGTGAATCTCAATCTTTAAATAAAGGAGCTGTTTTGGGCCATGACAGGCACCATAGAAGAAGTAGGAGGAGAAATCAGAGCATAGGTAGGAGAAGCAGGGTGGAGTCAGGCAGATCGAGCAGAAGCCCAAAGGAACAACATGTAAGGAACACAGGTGAGCCACGGGCCACGTGGCAGACAGATTAATAGAAATGGGTTGATTTAAGATGTAAGAGCAAGCTAGCAATGTGCCTGAGCCATAGGCCAAACAGCATAAAGTTAATATAAGCGTCTGAATCATTTCTGGGGGCCTAAGCAGCAGCAGCTGGCGGCTAAGGGGTCTGGCGCTACAGAGTCTGGGCCTCTGGCCACCTGGGACCAAGAAACCCCATTGCAACAAAACATAGTTATTGTGACATTAGAGAAGGAGAATGAAGTATATGTTCATTTTCCCACAAGCAGTGTCTCCCCTGTTCTTTGATACAGGGTCTTTCACTGGCCTACTTGGTTAGACTAGCTTGCCCATCAAGCCTCAGGAATCTGCCTGTATTCACCTCTCCAGCACTGGGATTACAAGGGATTTTTCCCATAGGTCCTGGGGATTGAACTAAGGTCCTCAGTTACATGGCAACTCCTTTTCTGACTGAGCCTCCCACCAAGTTTTCTCTGCTTAAGATCTTTTACAATGATAAACTCTGCTGTATGAGCAATGCCTGCTAGAAGTCAAACTAAAGTCTGCATCCTTCCATAAGCCAGGGGTACAGCCAAAAAGGCAATTGGGCATGTGAAGTAGAGTTGGTGCAAGGGGCTGACAGGAAAGCACACGCAACTGATTTATTGTATGATTGTGTTTTTTCAGGAGTATATTCTCAAGGGAGTTGTTAATGCAGCTCTTGGCCAGGAAATGGGTTCGGTGAGTATGAAATCATTAGTTATTCATACTTTGCAAAGTTCTGGTTATCTAAAAACAAGATGGATGATGATGTGCAACCAATAACAAGTTTATGATCACTGGGTTCTTTTGTGGGTCTTTGTACTGTATTGTTGGGGTGGGTGCTCAGGAGAAAGCCTTATGCTTGGTGGATATTTGCATTGAGCCACATCCTTAGCCCTTCAGTTCCTTATAATTCTTTAAACCTTTAATCCAGATTTTAGTAGAGATTTTTTTAAAACTTTAGTCATAAAATTTGCTATTTTGTATATAAGAGTCCCAAAGTAATACAGTCATCTCTTTCCTGACAATTACAGAAAATGGATTTGGTACCTAGAAAATGGGAAAAATTCTCTCTAGAAAAGCTTTTAATGTACTTAGGATATACCCCCATCTACTCTGGAAAAACTTTTTTGTTTTGTTTTGTTTTTTAATTTTGGTTTCTTGAGACAGAGTCTCATATTATACCTCCAGGATGGTCTTGAGCTCACACCAATCTTCAGTCTTCCTGCCTCAGTCTCTCCAGAGCTTGGTGTAAGAACTTTTGTTTGGTAGGTTGGTTTGTCCTAGAACTCACTCAGTAGACCAGGCTGGCCTCAGTCTCAGAGATCCACCTGGAATTAAAGGCATGTGCCACCACAGCCCAGCTAAAGAACTTCTTATAGTTATGAAAACAAGTCTAAGGTAGGGATGCTGTTGGACATGATGTCACACTCCTCCAACTGTAGGCTTGGGAGGCCACGGCAAGAGGATCTCAAATGCAACCCTTTCTTAACAACAGACAGGCAAACATATCTCAACTAAGGTTTTTATCCATGATTGTGTAGCATATTATGTTCTTTATGAAACAAAGAAAGCAATTAATAAGCCTTTAATCTCTGGGTCTCCTCCCCATGTAGGCAGCGAATATGTATGTATTGCATAAATAAAGGAGTCTAATAATCCTTGTTATATTTGTGTCTTCTGTACAAAGTTCAGACACAGAGAGTGTGTTACGTATTTGTTGAATGTGTAAATTTATTTAGTGTATGGATTTTAAGGTAGAATTTTGAGGTTGGATTTGTCTCCAACTCTACTTAAGTTTTCACAAAATTTCAGGTTGTAATTTTCTAGGTGCTTGTAATAATCAGCTATAATAACTTGAGCATGACTTAAAATAAGGATATTTATTAAGTGACATACAGGAAAATGCCTTGTAGTCTAAGTATAATATAAATAAAACATTGTGCCTGCCTCCTCCTCTCAGCTCTGTTTGTTTTGCAGAGGGATCATATGAAAATTGCCCAGCAGTTTTTTCAGTTGGTAGGAGGATCAGCTAGTGAATGTGGTATGTCTACAATCTGTCCTTTTGAACACAATTCATAATTGGACCTGGGCGATAGTGACTGTCTAGGAATATATGTTATGCTTCTTGCTATGAAGCAAGGGGTTAGAAATTGGAGAGAGGGCTGAGAATATAGCTCATTTTGTAGCATGCACACCTAGCATTCACAAGGCCTTGGGTTGGATCTCCAGCACCACACTAAGCTGACATGACAGCTGTTACCTGTAGCCCTCAGAAGATAGAAACAGGATAATCAGAAGTTCAAGGAATCCTTGGCTTCATGGTGAGGGCCAGCCTGGGATATGGGACACTGTTACAACAATGTCACACATACAAATAAATACACCAATAAGAGAGAATATTAGAATTAGCCCTTTTGAACATGTTAGTGAAAAAGGGAGAGATGACCCAGTGGTTAAGAACATTCATTGGTCTTACAAAAGACTGAAGTTCAATTCCCAGTACCCACATCAGGAGGTTCACAACTGCCTGTAACCCCAACTCCAGGGAATATAGTATTTCTTGCTAGACTTCATGGGAACCTGCACTCAGAGGTGTACCTACCCACACACATGCACATAATTAAAAATATAAGTAGGTTTGTTTAGGGGGAATAAAATGGTCGGGCAGTAGTGGTGCAAGGTTTTAATTCCAGTGCTCAGAAGGCAGAGGCATTCAGATCTCTGTGAGTTTGAGGTCAGCCTGGTCTACAGAGCCAGTTAGGACAGCCAAGGCTACATAGAGAAATCCTGCCTTAAGAAAAACAAACAAACAAACAAACAAACCCCAGTTCATCAGTTAGGTGCACTGTCTGTTCTTACCGAGGACCCGAGTTTGATCCCTAGTACCCACATGACAATTCACAACTGTTTACAACTCTAGACACAGGGAAACTGATGTCCTATTCTGGTTTCTATGGGTTCCTGCCATACATATGATCTACAGACATAAGTTTAGGCAAACATTCATACACATAAAAAAATAATGATGTGGGAATGAATAAGTAAACAGGAACAAATTTAGTTTAGGTGGAGACTGGAGCATCCCTGGAAGTTTCCTGGACAGCTAGTCTGGCATATACAGCCAAACTGCAAGAGAACAAACTAGAAGGCAAGAAAAGACGTGGGAGGTTATCCTCGGACCCCTCATGAATGCACATCGTATATATGAACACACAAAAAAAGAAATAAATTAAAAATAAAGGCAGTAAGCTGAGTTGGTGGGTTGAGACTTTTGCTACCAAACCTGATGACCTGAGTTTGCTTGTTAAAACCCACATGGTGGAAGAAGAGAACCAACATCTACAACTTGTCCCCTGACCTCTGTTTGTGCACCATGGCAGATTTATGGCCACACTCATATACACACAATTCAAAATGTGTAAGTAAATGTGATAAAACATACTTTAAATGTTAAAAATAATAGTCTATTTATAAAGAGAGTTAGATGGCTCAGTGATTAGAAGTATGCCTTACTCTTGGCAGACTACCAAAGTTCGGTTTCCAGCACTCATGTTGGGCTGCTCACAACCTAGCTCTAGGGAATTTGATACCTTTCTCTGGCTTCTGTGGGCATCTGCACACATACACATAAATAAAAATAAGATATTTAAAAAGAGATAAAAGGGGGCTGGAGAAATGGCTCAGAGGTTAAGAGCAATGATTGCTCTTCCATAGTTCCTGAGTCCCAAGCAACCACATGGTGGCTCACAACCATCTGTAATGAGATCTGGTGCCCTCTTCTTGTGTGCAGGCAGACATGCATACATAATAAATAAATTAACCTGAGAGAGGGAGGATGGATGGGTGGGTGGGTGGATGGATGATAGGTAGATTGATTGATAGAGATAGATAGATAGATAGATAGATAGATAGATAGATAGATAGATAGATAGATAGATAGATAGATAGAAAGAATGCTATCATTAGTCCCAGCCCTCTGGAGGCAGAGGCAGACGGACCTCAGTTTCAGGACAGCATTCTCTACAGAGCAAAAAAGTAGGCTTGCTGACCCAATTGTTAACTTTTTTTTTTAATTGCCCCTGAAGATTCACAAATATTTCTCCAACACTATTTATTGAATAGTATTTATTTTCTATATTTTGTTTTCTTATTTATACAACAAAACTTACTAAAGCATTGGGGATATAGCAGCAAGTAAAACAAGAATCCCTGCCCTTGTGGGGCTTATAGTCTAGTGGGACAGACAGACTTTGAACATGATACAGAAATAGATTATGGGACATAGCGACTATAACAAATCTTGAGCAGCATGGAGTCTTCGGAATGCCATGGGGATAGCCAGGCAGTGGTGATTCACACCTTTAATCCCATCACTTTGGGAGGCAGAGTCAGGCAGATCTCCGTAGTTTGAGGCCAGCCTAGTCTACAAAGGGAGTTCCAGAACAGCCAGTACTGTTACACAGAGAAACCCTGTTTTGAAAAAACAAAACCAAAAAACAATAAAAATACTAGACCAGCTCAGAATCAGGTAGCTTCATGGCACATTATTTCTTTGCTTGAGTTTGGAGGTGCTAGGGTATGTTGGACAGGTAAATGTGGAGACTGGACCACATTGATTGAGTTGAGGTCAATACCAGTTAAACCAAAGCCCCATAAAGGCAGTCAAGGGAATACCAAAACCAGTATATTTATAGGGGTTATGTATGTTTCTTGTGGACCCTGGGAGTTCACCCTAGAGCCTGGGCACAGCAGAATCTACAACTTCAAAATCAGGATTTAGAAAGAGGTCCTGGGATTCATTATTCTATTTGATAGGGTTTCACTATGTATCACTGGGTGTCCTGAAACTCTCTATATAGTGCTGCTGGTGCTGAGATTTAAGGCCTATGCCACCATATCCTGCTGCATTCCTATTTCTAAATTCTACAGTAACTCAAATTTTAACTAGAAGCAGTTTGTGGTTTCATGGATTTCTGTGGTTTCTTCTCCCCTGAACCCCATTTTAGACACAATACCAGGGAGGCAGTGCATGGCTTCCTGTTTTTTCCTGCTGAAGCAATTTGATGACGTCTTGATTTACCTCAACTCTTTTAAGGTCAGTGTGAGTTATCTATGTGACTTTATGTATGAAACACTACATGCTGTATTAGATGCAATGAGGCTGAGCCAGGAGAATTAATAGCTCAAGGCCAAATCAGGCAAGGCAGTACACGCCTTTAATCCCAGCACTCAGGAGGCCAAGGCAGGCTGATCTCTGAGGTAGAGGCTAGCCTGGTCTACAGAGCAAGTTTCAGGACAGCCAAGGCTACATAATGAGACCCTGTCTCAAAACAACAAAAAATGAGTTCAAGGACAACCACAGCCCCTGCCCCCAAGTTATACTTTTGTAGATAGTCACTTTTCTCTGATAGTATTGATAGCATCAAGGAATTAATAAAAATTTGTTTGTTTGCAATTTGAGGGTTGGTTTTAGTTTTTGTTTTTAGACAGTTTCTTGTGTAGTACTGGATGTCTTGGACTCAATTCTGTAGATCAGGCTAGCCTCAAACTCATTGATCCACCAGATTTTGCCTCCCAAATTAAAAGATTAACCACACCTGACTTAATTCCTTAAGATTATTTCTATGGGGGCAGCAAATTGCTTTGAAAATCTGGTGACTCATAAAGATAAGGAAAGAGGTCCTTTGACCTCCACATGTACCATGGCACACACATTACTCCACCACACACACATAAGCACACGCACACACACACGCACACGCACGCATGTACACACATGCACGCATGCACATATGCACGCATGTGTGCACATGCACATACACACTTATTTTTTTTATTTTTTTGAGACAGGGTAGCACTATGTCACTCTGGCTGGCTTGGAATTCATCATATGGACTAGGCTGGCTTCAAACTCATCTGTCTGCCTCTGGCTCTTGAGTGCTAGGATTAAAGGTGTGTGGCACCATGCCCAGCAATAATAAACTTTAAGAAGATGATTTTATGTTTTACATATTAATATCCAATGTGTCCTGTTCTTGGCACATTTTCCAGAGTTACTTCTACAATGATGACATCTTTAACTTTAATTATGCCCAAGCCAAAGCTGCAACAGGCAACACCAGTGAGGGTGAAGAGGTGAGTACCTGCTTTTGCTCTTTAAAATAGTCCAAGTGGCACACACCTTTAATCACAGCACTCAGAAGGCAGTGGCAGGTGGATCTCTGTAAGTTTGAGGTCAGCCTGGTCTATAGAGCAAGTCCTAGGACAGCCAGGGCTACACAGAGAAACCCTGTCTCAAAAAAAGCAAGAAACAAAATTTTAAAAATGATGACACTTATTAGGATGCCTGCTTTTAAAGGCATTTGACTGATCATATCTAAGAGCATCCTTAGCTTTTTCTCACTAAAATAAAATGGCCAAGGATAAAGAACTAAAAATGGGTTGATTTAGCTAGAAACTGGTACTGCATTCCTATAAACCCAACACTTAGTATCATTGGATCCTGAAATACATAGCAAAACCCTGCTGTAGGGAGATTATGTTGTCCCATTGTAAATAATTGTCCCCACCTATGAGTTTAATAAAAAGCACTGATTGGCCAAAGGCAGACAGGAAGTGTAGGCGGGGCTACCAGACTAAGAAGACTCTAGAAATAGGCAGAACAGAGCAGAATGCCAGAGAGAAGCCAGAAGAAGCAGAGGACAATTATGCTGCTCTGAGAAAAGGTACCAAGCTGCATGGCTGAACAGGATAAGAGTCATGGGTTAGATGAAGGGTAAAGAGTGAGCAAGTTATATGCCTGGGCCTTAGGCTGATCATTCTAAAACTATCGTAAACATCTGTGTGTCTCTGTGGGTCTGTGGGCCTAAACCTGAGGCTAGGCCCAAAAGTCCAGGCAGAAACCTCTTATTACACCCTGCGTCAAAAAAAACAAACAAAAAAAAAAACAAAAAAAAACCCCACAAAAACAGTTCCCAGAGATGACTCAGTAGATTAAGGAACTAGCTGTGCCAGCCTGGTGACCCAAGTTCATCCCTAGAACCCACATAGAAAAGCTGGCTGTGGTGGCATTCCTGTAGAGGGAAGCAGGAGAAAACTATCTGGAAACTGGAAGGCCAGCTAGCCTAGAGTCTGCAGCTCTTGCAGCAGCAAAATGAAAGGCGAGGTGAGAGGCAAGAACCAACTTCTGAAAGTAGTTCTTTGACCTCCTTATGCACATCATTACACGTGCACCATTAACTCCTATGAGTGTAAGACACACACACACACAGTAAATAATTTTAATTTGTTTCATTACTGTTTGCATTAAAAAGTACAGTATCAGGCTAGAGAGATGGCTCAGCCATTAAGAATACTTACTGCTTTTGCAGAAGACCAAGGTTTAGTCCCGAGCACCTATCTGGTGGCTTACAATTGCCTATAATCCAAATTCCAGGGATTCTGATACCTTCTTCTGTCTTCTGTGGGCTCTTGCATATTCATGGTGTGAATAAACTCAAGCAGGCTCACATGCATACACATGAATAATAAATCTTTTCAAAGGTACACTGCTGATCAACATAGATTTTATAATAATGTTTTCCTTTAATTCCAGTTTTACAAGTAAACTCTAAGGCTACAGTATCAGCAGCCTCGTCTAGTTGATTATGTCCATTTTTATTGTTTACCTGCCTCATGTTTCTTTTCTCTTGTAGGTTTTCCTCCTGATCCAAAGTGAGAAGCTGAAAAATGACTACATTTACCTCAGCTGGTTGGCTCGTTGCTGTGAGTTTTCCTTCTCAACATTACAATCAGGATCCTCTTTTCCATTATGTAATCTGTTTGGAAATCACAGTTAGCATTTTCTTCACCACTTTGCATTCTGTAAAGTGAGTAGACTCTGAAATAGTTATTTATGTTCCATAGTAGGAGCTGCCAAGAGAATGTGGTATGGAGCTCCATCCATGATTAGTTCACTGCTCACGGTGACATAGCACTGCCATTGCAGCAAGATGTCGGCTTCTTAGCTTTGTTAAAGCTCCCAGACTCTGCTCAGTGCCATTAGAGAAATGGTACTGTCAGGCTGCTTTTACCTTTTCATTTTTCAAGCCTGAAAAGTAGCAACATGTCAAAATGTAATTTTTTTCATTGATAACCTGTAATAAGTCTCTCCTATCTTTCCAATGCTTTTTGTATATATTCATTATATATAGTGCCAGTTTTCATCAAGACATCTTCAAGTATATTGTATCATATACATTGTCCATATCCACCCCACGTCCCCTCCCAGAGTTTCCTCCATTCTCCATCTCCCTTCTGCCTTCGTATGCTATAGAGAAATGGTCTTACAAATTTGTGTAAAATCTAAGATTCACAAGTGAGAGAAGACATTTATTTTTCTGAGTTTCCATATGTTAATATGATGCTCTCAAATTGTATGTCAACATGACATAATTTTATTGTTTTCATATCCAGTGTGTGTGTATGTGTGTGTGTGTGTACACCATATTTTATCTACTCATCTGTTGGTGGGTGCCTAGACTATTTCCCTAGCATGGCTATTGTGAATACTGTAGAAATAAGCATAGGTGTGCAAGCGTCTAGTGTAGTTGTATTTTATTTTAGATAGTCTTGCTTTGCTATTCTGTGGTGCTAGGGATCAAACCTGGGGCCCGTGCATGGCAGGTAAGTGCTGTACCACTCTAACCCAACCCACTATTTTGAGATTTTGAGGAGCTTTGATACTTGACTTTTGTACCTGTTGGACTAATTCATATCCCCACAGTGGTGTGTAGCTCCCTTCTCTGCGGCCCTCCCCCTCCTTGTTTCATTTGATGGCCATTCTGACTGGGAAGGGATGGAGTCTCAAGTGGTGTTAATTTTCATTTCTCTGGCTGCTATTTGTTGGACATTTTTCATAAGTTTATTGGCCATTGTACTTAATAATTTCATAACTGTTCATTTTCTTAGCCCATTTGTTGGTTGGGTTATTTAGATTTGGGGTTTTTTATGTTTTTGGAACTTTTTATGTATTCCAGACATTAATCCTCCATGTATATAGCTAAATGCTATTTTTGCCCTTTCTGTAGGCTACTTCTTCACTAGATGTTTCTTAGGCCACACAGAAGCTGCTTAAGCCTCTATCTTGGAACATTTTCCCTGTGATTTCCTCTAACAGTTTGAGAGTTTCAGCTCTTAGGCTAAGGTCTTTAGTCGTATTTTGAAGTAGAGAAGATCTGGGGATCTGACTTCATTTGTCTGTGGGTGATTCCTTCCATCCTCTTCTATAGTCTTGTTTCAGTAAAACAAATTCTTTTTAGTTGGCAAGTTTTTCTTTCTTCAGTTGTGAAGCATAGCTTTGCTGAATATAGTAACCTGGGTTGACGATTATTGTCTTTGAGAATTTGAAATACGTCATTCTGTGCATTCCTGACTTGGAGAATTTCTGTTGCAAAATTTACCCTTGTTTGATGCAGTTGTCTTTACATATGACTTCATGCTTTTCCACGAATCTTCTAATGTTCTATGGGTCCCAGTGTGTTTAGTGTTTTAACTATGGATGGGAGGTTCTTTTCTGGTCCTATCTTCTTAGTATTCTAAAAGCTTCCTATATCTGGATGGATACTTCTTTTCCTAGATTTTACATTTTTTACTGTGATTTTATTGAGTAGACATCTGTGCCTTTGTCTTCGGTGTGTCTCTGTTCCATGCTGAGACTCATATATTTAATCTTTTAATCATAGCCATGTCTCATATATCTCATTTCTTTATTTCTTCACTAATGTCTCATATATCTCATTTCTTCATTTCTTCACTAATACTTTATTGTTATATGACTGTTCTAATTCATGGTATTAGCATCATTATCAAAAGGAACAAAACAGGTAATGTACACACACACACACATCCATATACATAATTTGCTATCCTGGCTTACAGTCTAGGGTACAGATAGTTCAACAATGGCTGTCTCATGATGGAAAGGCTGAGAATCTGCAGGTTCGCAGGGCTGGATATCTGTCTTATCTCCCAACCGGGCACTGGAGTCCTAGCTGCTGAACTTTAGTCTATGTTGGAATCCCGCAGCAGTAGGGCAGATGAACTTGTCAGTCAGAGTGAGGACAGGCAGGTAAAGTAAAAACCAAAAGCTTCTTTCTCCAAGTTTCTATGGAGGCTGCTGCTCTAAGGTGGGGCCCAAGTTTAGGTTGGGTCTTCTGGCCTCAAATGATCAATCAAGAAAACTCCTTGGCCGGGCTGTGGTGGTATCTTTAATCTCAGCACTCAGGATGCTGAGATTACAGGTGGATCACTGTACATTTGAGGCTAGCCTGGTTTACAAAGCGAGTTACAGGACAGCCACAGTTGTTTCACAAAGAGAAACCCTGTCTGGAAAAAAAAGAAAGAAAAAGAAAACTCCTCACAGGTGTGTCTAGGGAAAAGGAAACTCACAAGTGTGTTGGGGAACAGTGTTTGAGTCTTCTGGAAGAGCAGGCAGTGCTTTTAACTACTGAGCCATCTTTGATTTCAACAAATGTTCTCATATTAATTATTTTGGATCATTTTCACTCTCCCTAGAATTCATTACTGTGAAATTATTAATTTTCAGAGTAGTTGTATTGTCTTGATTTTTCAGGGTTTTTATGTTTCTGTATTGGGGCTTGCTTTTTTGATTTTTATGTTTCTTTTTTTAAAGGTTTATTTATTTATATGCTGTATTCTGTCTGCATGCATCCCTGCAGGTCAGAGGAGAGCATCAGATCTCACTATAGATGGCTGTGAGCCACCATGCGATTGTCATTATTCAAGTATTTTATGTACACACCTGAAGAAGGAATCTTCTTTCATTCATTACGGATGGTTGTGAGTTGCCATGTGGTTGCTGGGAATTGAACTCAGGACCTCTGGATGATCAGTCAAGTGCTTTTAACCACTGAGCCGTATCTCCAACCCCTGTTTTGTCTTTTCAAGACAGAATCTCACTATGTAGCTCTGGCTGTCATGGAACCACTATATGGACCAGGCTGGCCTCAAACTCACAGAGATCCTACTGCCTCTACCTCCCAAGTGCTGGACTAAAGGTGTGTGCCCCCACACCTGGCTCTGCATTGGGATTTACACATCTGGGATTATGCTGGTCTTGGTTGGATTTTGTTTTTCAATCACTTGTATTCTTTCAGTGATGTTTTTCCTCCCTCTGGTCCTACAGTGTACCTCAGCAGCTAAAACCTCAGCCTGTATTCTCAGAGCACCAGGCCCAACATGTCTACCGTGAAAATGCAGCAACTGCCTCTGTAATTCCAATCATTTAGGGAGTAAAGGAATAGGAATAGTATTGTGTGCTGTATTAGTTATGAATGGTGGGGTAGAGAGGAAATAAACTGCACAGGACTAGTCATCAGTCTGAGCAACAGGAAGGGAGAAAAGTATAGAAAGGATGAAAAATAACAACAGAGGAGCTAAGGCATCTCCAGCTGAAGGGAGAAGGAAGTCTTATCAGATAAGCTGAACGTTACTAGCATTCAGGAAACTGAGGCCAGCAGAGCCATAACATCTACCTATATTCTCTGAGAATACCAGTTTTGTTTTTTTAATCAAAAGCACACAAAAGAATAGCACCACTTAAAGGGAAGTCAGAAAGATCAGAAGTTCAAGGCCATTCTTGGCTACATGATGAGTTTAGCCTGGGATATATCAGAACTTGTCTAAAAAAATAAATAAAATAAAGCTGGCTATGAGGCAGATCTTTGTGAGTTCAAAGCCATCCTGGTCTACATATTGAGTTCTAGGTCATCAAAAGCTACAAAGTGAAATCTTTAATATAATATAATAATGTATTTAATATAATCTCTAATAGCTATTGTGGGTCAGAAAGATGGTTTGGTAGTCAAGAATGCTCACTGTTCTTTGAGAGGACTTGATTAGATCCCAGCATCACATCAGACAGCTCACAAGGTACTTATAATTCCAGTCCCATGAATAAAACATAAATTTTTCAAATAAAAATCAAAAATAAAAATTTAAAAACAAGAAATAAAGACAGCAGAGCACAACAGAGGTGGCCCACTAAGTTAAAATTAAATATTAAATAGGGGAAGCCTCAAAGTGAAGGAAAGAAGCCTCAGTGGGAGTTCAGAGTCTGTCTGTGGAGCCTTATCTGCCTGAGTGCAGACGGTCTCTTGGCACGGCCATGTGACCAGTCAGTCGGATTTAAAACATGCACCAAGGCCGCTGAGAAGACTGAGTAGGATGCACTTGTCTCCAGGAACCCACAGAAAGGTGGAAGAAAAGAGGTTTGTCTGCTGACCATCATACATGTGCCCTGGCACACCTCAGTCCCAAACACAAACATCACACACAGGATAATAAATAAACATTTTAAAACTATACTTAAGATGTTAAGTTTTTGTAGTCACATGAAAATTTTAGCAATTACATATTCTTTTTGTTGGTGGTGCTAGTAGTATTTTGAAGCAAAGTCTCACTCTGTATCACAGGCTGGCCTTAAAAGTCCCATCTTATTGCCTTAATCCCTTGAAAGCTGCAGTTACAAGGATAGACCACCACACCTGGTGAAACTGTGAGCAGGATTGCATGAGTAATGACTATACTCTTTAGTAAAGTGGAAACTTCTAGGAATCAACTCAGCCTAAAAGATAGTTATATAAGTATTAAGTATTTTAAGTTTGATCTTATTCTGGTAAGGTCAATAGATGGCAGCAATCACCATTTGTATTTGGGGCATAAATCCAAGTCCGTCGAATGGCACAGTAAAGGAGCTGTTTCTCCTGAGGGTGAAGTTCTGGCTCAGTGGTTAAGAGTGCTGTTGATCTCGCAAAGGAACAGAATTCAGGTCCCAGCGCCCAGTCAGCTCACAGCCTTCTGTTACTCGAGCGCCATGGGACCTAGTGCCTTCTTCTGGCCTCCAGGGGCACAGTCAGCTCACAGCCTTCTGTTACTCCAGCGCCATGGGACCTAGTGCCTTCTTCTGGCCTCCAGGGGCACACACACATATGCATAAGTAAAATGTAAGCTTAAAAAATGGTGGTGCACCCCTCTAATCCCATCACCTCAGAGGCCAAGGCTGAGGCTGGAGGCTCAAGTTGAACAACAGCTTAGGTAATGTCTTAAGACATTATCATAAATTTTAAAAAGTAACTGTTTCCTTTTGTAGATATCATGAATAAAAAACCAAGACTAGCTTGGGAACTTTATCTCAAGATGGAAACCTCTGGCGAGTCCTTCAGCCTCTTACAGCTCATTGCCAACGACTGTTACAAGGTGAGTTGGATGACCAGAAAGGGAAAACAGGATCAGCAGCACGTTTATCAGCTAAATATTAGTCCTAGAGACTGACTATTAGTGAGAAGATTGTCACCATTTTATGAATTATGTGAACTCAGAGATAGGTTATTATTTCAGTGTCTCATCTGCGTATAAGCAGTGATTTGGAAGGAGGCTTCTGATTCCTAAGGCCATTACATCTCAGCTGCTGTCTTGGTAGAAATATTCAGCTCATGGACAGAAATTTGGTTTTGAAACTTAAGAAATATGTCATCTGGAAACAGATTAGAAATCAGCAGCAGCATTTAAGGACTGATTAGCTAGGTGTGGTACACATGCCTCTCTTCTCGGCACTTGGAAAGCAGAGGCAGGAGGATCACTACAGGTGTGGAGGCAGCCTGGGCTGTGTGGTGATTTCAGGACCAACCATTTTCTTTTCAAAGAAAAAGAAAAACGAAGCCCCCAGAAACAGTGAGGCTAAGGGCTGGCAAGATGACTTAGTGAATAAAGGCACCGACCACCAAGATACCTGATGATCTGAGTTCAGTGCCGGGAGCCCATAATTCCTGGGAGCTGTCCTTTGTCTTCCATATGGCGCACTATGGCACACGGGCCGGGCAGTCACACTCACCTTTTCCTGCTTTCTCACTCCTTGTCTCTCCTCTCCCTGCCTCCCAAGTCTTAAAGCTGGGAATACAGGACCCTAAGTTCAACTCACAGAGCCACAATCAGTAAATAAATGGGTTGATCTCAAGTCTGTAGATAAGAAACATTTTCATACTCCTCATGGGGGACATCAATTTCAACATCCAAACCAAATTTTGGAGGATCCCTACTTTTACAGGGTGTTTAAAGTGAAAACAAATTGATAACCAACATTATTAAGTACTATCATATACATTATGCTGAGTAAAGAAGAGTTTTGTGTTTTTATAACATATATAATAACATTCTTGAAAATATAACATTAATGACAATATTATCAAGAAAAAATTAGTTGGGGCTGGGTGTTAGGGATGCTGAGTATACAGGGAAGGGATTGAAGTCACTAAGCTGGAGACAGGAGAAGTCTCTGTGGTGGCAGAGGAATCTGGACCTTAGAAGTGGAGGAATTTAGCCTTCTACTTAGGATTGTCCTCTCAACAGTGCCCATGTAAACTTCCTGGTTTTGAAGCTGTATTGTAAGCTGTACCTGTCTCACACATTGTGCTATATGTGAAGACAGAGAGGTTAACCCTGAGAAGAGGAAGAGTACTTGTTTTTGTGAGATAGGAAGAAAATGGGACAAGGGAAGCGTATTTGTTCTGCAGGGAGGAAGTCTGTGCTGAGAATGCCCAGTGGCTGAGAAATAGGTGGGAGGGGTAACCACAGCAACAGTGAAGAGGCTCACCCAGCAATTAGGAGCCTTCAGAACTAACTCATTTGTGCTCAGCATGTCCTGTGAGGCCAAGGGAATGTGTCATGTCTTTGGAAAAGATGTCTGTCAAAATGAAAGAGGTTTTATGCTTACAATTGTCACTGCCTAGGCATCCTAAGCATTTAAGATAGTTGGGAAAAGATCAGTCTTTTGAATATGATCAGATTAGTGTAGTGTATTGAGGAGACTTGAAGAATACCTTTTAGAAAAAGACAGCTATCAGTTTCTCACAAGAGTGGAATAGAATTAGAAGGAGTAACAAATGTCTTGATGGCGGCAGAATTCAACAGCATGCCGACATGTTCTAGCACTGAACATATGAGCTTGTGGCTTTAAGTGAACCGTGCCCTTGAGCTGTGGTTCTCTTCTGGCTAGAAACTGAAATGTACCTCTCTAAGTTGCTACCTCAAAATGGTCTTTTGTGTATTTGTTTCATTCCGTTCTGTTCTGTGCTCCATACGTTTCATTCTGCTCACCTCCTGACTAGATGTCAATGCTCCCACCACGCTTTCTTTTGTGCAGATGGGCCAGTTCTACTATTCAGCCAAAGCTTTTGACGTCCTAGAGAGGCTGGATCCCAACCCTGAATACTGGGAAGGCAAAAGGGGTGCCTGTGTAGGCATTTTCCAGATGATTTTAGCTGGGAGAGAACCCAAGTAAGTAAGCAAATGGACTGAGGCATTTCTGTTCAACACCCTGGTGACAGGTGCCTGTGGAAATCGGAAAGATAGAAACGTTGAGATGTTAATATTTTCTGTATGACCATTTCTTGCAGAAAATCTTATTTTATGGAATCAAATGACTGTAAGTCACACATATTGGGGACACTAAGCTTCTGAGAGCTATTTCCATAAACATCTGCTGTTCACATTCCTGCTCTTTGCTTATTAGCTTTTGCTTCTGCTGCTTATTTAGGCCTCAGAGGAACAGAAATAGAGCAGGTGATGTTGACTCTCTGTCTTCTGCCTTCTTATATTCTAGGAAGTGCTGAAGTAAAACTAAGAGGCTTACAGTTCTATGTGAATCAAAATTAAAATACTTAAAAATAAACTCCTAGGGGGCCAGAGAAGTGGCTCAGAGGTTAAGAGCACTGGATGCTCTTCCGAGGGTCCTGAGTTCAATTTCCAGCAACCAAATGGTGGCTTAAAACCACCTGTAATGAAATCTGGTGCTGTCTTCTGGCTTGCAGGCAGAACATTGTATACATAAATAAATTTTTAAAAATTCCTAGCACTTGGGAATCCTGAAGCAGAATTGTGAGCACAAGCCCAGAAAAGGCTAGCCTTGGCTAAACTAATTCATTAATTCAGTATTCTAAAAATAACTCTATGCAATTATATTAGAAAAATATAATAATTTTTCAAATGATCAGAATTTACCTCCTGCCTTGTGTCTATTTACAATCCCAAATGAAAGCGCTTAAGTGCAGGAGGTTCTTCAGGGAGAAAGGAATGGAAATGAGATCACTACTTCCTGTGAGAGGGAAGTTTCCGCCTGCCTCACCTAAAATCCAAGCTTTAATTATAATGAATTTGAATTTGGGGCTGGAGATGTCTTGCAGCTCAGCCATGAAGACTGGAATTTGAACCATAGCAGAGTGTCAAGCGATCCAAGGGATTCTCCTCAGTTGTCTGCAAATAACACAGACGTACACAAAGGGACACGTGTACATACATAAGTAAAATACACACTGGGTTGAAACATTTTTTAATTAATTAGAATGTAAGCGCCAGGTATCCACCAAATTTTAGTCCTTACTGCTATTCTCGTCTATATTCTTAGTACAACTGAACCCTTTTTAAACACTGCTGTGGCTTAGGAAACCAGTAACTTTGTAAGTGGCTTGCGCCCCCCTCAGACAGCACAAATGGCTCACTTGATACAGTCTAACTGAGAGATTGCCCATTCTCCTTCTCTATTGAGCCGATGTTTCCTTTCAAACCCTTTCCTCAGGGAGACCCTCCGAGAAGTGCTGCACTTACTGAGAAGCACAGGAAACACCCAAGTGGAGTATATCATCAGGATCATGAAGAAGTGGGCCAAGGAGAACAGAGTGCCTGTCTAAACAGCTGAGCCCTATAGGGCCGAGGACCAGCTTCCTCTCACATCAAATTGGAACTCTTCTCCTGTACTTGAGTCTGTGAGCAGGACCCTGTTTAACATTTCCTTCCTCATTCTTTTCTTAGCACATCAAGATGAGCGGCTGTTATGTGTGGACTTAGCCATCAGGTGGCACACATCTCGACGTGTAATATACTGGTGAAGGGACTTTGGACTTCCCTGGTACCTTTCTTCCAAAATCACTCAGAATATTCATATAATTTACTGGCTCTTAAGAGTAGATAATAGTTTTGTTTTTCTTTCTCTGTTAGTATTTCAGGACATTTTCTCCTACTGCAGTGACGAGTACTTTAATACTAAGGAGTTGCTATCATTTGGCCATCTTCAGTCATCTTGTACATTAGCCCATCCATGAAGAATACGTCTGAGGCCTGAGAGAAGTCTTCCCCCGCTGTGTGATTCTAAGAATGGCCATGAGACCCTCTACCAAACTGTGCCGTCATTAGCAGAGATAGGCTTATAGGACCACTCTCTCAGTAAGTGAATAGCTCACTGCAGTGAGACAAGCTGCATACTGTAGGCTTTTCAAAGGTGAGGCCAAGGAAAGATGCTGCATCTCTGAAGGTGCACCAACGTTAGAGTCTCTGCTGCCTTGTACTTCAGGGAACAAAGCCCAGGGCAAGCAGTTTGAACATAGGGCTGTGAAGGTTTTCATAAAGCACATGCACATGTTTTTTGTTTGTTTTTGTTTTGGTTGTTTGGAACAGGGTTTCTCTGTGTAGCCATCCTGGAACTCACTCTGTAGACCAGACTGGCCTCAAACTTGGAGATGTCTCTGCCTCCCAAGTGCTGGGATTAAAGGCATGCACCACCTGACATATTATAATACACACATACTAGGGATTTATTGATACAGTTATAAACAAGGGTCCTTAGAAGCGATCTCCTAATGGCTAGCCTCTCCCTTATGTTTCAGCCTTGTGTCTCTGAGCTGTCATTACATAAACCTCTTACCATCTACAACTGAGTATTCTTAGACTTACATCCCTATTCAGAAAACAGACATCTTGATATATATAGGATAACCTTTGCTTCTATGCGCTATACTTTTTTTCTGTAACTTTACCGTACACAGCGTCACAAGCTAGAACATGCATATCCATCATCATAGAGCAGATGTGGATGAGAGAGGGCATGGGGGAGTCACTGGAAGCACTGCTAGTTCTTCCTCCTGCCCCAGCCTCCTGCTGCAGATGGCATGGTGCTGAACAGAAAGGAGAGGAAAGCCCATCCAGCGTGAGAGCAGCAGCTGAAGGCAGCCTTCACATCTGCCCAGAAGACAGCACTGTGCCATCTTTTACATTAGGCCCTGATCTGATTGGTCCACAGCATAGATCACAATACTGGTCTAACAAAACTCCAGGAAACAGAACTGCATCGTTTCCTGATGCCAGAGCCTCTCGTTTTCCCATTCTGTTGTCACTTTTTCAATCATAGCTGGTTCTGCTGTCAAGGATATCAGGTGGGTCAGATATGGCTGAGCCTGCTCTAGTTCTGTGGGCCATTCTTGTAAAACTTCCCTTACTCTTAAGGAAGCAGAATAGTGGAGGGCAGATGCAGCTCCCAGGAGCTATTGGCATCTCCGATGAACTGATGTTCTAGCTCTTCATTCCTGGATGACATTCACTGACGCTAGTGTACTTCCCAGTGAGGTTCTTTCTGGTTTACTCGGTAGTCTGACATTTTCCTGTCTATTCCCCCAACTGCAGAATTTTAGATTACTTTTTAAACTTTGAATCTACAGGATTGAGATGGAAACATGAAGGATACTTAAAGCAAAGCAGATGCAGTTCTCTTAGGAGGGATATTGCTTCTGATTGTCTTCACAGGCCTTGGATGGGTAATGTGTATAGTCTATAGCATCAATGTACTATTTAAAATCTGTAGTGTGTACTTAGAAATGGGAAAAAACTTTTACAATTATTTTTGTACTGCAAAAGAATTCTATACCACTGTACTATGTTTAAATTAAAGTTTATTTTTTGTTCTTTTTATGTGTGCCTGTAGTATGCAGGTGTGCTTGCACGTGTGGAGACCAGAGGTCAAGCTGAGTGTCTTAGCACTTTCCACCTTATATTTTTAAAAGATTTCTTTTCGTGTATGTATGTATGTGGATGTGTGCACATGAATGCAGATGCCCACGAAGGTCAGAAAAGGGCATCAGTCCCCTGGAACTGGATTTACAGGTTGTGCGAGCTGCTTGGCGTGAATGCTGAGAACAAAACTGTAGCCTTCTGCTACAGATTGCTACAGTGGTTCTTAACCACTATAGTTGCTCTTAACCACTGAGCCATCTTCTAGCCCTTGTGACCTTATTTTTAAAACGGGTTCTCATGGAAGCTGGACTTGCTTGTCAGGACTGGCTAGCCAGCATAACTTTGGGTTCCTCCCTGACTGCTATGATGATGGGCACATGCCAGCATGCCTAGTTTCTTACGTGGGTGCTGGAGACCTGAACTCAAGTCCTTATGTATGCATAGCGAGCACTGTGCTGACTGAGCTATCTACCCAATCCTATTGTTACGTTTTCATTATGATATTTTATGCCTGCATTTATGTTTGTATAAGGGTGTCAGCTCCCCTGAAACTGGAGTTACTGGTTGTGAGCTGCCATATGGCTGCTGGTAATTGAACCCAGGTCCTCTGGGAGAGCATTCAATGCGCTTAACTGCTGAGCCATCTCTCTATACAATCCACATGTGTTCTATGTAGACAAATTTGTAAACTTGTGAGCATCAGAAACTTAAATATAATCTGAATGTCAACCGGACAGTGGTAGCACATGCCTTTAATCCCAACACTCTGGAGTGAGAGACAGGCTCATCTCTGTGAATTGGAGGCCAACCTGGTCTGCATAGGGAGCTCTAGGACAGCTGGGGCTACACAGAGAAACCCTATCTCTTCTACAAAAAGCAGAAATGTGGGGGAGTTTAAGGATGTCTCAGACAAAGCTGCTGGTGCTGCGGATGTAGGAAGAAAGCCAGGCAGCAAGGGCTTGCAACTCCAGAAACTGGCTCTCCCCCTGGAACTTCCAAAAAGGACTGCCACCATGGTGCCAGGGACTTAATTTTAGCCCAATTAGGCCTATTTTTAAACTCCTGACTTTGTAAGATTGTTGCTTTTAGTCGGAGTTCTCTGCCATTTGTTAGCTTACAGGAAACTAGCACACCACCGAAACAATTCTAGGCCACATTGCCTGGTCAAAAAAGTGGGTTACAAAATAGCATTTTGATGTTGCCCCGGTTTGAACGTATCAGTGGAAACTCCTGTAGTAGTCCCCAAGACAACTGTGGTAGGTGGGAATATTTCTAAGATTAGACGGTGGCAGGAGGAGAGGAGCTTGTGGTGGTGGATTCACTGTGTCCTATCTTTCACCAAGAGGACCAGAAAGAAGCCGTGGGGCATGGTGGCACACACTTTGATCCTGGCACTTTGACACTGGAGGCAGGAAGATAAGGAGTTCAGAGTCATTCTCAGCTTTATAACTAGTTGTAGTTGACTACATGAGACCCTGCCTTGAGAGAGTTCATTCTCATTTTAAGTTGTGTGTACACATGTGTGTCTCTGTTGGTTTCTACAATTATGTGAAGGTGCCCTTGGGAAAAAGAGGAAGGAACCAATTCCCTAGGGATGCAATTGGAAGCAGTTATGAGCTGCCTAATATAGATGCTGGGAACCAAACTTGAGTCTTCTACAAAAAATACTTACTCTTAACTGCTGAGCCATCTCTCTAACCCTATGAAACCCTTGTCTTTAAAGCTAGGCGTGGTGACACATGCCTTTCATCCCAGTACCGAGAAGAGACAGGTGGATGTTCTGTGAGTTCAAGGCCAGCATGGTCAACATAGCAAATTCTAGACCAGCCAGGGCTATACATCGAAAACCCGTCTGAAAAACAAAATAAGATGAACCAAAGGGGGCTCCCCAGATACAGATACCTCAATTTGAACTTGGCCCCCTGAGCTATGAGAAAATGTGTTTGTTATTTCATTATTTGTAAACAACTGAGTCTCCTGTTGTGTACAGCGGCACAAAGCAAAGGCAGGACTCCATTCCCAGGTATTGACATGTCTAGGCACAGAGACTTCAAGAGCAGTGCTCTACAAAGTGAAATTTGGACTTCTGCTAATAACCATTATGCCTCTACTAGGTGCTAGGGATGTAGTTCAGTTGGAAGAGTGCTTGTCAAAAATGCACAAAGCTGGGGATCAATCCCTCAAGCCCTGTACAAACTGGGGCACAATGGTTCACTCTTCTTATACCAGTACTCTTGGGAGATGGAGGCAGGAAGTTAAATTCAAGATCATTCTTAGATATGTAATGAGTTCAAGGCTAGCCTAGGCCACATGAGAACCCAAGCAAAAAACCAAACAAGACAAAACATTGCCCCTCTAATGGTATCTGAACTGGAAAAGGTCTTGTTTGACAAACAAGAGAAGTAGGAAGTTATGGCTATGGACTCAGTGCTAATGATTGACAGTTAGCTGGATTTAAATGCAGTGAACCACCGCCAGGAAGAACTGTGGTTACTAACTGTTCTGCCTATTCCACCAGTGCCATGAGGGCATTTAAGTATGTCAAGACCCTATGCCTCACAGTTCTCAAAACCACTGGGTATGAGCTAATTTGTACTGTCACCTGAATAAGTGACTACAGGTCATTGTGAATAATGGCTAGGAAGTTAAGGTACATGCATACGTTAATCGCCATGACTGCACATTTGCCAAATCTCATGGAATTTACTTAAAATCAGGGGCCTGTGGGTGTACCATAGAAGCCTGTTGTTGTTATTTTCGTTTGGTTTTTTGAGACAGGGTTTCTCTGTGTACATCTGGCTACTCTGGAACTCATTCTATAGACCAGGCTGAATTCAGAGATGCGCCTGCCTCTGCCTCCTGAGTGCTGGGTTTAAAGGGGTGCACCACCACCACCTGGCATAATATAATTATTTTTTAAAAGGAAGCTTGGCAAGATGGTGCCACAGATAAAGGTGCTTGCCTCTAAAGCAGTGGGTCTCGGTCTTCCTAATTCTACAACACTTTAATACAGTTCCTTATGTTGTGGGAATCCTCAACCATAAAAGTATTTTTGTTGCTACTTCATAACTAATTCTGCTACCATTTTGAACTGAAATTTAAATATCTGTGTTTTCTTAGGTCTTAGGCGACACCTGTGAGTGGGTTGTTTGACCCTGAGGAGGTTCCGAGCCCTGGGTTGAGAACCACTTCTCTATAGCTCTGGAGTCCATGTGAAGGTGGAAAGAGAGACTACAGAGTGTGCTCCAACCTTGGCCTGCACAAACCCACATATCTACATCACACATATACACACATAGACACACATATACACACACATACACATGCATATGCACACGCACACATGCACACACACACACGTACACATGCATACACACACTAATGTTTAAGTGATCACAAAATGAAAACAGGAATCATAGGTTTTAAAAGAATGTTGCTCTCTGTGTGCTGACCACTACTCAGACTGAGAGTCTGTCTAGGCATCTGTCCAGGGTGTTAACCAAAGAGACTACAGAACAAGAACAATGAAAACTCAAGTGTCTGTGGACAGAGGGGGCAGAGATTGTAACAAGTGATGCACAGATCAATAGATGACACTGGACATCTCAATTGCAACTCTACAGATGCATTGCAATGACATAAGAATTCTGAGGAGCGGCTGCTTTAGAGCACTGACTGCTCTTTCCAGAGGACCTGGGCTCAATTCCCAGCACCCACATGGCAGCAAACTACTGTCTGTAACTCCAAGATCTGACACCCTCACACAGACACATGCAAGCAAAATACCAGTGCACATTTTTTTTAAAGTCTTGAAGAATTCTGTGGAGAAAAGTTTCATCTGGAGACTGTCACTCAGATATGTAAATGAACAGATATTCTTTTCATGAATAGATAGATAAAGGTATAGATATAATTTATCTCCTTCATGGTGTGAACCATCTAAAAACATGGGAACAAACAGGGGAAAGACCTGTAATGTAAGAAGCAGAAGTTCTGACTTAAGGGTGATAGCAGTGCTCACACAGACAAAGATTTCATGAGAACTGTACAGCAGTCCCACCATCACAGTTCAAGACCGATTCATTCAAGGTTAGATTCTTGAGTGTGTACCTATGCACACATTGAGAAGAGAGTTTGCAGGTAGGTTATGAGGAAAGTGAAAAAAACAATTATAATGGTGTTTAGGAAAGGAAAAGTATTGCTACTTCATGGTTCAGCTGTAAAAATCATTTATAAGGTTTACAAGACTCTATGCAGAAACGGGAGAGGTGGTCAGGGGGGAAGAGCACTTGTTCTTGAAGAGGACCTGTTGATTCACAACTAACTCCAGTTCCACAGGACTCACTGCCTCCTTCTGAACTCTGTGGGCACCAGACATGCATGTGGAGCACACACATGTAAGACAGATAAATCTTGCAAAATAAGAAATGAACAACTGTAACAGAAAAACGCTGACTCAATCAAAGATGGATCCAACTGTGTTGGGAGACGGGATGTGTGTAAGAGACGGAATAGGGCAGTTAGACACACACAGAGAAAGAATACAAAATCTTCCCATTTGATTACAATATGATGAAAGCAACATTTTAACATCAAATTTCCTTAGACATAGTTCTGAGATGCTGAGGAAGCAGCAGGACATCAGAGACATGAGAGTATTTGGCCAGAACAAATCCTAGCTGCTTATCAAATGAAGAATAAATCTGACCTCAGGGTCAGAGGCTGAATGCCTGATAGGTGCACACACAATCCCATGTGCCCCTCAGCAGCTTTCCCAGGAAAACTCATGTTCCTCAAAGAAGAGTAGCCAAAGCACAGACAGAACACAGCATGTGTAGGAAATGAGCATAAGTGATAAAACCAAGATTTAACAGGTGGGGGGCTGGCAGGGATGGTGCACACCTTTAGTCCCAGCACTCGGGAGGCAGAGGCAGGTAGATCTCTGTGAGTTCAAGGATAGCCTAGTCTACAGAGCGAGTGCCAGTACTATTACGAAGAGCAACCCTGCTTGGTGGGGGAAGAGGGGGAAGAAAAATGATCAGGGCTGGAGAGATGGCTCAGCAGTTAAGAATTAAGGTCATTTTAAATTTACCACATTGCACAAAAATATAAACCATTTAAATTATCAGAAGCAACATATACAAAAACAAAGCAAGTAGACAATTTCAAGGAGCCTGAAAGATGTAAAGGAGAAAGAATGTCCTAGTCTAAGGAGCTGTGTCTCTGTTCACACATAACTCTTGTTCAAGACTGTATATGGGTTTATGTCATCTACTGAAACAAAAGGACTGGCAGATTGGGCCACAAAGTGAAATCCAAGTCTGGGCTGCTTGCTCTTACTGAGAACAAAGTGATTCATGAACAGTAGCAGTAAGGAGAGGCAGTGGTACAAATGGGGAAATGCAAATAGAGAGAGCAGGTGCCATAATTAAACAAGGTTGGATTCAGGTCAAAATCATTAAGCGAGTCAAAGAAACACACTTAGAATGATAAAGGCTCTGCTTCCTGATATAACCACAATGAATGTGCAGCAAAAGAACCAACATTCCGAAAGCAAACTGATGAGACACAATGGCAATCCACGAAAGGTGGAATAAAAATTTAAGCAAAGCTTGCAGGTAATCTAAACCTTATCAGGAATAGCAATAGTATAATATGCCAAAGGACAGACCTCTCCCTCAAGGACCCATGGGCCGTTCAACAAAACTGACTGCATACTATGCCACAAAGAAAACACATCATCCCATGTATCACACCCTGCTCTAAGCATTTCACAAATGTTAGCCCATCTAATTCAAACACTATTTTTAAATTATTGCATACACTTATTTTGTGTGTGCCTGGGGACATGTGTTTCATGGCATGTGTGTGAAGCTCAGAGAACACATTGGGGAGACAGTTTTCTCCTTCCACCCTGTGAGTCTTAGAGACTGAACTCAGGTTTGGCCACAGTCACTTTTACCAAGTGAGCCAACTCACCTGCCCCACACCAGTGCTTTAAATTATGCATATTATTATTTCTCTTTTTCAAACTGGTGGAGTGAGACATAAAATGCCAAAGTGACTTTGTGTAGGGGTCAGAGAGGTATGATAGTGACCACAGAGTACAGTTATACCCAGTCGGGCAGCCTTGTATCCACTCTGTGCCCTTGCAACACCCTCCCAAAATTGTGTTGTTTATTTTTGGTTTTTCAAGACATGGTTTCTCTATCATATCCCTGACTGTCCTGGAATCCCCTCTGTAAACCAGTCTGGTCTCAAACTCACAAAGATCTACCTGCCTCTGCTTCCCAAGTGCTGGGATTAAAGGTGTGTGCCAGCAATGCCCAGTCTGTGTATTTTTTTAATCACAGTGATAAAAATAAAGCAGAAGTTAGTACTAAAACCATAAAACCTAGATACGTACTGTACTATAGGCAAATTTTCCTATGTGTTTAGTTAGGCATTTAATTCTGGGCTTCTGGGATGCTTGAAAACACCTGCCACAAAACTACCATTCCAGCTGTAAGACATTAAAGTATAAGTAAAACTAAAGAGTCAAATATTAACAAACGTCTATACAAAAACTTTCCTAACGTTTAAGTAAAAGAGACTGTCCAAACTAGATTAACGTGAAAGCTCAGGAGACAAGGTCTTGAATCTTTACACTAAAAACCAGGAGGAAAATGACCTGACACTGGGATCTTGAGAAATTATAAAAATATTACTGAAATAAGCATAAGGACTCAACAAGAAAGACTTATCAACTCCAAAATTAATTAAGTTAAAAATAGAGGCCATATGGTTGTTTCTGCCTAGAATCCCAGCACTCAGAATTCTGAGGCAGGAGGATGAGAGCTTGAGGTCAGTCTGGATTGTACACTGTAAGATGTCTCAAAGAAAATAGAAAAATGATACTACCAACAAATGTGTGAAGGATCTGGCTTTGAAAAAGAATTTGAAAATAAAATAATTTAAATCAGTAAAATAAGTGAAAAAAATCTCACCAAACAAGTTGGGAAAGAACAAAAATATTCCGGATTTTATAGCTGTTGGGCTATTAAAGATGGCTCAGAGGACTTATCTGTCATGTTGCCCAATAGGAGAGATCTCTGCCAGCCCCACCCCATCAAGCTGGCCTGAGATCATAAGAGCAGGAGAGCTGTCCCTATCCTTCATAAGTTGCCTACATCTGGATTGGGCAACACAGTAGAATTAGTCCTGAAGGTGTAGGTGTAGGAGAACTGACACCCCCCCCCCATGATGTGAAAGACAGAGAACTGGCCCTGCCCCTTGCTCATTGCTGCAAGGGGTGAAGTAGCCAGGTCAATGCTGGAGAGCTGGAGGGCTAGCCAACCCTGCAACTACCCAGGCCCAGGCCCAGCCCAACATCCACCCCATCTGTGATCTGCTGGAACACATCGGGGGTGGGGGGTAATGTGTGATTATGGGAGGGAGGGCTGGGGGTAGGTGAGAGGGTAGTCTTGCCAACCCAGGGCTACAACTTGTCCAGAAAGAGTCCCCAGCGTTGACAGTGTAGCAGAGATCAGGGGCCTCCAGCCAAACCAATGATATTTTGCAATAAATGCATATAAAGATATACATAAAGGAGTTTACTGTGTCAAACTGCAGCTTCCATGATGAGATCATTCCTTTTTCCCTCCCTTCCCCCTTTTTATTTTAAATTTTATTTATGGGGGGGGGAGGTTTCAGAGGCAGAGGGTAGATGCAAGGGGGTGGGATCAGATATATGATATAAAAGACACAAAGAATAAATAAAAGAGAAATTTTTTTTTAAAAAAAAAGATGGCTCAGTGGGTACATATACTTGACACCAAGCCTAAGGACTTGTGGCCCCATCCCTGGGACCACACAGAGAGAATCCACTCTAGCAAACTGTCGTCTGTTTTCAATTCCCTCACCCTAAATAAAATGTAATAAAGTATATCTCTTTGATAAACTCGCAGAAATGGGAGCTAATGTGTGTGTACATTTGACAGTTATTTCTAAATTGCCATGCACAAAGGTTATTCCAGCAATAAGAGGAAGTGATGGTTTCCCCACATCCATTTCTAACTCCTTCAACCTAGTGAGTAGAAGAGCAGCAGCTCGGGATAGCTTTTCCTTTTTGTGCTGGAATTGGAATCAGCATTTCACTTGATACCTGAAAAAAGCAAAGTTTGGGGGAGCAGACATTTCCTGTTCTCTGCTGCAGCAATTTAAATATTATGAAACCTATTTTCTTGTTTACTGAACTCCCTGTGAAACTGTCTAGGTTTTTTGTGAAGATATGTTTCAAATTTAATAAAAACCAGTCTGGAATATCAGAGGACAGAGCCATCTCTTCAGTCAGTGTTTGCTTTTTGGAGACAGAGTTTTCTGTGTAACAGCCCTGGCTCTCCTGGAACTTGCTTTGAAGACCAGGATGGCATTGAACTCACAGAGATTCTCTTGCCTCTGCTTCCCAACTGCTGGGACTAACAGCGTGTGCCACGGCTTCTATTCTGTCTTTCTATGCCTGCCTTAAATACCCTCTTCACTCAGTTGTTTCACATACATATGCCCAGTTTCTAGTCTTTGTGTTTTCCTGGTCTGTCTTGTTTTCTGAGGGGGTCAGCTCTTTGACAGCATTTCTTCTTTTTTTTTTTCTTACTTTATTTATTTATTTAATTTTTTTTGGTTTTGCTTTTCAAGACAGGGTTTCTCTGTATAGCCTTGGCTGTCCTGGCACTCCCTCTGTATAGACCAGGCTGTCCTTGACCTCCCAGACACTGTCCTGTCTCTGCCTCTTGAGATGTAGCATGAATCCTAATTGGTCTTAAAATTAAAAACCCAGAGTCAGATATCAGGGTGAATGCTGAAAGATCAGAGAAAAAGGAGACAGCCACTAGAGAGACTCACCTGTACAGAATCACCAGACCAAAGGGCATGAGCTCCTGTCTCCTCCCCTCTTATTTTCCTTTCTCTGCCCAGATATATCACTTCTTGTCTCCACCTCCCTAGTTCAAAGGCATTAGGTCTCAAGTGCTGGGATTAAAGGTGTAAATCTCCACTGTCTGGCTCTTTCTCTTTTAGACTGGATCAGTCTCCTGTAGCCCAGGATGGCCTTGAACTTCTGATCTTCCTGCTTTCTCCTCCCAAGTGCTGGGATTAAGGTGTGTGTTACCACTGCCTAGCCTCCATGGTTAACTAGTGGCTGGCTAGTTCAAACAAAATTGCACCACACTGAGTACTGGGATTAAAGGCATTTGCATGGGGGCCCAGGGAGATGGTTTAATCAGTAAATTGCTTGCAACACAAGCATCAGGACCTGATCTTGGATCTCCCAGCACCTGTGTAGAAATCTGGGCCCATGCCTGGAGTTTCTAATCTTGGCACTGGAGAAACAGACAGGTGGATTTCTGAAACTTGCTGGCCTACCAGATTAACCAAACCGATAGCTCCAACTTCAGTGAGAGACTTGTCTCAAAATATAAGGTAGAATGACTGATAAGATGGCCTGGCAGTAAAGGCACCACCAAGCCTTATGACTCAAGTTTGAATCCCAGGCCTGGATGGTGGAGAGACCCAATTCCTGCAAGCTCTTCTCTGACCTCCATATGTACACTGTGGCACATGTGCACCCCTAACTCCCCTCCCAAATATGGAAACACACAAAATAAATGTAATAAACAAAAAATAAGGCAGAGAGTGATTGAGGAAGATATCCAACATCACCCACAAGCATATGTGCATGCATAAGTATGTACATACAATACACAGACAAATGAGTAGCTTGATCTCTCAGGATGTAGAATTGCTACATGTATACATGATTATTAAAAATGAGTAATTTGACGTTATTGTATATATAACTTTAACTAAGACATTGACTAGGCACTTACTAGGAAGTGCTTATAACCTCTTCCTAGCCTCTTTAAAGGCCCTTTTCTTCAACTACTTAGAGTTTTCTAAGTTCTCTCAGAAATGTATGTATATATCTTCTAACTCTAGTCCCTAGGAGCAAACTTGCTTTTTCCTGACCTGTTCAATCTCTAATTGCTAAGATGCATTTACTTCAACTTCAAAACTGCAGCCAAATAGAGGATCCAGAAACCAATTCTGAGAATTATGAGCATCATTTAAGAACAAATAAATCAAACTACAATAGAATTTAGGAGAAAACATAAGCACATGCCACACTTATATACAGCTGCTAAAACCAAGGTATGGGGCATGGGGGTATGACTCCATGAAGTCAAGTCCTGGGTTCATTCATGAGACAAATGGCTAATTTTACATTATCACAGTGTCCTGGGACATATGCAATTAGGATGAGAATGTTGTTTGCTGACAGAACACTCAGAATTTTCTATTGCATTTCAGGGTGGGGGAACCCCTTAAGTTTTTAGGAAAAGGGTGTTATCAATATCAAATACATATGTCACAATGTTAAAATCAAGACACTATAAATTGCTCTCAAAGAGGCTGTTTTATTAGGAAAACAAACAGAAGCCAAGCATAGTGGTGCACCCTTTTAATCTCTGCAGAGACAATAAGATTTCTGTGAGTTTAAGACCAGTTTGGTCTGCACAGTGAGCTCCAGGACACCCAGAACTACATAGTAAGACTCTGGAGAGAGAGAAAGTAGGGAGAGGGAAGGAGAGAAATAAGTATGAAAGTGAAAAGATACAGAAATGTGCATAGTTGTGGAAGCTTAATATCCACCCACCCCCAAGTCAGGGTTTCTCTGTGTATCCCTGGCCATCCTGGAACTCTTTTGGTAAACCAGGCTTGCTCTGAACTCAGAGATCTTCTACCTCTGCCTCCCCAGTGCTGGGATTAAAGGTGTGAGTTTAATTGAAGCTTGATACTTTCAAAATTCATAAGACAGAAGAATATGGAAGGACATCACTCAGGAGATGACATAGAAAGGTCAGGAGTTACGGCAGCCTTGACTACAGGAGTTTGAGAACAAAACAAGACCCCAAACTTGACTAGGGTGAAATTGTCCATAAGCCCTTTAAATATGACCTTAAAATGTGATGTTAATGCTATAACTTCTCAGTTGATGCCAATCCTGGAAAGACAGCATTAATTACCTTCTGATACAGCAAATGAAAAATAGATCTTATTAAGAGTTGAAAACCACCAAGGCATATTGCTGCACAAGCAGAGGCAGAAGGGTCTTTGAGTTCAAGGCCAGGCTAGTTTACATAGTGAGACCCTGTCTCAGAGAGAAAAACAAAATAAAATAATTTCTTTATTCAGTATTGGTAGATATAGGTACATATACCTTTTGACAAATAAGTTAATAAATCAAAAACTTGTTCTTAGGGCCAGGTACTGGTGGCATATACCTTTAATTCCAGGATTCAATTCCAGGCCAGTCTGGTTTATAGAGCTAGTTCCAGATCAGCCAGGGCTATACAAGAAACTCTTCTTGAAAAGCCAGCACAAACAAAAAACTTGTTCTTGGTGATATCACAATCCAAACTATTACTAAAGAACATTTAAAATGGAACACTTTTATGCTAGATATATGTAGCAAACCAGTTTTATATAATTATTACTGTCTGTATAGAAAATATATTCAATACTAGAAATTAGCATTTAAATAATTCTAGGTCATTAGATACAGACATTTACTATGCCAGTCTGGTCACCTGGAAGGAGAGAAACTCATTTTATAACAGGCTGGTATTGCTTCCATCGTTCTTTTCACAATATGCTTCACAGTACATTACACTTCAGGGGCGTATGTGCTCCAGAGTGCGTCTGTACACTGGGTTACAAAGAACCTTTTGGGGTTTTTTGTTTGTTTTTTGTTTTTGTTTTTTTTTTTGTTTTGTTTTGTTTTGTTTTTGAGACAGGGTCTCAGTACTCTGGCTGTTAGAACTCACTCTCTAGACCAGGCTGGCCTCAAACTCACAGAGATCCAACTGCCTCTGCCCCCAAGTGCTGAGATTAAAGGCCTGTGCCCCCCAATCTATTTCTTGCTGTGGATTGAGCAAGCAGCCAGATACTGCTGGATGAGCAGCATATGTACAGAAGAGCCAGCTCAAGGACAAACTGACTGAAATCTCTGGGATACATTGTAAATGCTGAATACAGGTATAAGAGCTCACTTTGCGGGTTAATTGGAGCTGGGGTAGTGAATGATGCACGAAAAAGTGTTTCAGAAATATTAATTGACCTATTGTAAGACTGGCAGAAATGAAGTCTGAGGGCAGAAAGGTCATTTAAGTTCTACTAAGTCCAAAATACAGATCCCAATCAAAATCGGGAGTAGGAAAGGAATGTTGGAGGTAAAAACATGGTGTCAAGGAAATACTACAACGTTTTAGAGCTAGAAGATACTATTTCTTCTTTTCTTTCTTTCTTTTCTTTTTTTTTTTTGTTTTTTGTTTTTTTGTTTTCCAGACAAGGTCTCACTATGTAGCTCTAGCTGGCTAGGCTGACCTTTAACTCATAGAGATCCACTTGGCTCTGGAGTGCCACCACCACCATTAAAAAGTGCTAGCTGGCCTGGAGCTGTTTATGTAGACCATGTTGGAAGTCCAACAGCTTGCTTCTTCCTGTGCACCTCCACATCTGGCTTAGAACTAGGAGGGACTTTTGGGATCAACATTCCATCACCATTTGGTACATCTTTGAAAAGGAACAGAATTTCGAGCTAATACTAGCCTGTTAAAAAATGTCTATAACATTACTTTGACTCAGCTTCTCAACATAATACAGCTAAAGCAATTAACAAGCTTGGGTTTCCTTAAGGGTGTAGAAAGCAAGCCTTCAAATTCACTTTCTACTAAATAGATTAAAAGGGCCAGTAATTCTCATCCTTTAAAATCTTAACTCCCAATTCGGTTCCCACGGGCATTCCAACGCAGCCCAACCAACGCTCCTTCCCACTCAGAAATGAGCCACCTAACGTTTGTTTGTTTTTCCTGAGAGCGAGTCTCCTAAAATAACGACAAACGCTGCTAAACGCTGCTAAGACGTTCAAATCTTCACGAACTGTTCGTTTGCTAGATCAACTTCCCAACTGCGGCGCGTCATCGAGCGTCTCGCTGCCGTGCGCAAAGGGGCTGGGAAGAAGTGTAGGAGGCTGCGGTGTGGGAGGCGGCGTGGCGCTTTCGGGAGGGGTCTGGGGCGAGCCTGGTCTTCGCCTTTCTATCCTGGACATCTCTGACAACTGGGCACCGGGTGGGCATGACCGGCGGCCCAGCCGCGAGTCCCTCACCCCTTTTTAGGGTCCACCTGGAATCCTCAGATGACAACCCTGCTCTCCCGCACCGAGAGCCAGAGGCCGACGACGGGTGGGACATGGCGCCATGTCTGGGTCGTTCCCGGGCACATCGCGACGCTCACCCCGAGGGATCGGCAAGCGCGCCTCGGTTTCCGGACGAGAAGAGGAAATCGCTTCGGGAACCCCAAACCCCTCCTTTCGAGCCAAAGCATAGATAGCGTCTCCGTTGCCACAGAGACAGGCCCGAATGTGACGTCACTTCCGCCGGGCTGTCTGGCCTTCAGACTGTTGGAAGGAAAAGAGGAAAACTGAGCAACAGCCACGACTGTGGACGCGAGCGTCTCCGGTGTGCGCATGCGCCCGCTCAGCGGCCTGCTTCTATTTATGTGGGGGACCCAACATGGCGGCTGCGGCGACCCTGGCGATGGCGGTGGAGCCTATCAGAACGTAGTAGCGGGGACAGGGACCCGGTCCGCACTCACGGTGGCGTCTGCAGAGACGGCTGAGAGTGCTGGAGGGAAGAAAAGCGACGGAGAGCGGAAGGAAAGGCGGGCAGGCACGCCGTGCGGCGTCGAGGCGAGAGCCGGCTCGAGCGAGCGCCGAGGGCCAGAACAGTGGGGATGGCGGAGCCGCGCAGAGTCGCGTTCATTAGCCTGTCACCGGTGAGGCGGCGCGAGGCCGACTTCACGGGCGCCGAGCGCGAGCCCCCCCGACTGGAGCCGCAGCCGTACCGCGAGCCGGTCCGGGCGGAGTCGGCCCCCCGCGCTGACGCGCCTCACCCGGCGCGCGACAAGCCGCTCCCCCAGCGCGAGGTCAGCCGCGCCGAGCCGCCCATGGCGCTGCAGCGCGAGCCCCCGCGGCCCGAGCCGCCGCCGCCGCCGCCGCCGCCGCTGCCCCTGCAGACTGCCCCGCCGCGGGAGTCGGCTTCCCGGACAGAGCCGCCGCCGCGACCGCCGAAGGAGACGGTTCGCCTGGAGCTGGTGCTCAAGGATCCCACGGACGAAAGCTGCGTGGAGTTCAGCTACCCGGAGCTGCTGCTGTGCGGAGAACAACGGGTACTGAGGGTCCCTCCCTCCCGGCCACCCCCACAGCCCCGGGTGCCTCCGGACCGGCCGCCTGCCCCGGCTGCTCTGCACTTCGTTCACCTCGGGGGTGGGATGGCGGGGGGGCCGGGAGGTTAGATGGGGCGGGAGCTGCGAGGCTCGGCCCCCCTGGGTGGCCGAGGCTGCCCCTTCCACACCGCCCCGAGCCCTTTTTCCTTTGCACCTTTCGGTACCTCAGCTTTTTCCTCCTTTTTCTTTCTGTTCCCCACACCAAATCCCGAGGCCCTGCGAGCCGTGCGGCTAGCTTCTTGGGGCCACTCTGTCTGTCGTTCCGGTACAAGGGAGGCGAAAAACCTTGGGGGACACGCCCCCCGGTCTGAAGCGGAGAGATTGTGTGACCCCCCTTCTCGGCTCATCCTCTCATCCTTCCTCATCCAGCTGTACCGGGCACCAGGGCTGCCGAGAAGGGCTCGTGGCCGAGTGCTTTATTTTCCTTGATTGAAGGGGATTTAAAAGAAATATAACATTTTCAGAAACTAAAGATTCCACGTTAGGAATGAAAAAGTGGATTCGTTATTGTGGTTACACTCATGTTGGTAAATATTGTTAGCTTTGTGTGTGTTGAGTTTGTGCATATTGTCTTTGAACGGAAAGGTCTCCTGTCTTATTCGGTGGCTGTCTAATATTATTGAGTGGCTATCATTAGTTCGAATTGGGGTTATTTGTCCGGTATAGTCTTTTGGAGAATGATGGAAAAAACGTTGGCTTTGAATTTAAAAAAAAAAAAAAAAACTTGGAAAATACATAGGTGTGCCTTTGAGGGACGCGGTGAACAATGGGGATTAGGACAGCGGTTTGTCGGTGACTGTAATTTTTATTGTTGTGAGTTGGTGATCTTTAGAAGGGAAAGGTAGGAGAGAGACAGAGGCAGACAGACAATTGTCTTCTAGTTTAGCGACTATGCTCTTATTAGGCTAGGTTTTCTAGCAGGTCTAACGGACTCCAGAATTCATGAGTTCCTTTCATCAGCTACCTTTGTTGTTGCGATGAAGGGCTCTTAAATCAAAAGTCTCACGTTGAATAATATCATTAGTCTGGCTAGTTACAAGTATTGTGTAGCCATCGTTACTAAATGTTTTCAGGGTAGAGACCGTTTTTAGTCACTTCCACATAGCATTTTGTTCTATAGACTATTCAATATATATATATATTGAATATATATATAGTCTGTTAGAGCATTTTTCAAAGAAATTATACTTGACATGCCAATTAAGTAGATGTTCAATTTTTATAATTTGCATAAGTTACAGATCCAAAACATTTTGTAGATGCGTGTGCTAGTCTGTGACCAGTGCTCTGGAAGCTGAGATTAGAAGGATGGAGGTTCAGGGCCACATAGTGAGACGCTATCTCAAAAAACCAGAACTGGGTGACAAAATGGCTCTTCAGGTAAAGGCACTTGCTGCTAAGCCTGTAGACCCAAGTTCCATCCCCATGACCCACATGCTGGAAGGAGAGTGCCATTTTCTGCATACACACAAATAAGTGTTACAAAACTGTAATACAAAAGCCATCTTTAGTAAAAATAGATGATGCTACTTAGTGTTTTGCCATTGTGCAAACATTGTAGAAAGTACCTACACTCACCTAGGTAGATTTTTTTGTTGTTGTTGTTTGGTTGTTTTAGTTTTTCTTGAGACAGTGTTTCTCTGTAGCTGTTCTGTACTGGAATTCACTCTACAGATCAGGCTGGCCTTGGGCTAGATCCCTCAGATTCCACCTCCCCAGTGCTGGGATCAAAGGTGTTTGCCCAGCTAACTTAGGTTTTAACCAGCTGTATAGTTAGCTGTATGATACCTAACTATTTAATATGCTATATGCTATATGGTCATGCTCTGTAGTATTTATTGTTGTGTATGTGATCTTTCCTGAACCTGAAAGCAGTGTTTGGTTCATAGCTACACTTTGATGTTTTAAGAGACAGATAATTGGGTTTAATTTTTCTGTTTGTTTCATACATACTATCAATTTAGGAATTTATTGATCCAAATTTCTCATTTTCTATTTATGCATTTATCTTTTGTAATTCCACAAAAGAATTTGTTCTGGTGTTTGTTTTTTTGTTTTTTGATACAGGGGTCTGTTTATAGCCCTGGCTGCCCTGAAACTTGCTCTATAGACCAGGTGGTTGTTCTGGTTTTTTATGCTACTTTTTTTGTGGCAAAAGTTTGCCACATTTTCCTATGATTAGTTCTGTTTAACATTTTTGTTGCCTAATAATGTATAAATAACACCTTTGTAAGTGAATTGTGATAGCTCCATAAAGGGAAATCCTAGAAGAGTGACCAACTGGAAAGCAAAACTGTGAACATTAGAATGTCTGGAAAGTGTTAATCCCCAAATTTCTTCCTTTAGGAAGTCTTTTCCTTGTATTCTTCCAATGCTGAGAATCAAGCAAAGGGTCTGGAATATGCTGTATCACTGACATGACTCCAAGTACACTTCAGCCTTTGTTTTTTGAGACAGGATAATTGTAGATTGTTCAAGCTGGCCTTGAACTTGCTTTGTAGCCCATATTGGCCTCGAATTCATAATCTTGCCGTTCTAGTTTCCTGGGTAGCTGGGGTTACAGGCCTGTATCACCAAGCCTAGCTCAGATTAGTTTATTTTTAGAGTTATAATCTTTCCAAAATAGTTTTAATTTTTGGTTCCTGGAATTAAATAGTATACCTGTAATAGGCTAAGTAGAATTAGAAGAAAAAGTCTCCAAATTTTTAAAAGAGCTGTATGTCAGTGAACAAGATTTGTTAACTGACAGCTGGTACTATGGGGTGTTAAGAACATGTGTGAGTACTGCGTGCACTGCCCAGTGCACATTAAGTAAGCTCCTTTTGGGGTTTACTTACTTACAATCCCAATTTATGGAAATACAGTTGGAATTTTTCTATATTTAGGAGGAAAAGCATATTTTTGGCTAACTCTAAAAAGCAAAATCATCTTGCAGATTAGGTTAGCCCTTTGCCTTGCTCTCTCTGTGTGGTATTATGCCATAATTACAGTGGTTTCAGGTGGTGACTGAGACATTGGAATCATCCCTATCCTGAAAGATTAGTTTGTTCACCATTGCTGGTGATAGTGCATTGTGAAGTAAGTTTTGGATATGACAAATATGTAAGAAAGTTCAGTTCTTAGCAAACCAAGGATCAGATAACCTGAGCATCCATTTGATAACATAATGAGTTAAATGTTTCCTGTAAAGAGAAAAACAAGTCATGTAACTGTTGTGTTACAGACCACTGTGGTAATCCCTTGCTTGTCACTTACATATGCTGGATAAGACCTATGAAAGATGTGAGCATGCTCCTAAGATCAAAGGAGAAAATCATTGCCTTGACTTTATTCTTAGCTGATAATTTGCAGTTTGTTGAGGGGTTCTTCTTGAGGTTTTTATTGGAAGAAGAGATGATTCTTTGTGGATGTATGCTGCTTTGAGGTAAGATGTCACTGCGGAGCCCAGGTTAGCCTCAAACTTCTGTCAGACTTCCTGTCTCACCTTCCTGAGTGCTGGGATTGCAGGCATTATTCTTAACTTAAAGAAAAAGTGAGTTTGTTTTAATTTTGTAGGCCACATGTAAATGAGATAGATTTCAGTGCCTGTATAAAGTACACAAAATATTTTAGAAGGATGAACATGGTGATACTCAGGATACTGAGGCAGGATTGTGAGGACAGCCTAGACTTATAATGAAATCCCATCTTGAAAAATTAGAATAACATTTAAAAGTGAGATGGAGAGTTAGCTCAGCAGTTAAAAGCACTAGCTGCTCTTACAAAGGACCCAGGTTCAATTACCATCATCTACCTTGTAGTGTACAGCTGCGTGCAACTCCAGTTCCAGGTGATGTGGCATCCTCACACAGAAGTACAAGCCAAACCCCAGTGTACATTTTTAAAAATAAATAATATTTTTTAAATAAATAAATCTTTTTTTAAAAAAGGTGAGTCTTAGTAATAATTACAAATCTTTGTGCTTATATTTGCATATATAAAATGAGTCAGGCTGGATTGGGGAGAAAGCTCAGTTATAGAGCTCTTGCCTAGCTTGTGAAAGGCTAGGGTTCAATAAAACTATCATAAAATTCTGATCATACTGATAAGGATTTAGTATTTGGATACACAGTAATGGGAGGACAGTTTATAACAATAAAACACTGATTGCTAGCAGTCCTGTCCCTTAGTGTGGGCTGCTATACCCCAAATGTAGCGTTTTACTCCTTACCAGTCTCACTTTGTAGTTTATTTTCCCTTGGGTTGTTTATGTTTTTCATTTCATGATGCCAATTAGAAGATGAGAGATTCTGTAAATATTTATTAATACATTTAAAAATTTATTCTAAAATCAACTCCTTTAAATCCCAGGTGCCCCCCCCCCATCTGATGCGTTGGGAAGGATAAACTCTTCTGTCTTCATCCTGTATTTCATTGTCATATTTTAAGCTGATTTATGCGTGTTGGTTTTTATACTTAGGGTGAAGCATTTTAGTACCAAATTCAGTTCTTTGTCTTGGTTGTAATATACTTTTAATTACTGGAAGTTGCTACATTTGTTAGGTTAAAAAAATTAACCCTTACGCCTTTAATTCCAAGGGGCAGAGGCAGGCAGATCTCTGAATTCAAGACCAGTTTGGCTTACAGAGTGAATTTGAGGACAGGCAAGGCTACTATACAAAGAAACCCAGTCTGGAAAAACCAAAAACCAAAACAAAACAAAAACCTTTTAAAAATTTACTTTTAGAAGGGTGAGTTTTGCACAGTTTAATCCCAGCACAAGGAAGGGAGAATCAGAAGGATCTCTTGAGTTTGAGGCTAGCCTGGTCTAGATAGGGAGTTTCAAGTCATCCAAAGCTACAAAGTAAGACTCTGTCTTGAAAAAAACAAAACAAGCAACAATAAAATCAAATTTAGTTTACTTTCAAAGTAAATTGTCTGAAATTGAATAATAGTGTTTTTTTAAAGACGCTCTTAGCTTTTGTTTATTGAAAAATCATACCTATAAAACAAAACGACTAAAATAGTAAACTCAGGTCAGTGCAAGTCTGGTGGCCTGAGTTCAGTCCCCAGAATCTACAGGAAGGTGCCAGGAGAAAACCAGCTTCACAAAGTTGCCCTCTGACCCCCACATGTGTGCACTTGCTCTCCCATCATGCAGCACATAATAATACATTAGAAACAGTAACATCAGTAGAGGATACAGTCTTACCTGTTTTGTCAAGTGGACCGTGAATGTAGGATCATTGTTTATAGTGTGTCTGTGTTTAACTATTTTAGAACAATGTTTTGTTCTACTCTGTTCAGAGAAAGCCATAGTGAGCTCTTGCGCACATTTTTTTTTTTTTTTTTTTGAGCTTTGTGTATTCCTTGAATGGATATCCATTGACAGGGAGACAGGAGATAAAGAAATTATTGATCCTAAGTCTCAACAGAAAGCCAGGGCAGCTACAGATACTCAAATAATAACTTGTAAGCATATGATAAATCTTGATTCTATAATGAATAATTTGAATACCCTCAGGGATATTTCATGGGTGAATCAGCCCTTTTTAGGGATAATATCAAAATAAAATTCATATTTTCATTTTTACCTATATTGGTTTAAAGGGAGAGATTGCTTTATTTGGGATGGGTGGTCATATGGTCATTTTGCAAGTAGAGTCAATTTTGATGTTGTATTCTTGACCATCAAAAACTGTATAATGTGTGTAAGTCTATTAGCTGGAGAAACTTTTCTTCTGTGAACCATCATATTTTTTAAATAACTTTTAATACTTTAGATCTTTTTGTTTATGTTAGGAAAAAATGACTCACTGAAATTTAAAGGTAAAATCAAATCTGGAAAATAGTATGATGGATGTAGTTGTGGAATATATAATACTGAAAACCTATATGATATGCTTTTCAGTTATACTGGACTATAGTTAATATATGATTAGAATATGGCAGTCTAGTTGAAGTAGTTCTAATACTTTTGTTTCTTTCCCCATTTTCTTTAAATCAGAAGAAGCTTGTTCATACAGATGACCCATTTAATGATGAGCATAAGGAGAAGCAAGAAGTGGAAATGTTGGCTAAGAAGTTTGAGATGAAATATGTGAGTATAGTAATGTTCACCTAGGTCATTTTACCCTGTCGTCCTGTTTTCTTTGTGCAGCTAGTTGGGAGGGCCTATAAATAGCAACTGCTTACTTATCTTGATCTCACAGATTGAAGCTGAATGAATGGTTTTGACAGCCAGACAGTTTTTCAGGTTTGTCCTGACTGTGTTAGTAGGCTGTATTCATTATAGTCCTTCTAGAATCTAGAAAATTTGCTTAACAAATCTTAATAAAAAACTATAAGATTAGTATATTAACTGTATCTCAGGTGAACAGAATTAGACTCTAAGCCCAAGGTGGCTTGACTGGTCCATGGTCACATAGGGTCAAGAACAGGCAGCACATCCAGCTGTGTGTAGCTCTAACTCTGCTCCATACCTGCACCGAAGAGAGCTGTTCTTTTGGTGTAGCAGTTTATCATTCTTCTTCCCTTTTTAGAGAGTGAATGTGTGGATTGAACTAAGTCTCTTTGGTCAGAGTCTATCAAGATCAGTGTGAAACTTCTTTGTGTTTTACCTTAAATATTCGTATATATTCTATATTATATGCAACACTCTATTCTTATTATTTTAATAGGAAATATATAAGTAATATATTATAGAAATACAGTTTTCATATAGCGTTTTCTCTCTAATTTTTAGTATAACTGGCCATAGAAAACTCCTATTCCTATGCCCTGTTTATCCTATGGCTATAACTACTATTGGCACTTTAATGCCTAAGTGAGGCTTCTCTTCTGGCTCCTCTGTGAGCATTAGAAATGCTTCTGAGAGATAGGGTGTCACTGTTCTCTGGCCTTACCATTCCTGTTAGTCTTAGTGCATCTCCAATTGGAGTTGACACTTGCTTGTTTCTGTGTGTGAGAAATACCAGAATACAGTGGAATTTGAATCAGATTTTATTTAGGCTACTCTTTGCCATGAACAAATTGTACCCTTTTAAGTAAAGTTATTTTGCTCTTTTAAAATTATTTATTTTTATTTTATTTTCATTGGTGTCTTGCCTGCATGTAAGTCTGTGTGAGGATGTCAGATCTTAGAGTTACAGACAGTTGTGAGCTGCCACATGGGTGTAGGGAACCGATGCTCTTAACTGTGGAGTCATCTCTTCAGCCCTGTTACTTTGCTTTTTAAGCCCCAGCTTTCATATTTGTAAACAGGTTTTTTTAGAGTCTTTCTAGGTATATGTTCTGTGGCTCTTTGCTAAAAAAGATGAAATGATAGATGTTTTAAAAAGAGATTCAGACTAATTTGTAGTGAGCTTTTCTGGTGTTTGTTTTAGTCCCACTTAGCCCAGGATGGGCTGTCCTGATTTTCCTGTCTCTCCTGGCTGAGGTTTCAGATGTTGAAGGTCTGGCTGTGTTTTAAAGAAGTTCCTAGGTGGTGTATGTCAGACAAGGAACAAGATTCATCCTAATGGATTTTTAACTTGTTCTTGGTTTAATAAGACACAGTATAACTTGTGATGCTCAGAAGATTACTCTTGGTGATTTTCCCAGCTCTGCTATCCCACATGTCTTGAAAATTTCTTATTTCTAAAATTGAGTATAAATTCAGTAATCTCTGTGAAGGTGCCCAAGAGTGTGCATGGTGCCTCACTTGGGACTCAATTAAAGTTAACTTTGGTTCTGAGCAACTCCTTGCCAAGCACTTAAAACCACTGTTGAATTATAGCTTTAAAGTCCTCTTACTTAAAAGAAAAATATCTGCTTCCTCTACCTTAGAGAGTTGGAATACTATTGTTTATGCTTAAATCAAAGTCCTAATAGCTTCGGCTTCTTTTTTTTTTTTTTTTTTTTTTTTTTTTTTTTTAGGGATAGTAATACATTTGGTGATCCAAAAGTAATTCTGAACCATATAAATGAAGTAATAGAAGCAATCATGGTCTGCAGTATGCCTATGATCCCTGTTCTTTGAGGGCAGAGGCAGGAGAGTCACTACAAGTTTTAGGCCAGGTAGATTGATTTGGTTAGAGAGTTCTAGGTCAGGGCTACAACCTGATGAGACCTTGTCTCTGTCATTCTCTCTCTCTCTGTTTCAAAAAAAAAAAAAAAAAAAAAAAATCTGGGTTTTATTTTGGCATTGTTAGACTGGCAAGATGTCTCATCAGGTAAAGACACTTTCTGCCAAGCCTGATGGACCTGAATTTGATTCCTGAAACTCATGATAGAAAACTGACTTTGGCAAGTTGTCCTCTGACCTCCACATTTGTATCATGTGTACCTGCCTCTTCTTTCCAAATAACTAAGTACATGTAAAAATGTTCTCTATCCATTAATCTATTTATTTATTGGGGTAGGATTTTACTAGATAGCCTTAGCTGGCTGGAACTCACAGACCAGCTTGCCTCTGCCTCCTAAGTGCTGAAATTAAAGTTATGTGTCACCATGTACAAGATAGATAGATAGATAGATAGATAGATAGATAGATAGATAGATAGATAGATAGATACTTAGATAGATAGATAGATACTTAGATAGATAGATAGATAGACAGACAGACAGACAGATACTTAGATAGATAGAATTATATACATTTTGTCGAGTGAGTGACTTTACAATCAGTTGTGAAATACTTTCAAACGGTTCCCTTGGATATGGTACTGGGAAATTGATATTATAAAAGCTTATAATCATTTTAAGAACTGTATCACTTATTGGTAAGCCATAACTTCTGAGAAGTTAGAGCACTTGGGGAGCCTCCCAGTTTTGTTTTTCCTCAGTTTTATCCTTCTATTGGGTATGGTACCTAGGACTCAGCTTGGTGAAGTTTTGGATAGAGTTTGAGCAGGCTTGTTAAGATCACCACCAAATGAATTCTGCTCATATAACAGATCCCAGTGAATTTAGACTAAAATTGGTCTGCAGCCAACACAGATGTGGTGGCTCTGTGAGTTCACACTGGTCTACATGGCAAGCTCCAGGACATTGAGAACCACATACATAGGGAGATTGTTTGTTGAAAACTGAACAAAACAGAAGAAAATGAAACAACAACAACAATAGTGTGAAGCCAGGCTACCGTAGTGGACTCAACCAACTGAAGACCAGATATATTCAAAATAAATGAATAAGAGAAAAAAGAAAAATTACATACTTGTGTTTTCCATATGAAGACTTTTTGCTTAGTTTTATTCCTTAAGTAATATAGATTCATAACTAATTAATATTGAAATTTTATTAGATATTATAAATATCTAGAGCTAAAGGATACAGCACGGTTATATATAAACGCTGTGATATTTTATATATAATATTTGAACATCTGGAGATTTTGTTAGTTGTTAGGGGTCCTGGAACCAACCTGGGATATAAAGAGTTGAGTGTATATTAAAATCATAAAACAACTTTGAGGAAGAGAGTAGCCTTTTTTTTTTTTTCCCTGAAGCATGTAGCCTTGGCTGTCCAGCCACTTGCTCTGTAGACTAGCCTGCTTCAAACCCAAAGATTCACTTGCCTTTGGCACCCAAGTACTGGAATTAAAGGCATGTGCCATCACCCCTGGCTTCAACATCTTTAAATCCCTGCAGACCTATTGTTAAACAGCAGTTTTAAGACATGTGGAATCTTACACCCATAAGTGATGATTATCAAAGTGTTTAAGTGTTTCTGTACTCTTGTCTGTTCTGCTGCTTTAAAACTGTGCTCTTTTTTTGAAAGTTTGAATTCAGCTTGGATATAAAAAGATGCCATTGTAGAATGCTGTAGTACAAATTGAGCAGCTTTGTAACCAGGGTGTTTTCTTCTAGTTATAAGACTGGAGTCTAATCAATTAATGTCCTGCTTGTTGTGTCTGCTATAAGTAATCAGTGAATGTTGATGTCATTTTCTGTCACAGTGGCAATGGGGGTCTTGTGTTAGGAGGAATGTCTGTCTTGTGTTTCAGTTTACTAATGTAATCCCTCAGCATTGGCCTGAGGTACTGATCATCAGGTTAAGCCGGTACTAATGACTCAGTGATAGTCTGAGTCATTGTGGAGTGCTTGGAAAAAGAGCTTTGAAGAGGCTCTGTATTTGAGATGTAACAAAATGGAAGTTTTGTTTTGTTTTTCGAGACAGGGTTTATCTGTATAATAGCCCCAGCTATCCTGGAACTGGATTTGTAGACAATGCTGGCCTTAAGATATGCCTGCCTCTGCATCCTGAATGCTGGTATTAAAGCTGTGTGCCACCACGCCTGGCTCTAAATGAAAGATTTTAAAAATTTATTTCCATACAGATTTCTGTGGAAATAAAATTTGATTTTAATAAGTTCTATTTGATGTGTAAACTGTACAGTATAAAAGGGTTTAGAAAATTATGAATGAAGACTGATTCTGTTACAGGGAACAGTCTTCCTAAAAATACTGATATGATAAAGAGTGATTCAAAATAGGTATGTGTGTAGAAGAGGCACATTGCCAATCTATCTTGAGTTCCTTTATGTAAAATTTTAATGTTTTAAATTCACAGTGTATATACTGAACATGTTGTTCCAAGGCAGACATGATTGTACACGCCTGTAATTTTAGTACTTGGATGCTGAAGTGGGGAGAACAAGTTTGAAGAACAGCCTAGGCTACATAGCAAGTTCCAGCTATGGGACTGGAATTACAAATGTGTGTAAACTGCCTTGTGGGTGCACCCACTCTACAAGAGCAACAACAGCTCTTAACTGCTGAGCCATCTCTATAGCCCACCTGTTTTACATTTTAAAAAGCGTATATTATTTTATGTGGTGTATGCTTGGGTGCACACATGCACATCACATGTGTGGATATCAGAGGAAAGCTATCTATTTTTTTTCCCTCCTTTTACTATGTAGGACTTAGGCATCAAACCGTTGGTCTGGTTTGGCAACAAGTATCTTTACCACTGAGCCATCATTGTTGACCCTCAGAAGCTTAATGAATACTCTTAATGTTCTTTTTGTGAATAACCTGAATTGTAAATAAGATTTAACAAATTGCTTTTCTTAACTCCCTTTGTTTATAGTCTGTAGGCGAAGTTTACTTAGAAGGCACCAGTGCAGGATAGATATTTATTAAAATATAAACCAACACTCATGGTACAGGTAACAGTTTATAGTAGCACCTCAACAGGGACTGGAGTCTGGAATGGTGGCGAGCGATGGACGGACGATGGATTCCTATCCTGTCTCTCCAAAAGCCAGGAACCAGGAAGCAGGGCCTCGTGTCCCAGAAGCCCCTTCTCAATGGGGTTGGCCACACTCCCTCCAGGTTGGCCACATCCCCTCCAGGAGTTTGGACCCTGGATAAGCGTCTTAGGACCTTATCAGCTGACACCCGAATCCCACTACAATAGTCTTTTGCCACATCATTTTTTTAATGGCTATTGGCATTGAATGGTTATGCAATAGTTGCTATGATTTATAGTTACATCATTTGATGCAGTTGATAGGATTTTGGGTGTGATTACAGATTAATAATATTATAGTCAAAACTATAGTTAATTCTTTTTGATAATATTTTTAAGATTCACACTTAAAATTGAAAGGATTCACACCTATTTAACAGCACCACCATTCTGCTCCATTGAGCATTAATGATTAACAGGTATTTTTAGTGGCAACAAGCTGGTAACCTTGACTAGACATACATGCTCCTTAATCTGATTACTAATAGGCTGTTTGCTTTTCTGGATTTGCTCATCACAGCTGACTGTGGATTTGTTGTTTGCCTGTTCTTAGAATTTCCCCAGGCAAATTTTAGTCACCTAGTTGTTTGTACCTTGTTTCCCTGCCCTGAAAGTATTCCATGAGCAGAAAAGAGAGGTTGTGATTTTAATTAGCATCCTAGAGAAAAATTTACAACTCAGGCTGAGCTGTGAGAGACAGCAGGGTTCATTGAGGAGTAAGAGTCAATATAAAGTGAAAGTGTGAGGAAAAATGAGCTCATGTGCATAGAACAGGCATATCAACACCAGAAAGCTCATGTCAGAAAATTATAAAGGAAGGTGGGTAAGCAGTTAGAGTTGCAGAAAAGCCTTGAATTTGTGGATATTAAGGCTTTTGGTTTGTCTTGTAAGGCGGATGTTTCTGAGGCAGAAGATTCTAGGAAGTGTTATTTTTGAAATAGTCTTTAGATGCAGGAAGGGTAAACTTGAGGGAAATAAGGCAAGCCAAGCGATTGAGTACATTTACGTAAAAACAGTGAGCAGTTTTCTAAACCTGACAGAATGAGGAGGCTGGAGGGTGACTAAACCTGTAAACAAAGGTTTTTGAGAGAGAGACTTCAAGTAGAAATAATTCTTAGTTTGACTCCAGCTCTGGGAAAGGTTGAGAAGGAAGGTAGGTAGAAAGGAAAAAAAATAATGACAGATTTTGAAGATCAAAATTATTGAGGTATTGTTTGACTACAACTTAACAATTTTAGTGCAACTTTGTCGATTTTAATAAATGCATGCAGTCTGTGTCACTAGTCACTAGTTTTCTCTCCCCCAACAAAAGTTTGTTTGTATATCTTCACAGACAGTCCTCTCCCTCCTTGGCCACCTCTGGTCTGATTTTGTTTCTGTGCATTTTTGTTTTTCTAGGACTTCCTGTAAATGAACCCTTGTACATTTACAAAGTCACCCCACAGGCTCTGTAACTTGTACAACTTTTCTAGATAGAAATGAGTCTTTGTGACTCTTGACAAGTTACCTCTCCTTTCTAAGCTTTAGGATTTTGTTTTGTTTTGTTTGCTTTTTTGTGGAATATGAAATAAAAGATGGATGTACTCAGGGTAAGATGTGGTGCAGATCTGCACTCAGTGTCTAGTACCTGTTGTCATCATGGTGTAATTATATATTAAGGGAGTTAAATACACACTTTATATCTCCAGTAACTGGTGATGTTGAGATTTCTGCACCTTTTCCTTCTACACTACCTTAGTTGGGTTTGTTCCCCAGGTGGTAGCCAAGTTTCTGCTAAACTTTTATCTGGAGTTACTTAAGGGCTCCCACAAGTATTTAGCTGCATTTGTCCACTCTCAGAATGAATGTCTTAGGAAAGACTTATCTAGTCATCTGTTAAAAAGTACTCCATATAACCTTCATGTAATTTCCCTTTTACTCTTTATAATTTGTTAGTCATCAATCTTTTTCCTGGCTATCAGACTATTCAGTTCATAAAAGCTGGCACATTATAGATGCTTGATAAATTGCTTAAGGTGATTATCTTAACTTTTAGTTCTTTGGGGATAAGAACTTAAATTCTGGGGGCCAGAAAGATGGCTCAGTGTAAAGAACACTTGCTGCTCTTGCAGAGGACCTGGGCTGAGTTCCCAACACCAATGTAGCAGCTTATATCTATCCATAGCTCCAGTTCCCAGAGGATTCAGTGCCACTTTCTGGACTTTGTGGGCACCTAGAATGCCCATGGTACATATATCCATGCAGCAAAACACTGAGATGCGTAAAATAAGAACAAATAAAGCTGTAAAAGAGCTTAACCCATGCTGATGTTTAGCGTATTGCTCTCTTAGGCTTACTATGTGGAGGAGCAGCACCAAATTCTCAGACTTCATCTCTCTACTTCCAAAAGACTGGAACGACAGGCGCACTCTTAATAGCTTAGATTCTCAGGATATGTTTGGGGGGACTACTAGAGATAGATAGAACCCAGGACTGCACATATACTAACCATGCACTCTGCCTTCAAACTAAACCTCAAGCCCTTAACAGATACACTCAACTCTTAAATAGTGCTTTGGAATGTACTATGTAATTCTTAGTAGACTTACTGGTTAAATAGTTGAAAATTTAAAAAGTTTTAACACAGTTCCATTTTGATAGTAATGATTCATGGAAAATTTGGTTAATAAGCACAAGAAGAAAAATGTAAATTGTATGAGTATGACTAAATGTTTGCCAAGACTTTCAGGTTGCTTTCCAAAAAGGTTTAGCAGATGAGGCCTTTAAAGCAGTGTGTGATCAGTCCCATCTTTCCCCATTTTTTTAAAAAAATCTTGAAGTTTATAATGTAGATGAAACAGGTATCGTTAACCCCATTTGATTTATTAACCATTTGCCACACAGATTTTTTTGGGGGTGGGAGGCATGGATTGAGACAATTTAGATGTTTCAGTGTCAGTATATATGCCAAACAGCATTTAGTTAGAATGACCTTTGGAAGTTACAGGGGTGGGGGGGCCTTAGAGGCATTGCTCATAATTTCAGTGCAGCCTTTTTCCCCCACAAGCACCATTTTCTTTGCATTTAGTTTTTATTAAAGACAGATTGCATTAAATATATCCATCTTTAAACACTTAGTCTGCATTGAACTCCACTCTGTGAGAACTGGAGCCAGATGACAGTAGAGATTCCTACCTTCCTTTCCTCCTTTCTGTAAAGCCACTTGGGATAGTATCATCTTCCTCCTCTTCTCTCTTCTTCTGTTCCTTTCTATAAGCCCTGACTACAAAGAGAAACAGGATGAAGGGATGATGCAGGGATGCTGAAAAATCATAGTTGGCTTTGAATCTGTAAATATAAATATCTAAAATGAGGCTTAGAAGCAGAATTCACATACTTGTGTTCATGGTAACAGAAGAAGGCTACTTCCTTTTTAAACTCCTTATGTCAAGCTTCTATGGAACCTTGAGAGTCGATATTGTTTTGTAGCTGAGATATAATGAGCTCTCTATTCTATGATCTGCCAGGGACAAAGTAAGGTTTAACTTTGGATAAAGCACTCCCCAAGAATGTTTTTTTTTTTTACTTTAAAAACATATCATTTAAAAATAATTATAGGTTCACAAGTTTCAAACACAGTAGAAAAGACTCTTGTGCTCATCACCCAGTTAGATACTCCCAGGGGTTTTACCTCATGTAACTCAAAACTGGAGAGTAGACCTTGATACAGCAATCTTGAAATTAGGCTAAGTAACAGATCTTGATTTGACTTTACCATTTCCTTCATATGCTTGTTTTTCATATTCCTGTATGTCCATGTGTACAGTTATATAACATTTAGGTATAACTTTAAGAATAATTTTTTGGAGCTAGAGAGTTGGCTTAGAGGCTAAGAGCATGTATTATTCTTGCAGAGCACCTGAATTTGGTTCCCAGCATCCACATCAGGTAGCTCACAACTCTTTACCAGTTCCAGAGGATCTGATGCCTACTTCTGGCCCCTAACGGGACCTGCACATGCATACGTGCATACATATATACATGCGAGTGTGTGTGTGTGTGTGTGTGTGTGTGTGTGTATGTGTGTGTTTGTAAATATATATATATATATATATAAAATATTCTGTCACATAGGCATGCACACATACTTATAACTAAAAGTAAAAAAAGAAGTCAAAAAATTAAAGAGGGCCCGAGAGAGATGGCTCAGTGGTTAATTAAGATCCCTTGTTGATCTTACAGAGTATGCATGCAGGTTCTTAATTCCAGTTTCAGGAAATCCAGTGTTCTCTTCTGACTTCTGAGGGGAAACCAGGCATGCATGTGTACACATACATATATGTAGGCAAAGCACTCACACATATAAAATATAAAAATTATTTTTATTTAGTGTCTGCACATAAGCCACTTTCATGTGTATGGCAAATGTGGAGGTCAGAGGACCTCACAACTTTGAGAATGAGTTCTCTCCTTAGGCTTTTCTAGATTGACTGTTGTACTTTTCTTTTTTTGAGACAAGGTAGCTCTGACTGTACTAGAACTCACTATGTAGGTTAGGCTCTCTGAAATCACAGAAATCCACCTTCCTCTGCTCCCCAAACATGTGCCACTGTGCCCAGCAAGATTGACTGTTTTTTAATATTTTCTTTGGCTTTCATAATCATGATGGCTTTGAAGAACACTGGTCACTTATTTTGTAGCCTTATGACTGAATAAGAGTTACGGGACTTTGAACGGAAGACTATATAGTTGAAAGGTAATTTTTACTATGTCAAGGATAGATGCTATCAATTTGATTTACCATTGTTAGTGCCAACTGTGTAGTTGAGGAAGTGTTGACAGATTTCCACCTTATAGGTACTTTATCTGACTTGTTCTACGCTGAGGAAGCAGTCACTAAGTACAGTTTACATGCAAGGTATGGGGAGGCCCAGTAGACTATAGAAGGTTTCTCTACAAAAATTATGCGAATTCTGCTAATAGATTTTTTTTTTTTTTGAAATTTATAGAAATAGTACAGGTACTGAATAAGTCTAATGTATTTCTTCTTTGCAGGGTGGGAAAGCCCGTAAACACCGGAAGGATCGGCTACAAGATTTAATTGATATAGGCTTTGGCTATGATGAGACAGATCCATTTATTGATAACTCAGAAGCTGTGAGTAATATATCTTTAATATGGCAGTAAACTCTTGGCAATAGAAGTCAAGGCAAAGTAACTTACAGTATTTCAACAGATGTTTTTTATTTGTGCCTTTTAATACTGTTTTCATAGCTTGGAGATTTTTAAAAAATATTGTAGATTTACATTTTTGTAATGCCGATTTGTTCGTGGTAAGTTGTTACTATATTGCTGTCAGAGGCCAGGTTTTGGCAAACAATCTATAAAGGGCCATGTGGTAAATGTTTTAAACTGTGGGCCATATGATGTCTCCTACTGTAGAATGCGGGCAGTCATAGAGGATATGTAAATGGATTAGTGTGGCAGTGTTGAGAGTAAAACTTTACTGATAGACTGTGAAATTTAAACCTATGTCATTTTTATGCATCATAAAATACTTAATCTAATGTTTTCCCCACCACTTAGAAAATACAAAATTTATTTCTCACAGGTGGGGTAACAAATGGTTAGGCTAAGCTTGGCCAGCAAGTCCTGTACCAGTAAGGTAGCAGACCATTACATGTTGTTTGCTGTGCTTTTAGTTCCTCCAAGAATCTTCTAAGACTAATAGTTGCTTATTTTGAGGTGGATAGTCAGGTTAATTCCTGGAGAAAACACTACTTCTTGCTCAAACTGAGAAATAGTTATTTATTTTTGGTTTTTCTAGTCTAGGTTTCTCTGTGTAGCCCTGGTTGTCTGTAACTCACAGAGATCCGTCTGCCTCTGCGTGCTGAGTGCTGGGATTAAAGGCCTTTGCCACCACTGCCCAGTGAGAAGTAAAATTTTTAAAAAAGGAAAAAAACCCACAATGTTGTATACACTTGCAATCCCAGAATTGGTAGAATCAGGGAACTCAGAAACTCAAAGTCATTCTTGAGTACATAGCAAATTGAAGATAGTCTGGGACATGTTTAGAATATGATACCACATTCATAAACATGAACACACAGCTGTGCGGTGGTGGCACACATCTTTAATCTGAGCACTCCAGAGGCAGAGGCAGGTGGATCTCTGAATTCGAGGCCAGACTGGTCTACAGAGTTGAGTTCCAGGACAGCCAGGACTGTTACACAGAGAAGCCCTGTCTTTATTAACAAAACAAGACAAAATTATGAGCACACAAGCACACAATACCATAACCACATAAGTACATGCACTGACACAAGCACCTGCATTTTGTCACATATGAGCACAGTCACTAATACACATCAAAGCACACACACAAATAACTGAAAACAGTTATATTAAGTTTAATCAAGGATGAAAAACATTGATATACTTGTCTTAATTTTTAAACATTTTTATTATTTGTGTGTGTATGTATATGTGTCTGTGTATGTGCCCAAGGAGGTCAGTAAAGTGTCAGCTCCCTGAAGCTGGAATTCTTGGAAGTTGTGAGCTGCCTGATGTGGGTGCTGTGAATTGAATTTGGGTCTTTTGTAAGAACAGTGTGTGTTTTTAACCACTGAGCCCTTTCTCCAGCTCCCTGATACTCTTGTCTTAGCTAAGATTTATTGAATTAGAGTTTCTGGCATAAGACTTAAATAGGAAATTTGTTGTTGTTGAGATTTCTTTGGTTTTATTTTTTTAGCTTTTAAAATAATTCTTTATGGTCCTGGGGAGGTGGCTGAGTTGAAAAAGTGTCTGCTATGCAAGCATCAGAACTTGAATTTGGACCTCCAGCACCCATGTAAAAGCTAGGCACTGGAGTGCCCAGCACTGAAGAGGCAGATTCTAAGGCTCACCAGTCAGCCAGTCTGAACAAATCGGAGAGCTCCAGGTTTAGTGAGAGATCTTGTCTTGAAAAATAAGATGAAGAGAGACTGAGATAGATCCTGGACGTTGTTACAAAGTGTTTTCTTGGTCCCAGGCAGCCAGAGGCCCAGACTCACAGACCTGCAGCCCCAGACCCCTTAGCCACCCACTGCTCAGGCCCCAGAAATGACTCAGACACTTACATTAACTTCATGCTGTTTGGCTTATGGCTCAGCACATTGCTAGCCAGCTCTTTTATCTTAACTCAACCCATTTTCATTAATCTATTTTGCCACGTTGCCTGTGGCTCACCTGTGTTCCTTACATGTTGATCCTTTGGGCTTCTGGTTCCTTCTGTCTCTGACTCCTGCCCTGCTCCTCTTACCTATTCTGATTCCTCGTCCTACTTTTTCTATGGTGCCTGTCATGGGCCAAAACAGTTCCTTTATTTAAAGATTGCTATTCACAGCATACAGAAAGACATTCCCACATCATGACGTAGTCCTCTAGACTCCATACACTCATGCACAGGCGAGTACACCCTCATACACATATATATAACATACAATACATAAATCAGTTATGCTTACTGTAAATCAACAATAAAGCACAAGATGGTTATGAAGTACAAGGTATTTTTCCAAAGATCCTCCACCAAATTGTAAACATGAAACTTCTTTTGTAGTCATCAAGAAATTTTGTCTAATAAACATTCAACATGTATATCTTTGTTTTAAAAAACCCAAATATTATGTATTTTCAATATTCTTTATTGAAACTCAACATTTGAATGATATTTATTAACACATAGATAATACTGATTTTACTATATATTTATTTAGCTGACTTTAATTAATGTAATTTTAATTCTCGGGATTATGTGTTTGCAGGTAGTTGGACATCTTGTATTACATTTATCTACTTGAATAAATGTATATTCAGGATATTTTATAGAGCTTAAGTACATGGCTGAGGCAAATTGCCAGCAATGGAATTTGTAGTCATGGGCATACACTGAGCTTCTATTGGGGAAGTATATTTTGGAATAACTCATTTTATAAGTCAGGTAGTCTTTTTGATGCTTATAAGACATATTTGGTTTTTTGGTTGTTGTCACACACCTTACTACAATAGTGGTATATTAAGTGCCAGCCTTTATCATCAGTATGTTTTGATCAAATTCTAGAACATTGGCTCTAGCATCTATTTTCTCTTACGAAAGGGAGATGAATTTAGGACAACATATAAGAATTCTTAGTAGTCTGTCTTGTAGAGTATGAATGAAGACTTGTCGAGTTTTGCAATAGGTAAGGTCTATGTTCTCCTATTCTTATCTGGGTATTAGATTATTCTAATGCCTAGAATTATGAAATGTTCTGCAGTGTGCAATGACTACTTGGAGTATGCAGAAAATGACACTAGTTAAATATTTTATGATCACACATTAGTATAGCTTCTGCATGGTGATACAGTACTTGGTTGCATAGGTGGTGACTGATAGGACTTAAGCTGGTAAGAGAGTGATTGGAGTGATTGTCAGCATAATGCACTGGACATCATGTTCCTAAATTACAGACTTGGCAAGGCTTATTAGCAATGCCCTTTAGTAGACAGGCCTTGCCATTACTAAAACCATTAGCAGTTGGCAAATTAAGACTGGGATGTTTCTCTCTAGAGTATTGACTGTTATTTTTAATCCAGTGTAAAAGTCCTAGGTTCTAGTTTTATATTAGTTTCTAATTTGACATTTGATCAAGACCCAGTTTTCTGTGCAATTACTATCTCCCAGAATTACTTTGAGATTCAAATAAAATAAACTTAAATGTGGTAAAGACCATTAACAAGTATCAAACATTAGTAATATTGCTAAATATGTAGATTTAAAATTCTGACTTATACAAAAGGAAATTTAGTAACGAAAATTGCATGTCACAATAACTTTTTAAAGTTAACAAACTGTTTTAGAACAGGTTTTTGTTTATTCATTCATTCATTCATTCATTCATTCATTCATTCATTCATTCATTTATTATGTTCTTTTGAGACAGGGCCTTACTGTATAACTCTAGATGCCTTGGAACATACTATGTAGAGGAGGCTGGCCTCAAACTTATGCCCAGCTGGAGCAGTTATAGATTTACAGTAAAACTGAACAGCTGGAGAGATTGCTCAGAAGTTAATAACACTGGAGGTCCTGAGTTCAGTTTCTATCAAACCACATGATGGCTCACAACCATCTATAATGAGATCTGGTGCCCTCTTCTGTCATGCAGAAATGCATGCAGGCAGAAAGCTTTTACACATAATTAATTAATAAATCTTTTTTTTAAAAAAAAAAAAAAGCTAAAGAGACAGTAAAAAGAGCTTCCTTATTCATTCTGACTATACACTACACTACACTACACACACCCTCCTTTACTGTCAACATGCTATAATAATGTGGTGTGCCAGTCATAGTTGATGAACCTTCATCTAAATTCATAGCTTGTATCTGCTGGTATGACAGATTGTATAGATTCAGACAAATATTTGCTGATATATATCCCACATTAAAGTACCATACAGAGTAGTTTCATTCTAAAAATTCTCTGCTCTGCTTGGCTGTCTCTCCCACCCTCCTGATCTCTGGCAGCTTCTAAGCTTTCAGTTTTGTCTTTATTTTGGTTAGCATTTATCCAAGTAGAAAAAGGCCTATCACAGAGAAACTTGTGTTGAAAAACAAACAAAAAATCACCTTGTTCTTTTTTTTATAATTCAGACATAAAATAATTGAAATGATTCCTTGTGTGTGATTGTGTTGTCAATAAGCTTTCTATATTATAAATTATTTCAGAGACTGAAAAATTATCTATTCCCAATGACTGTTTAGAGTCATCTGCCACCTTATTAAAATGCTTTCATTTTTATTCTTCTAAATTGTCAAAGGATTGAACATGTGTAACTGCCAAAAGTTAATGTACAGAGATTTGTCTAGGTTCTCATTAGTGTCTGGTCTAGAGCTAGGCTGTCTTCAATTCCTTCATTGCCTCTTAGCTTTGTTCCACTGAAATGACTCAATTGCATATCTGTAAGCTTATTCTGAGCAATGTCACTCAGAGTAGAGAAGCTCAGCAGAAGGCATGGAACAGTTAAGATTGCCCTGAATACCTGGGGTGAGTGCTCTTCCCTCATGAAGAAGGGATTTGATTTAGCAGATGGGTGAGGAGTTGGCTGGTGACTTTACTATAAGCATTAAATGGTTTTGGATAGATTCTTAGCTGTTTTCCATTTGCACAGTGGGAATAGTGTTTGCCTTCACTGCCTCCCAAGGGTGTCATGAGAACCAGAGGAAAGCATTCATGTGCAGAAGCATTGAGAATGCATTTTTCGTATTTGGAACCACAGATAAAGGGATGTTCATCTCATCATGTGGTCATTTTTAATCTTTCTCACTCCTTCACTTGCTTTACTGCCCTTTTCTGTAAGGCCTTAGGAGCAGTGTGTCCTAGTAAATCAAAAGAGTAGGTCACCTTTTTCTGTCTTTTCTTCATTTAGTTTCCTTTAAGTTCAGAATAATTAAATTTTTCCTTTTCCATAGACCAGGCTGACCTTGAACTCACAGAGTTCTACCTGCCTCTGCCTCCTGAATACTGGGATTAAAGGTATGGGCCACTTGGCTTGGTTAGCCTTCATATTCTTATAATGATCATGGGTTTTCCTTCCTATGACAAGGATGTTTTCTTTCTTTCTTTTAAAGATTTATTTAAAATTTTATGTATGTGGGTATTTTGTCTGAATATATGTCTGTACCACATGTACCTTGTGCCTACGTAGGTCAGAAGGGGGCACTGGATCCCCTAAAACCTGCATTAGGTGTGATTGTGAGCCACCATGTGAATGATGGGAATTTAACCCTAGGTCCTCTGTTAAGAGTAGCAAGTTCTCTTAACTGCTAAGCCATCTCTCTATCCCCAAGGATGTTTTCTTTAAAAACAAAACAAAGTGTAATCTGAAGAATCCTGGGAGTAGAGAAGCATTCTGGTTGCAGGAATTTTAGTACTACTAGGTACAGAGTGCTATATTTTCATTCTCAAGTAAACACTATGATTGCTTAAGATTGGCCTTCATTTAATATTTGCTTTCTGTCCGTATCTCTTGGGTGAAATAATAATAATCTTAAACTATGTATTTTTGAGGGAATAGTTTTAGTTTCCCAGCATAGTACTTGGCTCATACCACATTCTCAAATATATCTATTTGTTGTGTAGTTGGTTTTCTGCTTTCCTTAAGAATGTATTTCTAAGCAGGCCGAACAGGGCAGGTCTTATTTCTGTGAGTCCTCAGATTGACTGGATACAAGGGCAAAGGGGAAGAGCTTCTGCCTTCTTCATATATTTCTTTCCCCACCCAGCTATTTCAATTCCTGGATTAACTTTCCTAGTACTATGATTAAAGGTAGGCGTCATCCCCTTCTGGCTCTGTTTGGCCTTGAACTCACAGAGATCTCCAGAGTGCTGGGATTAAAGGTATGAATCACCACTCCCTGGCCTTCTTGGCTTGGCTCTGTCCTCTGATATTCCAAACTATTTTATTAATATACAATATATCACCACAGGTGATGGTGCTGCACATCTTTGATCCCAGCACTTGAGAAGCATAGGCAGATCCTCTTGAATTAATGACCAACCTACAGAAAGAGTTCAAGGACAGCCAGGGTTATACAGACAAACCTTGTCTTAGGGAAAGAAAAAAAAAATTATTTCTGCTTATGAATAGAGGTAAAACAAAGGATTTTTATTATTTTGTATCATTTTATTAAATATTTTATCAGTGGGTTTTTTTAAGGACTTGATTTTTGTCTGAATATTTAGTTCTCTAGTTTGTTTCGGCTTCTCATTAGAACTGTTGTCATGAAGGATAGTGGTAAAGGTATATTATAAGTCCTTGGGTTATATGAGATGCGTATAAAGGCCAAAAGTAAAGAAACTTTCTCTTCTTTCCTTCCTTTCTCCCTCCCTCCCTCCCTTCCTTTCTTTATTTTCTGTGAAGCTGCTGTTTGTTCATTTCTTTATTTTGGCTTATTGGATGTGTGTTTGGAACATCATCCGACAAGGGAAAGAACAAGGAACAAGGGAAAGAAAGGACAATACCATTAATCCTAATTTTATCAGGAGAGCAGTGCTCAGAATTTTTCCAGAAGCTTCTCTCTTAAATATCGAATTATTACACAAATAACTGGTATTAATAATAAAAACCTGGAGACAAATATTGGGGAAAAACTGAAAGATCAGCGATAGAGAAGAACAAGCCACAATCACTTCTTACCTTGTCAACTCCTCAGCCTAAAGGCCTGCGTCCTCAACTGAAAGTCCTCTCCACCCGCTTTATAAACTTTTCTCTGCCCAGCAATATTACTTCTTAGTGCTAGGATTGAAGGTTTGTATTACCTCTCCCTGACCTTTATGGCTAAAATCTGTGGCTGACTGTGTCCTCTGATCTTCAGGCAAACTTTATTAGATACACAATATACCACCATACCAAATGATCACAACGATTTTTTTATTACAGATTTTAACTTTTTCAAACCTTATCCTACTAGTATCTTTATTGGAGTTTTGATCTCCCCTCATTTATTTTAAATTAACAAAAGTAAAAAATATATTATTTATATATAATTATATTATGTATATAATTAATATTTTTATATGGCTGCATGCCAGAAGAGGGCATCAGATCTCACTATAGATGCCTATGAGCTACCATGTGGGTGTTGGGAATTGAACTCAGGACCTCTGGAAGAACAGCCTGTGCTCTTACCTCTGAGCTGTCTCTCCAGCCCAGTTTATACATTTTTAATGATCATATAAGAATAATTGTCCTGGATGATCACTCCCATCACCATTTGTTTGATTAGAGCATTAAAAAAATTTCTCCTAGCTATTTTTAAATGCAAAGTTAATTAACCAGTGTCTTCTTCATCCCTTTCTGCCCTCATCACAAACCTCTGCTATCTAACATTGTACTCTGTATTTTCAATGAATTCAGCATATTTAGAGTCCATGTATTGTCTGGCTTATTTCACTTAAATTAATGTCTTCTACGTATTGCAAATGGCAGGATTTTCTGGACTTTGTTTTTGAAGACGGTCTCAGTATCTAGCTCTGGTTGTCCTTGAACATATTCTATAGTCCTGGCTGGTCTTGAACTCATACAGATCCACCTACCTTCATCTCCCTAGTGGTGAAGACCTATGCCACTACACCCAACTCTGGGTTTCTCTTTTAATGCCAAATAATATTATGTTGCATAAATAAATATACCACATTTTAATATTCCATTTATTTACTAATGTATACTTAGGTTGCTTCAGTGTCTTGGCTTTTACAAATGATGCTGCTCTAAGAAAAGAAGCAAAGCATTTCTTGGGCACTCTAATTTCATTCCCTTTGGAAATGTGCCCAGTAGTAGGATTGCTGCATTTGCTGTTACTACTTAAGGAAATTGTCAGTAGATGCTGTTCTTTAACATGTGTGTAGAATTATAGGCAAGAGAATATATTTGAACCTTTTTTTTTTTTTTTTTTACTCTAGTATGACGAATTAGTCCCTGCTTCTCTAACAACAAAATATGGAGGTTTCTATATCAACACTGGTACTCTTCAGTTTCGTCAAGCTTCAGATACTGAAGAAGATGATATTACAGATAACCAAAAGCACAAGCCACCTAAGGTGAGTTTGATATCTCAGCAGTAAGGAGAACATAGAATTAATATTATATGCCTTTTGTTTTATTTTGTTTATATTTTTACTGTGCTCAAAATTGAGTCCTTCCAAGCTATACCACCAGACCAGAATAAAAAAGGGATTGTATGTTGTATGTATGATGAGTGCGTGTGAGTATGGACATGTATACGGATACTTTTGAGAATTGGATTTCTTCTTTAGTCATGAGCTCTGAGGATTGAACTCAAGCCATGAGGCTTCCATAGTAAGCATTTTTACCTGCTGAGCCATCTTGTTAGCCCCAGTAGATCCTTTTTTCCCTCCAGACATTGTCTCATACTATAGCCCTGTCTGTAACATACTGTGTCAATCAGGCTGGTCTGATCCACCTGCTTCTGCTTTCTGAATTCTGGCATTAGAGGCTTGTGCTACCACACTTGACCTCAGGTTAGACCTTTTGAATATTATTTGTGCCATAACTATGAACATAAGAAAAAGTAAAATTGTTTAGTGGAATTTTACTTAATCAGATGTTTAAAATGTTGATGTGGGCTGGGGATATAGCTTAATAGTAGAATGCTTACTTCCCTATGTACAAAGCCCTGAGTTTGATCACCACACTATTTAAAAAAAAAAAAAAAAAAAAAAAAAACCTAGCCTGGTGGCACATGCCTATAATCCAGACACTGGAGCTGGCATAGACAGAAGGATATCTGGGCTTGCCTACAGTCCAGTCTAGCTTAATTGGTGAGCTCCATGTTTGGTGAGAAATCAGTTTGAAATAAGGTGGAGAACAATGAAGAAGGCACCTATTAATTCCCTCTAACTTCACATGCATCTGGACTCTCACACCTAAACACACAAGAGTAGCAACAAAACATAGGCAAGAGTGCTCATCAACCCCAAGACCCGTACTTTCAGCAAGCAGTTATGACACTTCAAAGACCACTGCCTTAGATGCTGTGTTGCTAATATCAAAGGAAATAATGATATTGATAAATGATATATTCTCATTATTCTGCAGGTTCCCAAAATAAAAGAAGATGATATTGAGGTAAAGAAGCGAAAGAGAAAAGAGGAAGGGGAAAAAGAGAAAAAGCCAAGGAAAAAAGTACCTAAACAACTGGGGTATGCTAAACTAAGCCTATTATATTGGAAATTAGCAACACAATATTATGGTTTCCTTTTAGAAATATGTATTCACCACTAATGTATTTAGTTACTAATTTGATAATGACCTGCATTTTAATAATAATGCAGTACTATTAATAAGCAGGAGGCTGTCATCTTAGAGACAGTGTTTCATACTACACTTACAGACTTTTTTTATTTATTGACTGTGTTTACAGTTTTCTGTATATTCCTGCACATTAGAAGAGAGCACCAGATCTCATTACCGATGGCTGTGAACCACCATGTGGTTGCTGGGAATTGAACTTAGGACCTCTGGAAGAGCTGCTGGCGCTCTTAACCTCTAAGCCATCTTTCCAGCTCACACTTACAGACTTTGACTGTCTTGTTTATTACAACTTTTTAATCTTGAAGGACCAGTTTAAGCCAGATGTGGTGGCACAACTTAATATTTCTAGGTCTTAGGAGGTTTGAAGTAGGAGTTTAAGGACATCTTGAACTGTGTAAGGAGTTTGGGCTATGTGAAACCCTCTCATATCGTCCAGATGATATTGAAGAAGATGCTATCATGAAAGTATAATTTAATAAGAAACTAAAAAGAAAATGTTGTGCTGCCATTTCTCACATGATTATTTTAGATTTTAATTATTTTATTTATTTACATAGGAGGTTAGCTTTTTAAAATGACACAGCCTAACCAGTCTTTTTTCCTTCATAGAGTTGTGGCTCTCAATTCACACAAATCTGAAAAAAAGAAGAAGCGATATAAAGATTCCCTTTCTCTGGCTGCCATGATACGAAAATTTCAAAAAGAGAAGGATGCATTAAAAAAGGAATCTAATCCTAAAGTCCCTGTGACCCTATCAACTTCCTCTCTGACTAAACCCTCTTGTGCTACCACAGCCCTTGGGGATGACATCCCAGACTTAAGTCTGAATAGTGCTGATCCAGACCTCCCTATTTTTGTTAGCACAAATGAACACGAATTATTTCAGGAAGCTGAAAATGCTCTAGAGATGCTCGATGACTTTGACTTTGACAGATTACTGGATGCTGCTTCTGATGGTAGTCCCCTTTCTGAGTCAGGGGGAGAGAATGGAAATACCACCCAGCCCACGTTCACTTCTCAGGTTATGCCCAAGGTGATACCTACACTTCCAGATGGTCTGCCTGTGCTCCTTGAGAAACGCATTGAGGACCTTCGTGTAGTAAGTGTAATGATGCTCTTGTTTTTTTATTCACTGCACAAGCATGTAGCTTAAAGTTTTAAGACAAAATAGTTTACAGTCCTAACAACTTATTTTCCATAGCCTCTTGTAGACATTGGTGTTTTAATTGAAATTTAAATAGCTTTAATTATAACATGGATACACTATACACTTGATTTATTTTTTCTTCTAGTGCTGGGGATAGAATCTAAAGTCATATGCACGTTAAACAGTCACTACCACATTTGAAGCTCTGTAGTTGATTCATTTTGTTTCAGTTTACCTTATAAAGTTTTCTTCACATTTGGTTGTGTGGGTGTGTGCGCGCGCATATGCGTGAACATATATATGTACCCATATATTCATAGTGCACAGATGGATGTCAGAGAACAACTTAGAGGAATCCGTTCCTTTCTTCCATCATGTGGGTTTTGGAAATCAAACTCAAGATTGTCAGGCTTGGTAGCAATTGTCTTTACCACTCACTGATCCATCTTACCAGCTCCTAGCTTAGAAATAACATTTTATATAGGTTTCATAACACAGTATTTTAGGATTTATTTTATGTGTATGAAGTGTTTTGCTTGCATGTATATCTGTGCACCAGTTATACACCGGTGCCCATGGATCCCCTAGGATTTGAGTTATGGACAGCAATGAGCCTCTGTGTGGGCACTGGGAATTGAACCTTGGTCCACTGTAAGAGCCACCAGTGTTCTCACTGCTGCACCAGCCCCTCCTATTACTTTTTTTTTTTTTTTTTTTTTTTTAGCTATAGACAAATGTAAAGAAAGCAATGTAGAGAAAGTAGTGAATATCACGTTGTGAAAATTTACCTGGACTTGTGTAGGGGTATTGTGTTGTTTCATGGTCCCACCCACTGGTTTAATAAAAAGAGCTGATTGGCTAAAGGCAGGCAGGAAGTATAGGCGGGGCTACCAGACTAGGAAAATCTCTGAGAGCAGAATGCCAGAGGAGCACCAGAGAGAAGCCAGAGGAACACGAGGACAAGTATGGTGCTCTAAAGAAAGGTACTGAGCCGCATGGCTGAACAAGAGACATGGGTTAGATGAAAGGTAGAGAGCTAGCAAGTGATATGCCTGGGCCTGAGGCTGATGAGCCAAAAACTAATGAAAGCCTCTGTGTGTCTCAGTAGGACTGTGGGTCTGCGGGACTGCGGGTCTGCAGGTCTGCAGGTCTGCGGACCTAAACTTTGAAGTTAGGCCCGAAAGTCTGGGCCAGAAACCTCGTACTACAGACTTGCTCAGTCCAAAGTATTTTAACATGTAGTTGTTTTATTTTATTTATTTTTCCAGTTTCAAGGGATCAAATCCTGGGCTTCTTATATAACCGAGGCAAGCATTCTACCATTGGTTGGGCAGTGGTGCACACCTTTAATCCCAGCGCTCAGGAGGCAGAGGCAGGCAGATCTCTGTTAGTTTGAGGCCAGCCTGGTTCTACAGAGCAAGTTCTAGGACAGCCAGAGCAGCACAGAGACCCTGTTGGGGGCGTGGAGGGAAAGACCTATCAACTAAGTCGCATTGAGAGCTCCGAGTTATTTTATGATCCACTTTTCTAGCTTACCAGCAACTATAATAAACATTAGTTCTGTTCCCCCTAGACAGCTGTCATATTAGGTTCTTCCTTGGACTCATTCATTAACCTTACTAGCTACAACCCAGGCTCACACATCCCTCTTTTATCTGAGACACAGAATATTTTATGTTCAATTTTAACAGAACTGGCCTAAATTTATTTTTTATTACTTTAGCAGTGTTTGTCTGAATCTGTGTTATATTTTAGTCATTTTGAATTTTCTTCCTGATTTTAAAAGCAATATAAACCAGATATAATAGTGAATGCTTTCAGTCTCAGTATTGGAGAATCTGCAGGTGGAGGCCAGCCTAGCCCATCTGCTATAAATAATATAGAATGTACTTCATACATAAGGAAAAACACATTATTTTATATTCCTTACTCCTAACAGAAGTAGCCATTATTAAACTGGTGGTTTTCTAAATTTCACGAATTTGAAGATATTTTTACTAAAAATGATTCTGCATTATGTAATGTAAGATCTCCTCTCTAATCTGCTTTTTTTTCTCCTAAGATTACTACATTTAAACCACCCCTAAACTAAGTTGTGTTTATTCTCTCTCTCTTTGTTTTGGTTTTGGTTTTTGGGGGAGGGTTGTTTGTTTTTCTATGTAGCTCTGACTGTCCTGCAACTCCCTTTGTAGACCAGGCTGACCTTGAACTCACTGAGCTCTGCTTGCCTCTGCCTCCCAGATGCTGGGACTGTGTTTATTCTCAACTCTGGAAAAGTTAACATCCTGTGTAGGGAGCAGAGGAGTTGTCTTTGTTTGTTTTGTCAACTGGCCCTTTGGTTTTATTGATTGACACTGTTTTGCTAACTCTTGTTACTACTTCATATTTCTTCTAAGGCCATGGCTTACTAATAACTGCTCTGTTCTCACTTATTTGGATTTCCTTCCTCAGTCCAGAATATAGAGGAAATGGGTTAAAAATAGCTCATTGCCCAGGTTGGCTATATTTTTTAAAGATTTTATTTCATTTTTAATAATGGAGGGGGTATGCATATGTGTGCAGTTGCTCATGGTGGCCAGAAGAGAGCATTGGAGCCCCTGGAACTATAGTTATTAGTTTCCTGACTTGTGTGGTTACTCCAAATTGAACACATACCTAAAAATTCAGAGCTAGCATACACAAATACAGAAAGACCATGTATCTCTGGGTCTGGTTACCTTAGAATGATTATATCCAGCTCTATCCATTTACCTGCAGATTTCATAATTTCATTTTTATTTATAGCTGAATAATATTACATTAGGTTAAATGTACCACATTTTTACTCTCCATTTTTAATTGACATCTAGGCTATTTGCTGGCTATTAGGAAGAACATCAATAATGGGTTATTTGTTTTTCCGGTGTAGAGGTTTTTTGAACTTTCTGTATATTCTGAATACCAACTTTCTGTTAGATGTACGGTTGTTATTGGTCTTCTCCCATTCTGTAGGCTGCCTTTCTATTTAAATGATGGTTGCCCTTGACTGTTTGAGGTTCCATTTGTCAGTTAATGGCCTTTAGTTCCTGCACTACCAGAGTTGTATTTATAAAGTTGTCCCCTGTGACTCATGTACAAGTGTTTTACATCTTTGGTTAGGTTTAGTCAGGGATTTTTGTTTTTTGAAGTTGTTGTGAATGGTTTTGTTTCCCTGACTTCTTTCTGGGCTTGATTGTCTTTGGTATATAGAAAGGCTCCTGATTTTTATGTTAATTTTATATTCTGCTGCTTTGCTCAGGGTGTTTATCATCTGTGGGAATTTTGTGGTGAAGCCTCTAAGATCATATCATCTGCAAATAAGAAGACTTAACTTGGTCTTTTCCTATCTGTATCCCTTTTATCTCCTTTCCTTGTCTTGTGGAGAAAATAACATCCTTGTCTTGTTCCTGATTTTAGTGGAACTTCTTCAGGTTTGTACAAGCTTAACATATATTGGCTGTGAATTTGCTGTCCTTTGCCTTTATTATGTTATCTCTTCCTTGTATCCCTGGTTTCTGGGACTAAAGGGTTTTTTTTTTTTTCAATTTATTTATTTTTATGTATATTAGTGTTCTATCTGCATGTACACCTTTATGCAAGAAGAAGGCATCAGATCCTACTAGAGATGTTTTTATGAGCCACCACCATGTGGTTGCTGAGAATTGAACTCAAGACCTCTGGAAAGTCTGACCTATCTCTCCAGCCCCTGGGATTAAAGGCTTGCTACCATGCCTGACCTATTTTCTGTGATTCTTCTTGCTGTTGATATTTTTGTTCTGCTGTGGTTAGATAGAATGTAAGAAATTATTTCAGTTTTATTTTCAATTTTCTTTATTTATTGAGAAATACTTTATTTTCTAGTATTTTAGTGTAGACTTCATGTGCTAAGAATGTATATACTGCAGAGGTTGTGTTGGAATGTTCTGTACATTGTTAGATCTATTCGATCTATGATATCATTTCACTAATTCTCTGCTCATTTTTGTTTACATGATCTATTCATTGGTGAGAGGGGTGTTGAAAGTGGAGTATTGAAGCCACCTACTGATGTGTGTGTGTTAATCTATTACTTTACATCTCAAAGCATTTGATTTGTAAAGAGTGCATCCAAATTTAGTCAATATGTACTTAAGGTTTTAATGTCTTGATAGATTGTTCCCTTGATCAGTGTGAACTTTATTTTAGTGTGAAGTCTGTCTTCTTGGTGTGTTTTTGCCCATTCGATCTCTCTAAGGTGGTTTCTATCGCCGGTGGTGAGGTATGTTTCTTGAAGGCAACAAAGTGATGGATACTGTTTCCTAATCCATTTTCCTAGTCTGTGTCTTTTAATTTGGGTGTTACGACCATTGATGCTTAGAGCTATTCTTGAAAGATATATTGATTGCTGTCATTTTGTTGATTTTATTGTGTGTTTTTCTTAGGTTTTTCTGTTACTACTTCCTGAATATGCCTAACTCTTCAGTCCAAAGTATTACTTACCTTATCCTTTGTGAGACTGGCTTGGTAATCATAAATTCTTTTATCCTACCTTTTATTTTGGCAAGTTCTCCTTTTTCCATTGATTGTTACAGATAAATCTGTGCTGGAATCAGTAGTCATTCAGACTTTTAAAACATGTCCAAGCCCTTCTGACTTTATAGTCTCTATTGAAAAATCAGTTGCTGTTTTTGTGGGTCTGCCTTTATATGTGACTTTTTTTTCCTCTTGCAGCTTTCAAAATCCTTCCTTCCTCCCTCCCTCCCTTCTTTCCTTCCTTCCTTTTGAGCATTTAGTGTTTTGACTACTACATGTTATCCTGTTGGTCCTGTCTATTTGGTGTTCTTTTGCACTTTGGTAGGCATCTTTTTTCCCCTTATGATAATATTGAAAATATCTTCTGTAAGGTGTGTGACAAAATGCTATGACCAAGGCAACTTTTAAAAGAAAATATTTAACTTGGGGCTTACAGTTCTGGAGAGTTAGAGTTTATGACCATTATGGCAGGAGGCATGGCTGCAGTCAGGCTGCATGGCACTGGAGCAGTAGCTGGGAGCTTACATCCCTATTTGAAAACAGGAGGCAGAGAGATCTATGAAATGGCTTGGGCTTTTGAAGCCTAAAAGCCTGCCACCAGTGACATAGCTCCTCTAACCAAGGCTACACCTTCTAATACTTTCCAAGCAGTTCCACAAACTTTGGACCAAAGCTCAAATATATGAGCCTGTAGGAGCAGTTCTTGTTCAAACCACCACTGTAGTTGTGAGAACTAATTTGGTTCTAAAAATGAAACTCAGAGCAGCATGGTCCCTTTAATGCCGAGCATCTCTCTAGCCCCAGGTTTGGTTAGGTGCCAGAGTGCTGCATGTTCTGCTTGTATTTATTTCCTTTTTTCTTTTTTTTTTTAGATTTACCATTTCTTTGAACAATCGTTCTCTTGTCAGAACATTCTTCCACTTGATCAGTTTTTGTTTGGTTTTATAAAGCTCTCTATTTGGCTTTTTGACATACTGAATTATTTTACTTCAAGTTTCATTTTGCTTTGGGTTTTCTTTAGAAATTTTATCTCTTTATTAGTTTATTCTCATCTTGAATTGCTTTCTTATCTCATTTAGCTGTTTGTGTTTTGCACTCTTCATATTCACAACTCCTTTTAGTTCCTTTGGACATACTTACAACTCTAGTTTGAGATGATTGGGTGTTATCTAAGTTGCTTTTCTACGGAAATATTGCTATGGGAATCCTACATTTTGAAGGAGGGACTTAGACGTAATTGGTAATGGTTTTTTTGTGGGGGTATCTGTCTTACCTTTTTGAATTGTGTGTTTGGATCTCAGTTGCTGTTATCCCAACTTGTCAGGTTTGGGACAAATTGAATAATGCTTGACATTAGTCTTGGGGCCACTCAGTGATGATATGCTAACGGGGTATGGGACATGTTCCTTGCTTGGCTAGGGCTAGTTACAACTTCTGAGCACAGGAACAAACTTTTAATGGAGTTAGCAGGTTCTTGCTACAGATCCCTGCAGGCTTCTACAGGCAGTCACTAGGAGGTATAGGAGCTAGGGTAGTCATAGTGGGGCACTATCTGAGGAAGGTGAGTGGGGTTCTGCAGAAGTCCTCAGGTATCCTAGGTGATACCCGGGGGCTGTGTGCAAGACTCCATCAGATAGGTAATCCTCTTAGAGTTTTTGTTGCTGAGATGAAACACCATGACTAAAGCAACTTGGGGAAGAGTGGGTTTATTTGCCTTTCATTTCCACATCACAGTTCATCCTCAAAGGACATCAGGACTGGAGTTCAAGTAGAACAGGAATCTAATGCAGAGGCCATGGAGGGGTGCAGCTTACTGGCTTGTTCCTCATAGCTTGCTCAGTCAGCTTTCTTATTAAACCCAAGATCAAGAGCTGAGGGCTGGGCCTTCCCCCACTGATCACTAATTAAGAAAATGCCTTACAGCTGGATCTTCTAGAGGTATTTTTTTTCAGTGGAGGTTCCCTACTCTCTAATGACAGTAGCTTGTATCAAGTTATCCTAAAACTAGCCAGCTCTGTCATCAAGAGGTGGGTATGGGATCACGGTAGAGATGCTAACTTTGTATAGTTTTATTGTGGATTCCTTTCTCTACTTTTGCCTTTTTGATTTGTTACATTTTAGTTTTTCCTTAAAGGTAACATATAACATTTGTAGACCTAATCTGAGTGATTTGGTGGGGTTTTGTTTATTTATGGGCTTTTGTTTGTTTATCTTTTTTATTGCCCGGGCTACTGAATCCAGGGTTTTGTACATGTACATGTTAGGCAAGCACTGCACTATTGAGTACAGCCATAGTTCTTAATCTGAGGCTTCCCCCCCCCCCCCCATTTCTTGACAGTCCTGTATTTGAAGTGAAAGCATTATTTCCCTTTTAAGAAACTTAAGTGGAGAGCGACTAAAAAGTAACAGAAGTCCCCTCGTGCTTTCTTCATTCCCTATTGCCAGTTCCTGATCTCTTGGGTTACTTCTAGGTTTTAAAAAGCAATGGTGATGTGATTCGGCTTTTCAAGATGGAGTTATTAGTAATATTAGGTACTGTTTATTTAGCAAAATAAAACAGACATGGATGCTGTGTCCTGAGTGCTATTGCTAACCTCTCAAGAGATGGTATCTGTGCTGTGTCTGAAACACATGCTATAGTTTGAAGGCTGAGGAAGCTAAGATGCAGCACTGTGGAATGATATTCCCAAAGCCATCTAATTTTTAAGTTGATGAGACAGTGGGACTACATAGCATGCACACTGTCATATAAGTCACTCCTTCGTACACATGGGCATGCTTTGATCTTAAAAGGCTGTGATGCCTTAAATCAAAAAGATAGCTGTCTCTCTAGTGGCCACGACAGGGTCAGTACAGCCTTTTCTTAAGTCCCTAGTAGAATATTGCCAGTAAGAAGAGTCACTTACTAATACCCTGTTGGGGAATGTTTGTAGTAGGAGGTTTCTGGCCCGGACTTTCGGGCCTGGCCTCAAGGTTTAGGCCTGCAGACCCACAGACCCTCAAAGACACACAGAGACACACATGATCACAATTGTTTTAGGCTGATCAGCCTCAGGCTCAGGCATATCACTTGCTAGCTCTCTACCCTTCATCTAACCCATGATTCTTCCTGTTCTGCCATGGGGCTGGTACCTTTCTTTAGAGCAGCAGCATGGTTGTCCTCTGCTTCTTCTGGCTTCTCTCTGGCGTTCTGCTCTGTGCTTCCTGTTCTCAGTTTTCTTAGTCTGGTAGCCCCGCCCACACTTCCTGCCTGCCTTTGGCCAATCAGCGCTTTTTATTAAGCCAGTGGGTGGGACAATTATTTACCATAAAACAACACAATCCCCTACAAATGTTATTTAAAATAGGTAAAGTTTTTTTTTTGTTGTTGCATTTGTTTAACTATGTGAAGAAAGATGTGTCGCCTTTGTTTTACCTTGCCTGCCTATGGCACCTGACTAGCCTAATGAAAAGCGGAACAGGCAATAACTAGGCTGGGGAGGGATAGGCAGGCCTGACAGACAGAAGGAATAAGTAAGAGGAATCTAGGCTCAAGAAGTGAGGAGAGATAAAGGAGAAAGAGAGGGAGTTGTCAGGGGCCAGCCAGGAGCATAATAGGAGATAAAGAACAAAAAAGTCCCCCAGGCAAAATGAAGATGAAGAGAAACAGGTTAAATTAAGTTGTAAGAGCTAGAAACGAGCATAAGGCCAAAGTAGATAAAATTTTATCCTCAGCTCACACATTTGTGTCTGTCTGATAAATAGTGTTTTGCTATTCATTTTTTACTTTGCAATGAGTAAATATTCTTTCATGATAAACCTTTTGACTTAAATTTCTTTTATTTTTTCTAAAGTTTCATTTTTATTCTTGCTTTGTGTATTTCTGTCTACTGCACAATGCCTAATCTTCATCATGTCTAAGAACCATGTCTTGTAATTTTGCCCTTTCTATCTAAAGCATGTGAAATTGTCAAATACTTTGGTAGCTTGGTACAGTTGGCTCTGGTTTACTTAAGTTCTTATACCAGCTCCATCCAGTCAATGTGCATCTCATGACTCCCTGCATGAACTTTGACTTTGTCAGTCTATCTGCCATAAGTGATTATGGCAGAGTTTCCAAGCTAAAAATTACTCTTTTGCTTCTGGTCATCGGGCTAAGAGGAAATACAGTGTGACCATGTTATTCTCAAGCTTATAGTTTGTTCTTATTCCATGATAATTTTTTTATTGCTCTTAATTATATAGAAGGCAGACTACTGCAGTCAGCTAGTGTCTGTGTTGTGTGGCAGTTTTACACTTTACAAAGGCCTTATAGTCTAAGTCTTGGTTGCATAAGTTACCAGCAATTTGATTTGGGGCCTCTTGTATAACTCTTCTAAGTTTTTAGCTCCTTATTTGTAAGATTGGGGAATTATACTACCAACTTCTGGCTATTTATGCAGATTCTATATGATAATGAGTATAAAGTATAGAATAGAGTAGAAGAATACAAAGTTAAAAAGTTTATAGACCCACCATCAAGGACTTTTTCTATAGGAAACTAATAATCTTGTTTTTAAAAAATGGGTTTTGATGGGTAGGAACTTACTAGCTCAGTGTTTGGGAACTTAACTTAACATATACAGAGTCCTGGTTTTGCACTGCATTTTCACGCTGCTTCTTTTTAGCTGTAGTATTTCTCTGAGGTTATTAGTTAAGTGGCCTTGGGAAGCTGCTTTATGTCAGCTGGTGCTGTCAGTTCCCTATGCCATACTCATTCACTGTATGCTTTGCTTTTAACTCCTTGAAGGTTCTAGCTCTGGTTTTTTTGTTTTGTTTGTTTGCTTGTTTTTGATGCTGTGTGAAAGAGAGCCTCACCCAGCTGTCACTTTGATTTTATCCCAGTGGCACTGATCTTGAATGTCCAAGTGAGAGAATAAACTTGTACTTTTTCAGCCACTGAGTATATGTCAATTATTGCAGCCACTGCAGCAGACATACATGAGAGCCTGTTTGATTTGGATCTTGAAGTGGCTTTGCCTGACTCTGGATCAACATTTGTGGTATTTTACTGATAATGAAGGTTATTATTAGTATTGTTGTTATTGTTAGTTAATTCATGTCAGGAATTGTTTATTGTAAATTGTCTGTTTTATGTTTTTCTAGGCTGCCAAACTTTTTGATGAAGAAGGAAGAAAAAAATTCTTCACACAAGATATGAATAATATTCTTCTGGAGTAAGTGGTTTTCGTCTTTTTTCTCTTTAAACCTGGACTGGACGTCATCTCAATGAAATGCTTACCAGGCTAATTCCTAACTTGAAAGAAAGAGGAAAACTGCCAAGGCTGTGGGTAGTTGGTAGAATGGTTGCTTAGCAGGCTGCATTTGCGTAAACTGAGTAATGGTGTGGTAATCCCAGCATTTTAGAGGTGAAGAATGGGCGGGCAGTTGAATGTCATCCTCAGTTACATTGTGAGTTCAAGACCAGCCTAGGCTACTTGATATTCTATCACTAATAAATTAATGAACTAATTAATAAATCTTTACAGAAAGTTATCTAATTGTAGCACCAAGAAGCTGAGGCAAGAGACCTACAAATTTAAGTAAGTGGTTGAGGGATTAAGGATATAGCTCAACTGGTACAGTTCTTGCCTGTAATTTACAAAGATCTGATTCAGATTTTCCAGTGCTGGATGAAACTGGGTGTGGTGCTTCATACCTATTTTCTCAGCTGTAGAAGTGGAGGCAAGAAGACCAAGGAAGGGTTCTTCTCCAGAATAATATTAAGTTATAGAGTTATAGGGAAGCCTGAATTGTATTTATATTTAAATGAGCAGCTTTTTAGATTTAGTATCAAGTTTATGATCAGATTTTGATACTAATGAAGCTGCATTTTTGAAGGTTGTAGCCAAATAAGCCATACTTGTAAATGGTTGTCTCATAGGTTTTAACAGTTGGTTATAGGATTTAAGAATATAGTTGACTGCAGGCAGAACTAGGCAAAAGTGTGATCAGGAGGAAAGAAGCAGGTTTTACTTGTATGATGGAAATAATTGGTCCGCTCTGGTGTTTAATAGTATCAAATAGGAAGATGCAAGCAAACAATATTTCTGTGACTCTTGTCTTCTAAATACATAATAGAAATATTTGTTAGAAAAGGGTGGGGTTTTTATTATTATTATTATTATTATTATTATTATTATTATTATTATTATTATTATAGTTAGTTACAATCTCTGTTATCCTTATACTTAAAAAAATTCATCCTCAAAAGTAACAATGTGTTTCCAGTGAGTGGCAAGAGAGTTCTTTGAGCCACAGATTTTCAGATTGAATGCTTGGAAGAAGTACATGATTCTTCACATTCATGCTGCAACCTTTACTGATTGCTTTTAAGCTCCCAATTCACTAGACCGTGCAGCTGTTACTCACAAGAGTTGTCCCAGATTCCCATAATCTGTTCTCCCTAGCCATTTTTCCTTACCTCTTCTACTAAATCAACTCTTTTCCTCATAGCTAAAACTGGTCTTTTCAGTTTCTTCTTTTCTCTCCTTGTTTCTTGCCATTTCACCCCTCTATAAGAGGGGGTCTATTTTTCCCCTGGGAAAGTCTAGAGCCCATCTTTGTGCTCTGGCAATGCAGATAAACACAGTTAGAGTTCCATTAACAGGCTTCTCTTCATTCCTTCTCTATTTCTCACAAACAAATCTCCAAATTTGGGAGTCCATTCACTTTAGGTTTTTTTTTAAAGATGTATTTAATTGTATTTATGTGTATGGGTGTTTTACCTGTACCTATGTAACTGCGTCAGGCATGTGCCTGGTTCCAAAGGAGGCCAGATGAGGGTATTAGATCCCTCAGAATTAGAATTGCAAACAATTGTTAGACAACATGTGGGTACTGGAAATCAAACCTTGGTTTTCTGGGAGAGGGTCAGAGTGCTTAACAGCCAGCCATCTCTCCAACTACACACACACACACACACACACACACACACACACACACACACACACACACACACACACACACACACACACACACACACACACACACACACACACACACACACACACACACACACACACACACACACACACACACACACACACACACACACTTCATTTCATAAAAGGTGAGCCTTCAGTTCTTCAAGACCAGAGGCTCAGAGTTAAAGTTTTTCCTTTAGAAACTATCATTTCTGGCCTTTTCCTCTATTCTAAACCCACATGCCTTACTCTTGTGGTCACAGTGCTGTTGTAACAGCATGTGTAATCCCATAACACCACCCAGTTGTATTGGCCTCACCGTTTCTTCCTTTTGTTGAGGAGAAAAAGTTTAATTTCTTCATTTACCACTTTTTGTTTCAATAGTTGAATTTGATCTGAATGACCAAATATACAATACACTCACTTGTCTTCCCTGTTCCTAAAGCAGGCATTCTGAATAGATAATGAGCTTCTGGCTGCCTCCATTCCACTCAAATTGCACGAGGACACTCTTATGAGACTTCCGTGCCATCTCTGTGACTTGAATGCAGTATACAGGAGACTTAGTAGTTGGTTTCTCCACGGGGAGTCACCTTTCCCATGTCTGAATTAACCTCTTTAAATATCAGTAGCTTTTTAATCTGTCTCCTTGAGTCAGTCTAAACTTCAGTGGCCTTTCTTACTTGGAGAATTTGTGTTTTAGATCAGTGTCAGATAACTTTTTAACAATTAGGCAAGGCCAGAAGTCCTCCTCGGAGCCTAGGATGCTATTCAGATGCTACCAGCCGAGCATAGCACTAGTGACCATGACCTCATTTCCCTGGGGGCTCTTATATTTAACCATCTAGTCACTATTTAGTTTTTCTAATAACAGGCATTTACCAATTTTAAAGAGGGTAATTTTGTCTGTTTTATTTTTTTTCTTTTGAAATTACAATATATCTTTTTTTTTTTTTTCTTCAAAACAGGGTTTCTCTGTGTAGTCCCTGGCTGTCCTGAAACTCATTTTATAGACCAGGGTGTCCTGAAATTCACAGAGATCCCCCTGCCTCTGCCTCCTGAGTGCTGGGATTAAAGGTGTGCATAAGCACTGCAGAAATTACAATGTATTTTAGAAGTAATAAATTTAGTTGATATGGGAGGGTTTCATAAATGCCCCTGAAGATTTTCTAATAATTATCTGTGATGACTTGCACATAACTTGTTTCCAAGAGCCCCAATATGTTTTACTTTTTTGTTTTGTTTTGTTTTGATACAAGGTCTCCAGGTGGCCTGTAGTGCCTACATAGATGAGGCTAGCTTGGAATTCAGAATAATCCCTGCCTTGTCTTCCTGAGTAGGATTAAAAATGCACACTGTCAAAGCCCATCTAAGACCTCCAATTTGATATTGGCCTTCAAACTAACATCAGTTATTTGTCGACATTAGCAGCTGCCAGATACAATTGTTTTCCATTTAATAATTTCTCTCTGCTAAAATACTGCAATTATTATAAACTTTTTGCTTCACTTTTAAAGGAGAAATCAAGAGAGGAGAGAAAAAATATTGATCCTGCTAAGCAAGAATAAAGACCAACGAACCAAACTTTTTGGTTGAATTAAATTAAGCAAGTTTATTTTGTTAGAAAGGGCCATCTCCCTAAAGCTGGATTTGAGAAGATAGCAGTGAGCATAGCCAAAAACCTGCATGGCTAGGGGATTCTTGAGGGGTTAGGGTTACATGGAAACTTGGTAGAATGTCTCAGAATTCTTTGTCAGAACATCATAAAATGGTGGAGGTCAGGTTAGAGGGTGTGGAACATGTCAAATTTCAGAAAATGAGTAAAGACATGCTCAAATTTAGATTTTACAGAAAAAAAGAAGGAACTTATTTTGACCTTGTAACAAGATAACTTCTAAACTTAAGATGGAGTCAGATTGGTCCATCAAAAAGAAATGACTACTAGACAAATAAAGATTTTAACAACTATATTTCTGCCCCAAAAGGGAAATGAGAACTAACCATTTATAATAAATTGATTAAACTATTAAATAAACAGTTGTGTCACAGGCTTAATAAGGGAAACAAGGATGAGGAAATAGCATGCGCACATAACTGGGTGAAAGGGGCTTTGCCTTTTCAGATACCTTAAGGGAGAGGACTGTGGAGACTCTAGTTTCAGAAACATCTGCCTTTGCTTGCTTCCTTCCTTTCTGTTTTTGTTTTTATTTTTGTTTTGTTTTTCAAGACAGGGTTTCTCTGTAGTCTTGGCTGGCCTGGAACTTGCTTTGTAGACTAGACTGGTCTTGGACTCAGAGGTTTTCCTGTCTCTGCTTCCCAAGTGCTAGGATTAAAGGTGTACACCACCACTACCTAGTTATTTTCTGGCTTATATGGTACTATGTAAAAAAAAAAAAAAAGATTTTGTTATTTACTGTTATATGGTTTCTTGTTTAGTATTTTGTTTTTGTTTTTGGTCAGCATTGAATTACAGCTACAAGAACTAGGCCCTGTGATTCGTAGTGGTGTCTATTCCCATCTTGAAGCATTTGTGCCATGCAATAAGGAAACACTGGTAAAACGTCTAAAGAAGTTACATCTTAATGTCCAGGTAAGTGGAAGAGTAACATCTACATCTTAGGTTTCATAACCAGTAAACAAGAAAATGTTTGCTCAGAGTCCTTGTACATTCATCACTTCATAGTCTTACTACATAATAACCAGAGGTTTAGAGCCCCTTCTTCAGGGATAGCCAGATGGCTCAGCAGGTAAAGGCACTTGTTGAACAAGCCTGGCAAAGTTCCATAAATATACTATGGCATGAGCAAAAACACATGGACACGCAAACAGAATTTAAAAACATATTTACTTCAACAGTTGATAGGTACTGATTGCTAAGATTCTTGGTCTTGAAAGTCAATTTAGTTGGTACAACAAACAATTTTTTATTAAAGTACCAATGTCTGTCAAAAAAGACTTTCTTTGAGTTGAAAAATTATAGTTCCTTCTTGATTCAAAGTAGGTTAATGAACAAAAATATTGTGTTCCTATCTCATATTTTTGGGGTTTGCTGGCAACTTGAGACCTTGGCAGTTGGAGCCAAAACTCAAATGATAAAAATGGTAACTGATAAAATAGAACTAGAAGTAGAAACATTTTTAAGTTGGCATTTTTGTTGTTGTTGCTTTGGGTGTTTTTTTTTTTTCCTTTCTTTTTTTGGTTTTTTGGGGGTGTTTTTTTGTTTTTGTTATTTTGTTTTTGAGACAGGGTCTCACTATGTGGCCTTGGCTGGCCTAGAGCTCACTGTGTACAGCAGGTTGATGTCAAATTTATAAAGATCCACCAGAAGTGCAAAGGTATATACCACCATACCCAGCGCAGAAAACACCGTTTTTTTTTTTTTGTAGTATAGACACCTTTTTTCTTTTTTGAGAAGATATTCTGTTCTATACTAGCCTAGATATAGCAGGGTCTATATTTGGATGCTGGATTGTAGGTCTTCACTATCTTCTTAGTGTTGTTAGCTGCCATGTGGGTTCTGGGAACAGAATCTGGGTATCCCTGGCTGGCCTGGTACTGGCTGCATAGGTCAGACTGGCCTGCCAGTGCCTCATGATTGGCCTCACCTCACCTGTTTTATGGTTTTCTAGGAATCAAACCTAGGGCTTAATACATGTTAGGCAAACTTTCTATCAACTGAGCTACATCCCAGCCCCAGATTATAAAATATTTTTGGGCCAACTAAGGTAGTACACACCTTTAATCCTAGCATTTTGGAGGCAAAGGCAGGCAGATCTCTTGAGTTCCAGGCCAATCTGGCCTATATATTGAGCTCCAGGATAGCCAGAACTACATAGTGAGTAGTAGTTCTGGCCTCAAAAAAACAATGACAAAAGATAAAATATTTTTAAAGAAATATTTGAGACTTAATGCCTGAAGTTATTTAATATCCCATTGGATATGAGAGAAAGGTATCATCTATCTTGTCTTTGTTGGTCTTTATATAAATTTTGTCATATCATTTATAGCACTAAACATTGTATTGTAAGCTTTACATTATTTGAGCTTCATATAAATAGAAAAAAAATTGTTTTCTTCTCTAACTTGCTTTCTAACATTTTGTGTTGTGCCTCAGGTGTACATTGACATATACAGACATCCATTTCCACTGATGTGTATATAGCACTCTCTTATATGAATGTATCTCATTTAGCTTCTCAGTTTCACTGGTGATTAACATTTGAAAATTTCAGGGTCATCTTATCTACATGATTCTTTAAGAAAGCTTGATTTTTATTGTGTTGAGATTTTTATTCCAGATATCATTAATGCTCAGTTTATTAATTGGTACCCATGGAATAAGTTAAAATTCTTTCTAGTCATAATTTTCATGTTCTAAATACGTCTTTTATCAAAGGTGGTAATACTTGTTAGGGGACTGGGGTTATAGCTCAGGTAAAGTCTTGCTTCGTATGCCTAAGTATCATGAATTCAATCTACATTATAAAAAAAAAACTAAGAAGCAAAACCCTTCTTCCGTGAAGAAAGAGTTAAGATATTTCTGGGCCTATGAAAATGATAAAGATTTTAAGCTCTTAAGTATATGTTGTTTGCAAGTTGAAAATGTTCACTGATTTGAGCGGTCAAATATAAAATTTTATTTTCCTTTTTATGCTAAACCCATATGGAGAAGAGTTTCTCAGTTTTTTTTCTTTTCAATTTGGCCTTGAGCTTAATTTTTGCTTGTACCATAAGTTATAGTTGCTAGCAACAACTGGGAGAACAAGATGCTCATCCTGTTTGGTAGTCACCAAAGCAGATTGTGTGTTGTAGTATTTCACAGTAGTGTCTTCTTTGGGTATATCTTTCAACACCAGGAGTTAAACAGTAGCCTGGGCAATGTCTGTCCCATTCTCTAGATTATTTGTATTATAATTCATTCATAACACTTATTGGTCCAAACTTGGGCTTATCCTTAAGAATGCGAAGGAGCACTGTTAGTGAGGTAGCAGGCAAAAACTGGGACTCTCCTTGGTGGAAACAGTCACCCTGATTTTTCATCCAACATGCCTTTGACAAGCTGGGGCTATAGAAGAAATACCATGTTTGATAATACTTCAAGTCTGTAACCAATATGTGAAACCCATTGAAGTTCTGCTTATAGAGTAAGTTTTGTTAAGATATTTGAAAAAAGATCTCCAAATATATCCCCCCCGCCCCCAGGATGATCGCTTAAGAGAACCTCTGCAGAAATTGAAGCTGGCTGTTAGTAATGTCATGCCTGAACAGCTGTTTAAATACCAAGAGGACTGCCAGGCTCGCAGTCAAGCCAAGTGTGCCAAGTATGTACCTCTGCTTTAGATTGGTTTTAGAATTTGAGAATGACATTTAGTTGATTGGGGGCGGGGGGGGGGGGGGGGGAGGCTCTTTTGCTTTTATGAGACATGGTCTCTTTGTGTAGCCCTGGCTGTCCTGGAACTCAGCTTTGTATACCAGTCTGGCCTCAAACCTCACCTGTTTCTGCCTCCTAAGTGCAGATTAAAAGCATGTACTACAGCTGCCTTGCTTAGTGGATGTTCTTAAGTAGTCTTCATTCTCAAGAAACTATGTAAACCGGTAAAATTATGTAATTGAATTTTTTCTAAGTGATATATCACTTCCTACTCAACTGCTTTGCTGTCAAAAGAAAAATCTTTGTCTGGATAGTATATGGATGTGAACAAAATAAGAGCCAACACAGCCATAATGGTACATGCCTATAATAGCAGCAATTAGGAGATTTTAGCAGAGTGATCCAAGTTCCAGGCTAGGGTAGTCTCAAAAAAAAAAAAAAAAAAAGCTAATGCTGGTTAGACATTTCATATGTTGACCAATTTGACCAAGCTGGAAGCTGGACACAATGAGTTTGTTCTAAAGGGTGAGCATTTGTACCGCTGTGTTATAGTTCAGGGACCTTTTTTACTCATCCACTTATACTGGTTCCAAATTTACCATATTATGTGGAAATATAGCTCCCCTTTCTGTTTTGAGTAAACATTTGGCTGAACAACTAATTTTTTTCATTTTAAACAAGTTTATTTAAACAACAAGTCTCTTGACTTAAAGAGAAAAATAGGAATATTTTGTTCAAGAGTAATTTATTTCTACTTAAAGACATGTTGCCCTACATGTGACAGCTACAAACAAAAAAATTACAAAATCATTCTTGGTTTTACAATTATAAATGAAAAATACTAAAATTCTCCAATCAAACAAGGTATGCAAGGATTTTGTTGTTGGGTTCTTTTGTTAAAACATTGAGAGCAAAATAACTTATTGAGGTATAAAGAGCTGAATGCGCATACCACTCATGGATAAAGGTTGCTATTTCCACAGAATCAGTAGTTTGTCTCAGACCATCTCCATCTGATGTCAATCAAAACAGAACATTGGCTATTTAGTTTTAAAAAGAAAAAGAGAAAAGCACAGTATGCTTGTTCACATAGAGCAGTTACTTTATGTCCAATAAAGAAATGGAGACAGGGAAATGAAAGAATAGAGAAAACTGTACTATAGTGGGGATGTGGTAGAACCAAATTGCGGCTTTCTAATTGCAAATGTATTCTTGGTCTATAACAAAATCCTGGAGTAAAGTAGCAGGTTCCCTTTTTAGTAGACACCTCTTCTCTACCACTGGAAGACATCAATCCAAGTTTCCAAGTGTGCAGGTGTGTCTGTTCATTGATTGGTTGTCCATCAAACCGGAACTTGATCTGCCTCAGAAGCAACAAATCCTGTAGTTCCCAATAGGCTTTCATTAGTTAACTAAACGGTGTGTGCCTCTTGGTCTTGAACTGCAGCACAAATGAATCACCCTGCCTGCCGTCTTCAGATCCCTGTTCTCAGTCAGGACGCCTTCTCCAGAGTCCCCCATTGATTAGAGCTCCAGAGGGAACCCTGGTCCCACAGGGCTCCTGCCCACAGCCTGGGTTCCATGTGCCCAATGTTCTTCTCACATGTCAGCTGTCCCTGAAGGGCCAGCGCAGCACCAGGCAACTGATTTAACGACTTTTTTTTGTGAATTCTGGGTGAAAACTGCTTCCTAAAGTGTTACTCATTGTTTTAGATTGCAAGCAGATGAAGAACGGGAAAAAAATGGATCCGAAGATGATGATGATGAGAAACCAGGGAAACGAGTCATAGGCCCAAGAAAGAAATTCCACTGGGATGACACCATTAGGTGAGTTTTGTTAGTCTCCATTTATAGGCAAAGATATGAGAAGAATCCAGAAACAATCAAAGATTAGTATCTAAGAAAACATACCCAAGAATAGTAATGTGGTATAATCTCAGAGTTTTGGTACTTGGGCTTCATTCATGTCACACATTTTATCAGTCAGCTGTAATAAGGATAAAGGTGATATGCTGTGTGAAGGTGTGCTTACTGTACCTCAGAGAGACAGCTGTCCCTTTCAGTCTTCGCACCAAAGGCCACTGTTTCGTGGTAGGGGTTATTGTAGTGTAATGAATGGTCATGTTAGAACTTATTTCTCTTACTGTCTCAATTCTTCAGCTAACATTCTTTACTGCCACCAGATTTGTGTGCTTCAAAAATACCTATTTCGAATCTTAATTTCTTTATTTTTACAATTCACATTTCTACATCAGTATTTTTAATTTTTTTAGAACTTTGTTATGTAACCTTGTTGAGATCAAACTTGGATGCTATGAATTAGAACCAAATAAAAGCCAATCTGCTGAGGATTATCTTAAATCCTTTATGGAGACAGAGGTGAAGCCACTGTGGCCTAAGGGCTGGATGCAGGCAAGGTAAGAAATGTGCCTTCCTGGATTTTGTTGTGGTTTCTTATTTTGCTGTTATTATAGATATATTTGCACACAACACACATCACATTGATTTTTCTGAGAACTTATGTGTTTAGGGGTGTTATGTGGGAGGAGTTGGAGGGGGGAAATTAGAATCTTAAAAAAAAAAACATTTTAAATGAGAACTTACATACTCAACATTCTATTAATATCTTAAGAGACCCCCATCTCAAACCAAACAAAATCCCCTACTACTTTGTTGAGGATAGGACTATGTGCAGGTGTAGTATTCAGATCATTAGCATTTAACAAAATGCAAGTCTTGTGTAACTTGAAATAAGATAGGTATAAAGATTTTGTTTTGTTTTTAATTCCTTTGCTTGCTTCTGAGTTTAGTAATGGGGAAAAAGGATGAAAGATGATAGCTATGTATGTGAGGGGTTTTTAACAGAAAGTAAATCCACATGCTGGATTTAGAGCAGTGCTAGACTCGGTGACACAGACTTGTAATATACAGAGAGCTGAAGATTTGAGGCCAGCCTATACTAGAGAATTCTAGGTCAGCTTGGGCTATGTTGTAAAATCCATCTTAAACAAAATTGCCAGTCATGGTGGTGCATGCATCTAATTTCATTGCATGGGAGCAGAGACAGGCAGATCTCTATAAATTCATAGCCAGCTGGGCTTACCTAGACCATGCTGGCCTTGAACTCACAGAGATCTGCTTGCCTCTGCTTCTTGAACATTGGAATTAGAGACATGTGCTACCATGCCTGACTGGAGGAATTTTAAGAGAATTTAAAGACAAAACAAAAAAAAAAAAAAAAACTTGACTATCAACCTATCTTTAAAGTAACCGAAACAACCTTTTCTGTTGCTTTGCTAAAACTTCTAAATACATATAAATGATATAAAACTTTTCATGATATACATACATTGTTGAATAAAGTTGTTACTACTTTTGCTTGGTAAATGAGCAAAAGTCAAATGGTTAATTATTTTGAGTTTAAAGTCAGCCTGAGCTATATTTAATACTAAGTTTGAGACTAGTCTTAGCCACACAGCAAGATTTTGTATGCAAAACGAAAAAACTGAAGCACTTACAGTATTATGTTATAAAAAATAATTTTGTCTTTATAATTTTTCCAGAATGCTTTTTAAGGAAAGCCGGAGTGTACATAATCATCTTACATCTGCTCCGTGAGTAAATACTGACTCCAGATTTCTCCATATGTTTTATTGATGTTATGGCTTTTTGGGAGTCATCTCTTCTCCCCAGCACCCCCCCCCCCACACACACACACACAGAGACAAGGTTTCTCTATGTGTCATGGAACTCTGTAAGTCAGGCTGGCTTAGAACTCAGATATCCACCTGGCTCTGCCTTCTGAGAGCTGGTATTAAAAGTTTTGTCACCACTGCCCTGCTCATGTTGTAGCTTTAAGAAACAAAAATACTACTTACTAAAATGTTCTTTGACATAGGTAAGACTTGAGTATACTTTGTTTGTCTTTATGTTGTTTTGATTGCTGACTCTCCTTGGGATTCTGCTGCCATTAGCAGGGTGCTCAGGTTTGCTTCCTGTATTCTTACTGTCCTCATGGGCCTGATGAGCTGAGTTCACAGGAAGGACACTCCTCCACTGTTATGCAAGCTTATAGTTTTCCTCCTTTGTGTACAACTGGGTATAGTAAAAATATAAAGCAGATTTCTAGATCTGTGAGATAGTTCAGTAGGTAAAAGCACTTGTCATATAAATCTGAATTGGAGCCCTAGAACCAACACTGAAAGGAGAAAACCAACTTCTGAAAGTTGCCTTCTGACCTCTATCTATGCCCCGAGGCACATTTCCAAGTTCATACACAGATACAATCACTCACAAATAAAATCAAACTTGTAAAAATGTTTATACCAAAAATTAAGCACAGTTCCAGTATATGCTAGGCAAGCACTCTTCTACTGAACTGCCTGCCCAGCCCAGTGAAACTTTTATTAAAGAATGAACCTTTATTCTCCTAATGCACCAGAAGATGTTATGTTTTGTTTGTGGTTGCCTCTGGGGAGTATATAACGATCCACTGGAATGTAACTCTGTTGGTAGAGTGCTTACCTATGTGCATAAGGTTCTATCTCCAGCATTTTTTTAAAAAGGCTATTGAAGTATATAAAGCTAGTAAGTTATAGACAGTTTGCTAAGTACTTCATTGTACTTTTAATTCTGCTAAGATACCAGATTATCATTTGGGGGATGATATAAAATTCTTTTTCTCCTTTTATGCATACAGTTAGAAGAAATGGATATTTTTAGTTTCAGAAAGGACCCTTTGTTAATATGTCACCAGAGATCTATTGTTATTTCAGTTATTCATTTTTTCTTTTAAGACAGAACCTTGCTTTGTTGCCCAGTTTGATCTGAAACTCCTGGCCTCCAAGTGATCTGCTCTGCTTCTCAACTAGCTCAGATCATGAGTACATGCTGCTCTGTCTGGCTCCCCTCAGTGCTGGGCATTGAGTCTAGGCTTTTAGACATGCCAGACAAGTGTTTGACCATTGATCTACATCCTTGTCCCTCCCTCAGCTTTTTAAAAATAGTTTCATTATTACTGCTACCTTTCTGTATTGTTTTATTATTATGTTTTTGTTTATTTAATCAGAAAATAGGATAGGTAAATATGGCCCTCTTAATGCTATAACGGCTTCCTTCCAAAAGGCCATGGAGAATTACAGTTGCCTTTTTGAAACTGCATATTAACAGGTGTTTTGTACTGGTTCCTAAGTGTTCAGAATTTTTTGTTTTATATAGCCCTGGCCTGGAACTCACGGTGTAGACCAGGGTGACTTCAAACTCACAAAGCTCCCTTCTTGCTTTGAATTCATTAGTTTAATTTGTTACCATTCTAACAATTTTTGATTTTGCAATTAAAAATGTAATAAAAATTTAATTTTTTTCTTAAACAAATATCTAATAATCCACTACCTTGATTTGAGTATGGCATATATTGAAGCTGTTTCCCTACAAATAATTATGAGTTCTTATCAATCCATTGAAGTGAGACTCCTTAGGCTAACCTATTTTGAGTCATTTTATGCCTTATGTTTTTACATATGGTTTTTATTTTTTTCCTATCTATATTTCTTATTTTAGTAATTATTTGGCCTTTTAGTCAATCTGAATTAGAAAAATACTGCTGACTGGTCCCCATGCGAGATGAATAGTTTTTTTCTTCAAAAAGCTTTCCAAATAGTTACTTCCATATAGCTACTTCTAAAATGACCTTCATTTTAATCTTTTCTCTTAGGGCAAAGAAAAAGGTGATTCCTGCATCAAAACCCAAAGTCAAGGTAAGAGTCCAGCAAATCTGTAGTTGGTCCTAATTGGTGAGTGTTGGGGTAGGTTTTTAAGAGAAAAGGACAAATGGTATTTAGCAAAGATTAATAGGTGCTGTGCTGAGTTGTGTGATTTCATCTTCATAAAAGTCCGTTTGAGAAGTAGATTGCATTCATTTGTTCAACATAGAATGCTGGATAAAATGTAACAAATGTTTTTTAAAAACATAATTGAATGGCTGTGCATGGTTCCATATACCTTTAATCTAGCACTCGGAAGGAAGGGCAGGCAGATCCCTAAGTTCAAGGCAGGCTGGCTACAGACTGAGTTCCAGCACAGCCAGGGCTGCACAGATAAACCCTGTCCCCCAAAATCTAGAGCTAAATTTATAAATACAAAGGAGAAATTCCAGTGTCACAGAGGAATGACTACATTGATGAGGCCTTCATTGCCTTGGATAGATTGTTCATTGCATTACGGTTTCTTTTCACTGTCTTCTCAGGGTTTCCTGAGATTAAAAGAAGCCTGTGTAAAGGAGGGCCCTGAAAGAATAATATCTTTAGTTAATGACAGGAAGGGCCACCATCTACCTATCAGCAGAGAAAATTTTCTGTCTTGGCCAAGGGTTCTAGATTGGAGAAAGACAGTCTTGCTTGAAAATGGCCCCTTATTAGGAATTTAATTTGCATTACCTGCACAAGGGGCAGAGTAATTTACTGATTTAGCAGTAACCCAGGAAAGCAGGCAAAAGCAGATTTTGTGTCATGTAATGTTCCACATCCTAGGCTTACCTGTTTATAGCATAAGTCAGATATACAAGCAGTAGGTGGATCTCAAGCAGAGCATATACTCAGCATGCCACAGACCCTGGGCATAATTCCAGCACCACCAAAAAAACCCCACCTAACAACAAATACAAGAAAATCAACAAAGCCATGAGCTTACTGTCTACTGTATGAAATATAGATATGTAAGGGGATTTATTAGTACAGGTTAAGATCAGTGACTATCACAAAGAATTAAGACCACCACAAACAGGTGGTAGATTTTTTAGTTTAGAACATGAAGTACTTGGGTGTGTATGGTGGTACATATATGTAATCCCAGCACCCTGGAGGCAGAGGCAGAATGGCAGCAAGTTTGAGACCAGTCTCAAACATAACTCCAGGCCGCTCAAGGATACATAGACCCTGTCTCAACCTGTTCCTACCCCCAATAAAAAGGAACAAAAGATAATCTTAACACTGCTTAGGAGAAGCTCTATTGTGAGCCTTCCTCCATTCCTTCTATTCTTTAGCCAAGAACAAGTCTTCTTCACTGCTAAAATTAATACTTGACAAAGAAAAGATAATAAAAATATTCCTAAAAAGCAGATATAGTTGGGTTATGAATATAGCTCATTTTACAAGTGCTTGCCAGGCATGCTTGAAGCCCTCACATCACGTAAAGCAGTCATGATAGTGCATTGCTATAATCCCAGCATTCAGAAGGTAGAGGCAGGAGAATCAGAAGTTAAAGCAAAGATTGAATGATCACCATGATCCTTGGCTTGATAGGAAGTTAACCTGGGATACCTTTACTATCATTGCCCCCACTTCAGTCCTAACTCTTTCTAATGATGGAGTTCTAGTAATAATGCACTTGGATTCGCAACATGTGCAAACATGTGTGTCATGTGTTACCCTCTCATTTTAGCTAACAGTGTGACCCTAACAGGATCATATCCATGATTCTATAGGTAGTAAAGGTTTCAAGATAGAGTTATTAGAATAAAAGTTTAGGGCAAGTGCTATGGAAGTTAGAGTGTAACAGCATTCTTAACAGCTTACTTACTGTAACACCATAGGAGGTGATGATAAAGACCCTTCCTGTCCGTTCTTTCCCCACTATGCTGAAGGTAAGTGATGTCATTGTATACATCAGTATATAAGACTTGGTTTGGTACTTTGTCTTTCTAAGGAACTAATAGAGCCTCTAAAATGATGTATTGATGTGTGCAATAGTTTTGTCTTTATATTAAACATGAAGTTAGTCTAGTACTTTATATTACACCCAACAAATCAATGGTTGCCCTTTAACCTGCTAATGTTTTTCTTTTACTCTTTGAATATTTTAAACTATAATTCTCTTAACTCTTCTTTGAATTTTAAGAAAGTTAGTTTAACAGACAATATTCACTTGGATAGATGTTTAGCTCTTTAACTACAAATCTTTATTTTCTTAGGACAGAGCCTTACTCATAAGAGACACTAAGCACATATTTGATAAATTACAAGTAATGTCCATCATAATAAGTAGAACTATGATTTAAATATGGTTGAATAATTCACTTGTTTCCCTATGTACTGGTAGTGGGTAGCTGTAGAAATGCAAGGAAGCAGGGAACAAGAGTCAGCATCCCAACAAACCTTATTAGATGAGATTATAGTCTTGATATAAAGGTAAAGTCCCTTCCAAGCATCAGGAGAATAATAGCTCTGAGAAACTGGAATTGAAGTAGATAATGAATATTTGAAGGGAGTGTAGTTATGAGTGATGTCTCCTTCAGTACCCTTCATCCCCATTTTCAGGTTCTGGTAAGATGACTTGCAAGGGCATGGTAGTGTAGTGTGTTGCACACTTTGTTATGAGGAAAGCTGGTTAGAGCACTGTCTTCTCAACATTATTTTGGTTTTAGCAGTCTTAAGCTTTCTAGCTTAAAAGAGAGAGAGATAGAAAGAAAGAAAGAAAAGACGTCCAGTACAGTGGCACATGCCTTTAATACCAGCACTTGAGAGGCAGGGCAGGTAATTTTTTGTGAGTTGAAGACCAGCTTGTTCCAGGACAGGCAGGGCTATAAACAGACCTATGTCAAAAATAAGCAAAATAGTCAAAAATTAATATTAGTTATCATGATTATTACTTAATCTTGTAAAACTAAGTTTAAAATTTGTAATGAACTCTCTAATTTTTCCAATATAATGCTATTTATGCTAGGAATGTAGCCCAAAAAAAGACCTAAAGGCTCCTGAGTCTTTGGTGACTTCAGTTGGTGGTCCTTCCGCAAGCTCCAGCACATCCATCATTGCCTCGGCCAGTTCTAGCTCAGCACCAGCCCAAGAAACCATCTGCCTCGATGACTCTCTGGACGAAGATCTGTCTTTCCACTCATCTTCATTGGATCTTGTATCTGAAGCTTTAGCTGTCATCAACAATGGGAACAAGGGTCCCTCAGTTGGCTCAAGGCTAAATGTGCCAACCACAAAGCTTCGTCCAGGACTGAGAGAAGAAAAACTAGCAAGCATCATGAGTAAGTTACCACTGGCTGCTCCCAAAAAACTAGATTCTACTCAGACTGCACACTCAAGTCTTATTGCTGGTCACACGGGGCCAGTACCAAAGAAACCCCAGGATTTAGCTCAGACTGGTATCTCTTCAGGCCTTATTGCTGGTTCTTCAATTCAGAACCCTAAAGTTTCCTTAGAGCCTCTGCCAGCCAGGCTACTCCAACAAGGGCTGCAAAGGTCAAGCCAGATACACGCTTCTTCCTCTTCACAGACTCATGTTTCCTCCTCCCAAGCCCAAGTTGCTGCCTCCTCTCATGTTCTGGGAACTTCAGAGGCCCAAGATACTTCTCCGTTAACACAAGCAACAAAGGTACACCAGCACTCAGCAGCTGTCCAACAGAACTATGTATCTCCATTACAAGCCACCATTAGTAAATCACAGACTAACCCAGTGGTGAAATTAAGTAATAACCCCCAACTTTCCTGTTCGTCCCAACTACTCAAGACTTCAGATAAGCCACTGATGTATCGCTTCCCTTTGTCTACCCCATCACCTGGAAATGGTTCTCAGGGGCCCCACCCCCTGGTTTCTAGGACAGCACCGAGCACCACTACCTCCAGTAACTATTTAGCTAAGGCTATGGTGTCACAAATCTCCACGCAGGGTTTCAAATCTCCCTTCTCAATGGCTGCATCTCCCAAACTTGCCGCATCTCCTAAACCTGCCACATCTCCCAAACCTTTGCCCTCACCTAAGCCTTCTGCCTCACCCAAGCCCTCTCTATCAGCTAAGCCTTCAATATCAACTAAACTTGTTTCTAAATCCAACTCAACTCCCAAGCCTGTTGTATGCCCAAATTCTTCCAGTCCAAACAAATTAGTAGCCCAGAGTAGCCACTCCACCAGTAACAACCCCGTCCATAAACAGCCCAGTGGAGTGAACATCAGCAGACAGTCTCCCACTATGAATTTGTTGCCCTCAAATCGCACTTCTGGCCTTTCGTCCACAAAAGCTCTTCAGGCCCCTTCTAAACTAACAAACTCATCATCCACTGGGACTGTTGGGAAGAACAGCTTGAGTGGAATTGCAATGAATGTACCTGCCAGCAGAGGCAGCAACCTTAACTCAAGTGGAGCTAATAGAACTAGCCTATCTGGGGGAACAGGAAGTGGAACACAGGGTGCTACTAAACCGTTATCTACTCCACATAGACCAACCTCTGCCTCAGGGTCTTCAGTAACAGCCAGTGTGCAGGTATGTATGTACAGTGCATTTATGTGATAAATGTAAGCTTGAACAAGCTTTCTGAGTCACCTTAATGACTTTCCATGTGACATACACAACATATAGAATGTGTTTATAATAGGCTGATAACAGCTGTGGCCATCAAATGTTCTCATTGTTGACATCATAGTGCTGGGTGAGGCTTTTGTTGGAGTGTGTGTTTTTTTATTTTTTCAGACAAGTGTCATGTTAGGCTGTGTGTGTGGTGTCATATACTTGTAATCCTAGCACATGGAAGGGTGAAGCATGAAGAACTCAAATTGAGGAAAAGCCTGGGCTATAGACAGAATTCTAAGCTAATCTGGACTGCATAACAAAGTCTTATAAAAATAAACAAGTAAAACTTTAGAAGGTAGGATGGGAAGGTAAGGGTGTTATTTCAGTGACAGTTTCCCTAGCATGTGTGAAACCCCAGGTTCAACTAAATATCAAGAGAAGGTTCACATTTACCTTAACATTTGTTTTGAAAAACAAAACTTGAGTGTATATTTAAAACTTTATCTCTTAGCCAGACATGCTGGTGCACTCCTATAATCCCAACTCTTGAGAGGTGGAGGTCTGATGATCAAAAGTTAAAGTTATCCTTGGTTACACAGCAATTTCAAGACCAGCATATGACACCCTATTGGGGGGGGGGGGGTAAATCTCAAACTATTTAATTAAAAGCAAGAACAAAGTATTAATGTGGAAATTTAACATAAAATCAGTTGTCTCCCTACCTTTTCTTTTGTTTTTACAAATATTTATGGGGGCATGATGTGCATGTTGGATACAGTGCTTAAGAAAGCCAGAGAGGGCAATTGATTATCTGGAGCAAGAGTTAATGGGCAGGTGTCAGCCTGACTTGGGTGCTAGGAATCACCCTCTGATCCTCCAAGAGAGCAAGTGCTCTTAACCATTGAGCCAGCTTTTTTTGTTTAATTAACTAAATTTATACATTTGTATTATTTTCTTTAATCATTTATCCTTTTCAAATTTTTATTTTACATTAACTTTTTAAGTCATTCATATATAATTCTGTTTACTTATTGTTGAAATGCCTATATACCACATTTTCCAGGTTTGTCTATTTTTAATTTAAGCTTGCCTCTTAATTAGCCAAGAACTCTTTGCTAGAAGGGACAGACATAGATGCTATTTACTTTACCATTGCTTTTCTATATTGTCACACTTAGATGAGGGTAGACTTCCTAGCTCATTAACTTTCACTCTAAATACCTTGCTTAGTATTTATTTAGGATTATAGAAAAGTCTGAGGTTATGCTGACTTATTATCCTTTTTAAGTAATATCTTCTGTCTGCTAGATATAGTTCTGTTTATCTAGTTTTCATTAATTTTGTACTTAGAACATAATAAGCCACAAACTTGGCTTTTTTTTTCAGCTCAAGAATGTCTTATTCTTGGCCAGTGAGATGGGTGAATGGGCAAAGGTGCTTGAGTTTGATCTCTGGGACCCATGTGGTAGAGGGAAGAGACTCCTGAAAGTTGTCCTGTGGCCCATACACATGCACAATAGCACAATTCTCCCAACTCAAGAACAAATATAATTTTAAGAATTTTTTTTTAAATAAAAAACAAATACCATGTTATTCTATGTCTGAAAATTGTTTCTGATTCAGTGCTTTGCTTAGACAGTAGACATTTGTATACAAGCCAGACTGGCCAGGGCTCTGCTGCACTCCTGGTCCCTGAAGCTGAGACTCCCAGCATGTGCTACCTCCCCCCACTTAGCTTTTTTAAAAACAGGCTCTCACCCCGTAGTCCAAGCTAGCTTCCAACTTGCATCAGTCCTCCTACTGTAGCCTCCCAGCTGCTGGGTGACAGCCTTAAACTAACACATCTGACTTGTTCACATATTTCTTGGTTCTGACTTCTATATCATCTTGTATTGTGTTCATTTTTCTACCTTCACTATCTTTTGAGGTTTTCAGAGACTTATCCTTGACATTAATGATGTGGTTTCTTTAATATTTTTTCTTTCTGGAAGTAAAATATGTTCACAAATTTAGAGACAAGAAAGTAAAAACCATGCATGCCTATCACCTTTTATATGTAAGGTATTTTAAGGCTGTTTTAAGATATGTATTTCATGATCTACAAATGCTTGGGTCCTAAGTTTTTGAGACCACAACTGTGATCTGTGAAATGAGTTGTTTGAGGCAGCGCTTCACCTTCGTGCTGCTCCTGTTTTTGTGGAGTAGGAATTGAATGAGAAGCTTTCTCCTGCTATTTGAGGAGGCTTCATGCAGTTCAGTACAGTGTAAGACTTGGCGTTGAGTACACATTTAATAATTCCAAGTTATTGTTCATTCCTCCACTCACTCGGGTTCAGGATTGCATACTAATGTAAAACAAATTCAATTTACTGCCACTTCAATGCTTGAAATCCATACTGATGTTTTGTCTCTGGTTAAAAAAAAGAAAACAATTTGTCATATAGGAATGCAGCCCAGCACTGAGGCAAGAGGATCACTTGAACTCTTAAGTTCAAGACCACCCTACGCAAGATAGTGAGGTGTTATCTCAAGGAGAATGGGAAAGACGAAGGGGAGTGATAAACAACAGAGCTCAAATATATTGATATTTGGGATAATCTGTTAAAATTGTTCATTATAGATAAGGTCTGTGAATTAGTCCTCATTATTGTTCATATTTGCTAAAAAGGTGATCCTTTCTAAAATTAACCTTTAATTTGATCTAAGGAAAAAATGGAATTCTAACAGAAGTGGCCGTTTCTGACCCTGTGCCCTTCTTACTATCCACGTCTTTGTTCTTTTTGAGCCAAGCCTTCAACAAGGCCACTACTCATATGCTGGGGTTATGGGCATGTACGATCATGCCCAGCTAGCAAGAATAACGACAGCCAAGTGTGGTGTGGCACACCTTTAATCCCAGGCAGAAGCAGGTGAATCTCTGTGAATTTAAGCCCAGCCTGGTCTTTATAGTGAGTTCCAGACCAATCAAGGCTACATAGTGAGACTTTGTCTCAAAAAAGAAAAATGAATGAATGAATGATAAACTCTTAATTTTTGAATGTTACCATTATGTTATCTTGTGACTTTCTTTATAGCTCTCATGTAGCTGTACCATTTTACTGATTTTGGTTAAATCTCTCATGATATATGTATTGTCTTTGTTCCACTATTAGAGTAATGACTTCATTTTCTTACTATCAAATATTAGGGGAGTTCTCTATACCTAAAAATTGGTTTTGTGTTTTGCTTTTTACTACGTTGCCTTCAAGTGTCTGGTTAAATTGTTCTTCACCTCTAAAGTCTACTGGCCATCTTGTATTTGATTGTCATTTATCCAAAAAAAGCCATTCATTGTCTTATTAATTGATCTGTCAGCAAGAAAGCCAAATGACAAAATATGTGCTCCTGGCAGTTTCTTCCGAGTACTCTTGCGCCCCCAGGTCACTTGTATGACTTGGAAACGCTGAGGTTTCTGCCTTCCTTAATCTGTTTTCTCTGTCTTACTGGTCTGACTCAAGAAAAAGTCACCAGTTGATGAATGTCATGTTGCCTCTGCCACTGAGTAGTTGTTTTCATATGACATAGTATCTCTGAAGTCTCTCAGCCGCTTATGGCCTCTAGATGTGTATTGAACCCAGGTGTTTAAAGCAGATGTTCCTCCACGAGGGAGTACATTTGGGTCTGTTCTTATGAAGCCTGCACCTCCTGTCTACAAGGCATCTGCAATGCTATTCACAGCACGGTGGGAAAAAATGAGTAATTTAACGAAGGTTCCAAGTTAAAATATTCCTGACTTCAAATTATCTATTTTCCTTCCAGAATGTTCTTCCTCTTTCTTGCCTTCAACTTACTGATTTTGTATGACCCTATAATTGCCACTTTATGATTTGTAAAGCCATCATTCAGTAAGCAAACTGGGTACTATTGCCAGGCTCTCTTTTGTGTGCCAGGGAACCAGGGTGAATAAGATGTTATACCTGCTCTCATGTAAGCTAGATAAGCTAAGCACCAGTTTTATTTTTAAAAAAGAAAGAAAAAGAAGTATGTGCTGTGAAAAAAAAATAAAAATTGATTATTGCTAATATAAGGGACCACAGATGGCCTATTGAAGAAAAATTGATTTGAGCTGAGAGTTGAAAGAATGGGGCATGGTGATGTGTAGAGAAAACAGGAAATTGGTATCAGCTAGAGGAAGCAGCAATATAAAAATGCCAAGTGAAAGAACCTAAGCTGAAAGCCCATGTGCTGTGTGACCAAACTATGGGGATCAACCTACACTAGGTCAAGGGGACCTGATAGGGAACAGTAAGGATTTGGGGTTTATTTTGTGAAGAAGGGAAGCTGTTGGAAGGTGTTAGCCAGGAGAATGGTGTGGCTGCATTTCAGAATGTTGTTGTAGGTGAATGGGAAACAGCTGTTTCACCAAATAGAATCAGTAGCTATATAGGATCAAGTGCCTGCCTGAGAAAAGCAGTTTCCATTCATGTTTTTCTCAAAATGGAGAAAGCGTAGAAAACATATCTGATTATGGACACTATATATTCTGCTTATAGTTAATATTGACAGCTTTTCTATGCTCCCAAATGTTATGAGCAGTACGGTTTTCTGCTTCTAAAAGTGCCTCTTAGAGAAAACTCCTAAATGTCAGTGTAGCATTGAGGTCACCTGGCATTCTAATTTAGTCATAAACCAAACTGGATTTGGGAAATTCTTAGAAAGTGTAAGACATTAGCTATAGCATATGTTTTTAATTAATGGTATTCAAGTTATTTTTAAAAATTGGAACTTGTCCTCCTAATTAATCTGTTGTAATGCTTCATTTAGATGCTTGGAGAAAAGCTTTAAAAGGTTCAACTCATTTGCATTATTTACTGTCTTTCACTGAGGGAGTCCATTCCATTTGGGATGCAGCTTTGGAGACTCTTTAGACAACAATAGACTTACGTTTAAAATGAAGGAACCTTTCTTGCTTTTTTTTTTTTTTTTTTAAGTTTATGTGTGTGCTCTATCAACTTTATGCCAAAAGAGGGCATCAGATCCCACTAGAGATGGTTGTGAGCCATCATGCGGCTGTAGGAATTGAACTCAGACCTCTGGAAGAGCAGCCAGTGCTCATAACTTCTGAGCCATCTCTCCAGCCCCTGTTCTTGATTATTTTTAAACTGATAGAGGATCCTTTTTATCCTAGTCACTTTAAAGCAGTATTGTTGCTAATTGGGTACTTTAAAAAAAAAAAATGTACCCACTGTGTATTATAAGTGGTATAGTAAAGAAAAAGGCTGACAGCTTCAAGGTGTCACTTAACATAAAGAGGTGAGGATTAGTGCCTAGGTGTAAGGAGAAACTCCTTTAGTTTATGAGGCCTGCAGACTAAGGTAACATGACAAGATGGGGGGTCCTGGTCATTCCAGTTTTGGACTGTCGCATTAGTTGAGTGTTGGAAACCCAAGTGGTGTTACCACTAAATTCTGATTTAGAGGATTAAAATTGAGATGATAAATCAGAACTGAGTTTACAGATACCAGTGTTAACACAGGAGATGAGCTTCTAGAGAATGAACTCACTTTTTGTTCAGCAATGGTATGGACCCTGGGGTGTATAGTAATATGCAATGTGTCATATATGTATGAGGAAATTACATATATATTTTCCTACATGTTAAGGAATAAAACCTTTAGCCCTTATCATGCGTGGTAGTGTCTGAAGCATGCCTGTAATCACCATCCTTAAGAGGCTGAGGCTGGGGCACTCAGATTTCAAGGTTTATTCATGTAACATAATGAGTTCCAGGCCAGCCTGAGCTATACAAAGAGATGCTGTTTGAAAAAGAGATGCTGTTTGAAAAACAAATAAATAAAACATCAATCCTTAATTAGTGAGTTATTTTTGGTACAAATAGCACACAAAACCAACAGTATCTGATATGTAATATTAGCTTTTAAAAAGCTTTTTGGAAGTTCTAAGTGACCTAAAACTTGATAAGTGACCAGGCTGGACTCAACTCACACAGATCCACCTGCCTCTGCCTCCCAAGTGCTGAGATTAAAGGCATGTGCCACCACCACTGGCCATCTCTCCAATTTCTAAATTTAAAAAAATAAAGATAAATTTCATTTTCCTGACCACAGTTAAAACTATAAAATTTTTAGCTGAGGAAGTATTACAGGCTGCAAAAGAAAACTCCTAGTGGCAGGACTGTAGTGTGCAATGCTTGCATCCAAGAAAGTGGGATATATTACATAAATGTTTGATAATGATAAGCCCATCCTAATGAATGTCAGAAGTGGGGAAAAAAATCACTTATTAATCAATTATTTTATAGAAAGTCATGGAAGGGGCTGGAGAGATGGTTCAGCGGTTAAGGCCACTGGCTGCTCTTCCAGAGGTCCTGAGTTCAGTTCCCAGCAACCATGTGGTGGCTCACAGCCATCTGTAATGAGATCTGGTGTTCTCTTATGGCCTGCAGGCATACATGTATACATAATCAGTAAATAAATTTTGAAAGGAAGGAAGGAAAGAAAGAAAGTCAGATCTTGGAAGAATTGAATTAACTCAGAGTATATTTAAGTAGTTTCCCATAGGAGCTCACTGGCATTAACAGATTTCTGATTCATCATCACTCAGGGCTTCAAAGCTCACTAAAGGAGTGAAAAAACATTTTATACTTGGGAACTCTGATTTCAGAAAGTGGTGTAATGGAAACCAGCTTTCAGCAGGTCTAGAGAAACTGTAGATAGTGTAGAAAATGGGGGCTGCTATTCAGTAAGTTTGACTTTTAAAAAGATATACAAGTAGTATTGGATTATTACTAGGTGATGGGAAAGATCTAGAATAACTGGAGTCATAGAAAGAAAAAGAGAAAGAAAGAGTGGTGTCTGTGGTAGAGGCGCAGTGCAAGCTTCCAGCTGAAGCTATAGATTGGTGCTATCGGTTGGGTAGTTACCAGATCTGGAGAATCACAGAGAAGCTCAAGGATGAAGAGCTTTCAGGGGGCTTGATCTGCTTCAGGTGTTGTGATGAAAGAGTAGTAGGCGGGGACAGCAGTGGTAGGCCTTGTGCCAGGGAAGAGCCTGCAGAGTCCCAGTTAACTTGTCTAGAATTACTCCCAGTAAAAGAGAAAGGGAAATGTAAGTTTTGGACTTTGAAACTTAAAAGCAAGAATGGGCATTGAATAGCTAAGAAGCAGACCAAGTGCTGATAGGAGAGCTGTGTATCCAAAAATATTTAAAATATCACTTTTAGATTTTCAGAACCGTTACTAGTAACTCTCTGGATTATATTTTTCACCTCAGTGTTAATTTTTCTCTCATTTGTTAGAACAGATAAAGACACAGTCTTGCATCCATGAAGATGTTAAATCAATTTAGGTGCAATGCTTTATTTCTTATCTATTTTGACCCCTGGTTTCTACACAGTCCACAGCAGGAGCATCATTATTGGCTAATGCCTCACCTCTGACTCTCATGACATCACCTTTGTCTGTAACAAATCAAACTGTGACTCCTTTTGGGATGCTGGGTGGCCTTGTTCCAGTGACCATGCCCTTCCAGTTTCCCTTGGAGCTACTTGGCTTTGGAACGGACTCAGCTGGAGTGACAACCACCTCGGGATCTACCTCAGCCACTTTCCATCACAGCCTAACTCAGAGTAAGTGGAGTTCTATTTCAAATGAACAAATGGACCGTCCACACCACATTTCTGTTGTAATGAAGTGTGTAGGAGAAGGTCAATGTGGGGGATTTCTTAGCATACTCATGACTATATTTATATAAGTCACCTTTTTAAACGTGTATGGTCGTGTTAGAAAGCTCTTGGTGCTGGGGATTATACTGGCATTAGAGAGAATTGACAAAGGGGCTCACATATTAAAAATCACTGACAAGTCTGTTATCCTCTCAGATTTACTAAAGAGTTTACAGCCGGGAACTCAGCATGCAGCAACACTTTCCCACTCACCTCTGCCTACACACTTACAGCAAGCATTTAATGGTAAGCAAGCTGCTTGTTTCTATTGTTTATCACTGTATATAGATGTTGACTGAATTTTCTTCAAACAATATGAATGGAATGACAAATGTTGGGTGGGGATTTCCATTTGACTGGATCCTCATTGGCAGCAAACACCTTTACAAGAAAGAAAAAAGATAAATGAGATCCGTTAGACTTGAAGGGAAAGGATTTTATTATATAGACATGTTACTTAAGCATGGATTCATAAAATAATTAACCAAAAGTCATAGACAGAAGTTGACAAGAAGGCCTAGACAGAACCTGAGTTCTGTCCCCAGAACCCACAAAAAAAGGTAAAGGGACCAACTGCATAAAAGTGTTCTCTCACTTCATACATTGTGGTATATGTGCCCACAAACACATCATGCATACATACAAGGTTTTTTGAAGTCATACTGAAGCCTCAGCAGTTAAAGTCACTTAATGCTCTTACAGAAGACCCAAGTTCAGTTTATAGCATCCATTTGGCAGCTCATAACTATCTGTATCTTTAGGAGATATGATGCCCCCATTTGACGTCCATGAATACAGATGGTACATATGCAAATGATGTAGGCAAAATACCCATACACATAAAATCAAAACTAAAATAAATTGTCTTTGCACTAATTTCTCTTGAGCATAGATAGGACAGAAATTGGAGCTGTACATCAGTCTGGAGTTAATAGGCTATAATTAATCTCATGGTCATTCCTGTGGTCAGCTGCCCAGAACTCATCCTTAAGAGAAGAAACATAAACCCGTCTGACCTCCCTGTTCTTGATTTGGCTTGAGTATACTCCTGTTCTACAATCCAGTGGAGAGCATGAGTGTGACCACCTACAGGGAAGTAGACAAGATTCAAGTTCTATGAGAACTGTCTTACTTGGTCAACAGCACTCTCCCAGAACCAGAAAAATAGGACTAATTATTTTACAAATAACTGAAGTTTAAAGTTTAAAATTTTTCATTTAAAAAGCATAAGGCATTAAATTTGAGTTTGCATTTTAAATTGTACAATTGCTAGTTTGAAAAAGTTTGACCACTTCTCTTACCACACACTGAAGAAAACATGTTTTTAATGGACATCATACAGGACTCTAATAAAGATAACTGATCGAAAGAGTCTCATCTGGTAAATAGTTAAAGAGCCCAATAGTATTTATTTATTGGGCTGGAGAGATGGCTCAGACATTAAAGGCTAGGCTCACAACCCAAAATAATAAGAGGTTTTTTTTTTTGTTTTTTGGGGGTTTTTTAGTGATTTTTTTTTCTTTTCTTATTTTTTTTTTTTTTTAAGATTATTTTCTTGTGTAGCCCTGACTGTCCTGGAACTCATTCTGAAGACCAGGCTGGCCTCAGGCTCACAGAGATCCTTCTGCCTTTGCCTCCTAAGTGCTGGATTTAAAGGTATGTGCCACCACTACCCAACTAGTGTTTATTCTTTTAATATCTAAAACAGAGGTCTAAAAAAGTTTTTTTGTTTGTTTGTTTGTTTTTCAGAGACAAGGTCTCACTGTGTAGACCTAGCTGGTCAAGAACTTGCTTTATAGATCACACTGGCCTTGAACTCATTGTATATTGTGTGCCACCAAGCCTGACTGGCACAAATAATAAATATTTGAGGCGCTGCAGTCCCTATAATCTTTTGTTTGTACAGCTACCTAACTTTTCATTGTAATGTAAGATAGCCACAAATTATTTATAAACTAGTGAGTAAAGCTGACCAACAAAACTGTCTCAACAAAAACAGATGGCGGGCCAGATTTGGCCATGGTCCATACTACACTAAATTCTGGTATAAAGAATTTTACAGTCTAGTTAATAGGTTGTTTTAACTTGATAATTAACCAAAGTTACTTTGAACAAAATCCTATTTTAATAGTACCTTATCATTTTATAAATTTGATCATATCATTGATCAGATCATTTCTCTCCACAAATGTATGTATGTATAGATACATATCTTACTATGAATAGAAGGGGCTCTGGTTATTTAGTAGAACTGTTAATACAAGTTTTAAATAATTGATAACAGTTTTCTCCTAAGACAGGCTGCATTTTAATTTTTTTTCAATGTTTTTCAAGATACTTAGATATGACATGCGTGCTTCTGGCCATATGACTTAGGACTTCATTCATTCCTCTTCCCTTGAAGAGTTACCTTCCCTGTCATTTTCTCTTAAGCCTGGCTTATCATTGGGTCTTCATTTTCCTTACTAGGGTTCTGGACTTATAGAGACTTTATATTCTGCTGACCCTCTGGGTCATTGGGTCCTACTCTTGCCTGGGTAACCCCTTTTTCTCTTCTTCCACTTTAGAAGTGTTTGGCTGAGAACATTTTTTCTGTAAACAGTGATGGACAACAACATCAGTAGATGTGGAAACTCATCTACTGCATTAGCCTTGCATCCTGTACCACAAGGCTAGGGCCTAAACAAAGACATAGCTGGACTTTCTTCACTACCAGTGTGATATGCTCACAATTCTTGGGCAATTACAACATGTCGTATTATGGCAAAGTATTTAATTTCACTTACAAGAAAATAAAATTGACCTAGTCTTCCAAAGGAATCAAAAATGGGATTAGGTCCCTTGAAGGTGGGCATTATGTGATCTGGTTCCTCTAACCCAGCATTGGACATGGTTATGAGGTAAATAACTGGTAAACACCTGCTAGAATAGTTTTTATATAATTTTCAGTCACTGAGTTTGTATATTTTATGTTTAATCAACTTCTACAATGCTATCATCATGTTATCTTTTTAGAAATGTAATTCGCAATAAACTGATTCTTCTTGCTTTTTTTCTTTTTTATAAGATGCCAAGCTATATCAATTTAACGTTTCTTTTCTCAGATGGAGGCCAAAGTAAAGGGGACACTAAGTTACCGCGGAAATCTCAGTGACTTCCCAGCAATCAAGAGAGGAATCATTTGGCTGGCTGATGGACCTACCTAACGGGAAAGTCTTATGTGGTCACAGGGCTGCTGTTTCTGTCGATGTTTACATTCTCGTCCCAAGCACTGTGGTGAGGAGGAAAAGGAAAGAAAATGTCACTTGAGCAAAGCCAGGTGCAGGAAGAAGAAACGTTTTTGTGCAAAGTTAGTGACCTTCGGTCTCTTAAAGTTCCCATGTTAGCCTACTTCAAAGAGACTCAGCTGTCAAACCCACAGAAGTATCAATTTGATTCTTTTTTTAAAACTTCGGGGGAGAAAGAAGGAAGTTGAGAGGATTTGGGTAAATGGCCATCCATCTTGGGGGTTGGATCTGAACAATCTACATATAAGTGCATAATTAAAGCAACTAAAAATAGAATTAGCCCAGTTTGAGGAGAATCAGTCATGTCTGTGTAGTGGACAGATTTGCCACAGTCAATTGCATGGTGCTCTCCAGACAGTAGCTGAAGAGTACTGTGCCCTCAAATGTCCTGAGCAAACTTGAATCTTCTCCAGTATGTAGCAGTTCCCAGTGTCAGTCAGTGGGCTGAAGATGCTTCAGCAAAGCTGCTGCTGCAGAGTGATGCATATCACTGTGTCTTCTAGATCTTTAAAGTCAGGAAAGTGAGCCTGTTGCTCTTGACAGACAAAGTGTAGATAACACCCATCCTCCTGTGAGAAGTAGGTACTGAACTCCTTTCTGCGGCTGACTTATCCCATATTGACTGATTAGTATTTATTTCTAGTCCTGACGTGCAGAAATGAGTGTTCACATTTTCTCTTGATACATGGGGTCTTCGTTGTTGGGCCACTGCTTTGCTGCTAGTCTCCCTTGTAGCCTGCCAAGAACTGCAGAAGTCCAGCTCCCTCACTGCACAGTGCTCTTCACTAGTGGTACTTTAGGTGACTAGAGCTGTTGATATAAACAGTGTGCGCAGCATCTGTTTCTCTGTGGGCCAACAAATAGCATCTCCATACTAGTGTACTGTTTTAAAGGGATGAACTTCAGTAGGAATACTGATGTGCTCAAGGGATCACCTTTTATTACTATTACAATGAAACTTTATGCCCCATATCCAGTGCAGTAAAAATGTTTTGACCATTTGAAATTTTAAAGTTTTACTAAAATTTACTCAGAATGTCGATATTCACATAAACCTACAGATAATTTAAGATTCTTTAATTCTAGTTTCTGTGTGTGAATAGAGGCAATGAAGGATGTGAAGGGGGAAAACGTACAATTCTCTTTAGATACATTTTATTTTTGCCTCAACTACATTGTTGTGTCCCTTGAATTTTAAACTTCTGAGTATTTTTCAGACTATCCAAAAGTAGCATAAGCTCTAAACGATGTAACTTTAGTTTATATATGATGCCAGACTATCCTGAAAAAACAGACTAGCCTGGTAATAAGATTGTTTCGATATTCTCATTACATAGTACCATGTACTACTAAGTTTATACAGAAGAGAGTGTTAACTAGACCCCATTCCTCTTTGATAAGCAAAAGTCCCAAGAAGCCTCTAGGACTATAATAACCAACCACAGATCTGCTTGGATTTTTATGCCTATAATTTGACTTCAAAGTCACATTGGCATGCTTCAAAACAAAAAGTCAATGGATAACTGAAAACTTTAGTTCCAAGAGCTTGTTACAGTAACGGAAAATGATTGTTTAGAAGAACCATTGAAGCTGGGTATGCTGGTCCATGCTCATAATCCCAGTACTCAGGAGGCTGAGACAGGAGGATACTCAGGTTTGAGGCCAGCCTGGAGTATAGATAACAGTGAGACCCAGGCTAGTGTGGACTTGGCTGACAATGAGACCCTGTCTCAGAAAAGAACGAAAGGAAAGGAATAATTGTTATAATTTCTTTACAGTAGTAATTTAGTTTACCAATAAAACAAATACAGATGCTCCATAAGCCCCAGAAAATATTTTGGAATTACAGAGAGCTTTGACTTGAATTTAACATGTTACATTTAATATGAAAGGTCTCTTAGAGAAGCTTGTTGAGCTCTTGGCTTAATCTAGCACTAGGTGACTTCTTTAAACATGTTTGCTAATACTGCCTGGGCTGCTATGCTGGGAGTGCTTTAGGAAGGCAACCTTGGGCTTTATTTGGTCTACCTGGGGAGAAGTTAGTGCGCATTAGTCTCTCTTCCTGCTGATACCTGTGTGTCTGTATTTACATAGACACACACATTCATATAAATCAACTGCTATTAAAAGTCAAATAATGATAATTATAGTTTTTTAAGTGTATCAGTTATCAACCATGACATATGAAGGCCCCTGATGGTTCTCTGCCATCATTAGAAAAGAACAAGATTGTAATTCTCTTTCCTGTGTCTTTTTATAAAATTATCTGAAGCCCTGGGCTCTGGGAATATAATATGTAAATTATATTCTGTTCCTGTCCCTAAGGACTAAGATCCCTACTTCAGCAACCCTTTCATGTTATACAGATGAATCAGAGTTCCTTCTACATGTAAATACATTTCTTTCTATATCATAACATTGAAAATAGTGTCCATACTTTATGGTTACCTATCTTTACAGTTTTTATTACTAAAAACAAGCATATAAGTTGGTTATTTTTTAACAGAGACTTGCGACTCATACTGTATTTTTGCACTTAAAGTCAAATTATGTTATTTTTAAAATGGTGAATAACTGGAAAGGATATCTGTAGAGCAATGTGTATGGCTAAAGAACATTAGCAGCATCCAAATGCAGAAATAAATCAGCACACTTAGATCCCACTCATGGGGTACTTGATTCAGGAAGATTAAGCTATTTGTTTCCAACTGTCTTATATTTGAAATTGCCTTCACTGCTATATAAGCTGTTACTGTACATACAAGGTGATTCTCAGTATTCACAAGCAATAACAGTCAGCATAGCTGTCCTCACACAGCAGTGCTGGACCTCAGTTGGAGACTGTTTGGGAGCAAAGTGTCAAGCTCATTCAGAGCCTCCAAAATAAATACAAGCAATAATTTCTATTAAAATTAAATTATAATTCTTCTCATATTTCTGAGAACAGAGTGAGAAATCATGATTTTTAAAACAATCTGCAGAAAAGATTTGGGGGAAAGAAGCCAAGTTAATCTATAGAAAAGAGTCCTTATACTTTGAAGAAATCAAGAAAGTTAAATTAGTACATTCTTTCATGCCCACTACCCTCTGATGGATGTTATTAGCCCAGATTATATTGTTTTGTGTCATGGACACTGAATAAGGCTTATTTGGGTCCTAACACTGGGAGAAGAAGCGGGCATATACCCGTTTGAAGACTGTGGGTTTGACACCTGCTTGGAAACAGCTTATTGGAACTAATCTTAACCCAGGATATTTTTTCCCAAAGCAAATCTAAATTGTTTACTATGCAGAGACGGAAAGGACAGGCACCCCTGTTCTTCTCCTCTGGTGGCCCTCTCCCATACCTTTTCCACCTCTACTTGGTTCAAGACTTTCTGAAACGAAAAGTCTACTGTATGGCAACTGCCGATGATTATAAGAACTCTGTCCTTTGGGATGTCTCTAGAACTCCTTATCTGTCCTACTTGCTGCTACATTTGGAAATGAATTTCCTGTGTTGGTTGACTTTAACTTCTCTATTTGTAGGAGATTTTGTCATGGACTTTGACCCCTGTGTAGAACTAGGGTACTTATTTTAGGAGTGTACTATGAAAGCACACTGGTCCTTGTATTGTTGTTATTATCTAGGTTTTGAATTTGTTTCCTTTGTTTGTTGGTTTTTGTTTTGTTTTATTTTTCAAATTGAAAATAGAAGAATGACAAAAATCTATACTCCAGGCCAAACTTGAGAACGGTCCTGTGCTTCAGCATGAGTACTTCTGCTGACCTAATGTTCTCTGAAGGGCACTTTGACTTTTAGTTGTACACGTGTGACTTTTTGTTTGTTTTTGCTTTGGGGGTGCTTTTGGTTTTGTAAAAACAAAGCAGAAAAAGTATAGTAGTAGATAAATGATCACAAACATGTTATGCAATTTTATTTTATAAAATTTTAAGGGAAAAGTTTAACTCCTTGTAAATAATTTCTTATCTCTGATAAAATGCTTATATTACTCCTCTAAACCATGCTCAATTCAGGCCTTTGTCTTTGTTAAGTGCCTTTTATTTCTTTCTTTTTTTCCCCTCTTTTGAAACTTTTCAGACACCCTCAAGAACATACTGATTAAGTCAGGGGATTCAGGAGAAGGAATCTCAGACTGGCCAAAATCATGTCATGTAATAATACTCTTCCTTGTGCTTTGTATGTATGGACACAAGCACGGGGTACACAATGTGTGTATAAACCAGGAACAGCTGTTCCACGGCCATCTCTCTAAGCACTGCCCTTTGACACTGTAGAACTTCTGCCTTGTTTATTCCATTGCTTTGAGTTGATTCAGATGGGCAGATCGGGAAGTTGTCTTTGCACATGATGCTGGCTTCCCCTTCTGAATGTCTATAGAAGTTAATATATGTGTTGGTTATTGCAAGCATAATAAACTCGGTGGACTCATTGACTATTTCTGGATGTAATCCACTTCTCTATACCCTTCAAATTTGGCAGAAGTAGTGTGTGAGGAAGTATCAGAATAACAAGAGCATCTTGTGGGTCGGTCTGGTATGGTGCCCTATGCAGACAAGACATGGAGGGCTAGAGCTAAAAGCATGCAGTGATATCTGAATACACTCTGAAGGAAGTTAGCGCCATGTCAATATTAAAAGGTGTTTTCTTCTGGAAAATTATCTTTAAGAAATTATATAGCTGAATACTTTTTAAAACTTCAATAATAGCAAGGAACACTCATAATCTGCAACATACTTAAGAGATTTTTCAATCTCTTTATTTACTAGGTGATTAGATTTTGCTCTGACTTCATGATTATTTAAATATCTTTCTTGAGCAAAATAACATAACTTTCAGTATCTAAGATTTATTTATTTTTTTTAGGTGTGACATGTTGAAAGAGACTAAGTTGAACCAATCCTCTATAAACAGTAAAAATATATCTACAAAGGACCCCATTTAAGTAACATTTTAATTGAAAAAGAAGACTTGTGGCTAGAGGAAGAAGCTCCTGGTACAGAGCTGCCGTCAGGCAGCTGGGATCAGTAGTGAGTGTTAATTTCTAAAGTACTTTATCTAAGGGGATGTCATTTAACCTTCGTGCCTCAGATTACCCATGAGACAATTGGGTATAATAATAATTGCCTACCTCCCAGGGATATCAGAGACTTTACTATTTCAAAAATATTTTGAGTTTTTCTAGAACATCCTATATAATTATAGTATCCTGCAGAGGTTGAAAAACAAATGTTTTCCTTATAGTGGATATAAAGAGCACCCTATGGTCTTTATGTTTAAAAAAAAAAATCACTGGAATTTTAATTTAGATGCATATTTGATATTTAAACATACCATATTTGTAGTGCAGCAGAATTATTAGTTTCAGAATAAATCAAAGGGATGACACTAAGTTTCTTAACTATCAATAGATTTTTTTAAGCTTTTATGATGTTATTACTTGTGTGATATTTTCAAAGGTTGTGAAAGTAAAGTTAGATAAAGTTTGCATTACTGAAATGATCCTGAAAGGTTAATAGGCTCCCTCTTGTACCTTCTGAATCTAATTTCCTTGTAGTACTTGCTTGGTGGTGGAAAACTAAGTTTTTATATTTCTAATAGTAAGTGAGACCCTGTACACACTGCTCCTGTGTCTGTAGGTGTCCAGCTTTGCCCTGGGAGATGGGGCAGGCCTGCACTTAGGCAGCCGTGGATACTTTTAACTTTGCAGTTCATGATTCTTCAGCCCATGAGCAAGTCAGATGAGCAAGTCAGAGCAACTCAAGTTCTAGGAAAATGGGGGAGAGAAAATAGGATTCACCTCCTGGCTGGGGCAGAGGGAGAGGAAAGATGGTCAGGGTGGAAGGAAACATGATTCCCAGCTCCCAGGAGGAGGTTCAGACCATCTTATCTCACCTTCCATTTATGCACACTAAGTAATAATACATAAAATGTTTCTTTTTAAAACAATAGGAACAAATGGATGCTGCAGGTTTTTGTTAGGGCTAAATTGTGTGTGTGTGTGTGTGTGTGTGTGTGTGTGTGTGTGTGTGTGTGTGTGTGTTTGAGTATGTTTGAGTATGAGTGAGTTTAAATTACAGCACATATTCAGGGTCAATAAAGAGAGTGCAGGGTGTTGAGGAACCAAGTGAGTTAGGTGAAAGTACTAGGCCTAAGCAGCCAGAAAAATCAAGGCAGACCCTAGAGCTGGCTCAGACCTGATCATTCTCTAGCCGTAGGGGATTTGCTGGTGTTTTGTTTTTTGAAAATCACTTTTGGGATTTTTGCTGGTTTTTTTTTTTTTTTCTCTCTCTCTCTCCTCCAGATAAAGCCTTATTAGTTGATAGGCTCTCAGTACCAGCTATGCAGATGGACATACTCTTTGTTTTCCACATTTCCTTCTTGTTTCAGTCTTCAGCAGAAATGTTAAGATTTCAACTCAAAGTAATAAAGTTTAGGAATGTTGTTGAATGTGTGTGTATTTCCTCTGGGGAAGAATAAGAACAGCCTAACATAGATACATTGTCTGCGTTTATCTCCCTAAAATGTGAACTTTATATTAACAAGCTAGCTGAAGATCCTTTTGCCTGTGCAGACCTCGAGTTAGTGTCATGGAACATGTTTGTGCTTTTATGAAGTCACCCAATGTGATACTGAGAAGTTTAGATTAATGTTTTAGTTGACAGAGCTGGAAAGATGTCTCAGGCTCTAATTGAAAACTGTCTCAAATATTAATGTTGACTTCTTCTCTTTCTTCTTTATTTCCTTTGGTCTTCTTGCCTTTGTTGTCCAGCTCTTTAGTTAGCCACTTATCCACTACAGCATAGGTTGCTTGTTGTTAGATCTAGAGAGAAAAGGTAAATTGTATGCAGTTTTCCATCTGCATATACAACACAGGATAGTATAGGGGACAGTTCCCATCTTAGCAGAGGACACAAGCATAGGTTATCTATAGAGTTTAGTGTGAATACCTTTGGCTAGCTTGATACTAAATGACACTTTTCTTGTACCATTTGCTTTAAAGTGGTTATTTGTGATCTGCTTGTGCTGTGGTGTTTCTATGTCTGTTTCCTATGTATTCCCATTTCATAGCAGTTGGTATTCAGACTTTGTGTATTTTTACACTGCCAACCAAACTGGTCCGGAACACATTTTGAAGTCTCAGTAGTACAGTGTTTTATACATTGTCCAGAACTTGGGGGATTACTGATGATTGAGGTTTTTTTCCTCTTATTTATATTAAAAATTAGATCTCATGGGCTGAGGGTGTAGCTTAGTGGTAGAGTTCTTGCCCAGCATTTGCAATTATCCAGCAGTGCAAAATAACGTATCTTGTTTTTATGTAATACTAGTACTTTTCAAGGTTCGTCAGAAGAGAGAAACAATCTTTGTTATGGGTTTGTAACAGTCTGCCTTGCTTGTTCTCATGCCTTCCCTAGAACAGAGCTCTTTTTGCTAAGGTCTATCTGAACCAAGCAGACCATTGAATCCTTAGTCCCAGTTTTAAGTTCCTCATTTGCTACCACTTTGCTATGGTTACCTAGTTGTGGTTTCTGCTGAGTCAGCTGTAGATGCTTGGTGGTAGAGCTCTGATTGATATCAGATAAGGTGGCTTACCCAAGATAATATGAAAGTCAGCAGCTCCATCTGTCCTCAGAGGACATTTAGGAATGACAAGAACCAAAACTAGCCTGTGTGACAGCTTGTGCTTAAATTCTTAGAACCATTGTATTCTCTGTACTTATCACTTTTTATCACCGTAACTTTCCTCCTTTCTTGCTTACCTCTACTGTTTTCAGAAATATTATGCCCTATCAGAAAATTGGTTTTTTTCTCCCACACTGACAAAATTACCACGGATATGGTCAATTTTAACTAGAAACATAAAAAGGAAAAAAAGTTTTTGTCAGTTTACAGAAGTGTTTGTTTTAAGTTGTTAGAAAGTTGAGCCAACTTTGGTCAGCTTTATTGACATTTCGGCTCTGCCTTCATAATAGATTATATATACCTTTTTGACATATGATCATCAAGGGCCTTCTCCCAAGAGAGGTTGGTTTCCCTCCCACAGCTTCCTCTGATTTATAGTTAGCCTCAAGAAAAGAGAGCCAAGCTTAGCTATTGTCAACTGTCATTGAAAAACTATCTTATTCTAGAAAATATTGGATGCTAAACCATTCTTGAGGAGGGTGTGTTAATTTGAGCCTCCCCAAGGTTTCTCTTATTAAACCATGTCAGACTTTAAGGCGAAGAAAAGAAATCTCTGACTGGTGAAAATTTTGTTCTCCAAATAGTGAACTTAAGCTTAACCAAGGTGACTAAGAGATGGGCGTTTTCTCTGATTATGAGCAAGGTTTATTTATGATTGTAAGAATTACCATGGAACTGCAGACCTATTTGCTATAACTGGAAAACAAGAATCTGCATTTTAGTCTGGTGAAGCACATATTTCCAACCCTTCGTTAAAGTTTAGATAAGGAGAGACTTTTGTTTACTAACAGAAGGAAGAAAACATTTATACAGTGAGTATCCATCCACTCTGCCAAGCTGCTTCCTTCCCACAAGGAAACAGTTCCTCCTCTTCAGTCAGCTCCACCCTACACAGATGCTACTGTGTTTGCAAGCCAGTCTCCAAGGAGGAACTTGAGGAATTGATGGTCCTCTAGGGGAAAGACCCCAATTACTGTCTTGCATCTGCTTGTAGGAAAGTGTATTTTTGCTAACTTGAAGGAATATATGCTGTATTTCAAAAAGTGTGTGACTTAATACTTTGGGATTTTTTTTTTCCCTCTAAAAACTGGATCTGAACACAAGCTTTGAGTTGGTATTTGTAATAATCTCAGGACCTGAAAGATTGTAGCATTTAGTGTGTCTTAAAATTATGTACTGTACCAGCCATGGAGTTTTGTAAATATACCTGTCTCCCTTTTTTTGTATTATTTTAGTAAATAAATAAATAAATAAATAAATAAATAAATTTAATAAAAGGGGGTGGTGATGATGATGATGATGATGTGTGTGTGTGTGTGTGTGTGTGTGTGTGTGTGTGTGTGTGTGTGTGTAAGGCTCTTTCAAGACAAACTGGTGCTTGTTGAATTTCTAGTTAAGCTCAGTAGGAATATGGACAAGCTGCTGCTGACCCTGCACTGAGCCAGGAGGAGGTCTTTCATCCTGTCTATGCAGTACTAGAAACAGGAAGTAAGTTAGAGCCCAAGCTCCTCTCCACAGCCCTCTTACCCTTGCATTCTTGGTTTCGCTCCAGCACCCTTTAAACTCTGGCCCTAAATCACCACCCTTAACTGATTCCTGGTTTTAAAACTCATAACTTTCCTAAGGAAAAAAGGGCAGGTTTTAAAAAGAAGAAAAACCTCTCATTCTCTGAGACTCTTACTAAAATTGCTTCGTGATACACTCCTTCAGTGCAGGGATTTCTGTTTTACCTTGCAGCAGCCTTGTCCATATTCCAGGTATAGCTAGCAAACCCATTTTGAAATAAGAGCCTTGTTTGATTCAGAATAGATGTTTCCTGTCTGTCCTTTGTGACAGGACCTTTTACATGAGTGGTTTTTTCTTTTTGTATATGTTATGTGTTTGTTGTATTAAATAAAGAAGACTGTAGATATTACTCTCATGTCTCTTGTGTTATTCCGCTGACTTGGGTTTAAATGTTCCACTGTTAGCAGGGGTTGGAAGTCTGTATTACACCATGAGCAATGAAAGAAAGGGCACAGCCTGCAAATTGTGTTCCTAAGTAGTTTGCAATCACTTGACTATACAGTTGTCAAGAATTATTTAAGCCTTGTATACAAAAATGAGCTCCCTTGCCACTGGACATTTGAGTTCTGATCTAGAGCAACAGAGGAAGGCTCCAAGAAGTAGAGAAAGCTTTAGGAGGACCTCCAAGGACAGGTCAGGAAGTTGCAAGTAGATGTTACATTTGAGGGATTGAAAAGAGCAGATTGGTAGAATGCAGGCTCAGTAGATCCTTCCTGTAGGCAACAACATGTGTGTGTTGAATAATAGGTATCTGTGCATAATAGACAGGGGCCTCCAAAAATGGAGTGGTTTGAACGTTTGTTCTCATTTTCCTTTCACATTATGTAGTTTCGGTATCTTGTCTTGAAGATGAAAAGAACTGTTTCAGATAGCATCAGCTGCTTTGAACTACCAATTAAAGACAGACAGCAGTGTCAGTGTTCTTGACTACTATTCTTATTGCCTCCCCAAAACCTCCAAAATACCTGGTTGTTGTATTAAGTTTCTGGCCCAGAATTTCCAGTCTTGCCTCATGGCTGGACTTTCTGGCCTACAGTCCCATAGTCCCACTGAAACACACAGGCACTTATATTAATTGTATGCTGATTGACCTGGGGCCCAGGCATAGAACTTGCTAACTCTTGCTGTTAATCTAACCTGTGGTTCTTATCCTCTTCAGCCATGCGGCTTGGTACCTTTTCTCAGAACCGCATAGTTGTCCTCTGCTTCTTCTGGCTTCTCTGTGGCATTTCTGCTCTGTTCTTCCTGTTCCCAGAGTTTTCTTAGTTGGGTAGCCCCGCCCATACTTCCTGTCTGCCTTTGGCCAATCAGCATTTTTATTAAACTAGTAAGTGGAACAATTATTTACAATGTAACAACACATAATCCCACTATAGCTGGGTTAAATATTTTGATGTGCCAGGCAGTGGTGGTGTACAGCACTCCAGAGGCAGAGGCAGAGGCAGGAGGATCTCTGTGAGTTTGAGGCCTGCCTGGTCTACAAAGCAAATTACAGAACAGCCAGAATTGCTACACAGAGAAACCCTGGGGGGAAAGGGGGTGGGATAATTACTCAATGATCTCATCCTTTTGTCAGTGTATGGTATTGATGTATTAAAAGGCACTATTGTATTTTTTTTAGAGATTTATTTTACTTACATGTAAGTGTATATGTCCACTTGTGATCCAAGAGTGTGCATGCGAATAAAGGCCAAAAGAGAGTTGCATTCCTTCTAGTTAAAGTTATGGGAGTTGTGGGACATCTGATATGAGTGCTGCAGACTGAGTTTGGGTCCTGGAAGAGGCTCTCTCCAAAGTAGAGCCTCTCCAGGCCCCTAAAGATACCATAATCATCAGTCACAGTATTTAAAAGATCTGTTCTTGGGTCAGCGAGATGGCTCAATAAGTAAAGATGCCTGCTGCCGAACCTAATAGCTGGAGTTTGATCCTTCATCCACATGATAGGTGAGAACCAACTCCTGAAAGGTATCCTCAAGGCTTTTCATATTCATGTGTTCACATATGCACACACACTCTCTAAATAAAATGTACTTTAGAAAACCCTTTACTGGTTTAACACACTGTCTTACACAAAGCAGTAAATAAATAATGGCTTTACTATTACTCATAAATATTAAAAATAAATGAGGCAAGGTTTCTCTTTGTGCCCTGTACCAGCCTTGAACCTGTAACCCTCCTACCTCCAATTCCTAAGTGCTAGATTACAGCTGTGTGTGATTGTTCCTGGTATAACTTTGTTTCATCATTTATTCTGTATATGGAAATGGAACTCAGGAAACTTTGAAGAAGTTCATTTGAAGAACTATGCTGAGGAGGAATCAGGTTTTATCCCTCAACATGGAGACAACAAAATGGAAAATGGCTCGGGAAAGGCTCTAGATAGAGGTTCCCAGATTTAACCAATTATTGATGAAGATACTTTGAGTTTACAAATTCCAGAGTTGAGTCCAGGTATGTCTCTAGCTTTACAGTAGCAGTCTAACACCATGGTAAGATTGGCTGGGTAAATGAACAGTTGATAGCATGTCCTAAGATGATCAAAAGCTGAGCAGGCCACTGCACGCCTATAATCTCATCTCTTGGAAAATGGTTCAGGGTCATCCTCAGCTATACAGTGAGTTTGAGATCAGCCAGGGCTATGTGAGACCCTGTCAGAAATGGCAAGAGTGGTGTTGTAGGATAAGCCCTGTGCTTTTCAAAGGACAGTGACAGTTGCCTCTTCTCCAGTTACTAGTATGTCTTGTCATTTCAAAAACTGTATGTCATCCACATGTGCCTTGACAATGGCTTGTCCTTTTTTGTGAGTATTCGCTACTCTGTGTCCCTGCTAGTTTCTTTACTAGTGTGGTGGCATATGTGAAGGAGGAGAAGTTGTTATTAGACAGATGGGTCCCCATGGCTCACTGTGAAACTGACAGAGAGGCTGGATTAGATGCGGAGAGCACCAGCAGAGCGCCTCACACATACCGGTGGCAGTTACTGCAGTCACTGTATTCCCTGTCCTTGCTTCTCAGCGCATGCTTCCTCTTCCCCATTTCTCCAACAGAAGAGAAACAGCCTGGTGAAAATAAATCTGCTGTGATAACTGCTTCGCACACAGATGGGGATAAAAACCCAGTGCCAGTGCTTTCATCACAGCTGTCAGAGACTCCTGACTACAAAGAAAGGGGAATCTTGTTTATCTGAGCAGTCTTTCAAAAGTTCTCTGGTACAGGTGAAACTTTATCAGTGGTCACTAGAGTCTGTCTCTTCACAGGTAGCCTACCTGCTGTGGCCTTGGGCTTTTCTCCATAGCTAGATGGCTACTGCAGTTCTGTATGTAAGCATGTATGGCTTATAATGTGTCAGTTAAAAAACATTCTCTTCCCTGATTATACACTTTGTCCTTCTGTCTGTCCTTTAGGCCCTCACCCTATACTGCCCCAAACTACAAGCACCTACTACTTTTTTGATATGTTCTCTTGTGCATGCATCTTGGTAAGTAGCATTAATTTGCATACATACAAATTTAATGTATACAATTGATACTATTCTATAAATTTCTCTTGCCTTTTCTGTTGGGTGAATCTACATTATTCTATGTACTTGTGTGCTTCCACAGTCTGTTGCTTTATTTCCTAAGTGTGTATTTTACCTCACTGTAAACTCATTCCCCAGAGGTGGATACCCTATGTTGTCCTTAGTTCCTTATTAGCACAGGAAAACAAAACAACAAAAAGGGGTCTAGGTGGTCTCCCTTTTTGGGAATTTCTTGTTCCTCTTTGTTGCTGTTCAGTTGTACTGTCTGTCTTCATGTAGATACTCCTCTCTTGTCAGTCTCAGATGTGGCATTTTCATCCATTCCCTGTCTAACTTTGTGTTTGGTGTCCTTTGCAGAACAGAAATCTTTGCTTTATAGTCAGATTTGGCAAGCATGGTAGCACATGCTCAGGAAGCCAAAGCAGGAGGATTGTGAGTTTGAGACAAGCCTTAGCTATATAATAAAACCTGGTCACAAAAGGGCTGGGGGAAAATATGAATGAGAATATTGAGGTGTTTTCAGGGGTTGCTTCTAACATGCTTCCCTATCCTAGACCACAGATTTTCTCCTGGAAGACGTAGCTTTCATTTGTCTGCTCTTCTCTCACTTGTCTGCTGTTGATTTCATTTACTGAGACATCCCCAGACCACCTAGTACATCTGTGCAGTGCCAGTTTGCCCTTTGTCCAGTTCCCACGTACAGAAGAGTCTGCTTTTGAGCTCTGAGAACATGGGACTCAATGAGACTTTGTACTTCTGCATCAGCACCACTCTGCTTGTCATTCCTGTGAGTTTAGAGTATGCTTTACATCAAGTCCCCAGTTGTCCTCTGTCTACCTGTGTTAAGTGAGCCAATTGTGGATTTTTATTGTCATATAAATTCACATAGTGCAGGGCTGGAGAAGTGTCTCAGTAGTGATGAGCACTTCTTCATGCAGAGGTCCCAGCTGCACCTACATGGCAGCTCACAACCACCCATGACTCCAGCTCCAAGGGATGCAGGCCTCGCTCCCTTCTTACCCTGGTGTGCATCAGACATGCATATGGCACTCAGACATACATGCAAGTAAAACCTCATATGCATAAAAATGTAATGAATCTTACATTTTTTTAAAAATCACATTATGCTTTAATCCCAGCACTCTAGTGACAGAGGCAAGTGTGAGCTCAAGGCTACCCTGGTCTAACTACCAAGTCTCAAGATAGCTAGAAGTATACAGTGTGAGAACTCTTTCTCTCTCTCTCTCTCTCTCTCTCTCTCTCTCTCTCTCTCTCTCTCTCTCTCTCTCTCTCTCTCTCTCTCAAAAAAAAGAAAAAAATCACATTTCATTAAAGAATTAAGCTGAGGGTAGAGAGTTGGCTTAGGAGTTAAGAGCACTGACTGGTTTCTCCAATGGACCTGGGTGGGATTTCCAGCACCCACTTGGTAACTCATAACCATCTGTAACTCTAGTCCTTGGGGATCCAATGTCCTCTGGCCTCTTGGAGAACCAGGTACACACATAGTGTACAGATAAACATGCAGCAAAAAAAGCTTAGGAAATTAAGCTTTTCGTGGTTATTTTTCTATTGCTATGAAGAGACACTATGACCAACATAACTTTTAAAACATTTAATTGAGGGTTTGCTTAAAGTTTCAGAGGGTGAGCCATCATCACCATGGCAGGAAGCATGGCAGCATGCAAGCAACCATGGACCTGGAGCAGTAGCTGAGAGCTCACATCTGATCCACAGAGAGAGAGAGAGAGAGAGAGAGAGAGAGAGAGAGAGAGAGAGAGAGAGAGAGAGAGAGAGAGAGAGAGAGAGAACTGAGAGCCTAGTATTAATTTTTAAAACCCCAAGTGACACCTCCTTCAGCAAGGTCACACCACCTAATCTTTCCCAAAACTATTCTGCCAACAAGGGGCCTAACTTATTATATGTCCTAATTATATGGACCTATGGAGGCCATCCCCATTCAGACCACATTCAGATACATGCAGGCAAAACACACATACACTTAAAGTAATAAAGTCTTTTGATTACTTTTGTTTTTAAGTAGCATTAGGTTTGAGGGTGGCAGGACAGAATTCTTTTAATGAAGAATTCTAGGAAAGATAAAGAGCTGGAATGCCAGTATTTAAGATGGAGCCAAGGACTCTGGGCTCGTGCTGTCTTCTCTCAACCTCTTGATTGTTGAGGCCATTCACTACTGATCCTATCAGTGCTGTATGTCTCTCCCCTCTCCTGTCTTTCTTCTTCTGAATGCTGCAAGTATGCAACAAGGCACCTTATTTACCATTAATTGGCCTTTCTTTTCTCCTTGTCTTCTTTGCTTTCCCCTTTCATTTCTCATTTTTTCCTTTTTTGCTGTGCTAGAAATGGGGCCCAGACACTCTGCCACTGAGCCGACACCCATCCCTGCCACATATTATGTCTTTGCCGCACCTCCCTCACTGCCATTTCTGTGGTAGGATCTGACCTTGAGCATGAAGTTCTGATTCACTTTCTGGAATGATGGATTACAGGTTTGCACCACCATACCACTCATTTTTCAAATTTGATGATATACTCAGCACCTTTGGAGATCGTGGTGGTATTTGTGGATTGAATCCAGAGCCTCGCACATGGAAAACATGACCTCAGCGCCCAAGCTACATCCTGCCACTAAGCTTTCATAGTCTAGTAATCCCTGTAATTGTTTTATAAATGATGTTTTTCAGAACTGGGGTTCTGTGTGTTGAGCACTGGGCCTGGAACATACTCAGCAAGTGCTGTGCTGCTGAACTGCATATCTAGCCCCGCTGAAGACCATCTATCAAAGCAGTGGTGGCTTTATTAACTCATCTAGATCTTTGACTTCTGATTCTTGGAGCATTAGACTGGGTGTCTATCATGACTTTTCTATATTAAGTGTGGTGATTATTCTAATTTTAGTTGTGTTTTATGAGACGAGCTCAGGCTGTCCTGGAGCTCAGCTGCCGTCACCTACCAGTCCAGGGATTACAGACTTGTACCATCATGTATGGCTTACAGTTTTAATGTATACTATTTATGAAACCAAAGTTGCTTGGGAGTATAGATCATATGCACAAGTTGAATTATTTCAAGTATTTTCCCATAATATTTATATATAAGCAACACTCCCTTCAGAAAATACTTAGAAATACACTCACAGTTTCCATTATTTGTATAATTTTTTTATCTTTTTCCTGTTTTCACACACTATTTTGCTTATGTACATCATCATCTTCTTACCCAATCTTGTCATTCCTAAGAACTGGGACTGTCACTAGGTGCACACTCATTCTGGTTGTATTTTTTCAAATTACTCATTTTTATGTGTACGAGTGCTTTTCCTGATGATATATATGTGCACCACAGACATGCAGGACCTACTCATGGAAGTCAGAAGACACCATATACCCTGGAGCTAGACTTACAAGTGGCCTGAGCACTGGGCACTGAGCTCAAGCCTCTGCAAGAATTGCATGTGCTCATAACTGATGCCCTTAACCTCTCCAGCCCCTTGTTTCCGCTTTTAATTATAGTTAATATCACCTCACAGGTGTAAAGTGGCATCTGATTATTCATGTTTATACCTAATATCTCCTCACAGGTGTACAGTGGCATCTTATTACTTAGGTTGTAATTTTCCTTTTTTATGTGCTTATTAAGTAGCATATTAAATATAATAGTATATTCCCAATTTATGATAAAATTATGTATTTCAGGAAAGTTTCCAGATGGGCTTTTTGTGAACTAAACTTTCCAAGTCTAATGTTTAAATAGCAGTTGAACTGAATATAATTGTTATTTTTCATTTATCACTTATAAAGTGTAATTTCATTTATTTTCTCTCTTCTGGGGCTTCTGTTTTGGAGAACTAATGTCATTGTAATGCTTTGTTTATGTACTCTCAAGTTTCACTGTTCTGTGGCCAAATTTAGGTTTTCCTCTGTCCTTTCGGTGCTCAGAGACCTTTGAGTTAATGGTTTCTATTGTTTTAAACATTCTCATTTGTGATTTGTTTATTCTCTTAACTGCATCATTTTTATTTTCAGATTTTTCCAAGTCTTTTTCTTCTGTTTTTGTTTTTTGGGAGGTTTGAAATAGGGTCTCATGTAGGCAGGCTGATCTTAAACCTGAGATGTAGCTGAGGCTGGCTTTGATCTTCTCCTACTACTGTGTTCACCATCTTGGTGCTAGGGTCACAGAGATCCCAGGCATGCACCACCACATCAGGTTTATATACCTCAGGAAGTCACACAGCAGGCCTGTCACCCAAGACTGAGCTACATCCCCAGCCCATCTACACCCATTCCTAATTTGTCCTGTTTCTCTTGGGTTTCTCTAGTGGCCTGCTTGTTTATTTTCTTATTGTGACTATACTCTTAAAGTAACTGGTTATTTTTACCAGTGTTTCTGTGTTTCCCTGGGTTTATCAAAGTTCTTAGATGGTGATATCTAATTTACTCATCTTATCTTAAACTGAGGCCAAGGTCCTGAGACCAGCAACTCAGTTGGGAGCTGTGGTGATGTACTGTGTATGCTCTAAAGAAATAAAATTTGCCTGAAGATCAGAGGACAGAGCCAGCCACAGATAGCCGTAGAGGCCAGGCAGTGGTGGCATACACCTTTAATCCCAGCACCTGAGATCTCAAGCCTCTGCTCCCAGTACTTGGGAAACACATATGCCATTAATCTCAGCCTAGGAAGGTTGTACCAGAAAGTGATATGGCTGAGCAGAGGAAGACATATAAGGTGGGGAGGAGACAGAGTTCACCCCCTTCCCTTTTGCCTGAGGATTTGTGGAGACAGGATCTTCCCCTGAGGAGTTAGCTAGGTAAGAAGTGGCTGTGGCATGTTTCTCTGTCTCTCTGATCTTTCAGCTTTTTTTTATTTTCCAAATTAAAAAATTCAATATCTGACTCCTGGTTTTTACTAAAAGACCAATTAGGATTCGTGCGATAGAAAGTACCAGACCTGTCTCAGAACAAAGCACAGGCCCTAGATCAGAGACTAACCACGAGTCTGATTTTTCTGCTTACTGTTTTCTGTAATTTGTTTTCAGTGTGCTCCTGTGCCATTCTACACAGATCTTTACACTTTGGAACGTTAGTTATGATTCCTTTGAGTGTGGATTTAAAGTGTGTTTTGTTTCCTTAATTGTATATACATATGGGTGTTCTGTTTTTACTTGCATGTATGTTTGTGCATTACGTGCATGATTCGTTTCTCAGAGGCCAAAAGAGTATGTGCTATCTTATGGAACTGGAATTACAGATGTTTTTGAGCACTGTGTGGCTGCTGGGTATTGAACCCCAAGTCCTTTGGAGAGAACAGTCAGCGCTCTTCACCACTGAGCCTCTCTTCAGCCCTAAAGTATGATGTTGTTATAGTTTTTCCTCTCTTCCTTCCTTCTATTTCCCTCCCTCCCTCCCTCCTTCCTTCCTTTCTTAGACAGTGTCTCTTTGTGGATTCTAACTGTCCTGGAACTTACTAAGTAGACCAAGCTGGCCTTGAACTCACAGAGGTTCTGCCTCTGTTGTGATTAAAGATTTGCACCACCATGCCTGGCTAAAGTATGTTATTTTTTTATTTTTTTTTTAAAAAGCATCTGTGTTTGTATCTTTCAGGCTTTAGGGACATTACCAGTCTAAGACCATTTCAAACTAAGTTTTTACATAGCATTAGTTTTAATGTATGTGAGTGGTTAATACTAGAGGTTAAGAACTCTTGTGGAAGGATCCCTACCCTGTCACCCAGAGTTTCAAGTGACAAAAATCTTAGCAAAAAGATATGAATGATGCTTTTGTTTTATTATTTTCATTCCCAGCAAGGTCGCTGGCCAGCACCAGCATTCTGTAGGAGTCTGTGACCTGTCCTCCTGCTGGACCAGTCTGAGGCACAGTCCAGCCTCCCTCTCCTGTCAGTATCCTGTGAGGAAATGATGCTTATCCCACCTCCATCTAACCTCTGGGTGTTCTGACATCCTTTCCACATATTCCAGCTGGATCCAGCTTCAGAAAAGGGGTTGGAGTTTTTGTTGTGGTGGTGGTTTTGGGTTTTTTGAGACAGGGTTTCTCTTTGTAGCTCTGGCTGTCCTGGGACTCACTCTGTAGACCAGGCTGGCCTTGAACTCAGAGATCCACCTGTCTCTGTGTCCCAGTGCTGGGATTAAAGGCGTGTGGCACCACCTAGACAGAAAAATAGTTTTTATGTTAAAGTTTCAACAAATACTGTAAGGTGTTCTATATTGACAGAAATCTCTGTACATCTGATTGTACATAATGCGAAAACTTTACATCCTATATATTTTTATTGAAATACCTAGGTATAGTATAAAAATAGTTAATAGTTCTGTTTAACTATTTCCACACAGCCCACTTCATAAGGCAAACTGTTGTGTGACACCTCTGGTCCATCAGATAATGTGCTTCAAGAACAGGCATTCGATCATAAGGAAGAGAGATTAACCATGGTAACTTCACTTACTAAGACGGGGCTTTCTGTGTCAGTTTCACCAGAGACCCCAGAGGCTGAGAACAAAGCACTAGGTAAGCTGGATGACCCATGCAGCCCTTAGCACCGTCCAGAAGGACCACGAGTGTCTAACTCTGGGTTGTACCATGGAGGCGATTTCTCTGGCAGAAGCTCCTCTTCAAACCCAGTGAAGGGCCTTCAAGAGGATCGGCCAGCACACCTTCTAGAATTTGAAGGACTTGAGACTGTTATCAGACACAGTCCTAAAAGTCTCCAGATGAACAGTCTTGGCAGCCAGTGCCTCCAGAAGACAGCAGCTCACAGAATCATTAGCATTGTCAGAGTCTGCATGTGCCTCCCTGAGGAAGGGAGGCCAGTTTGACCATTTTCAAGAAGAAATCCAAATAAGACCCTGGATCCAGTTTCCAGTACTGCTGGGGTGGAGTGAGGGAGGAGTCTAGCAGAAGGGAGTCCTCAGAGTGGCTGATGGCCCAGTGGAAGGATGCTGGAAAATAAAGGACTGGGCAAAAGCCTAGCACACAACTATGCGACTAGCGACTGGAGAAGCTTTTGTGAACCCATGAAAAAGTGCTACAAGCAACATTCCCAACCTGTCACTAGAAATGACAGCGAGTGTCCAGCTCTCACAGTCAAAGGAGACCTGGCCTCTGCCTCTTTGGCACAGAGCCTAGCAAATGGGAGGAAAGAGTGTGAGAAACAGAAAGGACGCAGATCTATGACCCACACACCTCCCAGTTGGCACAGCAAAGTTGTCAGTGACATGTCATTTGATACTTTGATTTGACAATGTATGAGACTTGATACGTAGAAAAAGAGACTTAAATGAAAAAGAAATCATAAAAGTTAACCTGTTTGTTACTCAGGAGAGCCTGTGAAATTTCATCCAGGTGTAGAAAAATGTACTGTTGCAGCAGATTTGTGGGAGCACTCGTGAGGAATGAAGGATACTCCCAGCTGGTCAGTAAAGCAGCTTAGCTGTGTTCAGAGCTCCTGAGCACAGTGCAGCCCCGGCGACCTCAGCAGGTGAAGGGAAACATTTCATCTAATTAGGTTTGGTGTTAAAATGTGACACAGACTAGACTTTTTCAGAACCAAAGATGGTCTGGCATTTCTGGAAAAGCTGTGAACCACCTCTAGTTTATAGTAAGAGAGGAAGGATCACCTTGGAGGGTCCTGTGTCTGTGGGGAAAATAATAGCTTGTCTTTGCTTGCAATTAGCATGTCCAGCTTGTGTGTTAGTAGTCATATTTTCTTCTGAGTATAGTGTCCTGGAATCAACAGTGGGTTTGATTTAAAAAAAAAAAAAAAAAAAAAAAAAAAAAAGACCTTACAGATGTGCTGGTACACACCTGTAACATGGAGGCTAAGGCAGGAGAATTCCCTTAAGTTTAAGGCCAGTCTGACCAACAAAGTGAGTTCCAGGCCAGCATGTCTGGAGAAGAAAAAACTAATTAGAATTTAGACCTTTAAGTAATTGTAGAAAGCACAGTATGGTGGGAAAAAGCCTGTGTCTCTCCTCTAGAGAGCTGGCTATGGTACAAATGCTATACCTGTTTTGACATAAAGACTGCTCTCCAGCCACCCTCCATGGGAGAGGCTGTTGGGATGCTGCAGAGTAGTTCTGTAGTTTGGGTACCAGCCTTCATTCCCATGTCCTCACAGGCTCCCCTGCATCCCATAGAAATTAAAAGTATAGAAACTCCACTTACCAAGCTCTCTGCCTTCAGAGTTCCAGCTGTGATTTCTTCCTGCCACTACACTCAAGCAAAGCCCAGAGTAAGAGGGAAGACTAATGTCACTGGCTAGCAGTACTCAGTGAGTTTGGGGACTATGGGAGACTTAATGTTCTCCACTAGCCTCCAGGCCACCTGTCCCACTTTACATCACTTGGGCCACTGAGATCAACCACAGAGGAATGGTGGACTTTTCTGTCCCAAGTGACAGAAACGACCATGTTCCTATACTCTACAAACACTGGCTGCAAAAACCCCCCAAGCCCTAACTTCTGCAGCCCTCCTCTGGTGCCCTGTGCTCAGTTCCTTCCTGTGGAGCCCTACAGTGGTCTCTCATTTTCTCATTGGACCTTGACTGATCCAGCTATCTAACTGATACACAGAAAGAAATGTGCTTCATGGGTCTCTTTAAGTTAAAGATATTTTTTTTTAAGCTATAAGAGGATTAAGTGACATTTAAAAGAAATATGCTATGAAGAGAACTGGACAATGGATGTTTCGAAATGTTTATCACTATGTGACTTTGTTGTCCAAAATAACGTGCTAAAGAATGATTTTTCAAAATACTGAACATATTGAATTACATTGTTTTCAATAAAATAATCTTCACTGGGAGAAATTAGGACTTTTTCTGTTAGTAAATAAAAGCATTTTTAAAATACTGTTTACTTTTAAAAATAGTCCTCATTTCTGCTTTGAGAATGCTTTAACATGATCATACTATGTTGGTTCAACACTCACTCTCTGTTTGTAATTTAAAAGTATAACAGGTACCCGAAGAAGAGGATACAAGATTTGGGGCAGATAATCCAGAAAGTCTAGAATTCCTTGCGGTGGGAGACATGTAAGCAGAGCTTCTCCGACAAAGGAAGCAGACATATATGTGTGGATGCCCACAGGCCAAAGAAAATGACAAATTCCCCTGGAGCTATGGGCACAGAGAATCAGCTGGGGTCTTCTGGAAGAGCAGGAAGCTGAGCTCCCTCTCTAGCTTCTCACACCATATATACAATCTCCCATCAGTCTTGTATGCACAGACAGGTAGCCACTCACTGCCATGGTTGTGCATGCTAAGGGTGGGACCTACAGTGAGCCATTTCCCTAGTTTCAGGGCATAGGAAGCTATATTCCAGAACCCCACTATACAGAGCTGGATGGAAAACCTGAGTGTGAGCTCACTGAGAAGATGACAAGTGAAGGGAGACTCCTTACTTAAAAGTGCCAACAGATTCATCCACAGTCAACTCCCTGCCTCCAGCTCAGGAAAGACTTTGGAAGGAGAGTGGTAGGAGCTAGAGCTGTGAGATTGTCTCCTTGTCATGTCAGAAGCTGCATCCATACAGCTCTTCCATCATGAGCTGAACAGGACAAACAGAACATGCTAAAGTGAAGGGTGGGGGACAACTTTGAGGCCTTAGTCCTACACAGAGGACTACTAAGGAGAGCTCAGAGTAAGACAGATTCTTCCCCAGGGAAGAGCTCACCAATTGGTTACCCAATACTCAATGGTATTAGATACCTGAAAATATACTAGTAACATTATACAGACCAAGCAGGTTGTATTTAGGAACATGCACACTAATAATGAAAAAAAGAGGTCATGAATTTGAATTCGCTAGGAGGGGTTTATGGGAGGATTTGGAAGGAAGAAAGGAAAGGAGAAAATGGTGTAATTTCAAAATATGTAATGTCAAAAGCAATTTTAAGAAGTATGGGCATTGTCTTTCAACACAGCTGAAAACATCAGCCAGGTTGTATCACACAAAGAAGATTGGCTCTATGTTCAACATCACATGTCAATAAAGACCATGAACACCTTGCAAAGTCCCAGATCCCAACAACCCTAGCTTTATCCTCACAGAAATGTCATCACTGATAGGTATTACACTTTGCTTGGCTACAGCAGAAGCTTTGTGAGTGTAGCTATTAGCTACTTCGCTTTTATTTCCCTAGCACCTAGAAAAAGGAACAGGACCTGAGGAGACCCACAAGTGTGGGAAACTTCACTTCCTTCTTCTCAGCATGTTGAACTGTTCTTTGAACCAGGAGGTTCTCTCCCAAGCATGAATGATATATTTTGTGGCTCCTTGTGTCCCTGGTCACCATGCCATGATGTACACTTTGTTCTTTCTGCACAATAACCCCCTGCTTTTGGTTACTGTTACTATCCTTACCGTTACTTTTCCTTGTAGTGCAACCAGCAGACGGGGGGGGGGGGGGGGGGGGGGGGGGGGGGGGGGGGGCGCCTGCCTCCCTGAAACGTGTATATACTGTACCAAGTTACAATAAACTTTGAGGCTTGAGCAGACCCCCTAGCCTTGCTCCATTCTTTGCATCTCTGCCCATTTTTTGTACCATGCCCTCTCTCCAGATCCTCTGTTGACTGATCCCGCGGGTTGGGGCAAGGACCCATAGTACCCCAGCCCCCGGGGAAAGTCAAGGAGACCCTGGAGGAGGGAAGTGAGAATGGGGGAGGGGACAAAGAAAAAACTCGAGGAATGGAGGCAAGACAAGGATCTGATCAAGCCCCATTTATTAAGGGAATGAACTGAGTATATATAGGGTGAAGAGGTTGGTTATTACTCTTGCTGCTAACCTTGAAAGGAAAAGAAAGTTGCAGCTGGAGAGGGGGGAAGGCAGTTGAGATTATGAGAGCCATAGGGTGGAGGAGCAAGGACACATTCCATTTCCAGAAAAAGTCGTAAGCAAGATCTGCTATCCTGTTAATTGCCAGTGAATCATGAGATGTGACCTTGGGTCAGAGTTAGGCAGAGCTTTGTTCTCCACAGTCAACTTGTTTGGCTCCATTTCTTTGGTAGCATTTCAGATGTATGGCATTCATTCTTCTTTAATACATTGACAGAATTTACCCATGAAGCCATTTGGTCCTGGACTTTTCATTGTTGAGAACATGCTTTTAATTCCTGGTTACATCTCCTTTGCTAATATTGGTCTGCTCAGATAGTTTATTCTTTACAACTCAGTCTTGGTAGATTGTATATGTCTATGAATTTATCCATGTCCTCTAGGCTATGCAATAAAGGAAGTAAAGGACAGTCTTTAAGACAATCTAAATCAAAAGTCCAGTGATAATTTTTACAGAAGCAGAAAAATATTTGTGAAATGTGTCACATAAAGGATTACTACTTAACATATATAAAGAGTTCATATATCTCAATCATTTTTTTCAAAGTATTAACAGATCTGTACAGTAAGCGAAGGATCTAAAGAAATGTTTTTTTTTTTCCAAAGAAGACATGAAAATGCCCAATGAACACGTAAAGAGTGTTCAAAATCACTTCACTAGGGAAGTACATATCAAAGTCACTATAAGACACCATCTCACATTTAGTAGGACATCTCTTTTTGAAGAAAAGAATATGGAAATGTTGGCACTCTTTTGCATGAGAATGTAAGACCTACCATTGCTGAAGGAAACAGTTCAGTAGCTCCTCAAAAACTTAAACAGTCAGTGTGTGATCTAGTAATTCTGCTTCTGGGTAGAGCCTCAGAAGAAATCAAAGTAGAGATTTAAACAGAATCATACCAACCAATGCCCACAGCAGCATTATTCACAACAGCCAAACGATGGAAGCAACACAAGTGTCCACCAATGGGTGAGCAGAAGAGCAGGACGTGCTACATATAAATAATGGCAGATAATACTATTTTGCCTTTCAAAAATTCTGACACATGCTACAATGTAAGTAAACCTTGAAGACATTATACTAGGTGAGATAAGCCGATTAGGAAAAGACAAACGCTGTATAATTCCTCTCATACAATGTATTTAGTGTCAAATTATAGATGCAAAAGGTAGGGTGGCGGTTGCTAGGCACTGAACTGAGGATGGGGGGTGGGCATTGTTATTTAGTGGGCCCAGAATTGGGGAACATGAAAAAGGTATGGCACTAGAAAGCGGATATGGTTGCACAACAGTGAGTGTACTTAGCACCAGCAAATTACTTACTTAAAAATGGATGAGACAATATAGTTGATACAGCCTCAATGTTTAAATGTGTGTTTGTGATGGGCATATGCTCTGGCTGAGTCTTGAGTCTGTCTTCACTCTTCAAAGTAAACTAATAAAGTGGAATGTGTTCAACTCTTGTTTGAAAAGGGAGCCTGAGGGAGCAATGTTTGAGTGTGTTTATTTGAGCATAGTGGTCAGAGAATGGCAATGAATGAAGCAGGCTTCCCAGAACAAGAGGAGAAGACAAAACAGTCATAGGTGAGGCCCAGCCTGCAGGTCCTGGGATTTGCCTTAGAGCTTTAAGAGGATTGCTGAGCTTAGGGATCATTATCCCCTCAAGATGAATGTCTCTAGTGCTTCCCCCAGACACTCTGAATTCAATTAGTTTAATTAGAAAACAAGCAAAGAGGCATTATCTTAATATAGCTTTGCTCCCAGTCACTCCCAAAGATTCATTTCTTTGGTTCTTTTGTTCATTTCATTCAAATTCCTCCCTTTTATTTACATGTTCTGAGATAGGACAAATTTGTATTTTCAAAGAACATTTTTATCTAGTAGAGCATGCTTTCTAGTTTAAAAACTGATATTAACAGATATCTTCTGACTTCTTCATTCTTGGGGGGCTGGGGGCTAGGACATGGCAAGTAAATGGTGGGAGACCCCGGTTTTGAATGTTTGCCTATTTCTGGAGTAAAAATGCTCCTACTAACGGCTCATTTGGAACTACTAATGTAACATCAGAACTTGAAGAAACATGCCTCTGGCTCTCACAGGACAGTGGACACAGGTTCCAACACACTAATGCCATGTAAACCTATGGCCAAGTTTTATTATGTAGAAGCCCTTTGGTCTTGCATAAATTATAAAAGCAAGCTTAGGACCAAAACACTTGGGCTGGTAAATAACTGGGGTGGGGTGTGAATAAGTATCTCACTGTGTTTGCACAGCAGACTTATGCCTTGAAGGCTTAATACAGGTTTGCCCTTGATGCAAGCATAAATGTCTCAGTGAGAACCTGAGGGTTCTGTAGCAGGTGTTGAGTCCATGGGAATTTCTGGAAACCTTGAGAGCCCCAAGTCTCCTAGTTGAACCCTAACTACCATGTTGTGAGTCAGCTTGGTAAATCATTTCATTTCCATCTCTATAAAGGAATGTGCTAGATGTGAGAGAACACAGCAAGAGAATCACTAGGGTGTCCTTTCTATATAGCATGTCAGCCACACTGTGTGTTCTGAAATACAGGGATTTAAATGAGAAATGACCCTAAATGATCCTGCTTGTGAAATTATTGTGTCTGGGAAGCCATGGGAAGTGGCTGAACAGGACAAATTTCTTGCCTCTTGCCAGATGTTTCTGCTTAAGGCAAGTGTTTGAAGACAAATGGATGTTACCTACTCTAGAAAGCACTACAAGCTATTAATTGCCCTTTGCTCTGATTATGATGGGCCCTTATATTCTGTATGTACAAGGCTAATGTGTGAGCCAGACACACCTCTATCAAGTGCTTCTCTGATTGGCACATGATGATATGGGCACAATTATGTGATGGGGTTATTATTCATTTCAATGTTCTTAAATCAACATTCAATTAAATTTAGTCTAAAAATATCAATAGAGAATATTCAAGTTGAAATAGTTAGTGGTATACTTGTATGTTAGAAGCACGTTTACCACCTATACCAAAGCCATACATTCCTAAAAGTGGCCAAGAATATTCACTAATAGTTGATTTCAGCTGAGTGCTTGTAAGTCCTTATTGGAAGACACCCCAGTGTCTCTATTGTGTGGTGGTTTCAATGAAAATAGCTCCCATAGGTCCATAGGGAATGTCACTATTAGGAGGTGTGGCTTTGTTAGAGTACATGTGGACATATTAGATGAAGTGTGTCACTGGGGGTGGGCTTTGCAGTGTCAGAAGCCCAAGTCAGGCCCAGTGTCTCTCTCTTCCCGCTTCCTTCAGATCTAGATGTAGAACTCTCAGCTACTTCTCTAGCACTATGTCTGCCTGTGTGCCGCCATGCTTCCCACCATGCACCCCACCAATGCCTGATCCTGTTAATTGCCAGTGAATCATGAGATGTGACCTTGGGTCAGAGTTAGGCAGAGCTTTGCTCTCCACACCATAGCAGATGCTTAATAAAATGCATCAAATTTTAAAATACTTGCTTTCTCATCTCCTTCCCAACCAAAATTTAGCTAAAAGCACCCATTAGAGGGTATGACTTTAATGTCAGGACTTTATTCTGAGAGAAGCTAGCTAGCTTCAGCTATTGTCCCTGAGTATCTGACAGGTGTATGGGTTATTTTTATATAATGACATAGCTAGTGTCGTTTGGAAAGAGGAACTCAATTGAAAGATGTGTCTCCATAAGACTGACCTGAAGTGTGTTTTCTTGGTTGATTGATGATTGATGGAGGAGGGCCTACTTTACTTGGTGGTTCTGGTGGTTCTGGACTGTATGAGAAAGCAGACTGAGTGAGCCATCCATGGTTTCTACTACAGTTCCTACCTCCAGTTCCTGCCTCCAGTTCCTGTCCTAACTTCCCGGGATGATGGACTACAACCTTAAGATGAAATAAACTCTTTCTTCCCGGGTTGAGTTTGGTCATGGTGTTTTATCACAATAGAAGCCCTAAGACAACAGGTGACCAGTGCCTGCAAGTACCCTGTGTCAGCACTATAAGCTGCAATGACTATGCCTAGGATGTTTTCATTGGATTATATTCACAGTAGGTCATCAAGTTATTGGGCATGTAGCTTCTAAGCTTAATTTCTGGTATTATCAGAAATTTCTGGCTGGGTATGTTGCCTTGCCCAAATAATCCTAACATGTAAAAGACTGAAGCAAAGCTAGACAATGGTGGTATACACCTTTAATCCCAGTACTCAGGAGGCAGAAGGAGAAGGATCTCTGTGAGTTCAAGCCTAGCATGGTGTCTTAGTTAGGGTTTCTATTGCTGTGAAAACATGACCACATACCATTAATTAGGATGGCTCACTTATAGTTTCAGAGGTTAGGTTCACTATCATCATTCCTGGAGCATGGCATTGTACAGGAAGATGTGGAGCTGTAGTAGTAGCTTAAAGTTCTACATCTTGCAAGCAATAGGAAGTTGACTGATACACTGAACAGTCTCCTGAACATAGGAAACCTCAAAGCCCCCCAACACACACACACACACTTCCTCCAAGACCATACCCACTCCAACAAAGCCACACCTAATAGTGCCACTCCCTATGTGATTATGGGGCTCAATTACATTCTACCACATTCTTTCTGCCCCCCCATAAATTTGTAACAATACCATAATGCAAAATGCATTTGCCCAAACTTCCAAGTCTCCATAGTCTATAACAGTCTTAACAATGTTTAATAAAAGTCCAAAGTTCAAAGTCTCTTCTGAGATTCATTAAATCTCTTAACTATAATTCCCTGTAAAATCAAAATAAAAAAAAATTGATGTACATACATCCAACATATAATGGCACAGGATATACATTACTATTCCAAAACATAAAGAAGGGAACATAGGCAAAACTGAACCAAAACAAGACCAAAGCTAGCCAACTGCAAACTCTGCTTCTCCACGTCTGATATAAAAGTACTTTATTTCTCCTGTTTCTTTCAGCTTTTTTGACTGTAACTGTTGTCTCCCGAATAAGTGCCATTCTGGGCCTTATGGCCCATCCTCCTCCCCAAAGGACTAAAACCTTATGTTAAATAGGGGGATTAAGGAAAAACAGGCTTTCCTGCTCCTTATGGCTGCCACCTGCTGAGTGCTAGTCTTTTGGGATCCTCCAAGACCTTGGGTGTGCCCGGATGAGGGGGCAGGGTGTGAGAGAGTTAAGAAGGTAGTAGAGAGCTGGGACAGGAGGATAGGAGAGGAGAGACACAAGGCAGAAGTGAGAGACAAGCATGGAGTAGAGTTAGTAGAGTCAGTGTGAGTGGAAGGGGCAGAAGGAGACCAACATGGCGGGAAGCTAGAGGGGAAAAAGGTTAGGCAAGATGCATGGCAGGAGAGAAGCATGGTGGAGGGAGAAACAGGTCTAAGATATAAGATGTACTGAGTAAAGCTCGGGTCTCTCATTGTGATCCTGAATGATGGAACCTAAATGACTCCTGAGTGCAGATTATTTAACCTCGACGCCCCTCGCCTGGACAAGACTCAGCCCCAAGAAACCGGACGTGGTATGTAACACCCTTCTTTCTCTTGGGCTTGTTCCACTCCCTGTTAGCAGCTCTCCTCAGCAGGTACCCCATAGCTCTGGCATCTCGAACATCTTGGGGTCTCCAAGGCAATCCAGGCTTCAACCTCACAGCTTCCCACAATGGCCTTTTTATTAGGCTTCCATTCAGGGACACCCTAACACATGCCTGGCCTTGGAAGCTTTATTCTGTAACTGTACCCCTTTCTTCTATCCTTAACTCTAAAGCCAGAGCCACATGGCTGGATCTGCCAAATTCTGCTGATTGCTGGAGCTCGAACACGACCCCCTTGTTCAATTACATCCTTACCATCTTTCTATCTTTTACTGCCTAATCTTGGCTGCCCTGAAAATTGCTCTGTAGACCAGGCTAGCCTCAAACTCAGAGATCTGCCAGGCTCTGCCTCCTAAGTGCTAGGATTAAAAGCATTCCCCACCATCTCCTGCTGTAAGTTTTTCTTTAATTCATTTTTACAAGTTGGAAGTTGAGCTGAGTGAGATCACTGCTCCCTTTTATTCAATTTCTTAATCTGTGTTTATCTCCTTGAGCACAGGCTTTAACCCCTCCACTTCCTGGTGCTTTTTTTTCTCCTAAAATTTACATTCTGTACTGCACAGCATGCTCTTTTTACTAGAGTTACTACTAATAACTCCACAACAGAGTCTGTCCTAGACTATTATGAGGTTTCTCCTGCTGACAAAATTAATCCAAAATTCTTTACTTTAGCCTCAGGCAGATTCTTTAGATATGGGCAAAAGGCAGCCACTTTCTTCACCAAAATATCTCAAGAACTATCTACTGGCAACATATTAAAATTTTTCTCCTCTGAGACCTCTTGAGTGAGCCCCCAACAGTTCAAGTAACTCTTAGCACCTCTGTCTTCCATGCTTCTACTAGAATGGCCCATTAAGCAGTACTTAAAGCATTCCACTGCTTTTATAACCCAAAGTACCAAATCCCTCCAGACAAAAACATGTTCTGACCTACCACAGCAATACCCCAGTCCCTGGTACCAACTTTCCTGTGAAAAAAAAAACACCATAGCCACAGCAACTCTTATAAAGAAAACATTTAATTGGAGTGGCCTACTTATAGCTTCAGAGGTTCAGAACATCATTATGACAGATAAAAGAACTGGCACCATCCTGAGAACATGCCTCCATGGTGACTAAGAGCTGAACTCAAACTGTGACAGCAGAATTCAAAGCAAACATCCAGGACATAGTCAAACAGGAGGCATGGTAGTAAAATTTAACAAGAGCCAGATGTCTATGCAAACACCCCAAATCTTGCCATAAATCCTGTTAACATTCTATAACCACTAGCAATTTCACACCTATAGCCTGACCAATAATTTCAAAAGATTACTTCACTTGATATCCCCTTACCCAATCCTAGAATGGCAAGACATACAGCTCCCTGCTTGTGGTTTTTCCCTATATAAGCTCTTCATAATCAGGGCTCAGGACTTCCTACTTCACTTGCTTGGAATAAAAAAAAGCCTTTGTAGGCCTGGAGAGAAGGTGCAGTGGTTAAGAGCACAAGCTGCTCTTCCAAAAGACCTGGGTTCAATTCCCAGCACCCACGTGGCAGCTTACAACTGTCTAACTCCATGGCAAAACGCCAATACACATAAAATAAATTTAAAAAAGAAAAAAAAGCCTTTGTATTTGCATGGAGAAGTCAGCTCCATGGTGGTCTTGTTGGGGGTTTCATCTCAGGTACAACACAGAGAGCTGGTGTGCATGGTGGTGTACAGGCATACATAGAGCTGAAGAGGTAGCTGAGAGTCCTACATCTTGCTGAGAGTCCTATATCTTACAGGCAACAGGAAGTTGACTGATACACTGGGCAGTATCCTGAGCATAGGAAACCTCAAAGCCTGTTCCATGATGATACACTTCTTCCAACATAGTGCAACTCCCTATGAGATTATGGGAGCCAATTGTTCTGCCCAGACTCAGCAACTCCCAGAAAGATCCCCAGAATCACATCGACTCTCTGAATGCAAATGCAAAGCAAGGTTTATTGCAAACATATAGCTGGGCTCAGCTCCTGACTGTCACACAGTAGTACCAGCAAGGAGTGAGTGCCCTCCCCTTCTCTGAGACCTGGTTTTAAAACAAATATCAAAGAAATGCCATTATAAGGGTGGGAGGTGAGGAGCCAAGAGGAAGCTTCTTTAAGATTGCTAGCTATTAGGTGAAGCTGCTGGCTGATTGATTGTCTTAGGGGAAGTTTTAGGGGGAGAAGATACTTTATGGCTGGGCTGGGAAGGTTCCTTGATTACCCAGGACCTTGGGTTCCTGGCCTTGGGTACTTGGCCTTGAGGGTTTAGAAGCTTTCCAAGATGGGGGACTAGAAACTTCTCAGCTCCCAAAATAGCTCCAGGCCTCAAAGTAGAGAGACTTTAGTTTCCATACCAATTACATTCAAACTACCACCCCTGGTCTACATAGTGAGTGCCAGGACAGAAAGAGACCTAGCTACCGCATCTTTCCCAGGCGAGGGCGATGAGATTAAACAATCTGCACTCAGGAGTCATTTAGGTTCCATCATTCGGGGCTCACAACAACTGAGAGACCCGAGCTTTATTCAGTACATCTTATATCTTAGACCTGTTTCTCCCCTTGCCATGCTTCTCTCCTGCCATGCATCCCGCCTAGCTTTTTCCCCTCTAGCTTCCCGCCATGCTGGATTCCTTCTGCTCCTTCCACTCACACTGACTCTACTCCACTACTCCATGTTTGTCTCCCGCTTCTGCCTGTGTCCCTCCTCGTGTCTCTCCTTTTGTCCCAGCTCTCCATTACCTTAACTCTCTCACACCCTGCCCCCTCATCCGGGCACACCCAAGGTCTTGGAGGATCCTAAGAGGCTAGCACTCAGTAGGTGGCAGCGTCTATAGTGCAGGAAAGCAGGTTTTTCCTTTTTCCCCCTATTTAACATAAGGTTTTAGTCGGATGGGCCATTAAAGGCCAGAATGGCACTTATTTCGGGAGACAACACCTAGCTACACAGAAAAGTCCTGTCTCAAAGAGGAAGAGAAAGAATTGCCTTGACTTCCAGGTCAGGCTGGGCTACGTAGTTTCAGACCAGCCAAGGCAACAGACTAAAACCCTGTCTTAAAAACAAAAAAATACCACCAACAAAACTCCCTGTATTTTGAAAATGGTTTTATCTGATTACTAACATGTAAAGGATTGTTGTCTCCCGGAATAAGTGCCACTCTGGCCTCTATGGCCCCTCCTCCTCCCCAAAGGACTAAAACCTTATGTTAAATAGGGGGATTAAGGAAAAACAGGCTTTCCTGCTCCTTATGGCTGCCACCTGCTGAGTGCTAGTCTTTTGGGATCCTCCAAGACCTTGGGTGTGCCCGGATGAGGGGGCAGGGTGTGAGAGAGTTAAGAAGGTAGTAGAGAGCTGAGACACAGGAGGAGAGGCTGAGACACAAGGGCAGAAACAGGAGACAAGCATGGAATAGAGAGTAGAGTCAGTGTGAGTGGAAGGGGCAGAAGGAGACCAACATGGCGGGAAGCTAGAGGGGAAAAAGGTTAGGCAAGATGCATGGCAGGAGAGAAGCATGGCAAGGGGAGAAACAGGTCTAAGATATAAGATGTACTGAATAAAGCTCGGGTCTCTCATTGTGATCCTGAATGATGGAACCTAAATGACTCCTGAGTGCAGATTATTTAACTTCGACGCCCCTCGCCTGGACAAGACTCGAACCCCAAGAAACCGGACGCGGTAAAGGATATTTAGCTGAGACTAGAGTGAAAGCCAGTAATCCTAGCCACTTGGGGAGGCTAAGGCAGGAAGGTTCAAATTTTAAGACCTGCCTGGGCAGCATAGTGAGCCTCTGTCTTAGAAAGTGAGGGAGCTGAGGAGCTAGAGAGCTGTTTCAGTGGTTAAGAGTGCTTGCTGCTCTTACAGAGGATCTTGAGTTCCCACCACCCATGTCAGACTGCTCACAACCACCTGGAACTTCAGCTCCAGGGAATCTGATCACCCTCTTCTGGCCTTTATCCATACATGCACACCCCCACACATAAATTTAACAATCTTTTTTTTTTTTAAGTACAAAGAGTGCTATAGATGTATCTCAGTGTTAAACCTCTTACCAGATGTGCTCGAGGCCTGAGATTCAATCCCCACACTACAAAGAACCAAAAAACAAGGAAAGCGGGGAAAGGAGAGGAGATCGGGCACTTAGAAATAATTTTATTTATAGCTTCTCTCTTAAAAATTGGAAGTTCTGGCAATACTGGGAGCACATTCTTGGTGACATCAAAATAAACCAAAACTGGAGTGCCAATGGGGAAAAGCTGACCATGACACAAGGGGATGAGATAACAGGTTTGGGTCCACAGCACTAAGGATGTGTCTCTAACATCTGGATAGAGGATACTAGGGAAGTTAGAGGATGCATGAAGCTCATTGGCCAGCCAGACTGACTGAACCAAGTACCTACAGATTCAGTGAGAAACCATGTCGCAAAAAATAAGGATAAGGGTGACGAAAGATACCAGTGGTTAAGAGCATGGGCTGCTCTTCCAGAGGTCCTGAGTTCAGTTCCCAGAAACCACATAGTGGCTCACAGCCATCCACAATGGGATCTGGTGTCTGCTTCTGGTGTGCAGGCAGAACAATGTATGCAAAATAAATAAACGAATCTTTAAAAAAAAATGAATGGATGAACTGGAAACAATCTAAACAACTCTCTTAGAAGGGGCAGGAAAGTTGGCTGCTTTTTCTGCTTGGTCTTTAATATAGGTTTTGAGCTCACTGGCTTGTGTTAGGGATATAAGGTGGCTTGTAAAACTATGGTCACCAGCTGGGGACCATGTGTTGAAATACTAAAGCTTATGGGAGACATCTCATACTCAAACTAAAACATTGTTTAAATATCTAAGAGGAACATTATCTAAGCATGGCAATAATAATCTTGGCACTGGAAGGCAAAGGCAGGCTTCTCCCTTTGAGTTCAAGGCCAGCCTGGTCTAGATAGTGAGACACACGCCCAAAACACAAAAGAGAGTAACTGAGGAATGTTCTCTGTAATCTTCCTGAATATTTCTCTTTTATTATCAAATACTGTGAACTATAATTGGTAAAATGAATTTGTTATGTGTGACAGAAAGAGCTTACTTCATATCTATCGAGTCATTCTAGATTATTGTGTTAGCTCTTAAACAGGAATCCAATCCAGCTTCTTCCATCCATATCATGTGACTCACAATTCAGTGTATCAAGTTCTTGCTGGGCACCTGTTCTTTCTCTCTCTCTCTCTCCCTCTCTTTCTCTCTCTCTCTCTCCCTCTCTTTCTCTCTCTCTCTCTCTCTCTCACACACACACAGACAGAGAGACAGAGAGACATAGATAGAGACATAGACATAGCTAAAATAAATACTTTAGAAAAAAATTTCAGGAATCCAGACAGAGTATGGAAGAATAAGACATAGGAACCACAGCAAGAACCCAAGAACCAATATGATCTGACAAGGACGTAGCACAGCAAACCTACAACAGTGGTCTTCTGTAAGGTCCATTAACTGAGTCTGCACGGTTGCATACGAGCTCAATCAGAAGATAGGAAAAAATCCAAGTAGACTAGCTGAGATTGGAAAGACTCCAGGGGAAATACAAAAATAAATTGAGTCACACCAAAGATGAACCAGGGTCAGAACTATAGAGTTGGTACTACATCAAAATTTCAAAAAGACAAAAGTCCCAACTAACAGCCTAAGCCCTAAAGTAATGCAGGAATTTTTAAGCAGCAATAATCAAGCCCAAGGGCAGAAATTGATAGGATCAGATGAGAGAACAATCTGGGGTTGGGGTTGCTGTGAGCAAAAGATTATTTACCAAGATAAGAACAACTCCAAGCACAGTGAATTCCAGGTCGGGCTGGTCCACATAGTGAGACCCTGTGATCCTCAACAAGACCCTCCAGCTAAATGCCACCTCAGCAACTCAGCAGGAAGCTAATGAGTGGTGAAAATGTGCTCTGACTGCTGCAAAGCCATGACATTTGCATGCCCAGCCCTTGGGACTCTCCTAGCTGTTGAAGGGGGGTTGCTCTAGTCCCCCTGCCTTAGCAGGACAGACCAACTTGTGATGGCCCTGGTGTAGAAACCAGGGTCCAGGCTTCTCCTGGGTGTTTCTTGAATGTTTGTGAATGAGCTGATGATTAGAAGAGTGAATTTGAAATCTGCAGAGAGGATAAGGAAGTTGGAAATAAAGAGGTGAGGGGCCAAGTCTGTAGGAAGGCACCCCCCCCCATTCCTCTATGGTAGCAATGGGGGTTTCGGGGCTGGTTTTTGTTTTTGTTTTTCCAGATAGTTTTTTTGTATGACAGTCCTGTCTGTTCTGGAACATGCAGAGTAGATCAGACTGGCCTAAACTCACAGGCCTGTCTCTGCCTCCAGAGTACTGGGATTAAAGGCCGAGTGCCACCACCACCCAGCCATATTTGTTGTTTTGAGACAGGGTGTTGCTTTATAGCCCAAGATGGCCTTAAAATCACAACAATCCTCCTATCTCAGTCTTCCAAGTGCTGAGATTACAAGTGTAAACCACCACATCTGTTAGCCATTACTAAATACTAATTATATGTGTAACTAACCAGAGTATATTTCTCTGCTTCTCAGTGTGACAGTATAACTTTGTTCTCACAAAAGGAAAATGATATGAGTTCTCCGCCTTGTTCAAAAGGAAATCACATCTTGAATTGATATGTAGACATGGTAACCAAACAATTCTGACCATGCTGATAAACAATAGAAGAGAAAAAGCAACAATTGAAAAAAGATGATGTCCCTGTTGACCACTTAGGGCATAATTTCCCTAATAACTTAGAACAACTTCTAGACCATCATGTGTGGGAGCTTGTGTAAAGAAGCTGCGGACACACTGTGAACTGTGGACAGAGTGCAGAATGTTCTTCTCACAAGGTGGCCTCAGAGAAAGAATTACACAAGTGGATGCACTTGACAGCAAGGACACAAAGGGAATGCCTGGCATGTCCACATTTTCTCTCTGGGAAAGGCAAAGGCCTAGGAAGAACATTCTTGGTTCTTTTCACATGACTAAAGATGATAAAATATAACACCAGGTGTACTTCTTCATTGTATTTATATGTGCTTGAGCTAGCAGTAAAAGTCACCTCACATTTTGCTTGCTTGAATAAAAATGAGAAGTGTGTTCTTTGCACTACTCTTAAGATCAATCTCTTGGAGACCCTGGTACCCCAGGCAGGTATTTGCAATATCCTTTGATCCACAGAGACTTAGCCTTGCTGGCCACAGAGTGGGTTGACAATTATGTAAGGGAGAAAGGATATTTTACAGTTTAAGTTACTGTGTTTCAGATACCCCAATTGAGAGGGCAGTGATTCCCTCCAGAAGACATGGGTTATTAACAAAAATTTCAGTACCATGTGTAGGATACTTCTCTACCAGCTGTTGGTCAGGGAGGCCACAGAGGACCACAAACAACAAAGTGTATTGCCCTGGCTCTTGGTTGCCCACTAAAACTACATTGTAAGACCCTATTTGTGGGGAGAAGAGGAATCCCTGAATGAATGAAATCCCAAGTAATGTCTGCTGTTGATATGGACACAGACATATCTAGAACCAAAGCCTTACATCTGTGGGAAGTTGGGAGAGCTTCCACACTTCCAGGTAAGGCTCAATGAGATAGCAAAGCCTTTCCTCTGGTGCAAGTCTGAATGTTGACAAGGTATGCAGAAAATATCCTTCATAACTTTTCTCCCCTACAAGAATTGCTCCTACCAGGATTAACCAAACCCGTCTCCTTGTTCTGCGGTATATAATAGCCCTAACTCCTTGTTATTTGTATGCACTAACCCCACCTCCCTGTTCAATTGTCTATAATAAACAATAGATTGTGGGATGCTGAGGGCTCTCCTGTTGATTTCTGAATAGTGCCACCTTGGCCCTTATGGCCCCTCCTCCCCAAAGGACTAAACCTTATGTTAAATAGGGGGATTAAGAAAAACATGTTTTCCTGCTCTACAGTCTTGTTATCACTGCCACCTGCTGAGGTGTTAGCTTTTTGGGATCTTCAAAGACCTTGGGTGTGCCAGGACGAGGGGGCAAGGTGTGAGAGCTGAGAGTGAGGGAGTAGAGTCAGTGGAAGGGGAAGAAGGAGACCAGCATGGCGGGAAGCTAGGTGAAGGAGAAGCTGGGGACAAGCATGGCGGGAAGCTGAGGGGAAAAAGCTAGGTGAGATGCATGGCAAGAGGGAAGCATGGCAGGAGAGATGCATGGGAGAGAAAGAAGCATGGCAGGGGGAGAAGCAGGACTAAGATGTAAGGTGTACTGAATAAAGCTCGGGTCTCTCTTTGTGATCCTGAATGATGGAACCTAACGACTCCTGAGTGCAGATTATTTAACCTCGACGCCCCTCACCTGGACAAGACTCAGAACACTTCAAACCGGACGCAGTACTCTCCATCAGTCCAGACCATCCAATATCAGCCTTTTGGTACATGTGCCTATATGTCCTTTTCCCATTCCCTTGCCCCCCTAGTCAGGGTTGTAGGATGGAAAAGCTGTGCAAGGGTGTAACACCTATTGGGGAAGACGCATGCTTAGGGCACCGAGATATCAAACTAGAACTGAGCTGGAATCTTTCTCTCATATTGTTCTCCTTCCTCATCCTCCTCTCTCCTTCCACTGCTTATATACCTCACAAAATCAGGCAATACACAAGTCTCAAAGAGGTTCATTTTTACAATCCAAATGCAATATATCTAAATAACTTGCAGCAACTTTGATTCTTGCCCTGTATTCTCCCAGTCAGGGGAAAGACAATTCAAACTACACTTTTGGAACTAACACCTTGTAATCAGAAAGTCCCAAATTCTGGACATCTTTTTAACCCCAGAGGTGCCTGAATAGTGTCATCTTGGGATGTGGAGACACCTGGAATGTCCTTCAGGCTCAAGTCAACATTCCTGAGATACCGCAAATCTCTTAGCTTTAGCTCTAGTCTGCACCCCTAAGATGCTACAGCACTATGATGCTTTATATCTCAAAATGTACTTTCTACCCTGTGTGTGACCCCTGACTATAAAAAGATACTCTAGACAGGTTTGGGGGGAGATACAGAATCAAATTATCTTCTGTAGTCCTGACTGGTCAGAATATTTTTCTTTCCTGTGGTGTTTATGAATAAACGTAGCTTCTGTTTCTAGATTTTGGTGTTCAATTCCCTGTTATTTTCACAATACCAGGACTCAACACTTTGATACATAAGAAACAGTAAATCAGCTGAACTTTGAATCTCTAGGATGCATATCCATATCAACAAATTGAGGTCAGGAATGGCTGCAAGGAATTAATCATGCGTCACCTAGCAATAATTGGGCTGTTTTGTATTTATGATCCTAGCCTAATGATCCTATGATCCTAGCTTAACTATGTGTCCTATGAACTATAAATTGTTTTTCTGGGATTGTTTATCTTAAAAACCATTACTAAGGCAGCTGGTCCAATTTAAAATTATTTTGAATCTTCATTTCAGCTAATGGTACACATTGAAACCTGTAACTATATTTCTCAGCATTAAGATTAAAAGAATTTTAGCTGGCCTGGCTCATTATTTTTTAAAATATTAACCTGAGCTATGATCTGAAACAACTCCTTAGCAGTAACTCATAGGCCCTGACTGTGTAACATTTCCTGGTATTCATTTTTAAACTCTGTATAACCTAACATTGATATTATCAATTAGACAGTAGAGCTTAGGGAAGAATCATCTTCTTGACAATCCACAGATAAAATTGCCCAGTGGATCGAGATGTATTCATGAGATAAACACAGTATATTACAGTCAGAGGGGATCTCCCCACATCCATTCACACCATGCCAGATACCAGAGAAAGTCTGTAGCAGCAAACATGTAAAGGTACAGTGAAGCAAAAGACATTTTGGAATCTATAGTCTTGCAGTCTTGATTAAACAAGATTCACCCATCAGAGAGTTTCCTTCTGGTGTGCTGATAACTTGAACTTCAGTTGCCACCTGCTGCAATTCTGACATGGCCACCAGAATTTATGTGTATGGGTGTTTTGCCTGTATGTATATCTGTGCATGTTGATGATGCTTGGTACCCACAGAGGCCATAGGATAGTTGTGATAGTTATGAGTGGCCATGTGGGTATGAATATTGAACCCAGGCCCTCTAGAAGAGAAGCAGTATTCTTAACCACTGAACAATCTATCCAGCTCCTCATCAAGGCTTCTTTACTCATTAATGTATCATCAATATGGTGTATGGGATTATGTTACATTGTAAATAATTGTCCTGCCTAGTAGTTTAATAAAAACACTGATTGGCTGAAGGCAGACAGGAAGTGTGGGTGGAACTACCAGACTGGGAAAACTCTGGGAACAAGAACAGAGCAGAGGTGCCACAACAAGACAAGCCAGAATATGAAGAGGACAACTATGCTGCTCTGAGAAAAGGTAAGGAGCCGCATGGCTGAACAGGATAAGAGTCTTGGGTTAGATTAAGGGTAAAGAGTTAGCAAGTTATATGCCTGGGCCCTATGCTGATCAGTATAAAATTAATGTGAGCTGTGTGTCTCTGTGGGTCTGCAGGTCTGTGGGTCCAAATCTCTAGGCTAGGACAGAAAGTCTGGGCCAGAAACTTAATACAACACTTTTAAATCTGGCAAATGGATGTATTTCATTTTACAGAATTTAGAAAATTAAGATATGTACATCATAGATACGCTCTCAGGATTTCAATAGGCAACTGCTTTGAGTCAGAAAAGGCTGATTCTGTAATCACACATTTGATAGAACTTATGGCCATCATGAAAATATCTGTACAAATTAAGATTGACAATGCTCCAGCATATGTTGCTAATAAAATGAAACAACTTTTTGCTTATTATAATATAAAAGTGTAGTATTCCCACTTAGGTACCTGGGTCTGCTTCTCACCACAGTAGTGGGAGGGAAACAGGTACTCAGCTGTCAGAAACATGCCATAGAACACTTTATGCCCAGAAGTTTCTACTGGTTCCCAGTTACTATAGCAAGATACTAATTTTCTGCCCTCTGTGGCTGCTATCTGGCTCGTTCAACATTTCTCATGTCCATCTGGGTCAAGCTGGGGGTTTGGTGTTTTTTGTTCCTGGTTGTCTGTCTCCTTGCTGACAGCTAAAGGGCTGTGTGATAAAGTACACCACCAGTTCTTTGCTTTCCAGTCCCTAGCCCTCAGCTGCCACAAAGCACTGAATCTGAAGCCCCTTCTTTGTCTATCACTTTTAGGAGCCTCAAACTAAACTGTCATGAGGGGCCTGACAGACCTCTTTTTCTCTCAGGTGCAGGGTTTGGGGAGATGATGTCTTCCAACTAAAAGAAGAAAATGGCTACAACAGAATTGTGTTTAATAAGGGGAGCAGGAAAGAGATGAAACTTTGTCATTTGGGCCTCAAGGGGGACCCTGGGATAGATAGTTCCTTGGGGTAAGAAATTAAGTTGTTACTGCCACAAACTTATAGTGTGTAGCATGGAAGTGAATCCAAGGACAGTTCACATACATATGTTGCTGTGGGTATCCTTTCTTTGTTGGTTTCCATGTCAAGAGTTGATGAGTACTCCACAGTCCAGTCTCTCACTCCTGGCTCACAGTGGGAGAGGAGTGAGTCTTGCATTCCCAGGAAGTAAAATGTGATCTTGGGTATGTAGAAAAGCTGGGAGACGCTCCTCGGGTTCATTAATGTGTATCCATCAGACAGTGTGTCACTGGTAGCTCCTCAGAGCTTAGAACAGTTCTCAACCTTCTTAATGCTTCTGTTCTCATTTTGTGGTGACCCCCAACTATAGTTATTTTTATTACTACTTTGTAACTGTAATTTTTGAACTGTAAATATCTTTGTTTTCCAATAGTCTTAGATGACCCTGTGAAAGAGTTAATTGACACCCTTCCCCAGGCGGTCATGACACACAGGTTGAGAACTACAGACTTAGAGTCTGTTGGCTTGGGGCCTGTAAACAGAACCAGCTACCAGGGAATAGAGACACACAGTTGCAGATGGGTATAAACTAAGCAGCATTTAGACTGAGATCTAACAGAAGTGAATAACTTTTTAAAAACTGTTATTTGGGACAGGGTCTCACTAGGCTGAAACTTGTAGCCCAGAATTGCTTCCAGCTCACCTGGATCCTCCTGCTTCAATCCACAAAGGGCTCCATCACTGGCAAGAAAAGTAATTTTAACCTTGCTATATAAAGCATAAGGGCCTAGAGCAGCTTCTAAAATACACTCCACCAAGTTAAAAAGCTCCAAGGAAGAGTAGAAATATGAAGGCAGTATGTAGGCTGTTCAGGTGGAGGAAGAGTCCTCAGATACCTGAGCAGAAGTGACTAGTGTTAGACGGGGATTAAGATATAAGAAGCTAATGAGGCTTACATAGCCTGAACTGTCTCATATATGGAGAGCTATTGATCCTCAAAAGGTGCTTTTGTCAAAGGTATACAATTAGAAACAAACCCAGCAGAAAAACTAACTCCAAATTATTCCTAATCAATTCCTACTACAGTAACTACTAATTTTCCACAGTCTTATATTTAAAGCCAATTTGAAAATTCCGAACATAACCATTCTAACACATGGCTGAATGCGGAAATGGTATGAGCACTGAGGCCGGAAACAGAAACTGACCACTACACAAACGCCACCTAACGATCAGCTAGAGCAAAGGCAAACCCTGAAATGAAGCCCAATCGGAAGGCGCCTGGCTTTTCCGGTGAAAATTTGGCGGAGCACAGAATCAAAGGGAGGAATAACTGGCCAGTTTTCTCAGCCGGTTTAACTCTGCGTCCTCGCACGCCCTCTACTGCGCAGGCGCAGTTCTACTACGCTCAGAAATAGGAACACGTAAGCAAAAACGGGAGCCCGTTCAGCTTTCATTGCACCTACTGTTAGCAGGGTAAAACCGTTGATTCTTGTTCTCTAAACTACATTTCCCAGCAGGCACCCCTTTTATGCAGATAATAGGTTTGGTTCTACGGGATAGGATAAAAAACAAGTTTAGGCGGTGACGTGTGAAACAGGAAACAACTTGATTATGATGTTTGAACACTTTAGCACAGAGAGCCCCAGTGGCCTAATGGATAAGGCATTGGCCTCCTAAGCCAGGGATTGTGGGTTCGAGTCCCATCTGGGGTGGTTCCTTTTTCTAATTGAAAACCTTCCAATTAAAAAACGATAAATGAGTGAAATCTACTACTCACGTTGTTTATGTATTTATTTTTTGAGACAGGGTCTCTCTACAGAGCGCTAGTTGTCCTGGAACAAACTGCGTAGAGACCCGACTGGTCTTGAACTCACAGATATCATCTGTCTCTGCCTCCCGAAAGCTGGGATTAAAGGCATGCACCACCATGGCCCGGCGATTGTTTTAAAACTAGAGAAACTGGTGTGAGCCTTTAGTAACTGAGGGTCTGCGGCTTGCCACACCGGGATAGGAAGTCCATTTTCTCCCCCTGAGCTGCGAGTATCATGGAGTTTGGAGACAGATGCGTTTAACCTTGACATTTACGTTCTACATTTGGTAGAAATGGTCCAGTCTCTCCTGCCAGCCGCACTTTCTCCTGAGTCTCAACGGCCACCAGCTAACGGAGAAGGGACCTCCCCCCAGTAGTAGGGTTTCTAGGTTTGGTTCCTTCTAAGTGCCGAGGGAGCCCCTCGGCGGGCCACTCGCAGAGCCGCCGGCAGACGGCGCTGTGGAGCGAGGAGCCGGGGAGGGCGGCGGGCCAGGGCGCCAAGGACAGGAAGATGGCGGCCTTGGGGTCCCCGGCGCGCACTCTGAGAGGCCTTCTGCGGGAGCTGCGCTACCTGAACGCGGCCACCGGGCGACCGTATCGCGACACAGCAGCCTACCGGTACCTGGTGAAGGCTTTCCGAGCACATCGGGTACGGAAGCCGAGTCCCGAGGGCTCCGGGTCTCGGGAAGGGCAGCCGAGGGTCTGGGCGGGGGATTGCGAAGCCTTAGGGCAAAGGTGGCTGGGTAGACCCGTCCCCTCTACCCGCGGTTCTCCCCACATAAGCCGGGCCCTGGGCTAGCCTGTGCTCCCAAGTCCCCCTGCTGAGTCCCAGAGCCACTTGGGGCGCGCCTTCCTGGGGACTTCATATCTGCCACCCACCAGGGTGGAGCTCTCCGACGATTTCATTGGTTTGTCTCACTTAAAGGCACAAAGGCACCAGCATCCCCTTCCCTCACATTTTCCGCATTAAACTTTTTATGTTTTTTGTGTGGCGGGATGTGTGTGTGAGAGAGAGGAGACAGAATTTCACTATTAAGCTGGCCGACCTGGAATTTGTTAGTTAGACCAGATTGACCTTGAACTCATATATTAGATGGCCTCCGTCTCCTGAGCTCAAGGATTAAAGGAGGCATCGACAAGACAAAAGCAATTTTTAAGACAATGAAGTGGGGAATATTGGTGAATTCTTCAAGTGTAGGAACTGTTTTATTTATGTAATATCTATTCACCATCGAGAAAAGCAATGCCTTGTTTTCTATAAAAAGATTGCACTACCAGCTACATCATTAGTTTGCTGTATAACAGGACACACTTAAAAAAATAAATTTATTATGTATATAGTGTTTATCTCTGCATGCATGCCTGCAGGCCAGAAGAGAGCATCAAATTTCATTATAGATAGTTGGGAACCACCATGTAGTTCCTGGGAATTGAATCCTCCCTTCCTTAGCCTCTGAGCCATCTCCAGCCCCAGGTTACATGTTTTACTGCTGTAATATAAAAACACAGAATTCCATCCTTAGGGTACCACGGTGAAATCTACACCCCATATCCCTCTTAGTCAGAAGGCAATGGAATTGGTTCATTTCCCAGATGGGATAGTGGTCTGTTCTCTGCCTTTTGACAGGATCAAATGCAACTGGGCAGCTAAGGCTCAGGGACAGTTCCTGCTACAAAAATAAGCAGAACTAGAATTCGGAGGAAGGAAACCTAACGCCCTTTAGCGATCATCTTAACTGCTGAATTTGAGCATTGCCAAACCTTAGGACTACACTTCACTTAGTCTTTAAAAAGGCATAGTGTTGGGGACTGTGTATCCTAGGAACGTGGGCCAAGGATCAAGAGTAAGATGCATCTGGCAGTGGTGGCTCATGCGTTTTGTCCCAGCACTCAGATTTCTGAGTGTGAGGCCATCCCGGTCTAGAGTTGGACAACCAGAGCTCCATAGTGAAACCCTGTCTCAAAAACCAGCGACAGCCAAACATCAAAATTTCATGCTCAAAACTTCAGGCTGACCCGAATTTAATTCCAGCACTTCTGAAGAAGAGGCAGGTACCTGAGTTAAGAGGTCATCCTGGTCCATAAAGAGAGTTACAGGCCAGCCAGGCTACCATGTCTCAAGAAAACTCACAAAACAGAACAAGACAAACAACCACCACTTCCCAAAATGTCAAGGCTGATGTTAGGAGGCAGCAGGCTACTGGAAACCTCACTTTATTTCTAAGTGAATACATATAGAGAATGGAGGGTGATTTCTATTTCTTTCTGGCTCAGGGCTGACTAAAAGCTTTCTGTACTCATCATTTCTGTTGCCGGGTGAGAAAGGATAAAATTAGGAACCTCTCTCTTTATTCTTCTTTTTTTTTTTTTTTTTTGGTACCTTGATTTTTTTAATTTTTAATTTCCTGTCCCCTTCCCCCATCCCAATCCTGCTCCCCTCTCCTCCCCTCTCCTCCAGATTCACTCCCAGCCCTGTCTCCCCACAGAGAAGAGCAGGACTTCCAGGGGCATCAGCTGAACTGGGCACAAGATACATTAAGACCAGGCACAAACCCTCACATCGAGGCTGGGCAAGGCAGCCCAGTAAGAGAAAAAGCTACCTTCATCTTTTAATATATTTATATATCTACTTTTTGGGGTGGTGTGCATGCCGAATGTGGGGGTTGGAGGAAAATCAATTCTCTTTCTCTACTGTGTGGGTTCTGGAGGGATTGAGCTCAGGGTACCAGCTTTGGCAGGAAGTGTCCTTATGTACTGACAGTGATTTTCAAGCCAGCTAGGGATACATAGTGAGACCATTTTGTCAAAAAAAACAATCCCACACATACATCAAGTTTGACCCAGGTGTGACTCTGGTATCACATACCTGTAAACCTCCACATTTGTAAAACCAAGGTTAGAGGACTGAGTTACAGGCCAGTCCATGCTGCACAGTAAAACCCTGTCTCGGAGCAGTTTTGATTTGACCAGGTGAGTTGCTGCTGATAGAACATTAAATATTACACGCTCAGATGAGATTTCAGATTTTAACTGTGGACATTCAGAATGAGAAAAGGGATTATACACACAGTGGTGATGTTCCTGCTCCTTTTTCACAACCTTGGAGCCCCAAATAGTTGAGAGCAGAGCACTAAAAATCACCGTGATCTCTAAAGATTGAGATGGACTTTCTAGCTTGTTAAAGTCATTAGAATCCAGGTTTTCCTAATGGTCAAATTGTACAAACAAGTTGAAGTAATGTCAAAACATACTTACTTCACACATACACACACATATTCATATATATCACCCATGTACATCCATATATATGATCTTCATGTCGCTACTATTGAGTACAAAGTCATTACTGTCTAGAAAAGTTTCTGATTTTGGAATGGAAGGTGTTAGGTTTCAGGAAGTCCATATATCCAGAAATGAGCTCAAGCTGGACTACAGAAGGATTTCTGTGGGTTATATAAAATCCAGTACTCCTCAGAAACTTGTGAAGCGGGGTTTCTACCCCACAAAGAAGTCATTTCCCTTACTCCTGGCAGAAGGGACTTGGCTCTCCACTGAATTGTCTGTGGTTGCCTCTGGGCTTTCTGGTCTCTACTCGTGAGTACTTGTTACACATTTCAAAGCCCCTACGCTGACATCCTAGCCCCCTTCCCCCAACTCCCAGGCCTTTTCAAGCTCACTCTTCCCCCCAGCTATTCATTCTCCTTAAAATCCACTATCTCTTGCTCTGTCACGGCCCTGGCCCTGTCAGTCTACTGCATCTTTTTTCTCTCTGTCTTAGATTCTTTCAGATACCTTTAGATACTTTCTCTTTTATTCACACTAAAAACCACACCGTAAACCCTGAAGTGGTGGTGGTAGCCCAGGCCTGAAGAGGCCTGTGAGTTCAGGTCAGCCTGGTCTATAGGGGTGAGTTCCAGGACATCCAAGACTACACCAAGAAACCCTGTCTCAAAACAACAACAACAAAAAACCCAAACCAACAAACCACACTATGGAGTGGTCATTTCAGTGGTTTCTAATGCACTTCCCCACCCCCATACTAAAGGCATATGCCATGTTCAAGTCATAGAAACACAAAACAGCCTTAATTTGGGTTTCTCTGTGTTGTGTAGTCCTATCTGTCCTTGAACTTGCTCTGTAGACCAGGCCAGCCTTGAATTCAGAGACCCACCTGCCTCTGCTTCTTGAGTATTGGGACTAAAGGTGTAGACCACCACCACAAGGTTGCTGTTAATTTTCTTGGTGTTTGGAGTTTGAGTTACAAATAAAAACTTGTAGTAGGGATCAGATGCTAGGCATGTATGTATTCTTTGTGTGACCAAACAAACAAACCCGGAGGTCAGCATTCCTAATTACATAGTGCTTCTATGAAGGTACTGACTATATATCAAGTGTATATTTTCTGTTTACACAGAAAGCTCACTTACCAAATCTTCCTCTGTAGGTATATGGATACTTCCTGGTGTTAACAGATTGTCTGACTTTGTTAATTACTTTTTTAGGTCACCAGTGAGAAGTTGTGCAGAGCCCAACATGAGCTTCACTTCCAAGCTGCCACTTATCTCTGCCTCTTGCGTAGTATCCGGCAACATGTAGCCCTTCATCAGGAATTTCATGGCAAGGGTGAGCGTTCAGTGGAGGAATCTGCTGGGTTAGTGGGCCTCCAGTTGCCCCGTCAGCCTGGAGGAAAGGGCTGGGAGCCTTGACGGATAGAGCCCTCAGATGTCCCTTCATTCAGGAATGTAAACATTTCTACCAATATGTATTTATCATTAAATATTTTTTAAAGTGGGTTTTTTGTTGTTTTGTTCCGTATACTTTGTTGACTGAGTGTTGGTAGAGAAATAAAACTGGAGAGGTCTGCAAGTAAGTTTGCTGACTTTTTGACATTGGATTAACTGGTGTTCTTGTGTGTGTCACTGCTCTTGAACATGCAGGTTTGTGTGGAGGCCAGAGGTAACAAAAGGATGCTTTCCTCAAGTACTTATCTGTCTTATTTCTTGAGACAGAATCTCTCATTGAACTTAGAGCTCACTATTTTGGGTTCAGTGGCTGACTAGCAAGTTCCCAGGATCATCTGCCTCTGCTCCCCAGCTTGGGGCTTAGAAGCATGCACTACCACTGCCATGACTATTAATGAGTGTGCTAGGGATCTGTGCAAACTTTAACCAGTGAGTCTATCCCCTAGTCCCTCATGTGCTGGGACTAAGTTTATAGTTATAAGCACTATAGTTTATAGGGTTTTCTCTTTTTAAGTAATAAGTAGACAAATGGGCTCAGTGGTCAGGAGTGTGTCTACTACTCCTGCAGAAGCTCTGAGTTTTGTTCCCAAGCACCATTTATAACTCCAGTTTCAGGGGATCTAGTACCTCTGCTTTCTACAGGCACCTGCACTCATGTGCACATTCTGACACACATATATACGTAATTAAATAATAAATTTGTATTTGCTTTTGTTTGCTTTTGAGATAGGGTCTCACAATTAGTTCTGACTGGTCTGGAACTTGCTATGTAGGTGAGGTGGACCTTGAATCAGAGACCTGCCGGCCTCTGCCTCCAGAGTGCTGGAATTAAAGTATCACCACATCGAGCTCTGAACATAAATATTTTAAAATATAAAAATAATAAGTAATTCAAGCTTAGTGTCTTAAGGAATTTGAATGCCATAAGTTTAATACATTTGTCCATTGTCTCTTCTCCCATTTCCATTACTGTGGTAAGCATTACTAAGTTTACTATACATCTTTCTATATATTTCCTATGTCCAGAAAAACACAGAATTAAATATATGAGTGTGTATCTTTCCAAAATTTGTATTTTCTTATTGTATGATGTGTATGAATGCAGGTGTGCTACCATGCAGGTAGAGAGGTCAGACAACAATTTTAGAGAGTCAGTTCTCTCCTTCCACAGTGGAATTCAGGGACTTGAACTCAGGTTCTTAGTCTTGTGCTCCAAGTGATTTTACCCATTTACTGGTCCAGTGTGTCTGTCTTTTATAAGCACACAACTGTGATGTTAAGATCCTGACAGGAAACAGATGGAATAAGACTAAGAAGAGTTAAAGGGACACATGAAGATGTGAGATATATAGTTGGAAATTTCTGGCCCAGCCTAGCACCAAGGTCCGGACCCAAAGCTCCTCAGCTGCTTAGTACCAAAGAAACCCAGGAGGCTTAGATTAATTACAAGCTGTTTGGTTTATAGCTCAGGCTTATTACTTGCCAACCCATGATACTATTTTTGTTTGTTTTGTTTTGTTTTTTCAAGTCAAGGTTTCCTGTGTAACAGCCCTGGCTGTCCTGGAACTTGCTTTGTAGACCAGGCTGGCCTTGAACTCACAGAGATCCTCCTACCTCTGTGTCTCAAGTGCTGACAGGATATACCAGCACTGCCTGGCTTTTAAGTATTGAACTCAGAGTTTCAGACTGCCTCCCTTGTGATGGGATTAAAGGTGTGGGTCACCACCACAACATTCATGGCTTGGCTGTGGATGGATGATTCTGTTCTCTGATATTTTTCTACTACAGGGATGGATTAAGTAATGTCCACAATCAGCTAACAACAGTGGGAGAGTTACTTCCTTAGGTCTGATAAGCAATGGCTCCTGAGGGTGATAGTCACAGCGGAACCCCAGCCCATAGGATATCTAGGAAGAGAATAGAATGAGCCATCTACCTCCTACTACTGTCAACTTGCTCTTTCTTTCAAACTGCATTTGAACAAATGGTTCTACTGCATTTTACTAGGCCTCTGTTTGGTATTGGTTTCTTTGCTCTCCAGATTTAATCTGCCACAATTTACTTCTGCATGTTCTAATAGCTTCCTATTCCTCTATTCTAGCACTGATAATCTTTTTTTTCTGAAAAAAGAAAAAGTGTTTATTGACAATTCTTTACTCCAATACTGAAGATATACAGTACAGAATTTTCAGAAGCCAATACCAGAAGAATAATGGAAACAGTAAACAGAACAGTAAGGAGAACATAGAAATTTAATATTACTGAGTACAAGTTCTTAGGCTTTACTATTTTTTTTTAGAAGCCACATTAAGGTTAAAATACCTTTAAGTATCTTAAAAATTCAACCCTCCTCCTATCTCAATTAAACTGATAATCTAGTTTAGCATTTCAGGAAAATAGTTTTAAATTTTTGTTGACTGATAGTTCATAAAAGAAATTGTGTTTATACAATTGCTTATTTCCCATATTATAAATAGTAATTTACATTCAATAATATTTAATTCTGGTCAAAAGTGTAGAAATATCTACTACTAAAATTATAATTTTATTTGATTAAAAAATATGAAACACTTTGCAAATTTGCATGTCCTCATTGTGCAGGGCCATGCCAATCCTCTCCATACTGTTCAATTTTGAGGGTAAACGGGCTACAGAAAGAAGCACCACTGATAATCTTTTGAACTTTTAAACTATCCTAAATGATCCATTTACTTCAAATGTCCTCCATTCCATAAATAAAATTATTTTCTATAAACCACCAACTCTTGCTTTCATTTGTGTTGTGCCTTACTTTTATTGCATTTATGAAGGTGACCCTTACCCTCAAGAAACTAGACATACTTGTAGGCCAAAGATGACATTTCACCATCTTTGTATTCTTCACTCTCTACTCACATAGCATGTACTGAATTGGTGTTACTAAATGCAAGGTCCAGTTAACTCCACTTTAGAATTATAATCAGAACAACACAGCCATCGAAAAAGCATTTCTTTAACAATTTTTCTTTTTTCTTTCTTTTTCTATAAGACAGGTTTCTCTGTGTAGCCCTGGCTGTCCTGGAACTCACTCCATAGATCAGGCTGGCCTCAAACTCAGAGATCTGCCTGCCTCTGCCTCCTGAGTGCTGGGATTAACAGCACACACGACCCATCACTCCAGTTGTCTTTTTTTTTTTTTTTTTCCTTTTTTGGTTTTCTGGACAGGGTTTCTCTGTGTAGGTCCAGCTGTCCTGGAATTTGATGTGTACACCAGCCTAACCTTGAACTCACAGAGATCCACCTGCATCTGCCTCTTGAGTGCTGGGTTTAAGGGCATGGGCCATCACCCCTGGGGCTTTATTGTATTATGTGTGTGTGAGTGTGGGCACCTGTGGAGTCAATGGCCATCTGTTCTGAGTTGGTTCTTTCCACTGTTGGTTCTGGGGATTGAACTCGGGCTGTTAGGCTTGCACAATAAGCACTTATCTACTAAGCCCTTTTGCCCACCTTTAATACATTGGCCTGCTTTTTCAGGCTGGCCTTTAACTCAGGACAACAGAGCACTTTACATTTTTGTTCAGCTTGCTTCAGTCTCCCAAATAGCTGGGATAAGAGAAAGATACCACCACACAGATTGTAATTTTTCTTTTCTTTTCGAGGCAAATTTACATTAGCCTGGGTTGGTGGACTACTCACTATGAGATCAAGGCCGGCTTTGAATTTCTGATCTTCATGTTTCCTCTTCTCAAATGCTACAGATATTTGTCACCAGGACCAGCTGTTTGGCTGTTCTCTGTTTTGTTTTTTTCTTTTGGTTCATGGATTTTCAACAACTGTCATTGAGCTCCTACCAGAATGAAGAAAAATGTATACCTCAAAACCCCCAAAATTTAAGTAGCTAACACCAAGGAGGGAGGATAAACTGATAAGTGACTTCTTGGAAGAAGTGAAATGAAAAATTATCTAATACTACAACAAAATAAATCTCTTTCCACATGACCAAAGAGTGGAATTCACTAGCAGTCTAAAACGAAAGTGAACTCTTAATTAGGGGAGGTAAATTTCTATAAAGAGTAACTCTTGCAGCTATATAGTACAGTGTAGTTCCAGTTTACAGCTCTTAAAAGGCAAAAGCAACTGTAGACAGTAAATTGAGCGAGTCCAGGAGTATTCCAGTGAAACTTGACTAAAAACACAGAACGGCTGAGCTGTAATCTCAGCACTTGAAAGATGGAAGCAAGATGACCGCTTCAAGGTTATCTTCAGTTATATATCAAGTTTAAGGCAGACAGATTTCTATGAGGGAAGCCTAGTCTACACAGTGAGTTCCAGGTCACATAGTGAGACCTTATTTTAAAATGTAATAGCTAACCAAACAAAAAGAACGATACTTTCACCCCCAACCAAACAAGACAATAGTGTGCATCCTGTTTCTGGGTTGTAGTTTGCAGAACCTGAAGAAAAATTCAAACAAAAAACAGATGATTCCAAATGGAAAGGAATTCAAAAGAGAGTGAATATGTGGACACTGATTACATGAAACTGGGTTTGAAACAAAACATTAGGAGTTGGATGTATCCCAATGTCAGAGGGTGTGTTAACCATGCTCATGATCCTGGATTTGGGTAGTAAGATGGCTCAGTATGCAGACACTTGCCACCAAGCCCGACAACCTACCTTTGATTTCTGGGACTCACATGGTAGTAGACAATCAGCTTTGAAAGCTGTCCTATCATCCCTACACTCATTGTAGCACACAAACACCCAGTGACAAGGCTTAGGGAGGTGGATCTCTCTGAATTATAGGCCAGCCTGGTCTAAGTCAGTTTTATGGTGAGGCCTGGCCTCAAACAAACAAAGACCACCAAAACAAGCAAAAACCTCAGTTACTCAGTATTTTAATGTATTTTTCTAAGGATGTGTTTCTTAGGATAATACCGTACAAAAGAGCATCTCTCTAGAATATATTAAAGTGTACATCAATTTCCTTTTAAAAAAACATTTTTATACATGATTGTTGTACATATGTATACATGATGCCCTCAGAAGAGAGTACCAGACCCTCCGGCATTGGAGTTAGGTTATGAACTGTCATGTAAGTAATGGGAACTGAGAACTTGGGTCCTCTGCAGCCAGGGCTTTTAATCTCTAAGACTCCTTCCAGCTCTTGTACAATAATTTTCAAAGGATATCTGCAAATATTGTTTGGAGTTCTTTAGAATTTAGTTTTTGAATCAGACATTATGGTATGTCTTATCATGGTGTAGTTGAGGTTGGATGGCAAGTTTCAGGGCAGTTTGAGTGAGCTATACAGTGTAAGGAATAAATCATTTGGTTCATTGTTAGCATGAGCTACATTTAGATAAAGCTACTTATAGAATCTTGGCTAAGCAGAAGGCACTAGGCTCCTATATTCCCTAGTTGGCACCTGGCTGCCCCCTAGGCCTTCTCAGTGGATCATAGGACTGAAAAGTTACAATTGGCTATCCAACTGGGCTCACAAATCAGAAGAGATAATCTTGGGCCCCAAGACATTTCACTGGATGTTGTGTCTTGAACCAAAAGGGTGAGGAATTTGGGGAGGGGGCAATATTAGACTTTGGGAAGATTTTTATGTCCCTAACTAACTCAGCTAATGAAAAGTAAAGGGTGTAGAAAAAGGCAACTTGGGAATTAAAAAACAAACAAAACAAAAAACCCAAACAAAAAAGTTTTATCTCAAATTAGCACCTCGACTATTTTGCCTTTTGTGTCATGGTGATTGATGCTCAACTTTCTGCAGAACCGAAGAAGTTCCTTATGCTGGCCTACTCTCCAGCATTCTCACTTACTTAATAAGCACCGTTTTTCTCACAACAGTGACACCCTATCTCAAAAGTAGTTCTCTATTTTTTTTTTTCAAATTACTTAAGATAACATGACTACAGTCTCTATCGGTCCAGCATGGACTTAAATTGCTCACTGCGTGTACAACTGTAATAAAACAAAACAAATCCATCATTTCCCTCCCTTTCACGAAAAGAAATCCCCCTCCCCCCCAGTTTGGAAAACTAGTATGCAGCCGTGGCCTAGGTATTTCCAGTTGGTTCTCTAGGGCTTCACGAGGCTGAGTTATTCTGTCACCCCTACCAGCCGTGAGATTAGGAAATCAACTATAGCAGTTAGCGAGGCGTAGGAGAGCAGGGCGACAGCCTGCCAAAGAGCTAGGGGCCTGCCCAGTGGGCCCTGCCGTACAGCCGGCCTCCAAGTTTTCACTTGCACAGACTCGAATTGAGACTGGCAGCTGCCAGCCGTCCTAAACGTAGCCAAAGGGTCGGGACGCCTGCGTTCCTGTGTGCTGATTTCGCGTGTTATTTCCTGAACCTGACGTGTTCCAGCCAGGACACAGATGAGGGGCAGTGGCCAAAAGCCTCAGTTAAAGGTTAGGTGTCCACGGCTCGGGCTGGGCCTTCCTACGGGTTCGCGTCTCAGTCAGTATCCGTCAAGAACGCAGCGACCCCGAGAACTTGTGCGGAACTACTTACTCCGAAGAGCTAAGCTTGGCATTTGCTAATCTGGGACCTGTGCAGCCAGCTCAGCAAGCAGAGAGACGGCCTAAAGGCTGCAGTCTGCAGTGGAGGGATTGGTGCCTGGGACCTATCGGGCTCCCGAGTGGCTAAAGAGCAGCGTTCTCGCGAGAGCCGGTCCCGGAGGGGGCGGGGCCAGCGGGAGTGCACGCGCTCCGCAGCCGTTAGGGTGGAACCTTTCGCGGGCGGGGGCGAAGCCAGCTGGATGGTGATTGGCCGAACCCCCACGGGAAACGACTCGGCGCGAGCAGCGTGCGCGCTCTCGTCGCGGCGGCGAGCGGCGTCAGAGCTCGCTGGGGGGGTTGACGGCTTCTGGCGGGTGTCGGTGTCAAGAGGAGGCGAGAGTCAGCCAGCCCGTGTCGCGTCTGTCTCAGGAACCTGACGGAGAGTGAGGACACGAGGGCTCGCTCTTGAGGGCGCTGCCGTCTTCCACGTCCACGCCGTCGTGAGGAGCGCAGCCCGGTCTCTCCCGCGACCCGTCCGACTCCCCACTCGCAGGCCTCGAGGCCGCGGCGGCTACCGAGACAGCGCCGCACCTCCCCCACCCCTTCCCCTCGTCCCCCGCCCGCCAGGGCCCGGTCGGCGCCCCACCCCCGCCCGCCCGCCCGCACCGCTGCCGCCATGTCGGCGCAGGCCCAGATGCGCGCGATGTTGGACCAGTTAATGGGCACCTCCCGGGACGGTAAGTCGCTGCCAGAGCCCTGGGGGTGGGGGAAGGGACGCGGCCGGTGAGGGGAAGGCCTCCGAGGGAGCATCTGGGCGCGCGCGTGCGGTTGAGTAAGGGGCTCCCAGATTGGTAACACGAGGTCCCGGGCTCCCATCCAGTCCAATCAGGGTTTGGCAGGCGGGCTTGGGGGCGGTGACTGTGCGGATTGGCGGGAACGGCTGCCAATGGGGCGAGGCGGGGCCTGGAAGGAGAAAGGGGAGTTTGTGCTTTTTGCTGTTGACTTGGCCTGGTGTGGGAGATCCCAAGGCTGTCTTGCGTAGTGGGACGGTCAGTTCTGACTGTTGACTAGTGACCGGCGGAGCGCTTAAGGCCTCCGCCCCCAGCGCTAGCTCCTTTACCCTGGGCTTTCGGATCACCCCTCGCCGCCGTCCTCATAGTGTGGAGAGAAGCATCCCCTCTCTCCCGGTCTTCGAAACCTTCAAACCCCCCCAGTTCCAGGGACGCTTCGTCGAACCCTACAGAATCACCCCCCCACCCTTTTTTTGTGTGGAAAATCTGACCCAAACCATGGTTTCTTAAAATGGGTGTGCTTGACCCCATTTTGTAAGTAGAAAAGTATTCAGGCCTATTTTTTCCCGAGAGACCTCCATTTTGTTAGACAACGTAATAGAGATTTTCTTAGTAAATAGTGGCAAATTGTACATGTGCCCTAACCTGTTTTGGAAATTTGGTGCCACTGAGGTAGATTTAAAGAAACAAAACACTTTTTAAAATGCTGTTAGATTATAATTCTTATGGAGAATTATCTACCTGTTGGATTATCCTTTGTTCTGGATTATTTCTAAAATGAAGAAATATTGCTTTGGAGGATTGTTAGTATTGTACTTTCAAAATAAAGTTCACTTTTCTTAAAAGCCAATCCAAATCCCGACTTGTAAAAACTTGAGGCAGGTTTCTTAGCGATCTAAAAAAACTGTTTTGATGAGTTGTTTGATTTACCAGAAAAGACATACATAAACTTAGCTCAGTTGTGAATCCTGTTGAGTGCTTTGCCACAAAATACAGGAGAAGATAAAACATATTTCAAATCTCTTTAGCAATACTTATACAGATTTCAGCTAATGGTTAAGTTTTAATAAAAACTCACTAGGAACTTTTCTTTAGAGACCTTAAGACAAATGGGATGGATAACATTTATTCTATATAGAAGAGGGAAGAGATGGAAAGAAAATAAGATTTATTTGTGTGTAAAGTAAGTAATCCCTTGAAAATTAACGTTAATTAAAAATGCCACTGCAATAACCTAACTTTTCATATTTGGTTAAGGATGTTTATTATTGCAGTATGTCTTCACACCTCTTAACATGTTCCTTTTCCATCATGAGTGAGGATATTTAGAGGTTTCATACAGGATCTCAACAATTCAACTTTGTAATAACATTTTAGAAACTTTGAAACATTTTGTGCAGTCCTTTTTAATTTGGATGGATGCCACTATTGGTATCTTTTGCATAGATAGGATCCCCTTATATTACTCCAGAGGGTAGTTGGGCCAAGGTAACTATGATCTATCAAGGTAACAATTCTCTGGACAGCCCCTCTAGCATTGCAAAACTGAACTATTACAATATGTACATATATGTATAAACTCTCTGTGTAGTCCCAGTAGGAAGCTGGATTCTTAAAATTGATTGTATTTAAATTTATATTTGTTTCTCTGTCCCTGGATATTTTTCCTTTTTGCCCTCCAGACCAATTGAATTTATGGATGAACTCATGTTTATGAGTAAACTGTAGTATTTCTTTGAAATGATTCGATTTTCAGTGTTGTATTGATTCAGAAAAAACATATCAATTCTGGCTGGTGAGAAGCCGAGGGAGGAGGATTTCAGTGAGTTAAAGGCTAGCCTAGGCTACATAGTTACAGACTAGCCTAATTAGGGCAAGACCCTGCCTCAACAACAAAAAAAGGAGCAACTACATGTATGGAAAAGTTGAAAGAAATGATTGAATATTTAACCAGGTATGGTAGTGCAGTGAGACTTTAGCTCAATTTAACAAAAACAAAGACTTTTTAAAAAGATATTCTTATTCCTTCATATATGCAAGATAATATAGGTTTCTTACCACATATTTAATAAATTTGCAATTCAGGACCTTGAAATAAAATCAGACTTTTTTTTTTGCATACAGTAAACTTAAAAGTTGTAAGGATAGGGAAGCTTAGGTATGAATAGTAGTATTATGTAATTTGAATTGTATAATAGAAAACTTTCTGTTAACACAGACAGCTTACCAAAAATGCTGTTGTGTGTTTGGTTTTGAGAGGTGGAAATGGGGACCCAGAAAGTAGGAGAGAGATGGAGAAGGTAGGTGAGGGTGGGTATTTAAAGGAGCTTTGGTTTCTGTTGGTTTGTTCCTGTTGAGCAGCTATAGAGAGACTATTTGAGTAGTGGTGCCTAAGGTGGCAATTACCCCCTTATCCTTTAGTATTGAACTTGCTAAGGAATCTGAAATGGTAAAAGGAATCCTGGATCTTGGGGAAAATGCTCCCCCTTTCCAAAGGTTTCTTCCCCCTCACTTTTCTAAGAGTTTTTAATTCCTTTTTAAATTGCTTGGAGATTAAAGACTCCTGGTTCAGTGCATCTTTCTTCAGTTACTTAAATCAGCCAAACCTTAGGAATATGAATTACAGTGGTAGGAAAATAGGTAACTTGGATTACTGGGCACTGTAGTCCTTGGTGAGTAGGGGATTTGGACAGTCAGAAGGGCAGCATGGTGGCATTGGGAGGTTGGGCAGGGGGATGACCAGGAGGTGGGAGAGAAATGCATAAGGGAGATGGGAGGGCCAAAGACAAACTTTGCCTTCTTTGCAATTTTGCCTAGGGCCCTGGTGGTGGCAACCGCCTGTGTGCCACTGAAAATCGTGCCGATGCCTGGCATACTGCATAAATGGAAGCAGGGTACCGCGTGAGTTGAAACATTGGTCACACTATATAAAGTTTGTATATGTGAATCAGTGTAACTCAAACCCATGTAACTGGGGGTCTGTCTGTATTTGGAATTTTCTAATAAGACATCGTAAGTTAAGGAAAAGAACACTGGGCTGAGACTCAGGAGACCTGGTTTCTAATTAGAAGCTTGGGTAAGTCACATAACCTTTTTGCTTCAAGTTAAATCTATATTTTGTTATATGAGAAGCCACATAATTTCCTATGTTAACACTAAAAATGTTGACTAAATATATTTTTTTAAGAAAAAAGTCACAAGTAGATACCATTACTAGGATTTCATCTTGAGTTTAAGATTAATTACATTTTTAAAATCTCTTGTCTTAGAAAAGAGAGAGATAATTGTTTTCCCTGAACATATTCCAGATGATAGCAGGAAAGACCACATAGGAAATTTAAAGAAACATTTTGAGAATTGTTATGGCAGTTGAAAGAAAACAGTCCAGTGCCCTCAGACAGACTATGGTCATTTTGACTAGATTGGCTTAATTGAAAGAAGATCTCTTTGCATAAAGTCTCATCATGAGCACTTAGTTGGTTATAAATCTCTGATTATGATTACAGAAAGACTTAGGAAGGCGCAAACAATGTGACTTAAGCAAAATTGGGGTGGACTTGCTCTCCTTCCACACACACACCAGTGGTAGGGATCAAACTCTGGGCCTTGCATTTGCTAGGGAAGCTCTGAACCACTGACCTCCACTTTAGGCCTAGGATCTGGGCCTAGATTATATCCTAAATATAGAAGTATGAAGTTACTGAAGGTACCATTGTTTTAAAATTGCTTTAAGTGGGAGCACAAACCATTTATGAAAGGTTAAAATGAACTAGGAGTGATGGTGTACCTTCAGATGTGCCTTGGAAGCCAACCTATAGACTCAAAATGTAGATTATAGAAATAAAATTGGTGTCATTCATGATGATGGGCTGTTTTGTTTGATTAAGCTAAAGTTGCCTACAGTTGAGGATGTAGGCACAGTGGTGAAGCACTTTCTTAGCATATGCAATGGCCTGTAGATTCAATCTTAAGTACCTTCTGCCTCTTCTGGGGGACAAAGGTTATCTCCAGCAGGTCTCTGCTTTGCCTGTCAGGGGTGTCAGTCAATGTTCCTGGAGTAGTAGATCATTATTGTTATGCATTGGACTCTCTTCTGATCCTAGCATTTGGAAGGTGGAAGCAAGGAGGATCAGGAGTGTCTCAGACTCTGCTACGTAGTTAATCTGAGGCTACCTTAGGCTTCATGAGACACCATTTACAAAAGCCAAATCAACAAAACAGAAAACACACAAAAAAATTTTAGATAATTTTAGCTATTTGGGGTAGTAATTTTACTGAGGTTACTACAAGATGTTAATCTTAATTGCTCATCAGTTCTATAATGTGTGATAACATAAAATTGAAAGGATAGTCATTTTAGGTAATACACCTTGGAAAATGCAGTACTTTGAAAGTAATTTATCTGTTCCTAATGCACATTTAATAATACTCAACTAATACATCTACATCTGTGTATTTCATTACTGCCTTCTTGTAAAGTTATTGAATCAAAGATTTGTAGTGTTTTTCTTTTGTGGATTATCTTCATTGTAAAATCATCTTTATTGTAATTTATGTTATCTTGTCATCAACACACATATTCTGTTTTCCTCATCTTAATGAATCATACCTTGGTCAGTTGTAAGCCATCCTTTTATTATTCTTGGTTCATTTCATTTTAAGTAAAAGAGATACATCCTTTAATGTACAAGTACACATTGTAAAAAACATAATAGGATATTTCATAGTCTAGAGCATGTACATTTCTTTAACACAAGAAATTTTAGCAAGCCTAAGGCCAAACAATTTTCTTGTGTCTATAACAATGTGATTTTTGTCACTGTTCAGGAGTCTCAAAAAACTTGTAAGCTCTGTTAGCGCTTAGATAGTGAATCAGTTTAACGTCCCCTCTCATTTTGCATTTTGAACTCTAAATAATATTTCTACTTGAGCAGCCCAGAAAGCAATAAAAATCTCATCTCATAGAACCCTGTTGTACGTGTTATGGTCATGCTCAGGTTCATTGAATTATTGTTCATTCCTCTTACTAGCTTCTTACGGTGAAACTTGAAGTTGTTGAGGGTTCAGATAAGCAGTAGGACTGAACACAGATATAGATGGTTTAACACTAAATAAAGGTTACTAAGCGTGGCAAGACTAGGTAAATGAGATAGATGAGCTTCCAGTTGGAATAGTGACACATATCTTTAATCCCATCACTTGAGAGGCTGAAGGAGGAGTACCAGGTTATGTATGCTACAGAGGGAGAGCCTTTTACAAACAAAAAGCACCCCCCCTCCCCCCAAAAAGGTGAAATTGTAAACCTGGAAGATTACATTTGTAATCTTCTACCACTTGGGAGGCTGAAGCAGGGTGATGGTCAGCCTAGGTTACAAGAAATATATAAAAAAATAAAAATGCCTGAAGCAAGTCAGTGATGCTGTTTTTGAGGAAACATAAACAGTTCTACCCACCATAATCAGTCTATGAAGAAATTGTAGACTAAGAAGATGAAAGAAGTTGGAACATCTTCTTGGAGGAAAAAAATGAGGGAAAGAAACAGGGTAAGTTTCTGACAGGAATCTTATGGCTTCAACACCCAACCTCCCTGTCCCCCTCTCTCACACACACACACAAATCTGTTCCTTTTTGAGTGTGGGTGGATATGTATCTATGCATGCATGTGTGCATGCAAGTATGTATGTGTAGACGTCAGAGAACAGCTTCTGGTGTTGTCAACCTGACTATTGACCTGAGATCTGCCTGTCTCTGTCTCTCTAGGCAGGTTGGCATTTACAAGTGTATAACACTGTGGATAAATTTTTTACATGGATTCTAGGGATCAAACTTGTACTTATAAGAAAAGCACTTTAGCAATGAATTTATTACCCCAACTGTTTGTTTTATACTGGCCTTAAAACTCCTAGACTCAAGTAATTTTCTAAGCTTAGCTTCCCAAATAGCTGGGACTATAGGCATCCACCATTCTTCTACTTTTTTTTGGTTTAAATGGTCATTTACTTGCAGCTGCTTGGGTAGAAATGGGAAAGCAAGGCTAAAATAGATTAATTTTGTAGGATTATTGAGGATATGGAGGAAAGTATTTTTTTAATTAAAGTTTACATCGTATTTTTGATTTAGTTGAATAACTTAAAGTCAAAAGCATCAGAAAGTAACATACAGTTCAATTGATTAAATGTCATTTTGTTTCCTTAACATTGGCCAGAAAAAGAACTTAACAACTTCTTCCTTTTTTTTTTTTTTTTTTTTGTATAAAACACTCTATTGACCCATATGTTCTAATTTAGTTGTGAACCATGTACAACTGATGTTTGACCTATTTGACTCATCGTGAAAAGAATTTAACCAGCTGCCCTTGCTGAATCTTTTGTCCTGTCTCAAGAATATGGTAAATTGTTTGTTTTTATTTTCTTGAGACCTCAGCTTTCTGGAGGCCTCAGTTTTCTATTTTAGAGTTAAACTATCCAAAGCTTTGCTTTTCAGTAGGGAGGGTGGATATTTATGGAGGATATTCTAAGTTTTGTGTTGTATTCTGTCCTATATGTCTGTATATTATGCCCTTTGCAGTTAGTGCTTGAAGATGTTTTAAGTGAAGGTTTAGTTCTATTGCTTCCTGCTTTTTATTAAACTTATTTATTTTTAGAAGTAGGAATTCTTATAACCCAGGATGACCTTAAACTTGTGATCTTCCTGCCTCTATATCCTGAGAATATTGAAATTATAGTCATGGACTATCACGTTCTGTTTTATGTGGTGCTGGGTATCAAACAGGGCTTCATACATTCTCAGCAAACACTTTACAAATAAACACTCATTTGGCTAGATATAGTGACTTATACCTGTAATCCTGCCTAGTGGGAGGGTAACCAGGAAGATCTCTGTTTGAGGCCAGCTGGGGCTATAGAATGAGACTGTCTCAAACTCCAAACCCACCAAATAAAACATTTGTTGGCAACTGTTCTGGGTCACATTGTGTCCCAGAATAGGAACAGATACATTCCTGTCTCTTTAGAAATGCAAATATCATATATACCCCCCTCCCCCCCTTCTTTTTGTAGCCCTGGCTGGCCTCAAACAACTCATAGAAATCCTCCTGCCTCTGCTGGGATTGAAGGCACATACCACCACTGCCTAACTCAAATTTTTCTTCTTGAGGTAGAGGCCAGCAGTCTATGTTTAAGAAATTTTATGTCAATTTTTTTGTTTGTTTTTGATTTTTTGAGACTGAGTCTGTATGGCCTTGGAACTCCTTACATAAACCAGGCTGGCCTGGAACAGAACAAACTCTCCCTGTGTCCTGAGTATGGAGATCAAAGGCATGTGACACCATGCCTGGCTCGTATAAGCAGTTTCGATGCAACTAAAAATTCAAGAAACCCTGATGTAGATAAATGTTTCCCACACACCCCTTTGATTTTTTTGTATTAATATTTTTTCCTTTTTCTTACTGTTTTTTTCAAGACAGGTTTTCTCTTTGTGTAGCCCTGGCTATCCCAGGGCTATTTGCTCTGTAGACCAGGCTGGCCTTCAGCTCAGATCTTCCTGCCTCTGCCTCCCGAATACTGGGATTAAAGGTTTACATTACCACAGCTGATTTAATATTTTTTCCTTGTCAATTACCTTTCTAAAAATTTTAAGTTTTGTGTGTGTACACTTTGGTGAAGTACTGGAGAGTGGACCAATGATCTTCTATAAAGCTAGGCCAGCACTCTACTACTTGTGCTATATTTCAGCACTTGCTTCCCCCCCCCCCAAAAAAAAGACAAGGTTTCAGTGTGTGTACCTCACTGGTCTTTATCATCTTCTGTAGATCTGGGCAGATTTTAAAATAGTTAACCCTGTTTCTTCAAGCAGTTGGCATTACAGGCTTGTGCCTCAAAGCCCTGCTTAAGTTAATTTTAACAAGACATTTGTATTGCCATAAAAATAAATAGAAAGGCATGTTATGATACAGCTACTCTAGTTTTGTTTTGTTTTGAGACAAGGTTTACTACATAGCCCTGGTTGGCTTGGGACTCTATAGAACAGGCTGGTCTCAACACAGATGTGCCAACCCCTGCCTCCCAAGTGCTAGGATTAAGAGGATACATCACCATGCCCAGCTTAGTTAGACTCTTACCATTTAAAATTAAAATTTCGTATGCTAAAGGTTAGAATTTGTCAGGTATACTAAATAGAATAATATTGTCAATATAACTTCTTTCTTACTGTGTGGTAAGTATCTTATTGATGAAATTGAATGACACCCAAAATCACCTTATACCAATTCCACATTTTGGAAAATAGTGCTCTAGGTATTTATATAAAATATAAAGTTATTTACCAGTATATATTCATTATATATCCATTCCCATGAGTAGAAATGACTAACCAACAATAACAAAGCTGTGAAATGGAATTCCCAGTCAATCTTGAGAGAGATCATCTAGACCTGCAGAATGAAATTACTTTATTTGGTTTGGCTTTTCATTTTTTTCTTTAGTGTTTTGGTTCATGAGAGTCACCATTTCTACAAGATATCACTAACACAGTGACAGTGTGAAATGGGAACACAGTAATAGAAAATCTGAGGAGAGCATGATTCTGATTCATGGAAGGGGCATACTTCCTAAGAAAGAGATGATTTATTTTAGACTCTAGACATTTAATAGTATGATAAAACTGTAGTATTAGAGGGAATATTTATGACATGTTTTTTGTTTTGTTATCTATTTTAAAGTTTATTTTTGTATGTATGCCAGTTTGTATGTGTATCATAATGTACAGTGCCAGAGGAAGGCAGAAAAGGTCATTGGATCCCTTGGAACTGGAGTCACAGATAGTTGTGACCTGCATGATGTGGGTGTGGGAAATCAAGCCAAGGTACTCTGCAGGAGCATCAAATTCCTTTAATTGTTGGGCCATCTTTCCAGCCCCAGAGTAGTATTCTGATTGATTGTTGGTTGACAAACTTTAGGGTATAATTGATTGAGAGCAATAGAATCTCAACTATATTCTTTGGTATCATCCAGTTCGAGTTAGTTTTTGTTTTGTTTTATCAAGAGGGTCTCTGAAGTTTTGGCTGCCCTGGAAATCCTGTGTAGATCAAGCTGGCCTCAAATTCACAAAGACCTGCTTGCCTCTTTCTCTCAAGTTACTCTTTTTCTTAGAAATTTGAGGTGTATTTGCTTTGTTTCTTTTTTGTTGTTGTTGTCTGTCTTTTATTGTCTCGCCTAGGCTGGCCTTCAATTTTGGTGATCCTTCTGCCTCTGCCCCTGAGTGCTTGGATCATAGGCATGCGATACCAATAGCCCTAGAGAGACCAAAGAAATAATACATAAATATTTATAAACATTTATGTTTAAGTTACACATTTTTTATAATGATTATGGTATTTAATTTCAAAAACAAACACCTATATGAATACACAAGTAGAACTTTGTATATTTTGGTCATATTTTAAAAGAACGGCAGAATTCTCAGAGGCAACCCTTGTGTGATATATGTTCACAGTTTTTCTGCTGTGCTATGTTGTAAACTTCATCTCTTTCCTGGTGCTGTGTCTTTCATCTTAAATCGTCATTAGGCTGTCACTTAATTTTCAATACCCTTTTTTCTTCTTTCCTTTGTTGATTTTTGGTTTGGGGATGTTTTTCTTAATGTATAGTTATTTCGAAGAATTGGGGCCATGATTGGTTTTTGAACATGATTGGTTTTTGAGACAGGGTCTCAAAGGTAGTCCTGATAGTCTGGAACAGCCTCAGGAGTGTTGGGATTAGAGGTGAACCCCACCACACCCAACTTTTGGGGAGTTTTTTTAATGGATAAATCAGCCAGTCACATCTTTGGTTCTTTTCAGCTGTCTCTTCAAAGATAGCCTTTAATCTGAACATGGTGCTACACACCTATAATTATGGCTTCTAGGAAGCTGAGGTAGAGAACCATAAGTTCTAGCTAACCTGGTCTGCATTGTGAGATTCCCTGTCTCAAAAATGGGAAAAGATAGCTTCCATTTTTTCGAGTTTTGTGTGTAGAAAATTCTAGATAGAAGGCACTAAATAAGCAGAGTACAAGTGTTACTGTCTCAGAAATGAAGTGCAACTCTGATCAAAATAAAATTTAGTAGGCTGCAACTTTTGACATGCGCTAAATTCTGTATAGACTATTAATGTTTTGAGACAAGGTCTTACTGTCCAGCTTCTCAGTCTGCTCTAAAGCTCACCAGGTTCAAGCTGATGGCAGTCTTATTGTCTGAGCGAGGCTGCAGGCATGAGGAACTATGCCTGGTTTTGTGTTAGCCTACTTCGCAGTTTTATTTTTAGGCAACAGTTTAGGCTTTTGTAATGTCTCCCTTATATCTGAAAAATATGCTAATTTAAATAATTCCTAAAGTAGATGTCCCCAAGATTATAATGCCACTAATTTTTGTTATTTGTCAAGATCCTTTGCATAATGAGAGAAGACTAGGTTGGAACAGTAGGTGAAATTTGTTTCTTTAGAATTTCTGTTCTTAAAGTTGTTATATGCCTTTTCTCCAGCTTCATTCTAAAATTAATTTTGTTAGATGGATTTTCATACATAAGTAGTTTAGATTTTAAAAGTTTATAAAACACTAGTAGTCTTTGATCATATACAGCAGCACTGAAAATACTAGGTAGGCGTGGTACATGCTTGTAATTCTAGAAGCTGGAGGACTGAGCCAGAAAGAGTATGAGTTTGAGACCAGCCAGGGCTGCAAAGTTAAACTGTATTTCCAGACCCTATTCTTCCACTCTTAACAACCCCCCCCCCCAGAATACATACTTTAGAAGTTTTTTTTTTTCCTTCCTAAAATAAGCATTGTATTTGAAAATTTTTAAGCTTGGCAGGAGGATTGTGGTTGGAATTATGCTAGTAGCTATTAGTGACTATTAAAGTATAGGCCTATATTAATCACAGGACTATAAAGAAATAGCCTTTTCTAAACTGTGTAAGTAGCCTTATATTTACATTTTCTGAAGAAAGAGAAAAGCTGCTACTCCTACTAAATGTGATTTATACACTCAGAAACAAATATTTTCTCATTCTATTGGAAGACTCATAACTTTGCTTTTGTATAAAAATACCTGATTATATATTGTTGAGATGTTGTGAGTCCTTATATAAAACAATGCAAATTGCTTAAATATACGGTAGATCAGACTGAGTAAATTTATTAAAGTAGCACAAAGGAAATAAGTATAACTACAAAAAATGGGCATGGTGATGGCACATTGTAACCTCAGTACTTGGCAGGAGAAAGCAGCAAGAGCAGAGATTCAGAGTCATCTGATTACATGAGTTGTAGGCATACTGGGCTATAGAAGACTGCCCCCCCCCCCCCAATAAAAGTAACTAGGGGTAGTTTCCAGTACTCACACGACACTTCACAACTGTCTGTGCTTCACTTCAAGGCGATTCTGTGCCCTCTTCTTAGCTCTGAGAACACCAGGCATAAGTATGAGGTACATATGTACATGTAGGTAAAACTCATACACATAAAAGTAAAAGGACAAGTAATTATAAGCTGGTGCACATCTTTAATTCCAGCACGTCTGGGAGGCAGAGGCAGGAGGATCTCTTGAGTTTGAGGCCATTCTGATCTATAAAACTAGTTCCAGGACAGCGAAGTCTGTATACATAGAGAAACCCTGTCTTGGGGAAAGCAAAAACAAAAACCAATAACCTGGGTGTGGTGATATACATTATAATCCCATCATTTGGAGAGGCTGAGGCAGAAGGACCATGAGCTACAGTTTGAGGCACTAAGCTCCTTCTATCTCAAAAGCAAAACTAGTTGCAAAACTAGTTTATAAAGATGAATGAATGTTAAAGGACTTAAGAAGATTATTATAAGAGTGATCAGGTTGACTGACTCCTCAGTATAGTAGTCATCTTGGCTCATGTGAAGACGCAAGGGTTTAATTGTGCCGTTCTTCAATTATCTCCTTGCCCTGGAGTAGATGAGAAACTGGCTGTAGGTTTTTATGTAATTCTTACACTACTATGTGGACGTGCAGTTTATATTGGAAGAAAGGGTATTAATAGCTTGCCTTTGTATTTGGGGATTCAAGAGAGAGAGAGATTAGTCAAACAAGAAGCTACTCATTTTCAATTCTATACTTCTTTATAGCTCTAGCTTTCCTATCACTGAAGGGGTGTAGGTTTTCTTTCAGAGGGAAGGAGCCTGTTGTGTCCCAAGCCAACTGAATGATGGTGGACACTTTGCCTGTCATACTAGAAAATGGGGGAGAACTTTCATGTTCCTGTCTGCTTTCATTTAATAGATATGGGGTGCTTCTATTGCTTTGTATGTTGATGCATTTCCTGCTCTACTCTTTGTTTTCATTAAGCTGAGCTCTGAGCTTAAGTCTGTACAAGAAATATTGACTGCATTTATAAATTGCTTGCCTGATAAATTAATGCCTGATGATATACAGTAAGATAGGATTCTGCATACCATTAAAATATGTCAAGTATTACAAACTTTAAGGTTCTTTTGAAATTACAATACTAAACTCAGTTCACTTTTGCTAACTTCACAGTTGTTGATCACATAGCATGGTCATCCACTCACAGCTTAAAAAAATACAGGGAGCATCGGAGAGAATGGGTAAAGTAAAATTTTGATGTTTTTAAAATAGCACCTAAATTTATGAAAGTTGATTTGGTTTATTGTTTGTAAGGGAGGGAGAGGGTGGGAGAAATTGAGGGGGAGGGGTGGGTTTTGGGAAAATAGCATGCACTGTGTACAATGATACCACTTAGGCCAAGGTTTTATATGTTACTAATAAAATCTATATCAGATTGTAGGATCATAATCCCATATTGAGTATTATAGTGGGGTTTGTTTTCTTTCACAGCAGATTGAAGGGAATTTTGAGAGCAGTATTGATTGAGTACAGTTTGAATGGGAATCCTGGTTTAGAGAAGGCCTTTCTGTAATCCCCCAGTGAAACTGATGCCTCAGTGTACCACCTTAGTTTCAGTTAATGAAGAGTTATATAGTGTGCATTTCAGTTTTTATGCATACTTGTGACCTAACTGTTCTCAAGTGTTAAAATTTATGACACCAAAAAAGGAATAGAACAAAAGAAGGCATGAATTGTAGTTCTGAAGATAGTTGTTTGGTGGACATTATTAATAGAACTTTTGGTGCATCTATTTCAAATGGAAAATTTGTGGCCACCCAGAATTCTAAATCAGATTCTTACTGGACCAGGTGGTACAGGCTTATTATATATAATCCCAGAACTTGGGAGTTAGAGGCAGGATCATCAGAATTGTAATTTTTATCTATATAGTGAGTTTAAGGACAACTTGAGCTACATGAGACCCTGCCTTAAAAATAAAAATGGCCTAATTCCTCATTCTAAAATCTTCCATTGTGTTTATACATAAAGCTTCATCAATTTTTGTGGAGGTCATAGGACAGAGAGACATGTTTTTTGTAGGTAAAATAATTTTTTGTTGTTGAATAAACTTTTTCTAATCTCTGCCTCACTAAATTTTTTCCTTTTTTTTTTTTTTTTTTTAAATCTACATCCCCCGCCCCCACCTCCAAGATAAGATTTGGGTTCTCTGTATAGCCCTTGTTGTACTGAAACTTACTCTTTCCTCTGTATACCAGGCTGGCCTTTATAGATATTTGACTTGCCTCTGCCTCTTGAGTGCTGGGATTAAAGGCATGTGTCACACTGCCCAGCTCAAGAATTTCTTAAAGTTCATTTATATACTATAAATATGGATTGATCTTAAAAACCAAATTTCACCCTCCAAAAATTGTATCCTTTGCTCCAGTCTCTGTATTCCCAGACATACTCAGCAGTTTGCCAAAGCTGACCTTGGCTTACTGTTCTCAAACCTTCAAGCCTTTGTAAACTTTGTCAAAGATACCATTCTGGTCTGGAATGTTTGTCTTTCCTCTAAAGTCTTGTCTGTAGTGTTCAGATTTTGGTTTCTGCTCCATGAAGCCTTTCCCAGTTTTCCCAACCTTTTGGTGGTAGCTCAAAACATACCTTTGACACTTGGATCATTTTATTTTGTATTACTATTATTTATATTTCCTATTTCTCTAGTGAAAATGTAGGCTCCTTGAGAGCAGAACATTTATTTGTCTTAAGCTCTGTTACTCCATTTTGTAGCATAGAGGATAGAGTCACTAATAGATTTGATTTTATGATTAGGATTTAATATCACTGTGACAGGGCAGTTTTCCCCCCATAATTTATTAATAGTCTTTAAACACATGTGAGAATTTATTAGGGGAATTAGCTCAAATTTTTTATGAATTCAGTGATCAGGAAAAAACAAATATATAAAGCATGTTGAATTGATAAAAATTCTCTATTATAAGGATACTCTGTTTATATTTATTCCCTATTTGTAATCTTTTTTCTTTTTTTTTCTCATAAGTGGGTTCTATTTTACCAGGTTTCTTTTGAAAAAACATGGTTTGGGCCAGATGTTGTGACAGAGATAAAAATTACAAGCATTTCCTTTTTAAAATTGTGTAGTTAATTATACTTATAATCATAAGCCCAAATTCAAATGCTGCATATTTTGTAACTTTTTAGCCAAATTGTTTTAAAATATTAGCCATAAAGTCTCCCTAAGTAGAACTTTAAAATACCAATAGACAGTTCTAGCTTACATGTCCTTGAACTAGCTTTATTATTTCAGTAAGATTTTTATAACAGCTAATATTTGAAAGCTATATTTGATATTTTTGCTATAGTTTTCAAATGTTTATGGAATACTTGCTTATTTGTAGTGAAATTTTAAGATTTTTTTTGGCATTTATAGAAATTGATGTCATTATTTTAAAGCTCACCAAGCTACTGTTAGACTGTGCTTATATTTGTAACTGTTCATTTTTTTAATTGATGGTGTCTTCAGGGCATGTATCCCTTGTTAATACACTTAAGCAAAAATGGGTACCCTACTAGATGAGATGTTTGCTTAATAAAATGTCTGTAAATTTTAACTTTATTCTGAGACCTCACTTACTCTCTTCTACCTGTGAGCCAGGTTTTCTAATAGACTGAACTGACATTGCTGTCTTATTACCAAAAAGCTTAGATAGTTGTAGCAGGGTGATTCCTAGATTTGTAAGTGCCCCTAGGCCCTAGAAATTTATCACTTTTAAAATTCTTAACATAATTACAGAACTGTTTTATTTAAGTCTTTCTAGGATCAAAAAGCTTCTACTCTAATTTTAGCTTCCTGATGTGAGCTTATGGCAGTTTGGTTCTCATATGAGCCTGAGGCACTTAGTCTTCATTGAAACATGCTCTCACGTAGCTCAAGGGCGACTTGTAGAGCTCCAGTCTTGGGTTTCAGTTATCTTCAGTTACATTTTTCTCTGGGCTCATACTTGTTAAGTCAGTATTGTAAGAACAAAACAAACAAACAAAAAAACCCAAACAAAAAAAACGAACACTCTGATTTTGTTCACTTTTGTTTTCATATACAAGAATCTTTACAGTCAACATGTACTTCTAGGTGCTGTATTGAAACTGCTGGCAGAGTCTATTCTATACAAACTGAACAATCTGGCCCCTTGTTTTATTTGTAAAGGTTCAATGTATCTATGCCTGCCTACTTCAATCTGCAAGGGAGTTTCAGAAAGGCCCCGCATTCACCGAGCCGTGAGTTATCACTAACTTTTCAGATGTGTTAATGAATGTGGAACAGAAGCAGTTGTGTTTAAAAGGAAAACCCATCAAAGTAACATACTATAGTAGCAGGCTTGAACACTAAATGGATTATTCCAAATTGTGTCACAAATAACCTACTAGAGATTAGCCTCAGAAAACCTATTGTTGAACTGCTCTGAAGCTATGATTTTAGCAAATTAACTTTCTTAAAAGTGTATTTGTCCTAGTTGCAAATCAGAATATTCTTTACATATTCTTAACCAAGTTAAAACAATTTGAACAAAATCTTACCCCACAGTGTTTAGCTGATTTTAAGTTAAGCTGTTCAATATATGACCACTTAAAAGGGGTAAAGTTTGAACATTTTTTGTGTTTGATATTCACATGTGAACATACAGAACTTAATTTAAGACTTGCTTCCTAGTTGAAATGTTTGGAGTCTTGTAGGTATCATGTGAACTGCAGAGGTATTTACAATCTCTTTTGGTTTGTTTCAACAGTTTTTGCTTCAGTAATTCACCAGTAGGTTTTCATTTGTCAGTGATATCAATTTAGGGCTAAACCACATTTAATAGGGCTTATATTCTGCGTAGAGGAAACGACCTGTGAGTTTTTCTTTTGTTTCTTCAGAGATTCCAAGCAAAATAATAATAATAAAATTGTAACCAACATTTGTATTTTGTTATTCTAACTAGTTACCTTTCCTTTTTAAGCTTTTGAGTAAATAGCCATTTTTGATAAGCAGGTTGGTTGCTTGTTTAGGAGTATTTTTTAATATGAGCACAGAATGTATTTTATTTTGCCTGGTTTGGCAATATAGCACAGAGCACATAAGACTTGGAAGTATGGGATCTTTGGAGGTTTTAAAGTTAACATTTTATTTAGGCAATGTGCCTTTGTTTGACTGGTGTGTAAGTCCTTCTTCCAGGTTTGTACGCTCTTAAACACCTTATTCTACCCTCTAACTCCTCCCAGCAGCAAAAGGGAGACACTTCAACTGGAACAAAATAGTGGAAGAAATGGCGTCTGGGGTTCAGTGGGGATTCGCAGTGTGTATGCAATGTTTGCAAGATTACTTTTTATGTTTTTCAATTAATGTAAATAATTATGGAATAAATTAGTGCTTACTGTCAAGAGACCGTTGTATACCAGTAGAAACTCTTGGTGGGTCTGCTGCAAGTTGCTTAACCTCTTGGGGCCTCATTTTCCTCATCTGCAATATGAAGGAGTTGGACTTGATAACCTATAAAGTCCATTCCTGCTCTAAAATCCTATGCTTTTCTGAAGTACTTTTATTTAACAATGCTTTGCTTTCCCACTTTGACTATTTATTTGAATTATATTTGCAGTACATACACTGCAACTGCATGTTGTCTAAAATAGTTTTTCTATAGGATGGTATTTAAAAACTAATCCCTTCTGGGTTGATTTATAAGTGTCTGTATATAAATAGTCAAACACCAAAAGCTATAACTAGGACTTTGAAAATATAAACATGGTCTAGTTGTCTAACCTTGAATATTATTAACTTTTCTATATTACAGGAGATACTACTCGGCAACGAATCAAATTCAGTGATGACAGAGTATGCAAGAGCCACCTTCTCAACTGTTGTCCCCATGATGTCCTTTCTGGAACTGTACGTGGCTATTAAGTTGTTTTATTACTAGTGTGCTACAAAAATGAAGTTCTTGGATGTCTTTAATTTTTTTTTTTTTTTTTTTTGCCAAATTACTTGTAATTGTTTTTAACTGTGTTAGAAAAGATTTACGTCTCTTTCTTTGCTTGTTTATTCCCACTCATACTTTAAATTTTCAATAATGGGTTTCCTCACAGAAGTCTTGTTTTCATATTTTTTTTTCACTATTCTTCTGTTGACTTTGTTATTCTTGTTGCTTTCTCTTTTCTGGTCCTGGAGATGAACATGAACGTTGTACATGCTAAGCACATGCTTTACCACTGAGACACATCCCAGGTTCTCTACTATTTTTTTGTTGTTGTCATGGTGGTGATGGTAGGTTTGGTTTTGTTTTTTGGGGGGTGATTGGTTGTTTTTGTTTATTTGTTTGGTTGTTTTTTTCGAAACAAGGTTTTCCCATATAGTCCTGGGTGTCCTGAAACACTTTCTGTAGACCAGGCTGGCCCCAAACTCAGAGATCCACCTATCTTTGCGGGGATTAAAGGTGTGCCACCACTGCTCCACTGTTTTTTTGGTTGTTATTGTTTTTAAGGCCATTATCATATTTTTCAAACTGATAACCTTGAGTTTGAGATCTTGGCCTTCACCCTTCCAAGTTCAAGTTCTGAGATCATAGATATGTATCAGGAAGCTGTGCCAAGAGTGTTTTATTGTTGCTTATTTGTTTTCTTTGTTTTGTTTTGTTTTTTTCTTCCCCTTTTATTTTTTATCCAAAATGTGTATATTGGCATGATTCCCCCATGGGTTTGGGAGTCAAGGTGCTTTTAATGCTTCTTCCTCCTAAAGGAGTATCCTTCTATAGTCTTGCTTTTCTGCCTGTACACCTACAGAGTAGTGTAGCAGCTAGCACACAAGACTATTGTTTGTGTGTGTCTAAAGACCAGGGTGATTTTACAGCATCTTAGGTATTTCACACCCATTAAGTAGGAATTGGGGCTTTGTACCAGGTGCTTTTTCTTATTTCCTCTTTTCTTCTGAAGAGGGATGAAGGAAATCTTTTGCAAGAGGCATGTTCTCACAGGGAGGTGGTCAACAGGGAGGTGATCCCTGTTTCTTGGAAAGCGCCCCCCCCATCCCTTATCTTTAAATGGCACAGAGGTTTTGATCTTTAACTTTTGAATTTGATTGAAGTTATAATAATTTCCCTTGTTGATGGGGAATGGTAGGACCTAAATCTTGACCTCATTTTATCTCTCATTTGCTAGAAATATGGAGAATGAAAAAAAGATTTCCAGATTATTTTTTCAGAAGTAGTGAGTGTTCTTAGCCCCAGATAGCCAAATGAATGGTTTCTTTTTTTTTTTTTTTTTTTTTTTAGTGAAATTAAGGCTATCCCCCCAAACAAAAATAGCAAGTCATGTGCAATTAGAAAACATCTTTTGTCTTTTTCTAGTGGGAAATGCAGTTGAAACTTAATAGTGCCTAAGTCTGGTGTGGTGACCTAAATGTGGAGCACATGGTCAACCTGAAGACAGAATCTGAAGTTTGAGGCTAGCTTGAGTTACTTATTGAGACTGAAATAAATGAGCCTGAAAAAAGTTTTAAGTATAATAAAACACAGTAAGAAATTTAGTTTGTGTGCAAGTTCAGTATTTGAATTAGGATTGTGATAAATATTGACAGATAATAAACTAATTTTTTAGTGTTCTGTAAGTACTTGCATTTTAAATTTCACTTTGTTTCTAAACCTGATTGTAAATCTAGGCTTGTACCAGTGCATGGCTTTTAAATATTTTCTACTGTATTAGTCTATTTGTAATCTATAATACTGTAATTTTCCACATTAAATCATGTGTAGGAGTTTTTTGCCCGCACTTTATCTGTTCACTGTGTGTGCCTGGTACATGGGAGGTCAGAAGGCGGGGTATTGGATACTCTGGGATTGGAGTTCTAGTTGGCTGTAAACTGTCCTGTGGTTTTGGGAGTCAGACCCTAGTTCTCGGGGAGAGAACATCAGCCCCAGATATTTCCCACATTTAGTATTGTAAGAAATTAAATGATTAAATGTTTTGTAACTTGTTTCTATGTTTTTTTATGAATGGATATGTGTGGTGTAGGTATGTTTGCACATGTGTTCACTCACCTGTGGGTATCCTCAGAAACAGCCCTCACCTTCTTTGTGATAGGATTTTTGACCTTACTGATAAGGCTGAACTTGTTGGCCAGTGAATTCCAGGAATCTTTGTGCTTTCATGTCCTTAGCACTGAGATAACCATGTCTGCCATTTAACATGAGTGCTGGGCATGCAGACTAGTTTACGTTAATTTGACACAGCTGAAGTCATCAGAAGAGAAAGGCCTCTGTAAATAAGACTGGGCTGTATGCAAGACTGTAGGGCATTGATTTATGGAGGAGAACCTAGTCCACTGTGGGTAGTACCATCCTTGGGTTGGTTCTTTATAAAAGCAGGCTGAGCAAGCACTCCTCTGTGGCCTCTCCATCAGCTCCTGCCCTCACTGCTTTTGATGATGAACTACTACTATATCAATGAACTGTGAGTAAAGTGAATCCTGTCGTCCCAAGTTGTTTTTGGTTATGGTGTTTCATCATAACTGTACTAACCCTAAGACACTAGGGCTAATCCTCAGGTCATTGTACTTGTAAAAGAATCACTTTACCAATTGAATTATCTCCCTGGCTACCAAAATGACTTTATTTAGTAGATAAATTATCACTTCTGATAAAAATTTCTCTCCCACCCAGCCACTCCCTCAGCCATTTAGTCCCAAATAATCTTACAAAGGCTTATATTAATTAAAGGCTGTTTTGGTCTATTGCTCAAGCTTATTACTTGCTAGCTCTTCTTTTTTTAAATAATTTGTTTTTATTTTATGTACATTGGTGTTTTGTCTGTGTGTATGTCTATGTGAGGGTCTATGTGTATGTCAGATATCCTGGAACTGGAGGAACAGACAGTTGTGAGCTGTCATGTGGGTGCTGGGAATTGAACTCAGGACCTCTAGAAGAGCAGCCAGTGCTTTTAACCACTGAGCAATCTCTCCAGGCCTACTTACTAACTCTTATACTTTAAATTAACACATGTTTTTTTATTTGTGTTTAGCCATGTAGCTTGATACCTTTACTCAGAGCAGCATCTCATCTTGCTCCCTCTTTGTCTCTATGTCATCTGCTGCTCTCCTCTTCTGCTCCCAGAATTCTCCTCAGAGGAAAGAAGAATGCTGCTCTGAGAGAAGTTACCGAGCTACCTGTCAAAACCGGCCTCAATAATATTTTTTGTTTAAAACGTTCTTTAGATTTTTGGTTGTGTATGCACCCCAAGCTGGTCTCAAGCTCCCTTTGTATTGGAGGTTGGCCTTGTACTTTTGATCCTTTGGTCTGTCTCCCTAACAGGCACGTTGAGTCACACCTGGTTGATTTTGTGTGCTACTGGAGAGAGATAATTGGGTGGTGTTGACAATTGGCTGTTGTCTTAGTTTCTGTTCTTGCTATGAAGAGACACCATGTACCGAGGCAACTCTTAAAATGGAATAGGGCTTGTTTATAGTTCCAAGGATTAGTCCATCATTGCCATGGCAAGGAGACAGACAGGAAAGCATAGTTGAGATTTGGTTTACATTCTATTCCACAGGTAGAGACAGAGACAGGGGCCTGGCTGCATGCTTTTGAAACCTCCAAGCCCATTCCCAGTGACATACTGCCTTCAAGGCCACACCTGCTAATGTTTCTTAGAGAGTTTACCAGCTGGGAACTGAGCACGCATATATATGAGGCTATGGGACTATAACTCATTGGATTGGGGGTTGGGGCTTGAGGGAAGGGGTGAACCGGTAGCAGTTCAGAATTCCAGCTAATCTTGGTCCTAATTACAAAAGGACCAAGAATTATCCTCTCATTTCCCCTTGAACCTTGTAGATGATTTCAAGAGATCGGTGGTGTTCACACCTTTAATCCTAGTTCTAGGGAGTCAGGGGCAGATTTCTGTGTGTTAGAAGGAGTTCCAGGACGATGGGGGGGGGGGGGATGCTTTGTTCTTTGAGGTTATTTGATTGAAAAAGGAGGGTAGAGTTACAAATGTACCATTTAATTGTAGAACAGATAAACACATGCTAATAAAAATTTGAAGTAGTTTTTAAAAAATATAATACAGTTTGTTAGCCACAAATATCAAACACTTTACAGTTCTCCTGTTGTATGATGCTTTTGACTTTTTTTTGGTCTAGCCCTATAGTCCAAAGAATCTCTTGCTCACAGCCTGGTTTAACTCCGAGGTTTGGCATATGGTTCAGGCTTATTGTTAACTAATTCTCACATCTTAACTCATTTTTATTAATCTTACCACATGTCTGTACTTCGTTACATATTGCTTCTTGGGTGTCTAGATTACATCTCCTATGACTCCCCCCTTGTTCCCTGTGTCTATGCTTGGATTTCCTGCCTGCTTCTAAGCTGCTCTGCCATAGGCCAAAAAAAATTCCTTTATTATCCGATAATATTCACAATATACATAAAAACACCCCTCATTCTCCATTGTTCATATATTTTTAAAAACAGTGCAAAAAGAGTGAGTTGATAAAACCCTTTAGGTGGGGGGAGCTGTTTAAAGAAGACAGTCTTACTGTATAGACGAGGCTTTAAACTCAGAGAGGTTCACCTGCCTTTGCTTCCCAAATGTTGGGATTAAAGATGTTTACTGTTACTCAGACTAATAAAAATCTTTTCAAAAGTTGATTCCTGCTTGTTAAGGAAACTTTGGGATTGTGTGGATGCAAACTGGAATTGAATCCTGAGCCTTATGTAGGCATGCAGGGAAAGAGCCTGTACTGAGCTGCATGTCTAACCCTCTCTTTGTTTCTGTTTTTTCTTTCTTTTTTCCTTCTTGCCTTTCTTTTTCTTTTTCAAAGAAAAGATCTCACTGGCTAATGATGCCCTTACACTTAACTTGTCCAGACAAGACTTGTTCTTAAGAAAGCCTTCTTCAGTATTTTGAGCAATTGAGATGACTGATCTGACCAACCAAGCCAAACATATCTTTTAAGAGGCTGGAATGATAGTTCAGTGGTTAATGGGTTTGCTTCTGGAGGACCTATGTTCAATTTTCAGGACACACAGAACAGCTCACGACTCTCTTAACTCCAGTTCTGGGAGATCCAACATCTTCTGGTCTCTGGAGGCACTGTACATACAGGTGGTTTACAAATAGGCAGGCAGGTAGGCAGATAACATCTGCATGCCCTATTCCATAACATATTATTTTAAACATATATTAAAAAATAAAACAACCTTTAAAGGCACTTAGTATTTGCTTAACATATATAGAATTACAGCCTTTTGAGTGGATGTAGTAGTAGCAGCACAATCCTACAACTTGTTTTCTTCAAGATTTTAAACTCTGTGGGTGGGTGTGGGTGCATGTATATTGTAAGTGGGCATGTGCACATAAGTGTAGGTGCTTGAGGAGGTGATAGGCATCAGATAGATCCCTTGGAGTTGGAGATGCAAATGGTTGAGAGCTACCTAATGTGGGTGCTGGGAACTTAAGTGTTTCTTGAAGAGCATCCAGTGCTCTTCCAGGAGATCCAACAACTAATTAGTGTACCCATTAATTAATTACCCAGTTCATTTCTATAGTTTTAGCATTCCAGAAGATTGCAAGTTTGGAGCCAGTCTGGGTTGCATATCAAATTCCATGTCATCCAGGACTACATGAGGAGATTGGGCCTCAATTTTTTTTTTTTTTTTTGGCTATATAATATCTTCTGAGAATTTTTTGTTGTTGTTGTATAGAAAAAAATACAAACATATGGATAAATTCATTCATATTTGTAATTTATAAAACTTGCAAATTAAGATGGATTTTTATTTATTATATATTTTAATAACGTTTGAGTAATGAAATTTAAAACTGGAATTGACTAGAGGAAGAAATTGATAGGGGTAAGGAGGGATCTAGGTTACTGAGGATTTAATGGAAAAAGTAAAGCAAACTTGAAGTATTTATTTTAGAAATGTTATCTGTAGCCATGCATGATGATATTTACTTATAATTCCAATATTCCTGAGGTTGGGACAGGAGGATCAGTAGTTCAATTTAGCCTGGGCTCCATGAGACCTTGTGGGTTTTGTTTTTTTTTTTTTTTGAAGTGGGGAGGGAGGATCTCTAAAGTCATAAATATAAAACAATGTAATTGTATAATTTAAATGTTAAAAAAATTATTATAATTATTCTTGTTTGTTGTATAGTTTATATAGACTATTCACTGTGTAGTCCTGCCTGGCTTAGAACCTTATATGCAAAACAGGCTGATCTGGAAGTTGTTATCTGTTCTCCTGCCTCTGCAGTGTTGGATAACAGTTTGGTGCTACCACACTTAGTGCCATATATTACTTCTTTGTTAAAAACACGGGCTTTTCCCCTGTGTTGAATATAATAAAAAATAAATCCTCAGTTTTCCCTGCCTATCACCTGGATACATCAATGGACTTATATTTGTCGTTACTTACTTTTATAGCATGTTTCTCATTTTTACATCTCTTTCCTCTACATGGAATAGCTATTGTCTGTGAATTTGTAACTTGTCAAGCTTATCACACATGATTTAGCATAGTAGTTTAGCTTCTGAATCACACTGGAATACCTGCTCTCTGTACTACTGAATAGGCACTTTTATTTGTATTCTTTTTTCCGAACAGGATTCTCTTTAAGGGGCAGGATCATCCTTTCGGTCTTTTCAAGCTGTCTTTGCATTTCTAGGGTCAGATACAAAGCAGTAAGCAGATATGTTCTTAAAATGCTAAAATCTGCAGGTCTTGTTGGTACATATATACTTTTAACCCCAGCACTTGGTAGGCAGAGGCGGAGAGATCTCTGAATTCAAGGCCACTCTGGTCTACACAGTGAGTTCCAAGACAGTCAGGGCTATGTAGAGAGACTCTATTCAACACAATATTTAAAACATTAAAATGATAAGATTTGAGTATGTTGGTACTGCCTTACCTGTACTGTCAGAACTTGGAAGGTTGAGACAAGATGATTTTGAGTTTGAGGCCAGTTTGGCCAAGTGAGATCCTGTCTTGGAAACATATATATATGAAAGTAAATTAGTAAGGGGTAGATGGCCTACAGAGCTAGTTCCAGGACAGCTAGTGCAGAGAGAGACCCTGTCCAGAAAAACAAAACAAAAAATAAAAAATCCAACTAAGATCACAAGTGTGCGCAACCATCTGGTTTTACTTTTTTTTTTTTTAAGTGCTTTGGGTGCCTCCACTCTCCTTTTATAATTTGACTATTGTATTCTTAAAACTTTATTTTTCAAATTTATTTTTATTATTGTGTGTATGAGTATTTTGTGCCACATACATACCTGATGTCCAACAAGAGCTTTTGTGTGGGTGCTGGGAATTGAACTTGAGCCCTTTTGAAATAAGTGTTTTTACCATCTAACTTTCCAGCCTGGCCTGTAACTTGTGATCTTCCTGCTTCCACCTCCTTCAGCAAATCCTACCATCATTCGGAACAACCAGTTTCCCACAATTTTTTCCTAGAAGTCATTTGGTTCTAATGGTATCATTCTTTGTTCTCCAAATAAAATATAGTTTGGCCTCAAATGATTACTTGTTACTCTTTTTGCCTATGTAAATCATCTTTACTTTTTCTGGAGACATACTTCACACATACTGATACTTGGTAGAAATAACCTTTTATGAACACTTGAAAGTTATGAGCCAAGAAAATATGTTCTTTATTCATCAACACTTAATGCTTCATAACAAGATACTGGCCCATTACAGGTCTCAAGAGTATTAACAGTGATCAAAACTGTTCTCCTGAATTCAACTCCCAGCAACCATAGGGTGTCTCAAAACCATCTCTAATGAGATCTGGTGTCCTCTTCTGGTCTAGCGGGAAGGGTACTTTATGCATATTAAATAAATTAAAAAAAACCAAATGAATTTTTCATGATCAGATAATTGATAAGAGGTAAATGGAGATTTTATTTTGGAATTGGTTCAATGCTCAGTATATTTTTATATAACATCCAAGTTTATCTCCTGCATTTTATTATTTAAATTGTTTTGATGTAATGTTGACAGGTTTCCATATAGTTGGCTTATGTTTATAAAAATCATGTATATTTCTAATTTATTTTTTGAGACAGAATCTCTTTTATGAGGTCTTCAATGTCCTGGGACTCACTATGTAGACCAGGCTGGCTTTGCACTCACAGAGATCTTTCTGCCTCTACCTCCTCAATACTGGGATTAAAGATGTGTGTGTGTGCGAGCAAGCATGTATATATCTAGGTAGGTAGGCAGGCAGCCAGGCAGTCAGATAATGAGCTGGTCATAGTGGCACAATTTGACAGTAAAATTCTTGTATATGTTTGTGGATATCTGTAGTTACTATTGGAGGCAGAGTTTTCCTGATCGCCTGCTCCCAAATAGCAGGCAGCTGCTTCCCAAGTAGTTTACTTAGAGATTTAGCATAAATTTTAAATGTTCAGCCAATAGCTCAGGCTTGTTACTAACTAGCTCTTAAAACTTAATCCAGTTCTGTTAATCTGTGTGCCGTCCTGAGACTCTATCCCATTTTGTGTCCTGCTGGTGACTCTTCTGACTTTGCCCTTTCCAGCATCCTTTTGGTCACTTCACCTATTTTTTTCTGCCTTTGACATTGGCCATTTAACTTTTTATTAACAATGAGAGCAGTACATATTTACAGTGTACAAACATTGTTCTACAACAGGTCTGTTACTGTCTAGTTTGTATCAATGTGTGTGTGTATATATATATATATATATTCATTAATATTACACTATTCTGAGTTTGAGGACAGCCAGGGCTACATGGAGAAAAACCTTATCTCTAAAAACTAAAAAACAAGAAAAACTACAACAAAGAGTGTGTGCCTCACCCCACCCCTATTTCCTGATAAGTTTTCATCAGCTAGTGCTTGCCTTAAGGTTGTGTAGTAAGGTTGGCTTTGAACTATAGAGTACCTTGCTCAGCATACTACTATATCAGTAATGTGTCTTTAAATCACACACACACACACACACACACACACACACACACACACACACACACACACACACACACACACACACAAAATATATGCCTTTTTGCCACCTCTTTTCCTCATTTGTAAAGATACGTGAAATTTTAAATTTGTATTGAGTATGTACTCTTTCTGAAGCATTTGTTAAAGCAATTTTTTTCTCCCTCAAGCTAGTTTCTTGGTATAGCTCTGGTTCACCTGGAATTCAGATCCACTTGCCTCTTCCTCCCAAATGCTGCAATTAAATGTGTGTGCCACCACACCTGTCAAGAGACAGTATAACCTGTAACCTGGGATGGACCGCCTTTATCGTTCTTTCTCAGTCTCCTTTATGCTGACTTTGTAGGCTTGGATCACTGGGCCCATTGGAAGGGACATGGATTGTGACTTAAAAATAAAATTTATTTCTAAGTTTTATTTTACGTATATGGGTGTTTTGCCAATATACCTTCATGACTGGTGTTCTTGGAAGCCAAAAGAGAGCATTGAGATCTCCTGAAACTGGAGTTTCATACAGTGTTGTTAGCCACCATGTGGGTCCTGGGACTTGAACCTGGGTCCTGGAAGAGCTACCAGTTCTCTTAATCACAGAGCCACATCTCTAGCCCCAGATCCATAGTTTGTAATGGTTACATGTTCTGTCAAACTCCTGTAAAAAGGTGATTAAAAATTTGCTTGTTTTGTTTTTTGAGATAGTATTTCTCTGCATAGTCCTGGCTATCCTAGAACTTACTCTTTAGACCAGGATGGCCTCAAACTCACAAGAGATCTGCCTGCCCCTGCCTTCTGAGTGCTGAGATCAAAGGTGTGCACCTCACTTGGCAGAGAGGCACATAAAATCTGTTTTTCTAAACTAGAAAATACCATTGCTAAAGCTTTTTAATCTCCATGTGTTTTTATTCCTTAAGTTCTTGGAATTGCTTATTAAAACCAAGTTTATTTAATAGTCATGATTGGGCAACATGGGTAGTGTAAAACATGGTCTGTAGAGAGAAAAATAGAAACCATTTTTCTTAAGCTTAAAGTCCATTTAGAATGATGACATTGATTCTCAAAAATTAAAAAATTAAAAACATTTAACAGAATCCAGTTTGTTAAACAGAATAACCTGTAGAATGTTGTGGAATTTTAAGGAGGTGTTATTAGGATTGGAGATTTGGTCAAACCCCTTGGAGAAGTTTGAAATGGAGAAAATAAAGTGTAAAACTGAATTTTTGCTGCTTATTACTTGAACGCCTGTTAATTACAATACCTGGAATAAACTTATGGAAAAATTAGGGAAGAAGTAAATTATTTGTTTTTAAAGAAACTCTTCTTTATTATAATCATTTGAAGTCAGTAAACCAAACATTTTGTTTCATTAACTTTATAAAGAGAAGTACCATCAGCATCAGCTGCCAATGTTGGATCACTTACTGTTGGAAGCAGTAGTGAATGCTCTATTTAACTGTGGTCTCAGGATGGATCTTAGGAGCAGTGGCTCTGCAGAATTGTTTGATATTTCTTGTGTTTCTACTGTGGTTTCCTTTGTAGTGGCTTCTTATTAGTTGGGAGACTGGAGTCATGGAAATTGTTAACTCAGGTATGATTCCTTTGGATTGATGTTTACAATGGCACATAGTTGTTGGGAGTTCTTTTGTACTTTTTTTTTTTTTTTTTTTTTAATGCTATGACTGATGATAACATGTCAGGACAGATGTTTAGTCATGGTGGCATGAAGAGAGAATGACTGGCTTCTAGAATTCAGAGAAACTGTCTTGGAATAGTTGTCCTGCTAAGTCTCTAGAGAGATGAGGTTGACACAGAAGATAGTGGGCTGGGGATGTACTTCATTATAGCTAATTTTAAAATTGGTGTAAGTAAAGTGGAAATCTCTTAAGACCAGTTTTAGTTGCCCTGGGTTTGTTGGAGTTATGTTTGTTTTAAAATGAGGACCTTGCATTTTTTAAGTGCTCTACCATGAGGGTAAATCTCCAATTTCAGAAGGCTGGTTTTTTAAAAAAAACAAATGGTGATCTGGTATAGATGGCTATGAGTAAAAATATTTCCTATGCAAATTTGGCAGCTATTGTTCCATCCTCAGAGTCCCTATAAATGTAGAGGGCAGGAACAGACTCCATCGATATCGTGTGACATCCCCTACTATACACACCAGGCACACACAAACTAACTCACTTTTTAAAAATTTACTTTAGAGCAGATCTTGTCCAAAATGCAAAAAATGCATTTTGAGAGATGAGTAATTGAGACCATGTGTCTTAAGACCAAAACATGGAGAAAAGCCACATAAAGAGGCATTCGGAAGAGAAAAATCTAGGTGTAAGGTTAGTTATCAGTAAAATAGATTCTCATTAAAAACCAAAAATAGATTTGTTAAGAGATTCTATCTAGAGTGCAGTTTTAAAATTAATTATAGATCACATAGATTTACTGTTATGGCATACTGTAGAAGACACATCCTTATTTTGTTTTTGTTTATTTTAGGGTATGTGTATATCTTTGTGTGTGTATGCCAGCAGGTGCCTATGGAAGTGTCACATCACTTGGAACTAGAATTATAGGCTGTTGTGAACTGCCCTACACAGGTGCTGGGAACTCAACTGGGATAAGGAGCAAGTGGTTTAAACAGCCGAGCCAGTTTTTCAGCCTCTTGGCTTAATTTTTTTGTGGTAGCGTTTTTATTAAGTAGTCTAAAACCTTGATTATCCTGCCTCAACTTCCCAAGTCCTGGGATTACAAACATTCTCTTTATGGCTCTTTTGGAGACAGGGCCTCTCTGTATAGCCCTAGAACTCACTGTATAGTTCAGGTATGAATGCATGAAGATCTATCCACCTGCCTCTGCCTCCCAAATCCTGGGGTTCCACCGCACCTGGCCCATAATGCTTTCTTTTAACTAGTCTTAAAGTTTCTTTAATTTTCTGTTCAGACCTAATTATTTGTTTTTGTAAATATACCCTGTGACTTGATATTTATTTAAATTTTATCTACTTGATAGCCTTTTAAATCTTTTTAAAAAATCCTTTCAAATCTTGTTCTGATAAATGTACTAGCTTTAGTTTGGGATATTTTGCAAAATGACTGTTCAAAACTTTGTTTCATACATACATAGTTTATTGGTAAAAATAAAAGAAAAGCAAAGTTGGTTAAGTTGTTTTAGATTCTGAATATGAACTAAAGCTCCATCTGATGCAGTAAATACTATAGTACTGTTTCCTGTAGAAATTTTTTATCACTGAGTAATATTAGTTGTTTCATATGGGATTTTGTTTTGTTTTGCTTTTTTGGTGGTGTTGCTGGTCAGACATTGACTGATTATAAACCTGAAACTTGCAATTTTCCTATCTCAGCATTTCAAGTGCTATGATTTCAGGAATGTTCCAGTGTGTTGAGGTTGTAATACCTACTGTAATTCTATCATCCCCTGTCTCTTTCCTTCTTCCTCCCTTCACCCTATTTTTCTTTCTTCCTTTCATCTACTTACCTATCTTATCCATCGATCATTTGTGATGAGTTCCTCCAGCCTGAGACTTTTATTTTTAAGTTTAATTTTTATTTAATTGGTATTTTTGTCGGCATGTCTGGTGCCTAAGAAGCCAGAAGAAGGTGTCAGATCCCCTGGAGCTGGAGTTGCAGATGGCTGTTAGATGCCGTGTAGACACTAGGAATGGAACCCAAGTCCTGTGGAAGAACAACCAATGTTCTTAACCCCACTCTGATACTATTGAGATGCTAGTATTACAGGTACTTGCTACCATGCACAGTATTGCCACTCTTTAAATGCGTTCTCATGAAAAACATTTTTCTGGGCTGGCGAGAGATGGCTTAGTAAGTATCTGAGTTTAATGGTGGAAGGAGAGAACTAATTCCCACATTATTCTCTACCCCTCCACATAGGCACCATGGCAAATAGTGTTTTTCTGACCACCTCACTCCAAAAGCCTTCCATGTAGTGTATTGATGGTATTAGACTCAGTTTTTCATAGCCTTTATTGAAGAGAAGGGCTTTCTCCTAAGAAATGGTCTCATTGTATGGGCCCAGGTTGATCTTGAACTTGCTATGCACCTACATCTGGTCTTGAACTTTCAATCCACCTGCCTCTATTTATAGAATATTAACAGATGTGTTGTACTATTGCATCCAGTTTATGGAGAGAGCTAAGGAATTGAACCCTGGATTTTGTGCATGCCAAATAAGCATTTAGCAACCGTTAACTCTTCCCCAGCCCTAATTGTCTGATTTATATTTTGAAGATCCATTAAGTGAAGAAGTGTCCTATATGATTTAAATATATTCTAAGAGAACTATGATGTTGATGAATTTTTATGATGCATGCTTTCAATGTAATGTCTTCTTTTCTTTCTTAGAGAATGGATCTTGGAGAATGCCTGAAAGTCCATGACCTGGCTTTAAGAGCAGATTATGAAATTGCATCCAAAGAACAGGACTTCTTTTTTGAACTTGATGTATGTAATTTTGCTTTTATGTTACATGATTTTGTTTTTATGTTACAAATCTTTATAGAAGTGTTACATATATCTAGAAATATTTTGAACATGAATTAATGTCTCTTAGGAGGAAATACTTATTTAGGCAGGTAGCTTTGATTATATGATGGTTAATACATAGTTAATACACTATTCCCCTTCCGTGTGTAGTACTAAGTATTAACAAAAGTTGAGGCCTTAAACTTAGTGGGCAAACACTTTACCACTGACTCAGCCCTGAAAAGATTGAATAGTTATGAAAATACATAAAAGAGATTTTTATTGAGACAAGGCCTCTCTGTTGTTTTAGCTCTAGCCAGTCTGGAAATCCAGACTGGCCTCAGATATACAGAGATCTCACTGCCTCTGCCTCCCAAATGCTGGGATTAAAGACGTGCTACCATGCCTAAGTAAAAAAAGATTCTGTTGGGAAAAAAAGTCAGTTTATTTTCCCAACAAAAGTAAAAATGATTAAGAAAATAGAAGTTTTGACAAATGTAAGTCACCTAATTTTTGTTGTACTTAAAGTCTTTGTAAAGAAGTAATCTACTGAATTTTTCCATTAATAGATCATTAGCTAGGTCTTCCAGGTCTGGGATGAAATACAGGACCGTATTTATAGTGGCCATCATTGTATATCGACATGCTACCCCTGTAGCCTCAGGACCATGCTTTTAATGTAAAATAATAAAAGAAATAGAAAATGCTGTTTAGATATCCGAATTACAAATGTGATTTAACGTTCTTACATAGAAGCATTTTTTTGTATAAAAATAGAGAAACTTGAGGCTGAAGAGATCAGTGATGAAGAGTACTTGTTTATAAACTAAATTACACAAAATGTTTTAAAGAACATGTCACCTTTTAAACTACATTTTTATGAAATGCGTGTGCATAAGACATCAATAGCAGTCTTAATGGTGCTCTTTATCAGTGAAACTAGGTAGTTTTATTTAGTTGAAAATAACAGTAAATAGGTCCTTCCAACTCTTGAACATTTAAGAACTTTTGCTTATGGAAATGAAAATCATCTATAAAGATACATTTAATACTATGTGGGGATAAGGTAAGGTACAAGAGAATATTAACATTGAACATTGACGTTGGATATTGAGGTTATTTCAGTCCTGCATTAGTAGTGAAAAGTAGCTGAGCCAAAAGGTAATTTTTACAAATAATGCTTAATTGCTCTTGGTGAATGTTTTAGCTATTTATTTTTAAATAATATATTGGATTTTCCTCTTGTGGGCTACACGGTGTTGTCAAGACATTTTAGTCACTGTTGAAAAACAAAATGTAGAAGATGAGTGGAGTTTTAATTTGTATTTTTTATGAGTAAAGTGAGTATGAATGTTCTGATTGTATTTAAGATCATGTGTAATGGCAGCTGTTTTTTGAGTTGGCTAAACTTGAGTGTTACCAGTTTTCTAGTTGACTCATTTTAACTTTTTTCAAGTTATGATAATTGATCCTTTTTCTCATGTATGTTCTAAATATACTTTTCTCATATATTTTTCTTTGGATGACCTTTGTCTTTAGATAGTATTTTTAGTTATGCTGTCTAATCAGTGCTTATAATATCTATTTTATCAGTTTGAAAGATCTTTTCTATTTTGACCTGAAAATAATTCTCACCTATGATCTCTCCTGCTATATTTTTAATATATAGCATAATGAATGTTGTGTGTACATGCGTGTGTGTATGTGTTTACCAGACATATATCTGATATTCATAGAGGCCAGAAGACAGTATCAGATCTTCTAGGATTGGAGTTACAGGTAGTTATGAGTCACATGTCGATGCTGGGAACAAAACCCAGGTCTTCTATTAGAAAAGCAAGTGCTCCTAATTGCTGATCTAGCTTTCCAGCCCCATAAGTGATTCATTTTGTACACTTAAATTTTTTGAACATCTTGGATTTATTCTCCTGTAAGAAGGAAATAGCCAAAATACCTTATTAGAACCAACAGTATTTCTTGATAAGGTCATTTTGTGTTGTGATTTAATGGGTAATAACCACTCTGTGTTAACTTTGTGGGGATTTTTGGCTTATTTGGCCAATTAAGTTCAGTGTGTGCAGAATAGATTTCTATTTTTAGTTGATGTACGTTCTAGTCACTTTTCTGTTGTGATAAAAATCACCATGATCATGGTAACTTACTTGGATGTGAAGTTCCAAAGGAGTAAGAGTCCATTATCAAGGCCTGTCGGGTAGAAGTGGGCTGGCAGCTGGTGCAGCAAGTATGCTTATATCTTAAAAGGCAAGCAGCAAGCAGAGAGAATTAACTGGGAATGGCCTTTGAAACCTCAAAGCCTGACTCTAGTGGCATATTTCTTCCACCAAGCACCAAGGCCACACTGTAACCTGTGTAAACGGGGTTACCAACTGGGATTAAGTCTTGGGAATATGTAGAATATTTAAGAAATCACAATTGAAGAATTCTTTTTGCCCCCCCCCCCCTTTCCAATTTGGTTTTTCAAGACAGGGTTTCTCTTTGTAGCTTTTAGAGCATGTCCTGGAACTTGTTTTATAGACCAGCCTGGACTTAATTACACATAGAGAACCACCTGCCTTTACTTCCTGTGATTAAAGGTGTGTGCCATCAGACCTAGCTTTAAAGCTTACATTTAAATGGACTATTATTTAATTCTAAGTATTAAATATGCTTCAAACTAAATATAACTTTGTTAGATTTTGGGAGGGGCATAGCCATTGTTAGATTTGTTAATAGCTCATTTTGTGTTTATTGCAAAAATTTGAAAACTACAGAGTGCTATTATCTAAGTATCCAGAAATAACTCTTATTGACATTATAATGGTCTTTCATGGTGTGTGTGAGATGTTTGTGCCTCTGTCTATTTGTGGTGGTCCAAGATTAATTAACTTTTAAGAATTGGTTCTCTTTTATCATGTGTTTTCTGCAGATGGAACTCAGGTCATTATGTTTAGTAGCAATGGAGTCATATTGATAGCCCAAAGCCATTTCTCTTTGGTTGATTGTATTTTTGAGACATGGTCTTGCCTATATTGCTTTGGTTGACTTGACACATACTGTGTGACTCAAGCTGGTCTTCAACTTGCCGTTCTGCTTAAGCCTTCAAAGTGCTGAGATTCCAGGGGAATACTACCATATTATTACTGGATGTTTGTTTGTTGTTGTTGACAGGGTATCTCTGTGTAGCCTTGGTTATCCTGCAACTTGCTCTGTAGACCAAGATGGCCTAGAACTCACAGAGGTCCACCTTTCCTCCCCCTCCCTAGTGATGGGATCCTGCCTGACTCTGTGTTAACATTTTTTAAATTTACTTTTATTTTATTTGCATTGGTATTTTACCTGTGTATATGTCTGTGTGAGGGTGTCAGAGTTAGAGAAGGTTGTTAGCTGCCGTGTGGGTGCTGGGAGTTGAATCTGAGTTCTAGAAGATCAACCAGTGCTCTCAATCGCTGATCTATCTCTCCAGCCCATATGATGACACTTTTAAGAATGAGATTATTTTTATTATTGTTGTGAGGTTTTAAAAGGTTCTTTCCCCTGTACTTTTTATTTTTTATAATTAGAACCCAGGGCCTCACACATACTAGGCAGATATTCTATCACTAGCACTTTCTCAGCTTTGTGTTTTTCTTGTTTTAGGGGTAGGCCACAGAGAGGAGTATAGCAAATTTAACCCAGTGCTTCCTACATAGTAGGAAAGCACTTCTGTACTTAGGACTTCATTTCTTACCTAAGATAAAGGGTTTAGTAAAGATATTTCTGGATAGCATAGACTTTGAGGCAGTAATTGTTTTATATTTCCTAGGCCATGGATCATTTGCAGTCATTCATTGCAGATTGTGACAGAAGAACAGAAGTATCTAAGAAAAGATTAGCAGAAACTCAAGAAGAGATAAGTGCTGAAGTGGCAGCAAAGGTAAGAATTTTAGTCATTTCATTAGTTTAATGCTTAGGTTTTTGTCATAATTTGGTTTTGTTGTTATTGTTTGAGATAGGGTCTGTCTTGGTATCCATAGTTGTTCTAGAGTTCCCTCTGAAGTTTAGATTAGCTTCTAACTTATAGAGACATGCCTGCTTCTGCCTCTGCCTCCCGAGTGCTGGGATTATAGAGTATATTTTAAACCTATTTTATTTACTCCATTTTTTTCCTTTTTGTTGTTTTGAGATAAGCTCTTACTCTGTGGCCTCTGACTGGCTTGGAGCTTATTATATAGGCCAGGCTGATCTTGAACTCAAATTTACCTGCCTCTGCCGTTGAGTTCTAGGATTAGTAAAGGCATATGCCCCCATGCCTGGCTCATTCCAGCTTTCTGATTTTTCAATTATATTGTAAACCTAAGAGAATCTATGGATTTTTTTTACCTACTTATATGTTAACGACTAATATAACAAAGTAACATTAATAATTATATTTTAATCAGAATTTGCTAGTTATGTGTACATTCATTTGCATATAATAAATATATAGCTCCCTTATTGATTTATTTTGGTTTTCGAGATAGGAGTTTTCTGTGTAGTCCCAGCTGTCCTGGAACTAGTTCTGTATACCAGGCTGCCTTGAATTCACAGAGAAACCCTCCACCCCTGCTTTTGACCCATGAGTACTTGGATTAAAAGCACATGCCACTACTGTCTGTCTTTTTTTTTTTTTTTTCCTTTTACTCATTTTTATGTGCACAGAGCTTTGCTTTTGTGTGTGTGTGTGTGTACATGTGCAGTTTTGAGTAAGTGAATCAGAACCCCTGAAACTGGAGTAGTGAACCACCCAATAGTAATACTTGGTACTGACCTGGGTCCTCTTTAAGTGTAGCAATTGCTCTTAACCACTGAAGTCTCTTTCCAGTCCCTGATTCTTTAACACATACAAGCTTATGTAGCTACCACCACAGTTTAAGGTACTGAAGTAGCAGTGAAAATAATTTTATGATGGGGGGGGGGTCACCACAATATGAAAAGCTATATTAAAGGGTGGTGGCATTAGAAAGGTTGAGAACTGCTGGTATAAGGGTTAAGCTATCTACTAGTGATTAGGTACTATGGACCTGTATTGCATTAGTCATCCATCCCTACAGAAGAGCTACATAACTAATGACCTCAAACTTGGTGACTCAAACTGCATGCAATATATCAATTATAGTAAATGGATTATCCTGCAACTTGCTCAGTACAATTGCACAGTACTCTTATCTCAGCATGGATGTCCTGATATGTTTTATAGTCAGTTGGAGGTTACTGAGCTATTCTTTGTGAGATAGGCTAACCATGTTTTTTAGTGATTGAAGAGAAGCAGAAGCATCATACTCATTCTCTTCATTACTATAATCAAAGCAGATGAATGCATAAGTTTAAAAGTAATGATTGTGAGGGCACAGATGCAAGGGATATTGAAGATCTTTTGGCTATTAATACAATCTTTCAGTGATAATTTAAAGAAAAAACCACTTTGATAGAAGAATAGTCATAAAAGAGTTGAGACCCTGGAGGAAAGGAATATCTTGGAAGTAAATATTATTGGAATACTACTTTGTTTCTATTAAGTTAAACTTTAATTTCTGAGTGTGGTGATAATATAGTTGTACTTGGGCACAGAAAGGAAGATTGGGAATGGAGTGCAGCTTGGGCTATAGTAAGACTGTCTTGCTTAAATGGGTTTTTAATGAGTTTCTGAACAGCTTGGGCTAGTTTATGTTCCCCCTTTTATTATTTTATGTGTATGTGTGTTTTGTTTGCATGTATGTCTGTGTATCATGCAGGGGCCTAGTTAAGAGGTCAGAATAGGGCATTGGATTTCCTGGAAGTGGAGTTACAGGTGGTTATTGGTTGCAGTGTGGGTGCTGGGGAATTTGACTCAGGTTTTCTAGATGAGCAGCCAGTGATCTTAACTGCTGAGTCATCTTTTGAGAGCCCTTCATTCTGTTTTTTTATTCCTTTTTTGTTTGTTTGTTTAAGATTTATTTATTATGTATGCAGTATTCTGTCTGCATATATTCCTGCAGGACAGAAGAGGGTGTCAGATCTCATTACAGATGGTTGTGATCCACCATGCAGTTGCTGGGAATTGAACTCAGGACCTCTGGAAGAACCCCAGTACTCCTAAACCGCTGAGCCATCTCTCTAGCCTGTTTTTCTATTCTTGATGTTTCTTTTTGTTTCCCTAGGCAGAACGCGTTCATGAATTAAATGAAGAAATCGGTAAATTGTTGGCCAAAGTGGAACAACTAGGAGCTGAAGGAAATGTGGAAGAATCTCAGAAAGTCATGGATGAAGTAGAGAAAGCAAGGGCAAAGAAAAGAGAGGCAGAGGTAAAGTTCCTTTGTTATTGCTTTGTTTTGAGACACAGTCTTACTGTGAGACCCAACTATCTTGGAAAGAGATAAGTTAGTGTCTGTACTTATAGAATATATATATTTAGCTCAAAATTATTCAAATTTTATTAAAGGAAATTAAATCAATTTAGAAATATTTAAGTAATTGCTTTTATAATTTTGGGTTCTGTTTTAAAGTGGCTTTTGGAAAATTAGAGTCATGGCTATATTGAAATTTATAACTCATAAATGTAATTAAGCCAGTTACCCACATAAAACAAACACACCTATATACAATATGCTACCTGCCCTATTCCTCTGCAGTTTTACTTACCACAGCAGTACAATCTGCTATTATACTGGGGGCCGTCTCTTACTCTAATTTTATGAACAGGTCAAAAATCTAACATGTTAACAAGTTCTATTTTGATTGGTGTTAGCCTCTAAAGCCACGCCCTCTTCTGAGCTCTCACTTCAGGCCCCATTTAAAGCAAGGTTTCCACATACACCTCTCTTTCCCTGCGTCTTCTCTTTGGAGCACTCCTATTCCACTATCTTTTTTTCTTTCTTCTTCCCTTCTCTGCTATTATAATCATAATCCTTTTGTTAGTCATAGCTATATTCATCTGATAGTAAAGCCCTTTTCTACATAGAAATGGCTTCAGCATCTCCTGCTATCTGCCAATGCCTTCTGCTGCATTCCTATGATCATCATATGCCCCCTAGTATATAGAAACTCAAATATATTTGGTGGAGATTATGAGGTAGTCTTTTGCCATAGTTTTTTATTGGATTTAACTAATGACATCTAGGCTGCTTCATGATGATCTCTAGTTTTTAAACTCAGCAGTATTTTTTATTTTTAATTCTTAATCCTTGGATTTAAAATATTTTTGTTCTTAGAAGTACAGAGTTGCAGATGAAGTGGCCCATACCTACTATAGTCCTAGCAGTTGGAAAACTGAGTAAGAGGATCATAGATTTGTAACCAACCTATCTATCAATCGGGACCATGTTTTGAAATAAAAAAGATGGCAGGATGAAACGCTATCATTCAAACTGATGTTGGGTGCATACTGTTTTCTATTCTGTTCTATTCTAGTACTTCTGTTCTTCATACTAGTGTCAAAAAGCAGAGCAGAAAGAAGCAATTTTAGAATCTTTTAAAGCATATTTGTATGTCATGATGTTAGTATTTAGTACAGGAAGAAGACAGACATTGAGAAGGAAAAACTCATCACTGTGCTTGCAGCACCTGTATAATACCCGTATCAGTGATGACCCTAAGATACCAAGAAAATGTTAGGTGGAGAAAGAGAAAGACCCACTCCATTGAATGCATGTTAGTTGTTTTTACATAATTCCTCTCCCTTGGGGTTGAACCTGGGACTTCATGCAAGCAGCCAGGGCAAGTACTCAACCACTGAGCTTATCCCCACCCTCTCTCTCCCACCCCCACCCCCTTTTTATGATTTTTCAAATCAGTTTCTGTGTAGCCCTGGTTGTTCTGGAACTTGTTCTGTAGGTGGCCTCAAACTCAAGAGATTTGCCTGTCTCTGCCTCCCAAGTGCTAGGATTAAAGGTATGCACCACCACTGCCTGGTTTGTCCCCATCTTTTAAAGTTTTCTTTCTGAGACAGAATAGGGTCTTGAAGCTGCTCAGCCTAGGTTTGAGCTTGTGATCCCATCTCCATAGTTTGTGTTACTTTTGATGATAATAGCAGCTTTCTTTTTGTGATTAGTAAGTACCTTATTTATACTTTTGAAATTACCCTCCCCTTTTAAAAAATCTTAATTGTTTTATGTGTATGAGTGTTTTGCATGTATGTACGTATATGTCTGCACTTTGTACATACTTTTGGCCCAGAGGCTGGAAAGAAGGCAGTATATACGTTGGGGTTGGAGTTATGATAGTTGTAAGCTGCCAGTTACCACTAAGCCATCTCTCCAGCCCATTTATAACATTTTTAGATTAATAACTTACAGTATCTATTGGTGATATGTGTGTGTGCTTGTGCCTGTGTGTACAAAAATACATACTCTAATGTGGGTCCATGTTCATGTATACACACATACATCTGTGGAAAAAGAACCCCAGAAGCTGTCTGTCTGCCCTTTTATTTTGAAACGTAGTCTCTCAATGGCCTGAAATTTGTCAAATAGGTAGTCTGGCTAGCTAATCAGTCCCAGAGATCTATCCACTTGTTTTGAATCTCCTTGTTGCTGAGATTATAAGCACCTACCACCATGCTGACCTTTTGAGGGGAGGGCACACGCCATGGCACTGGTGTGTAGGTCAACAGACAACTTGTAGTTGTTTGTCAGTGCTCTTCATCCACTTTAGGTTTTATTCTACAATGTGGGTCTTGGGAATTGTACTTCAGTCATTAGGCTTGGCAACAAGTGTCTTTACCCACTAATTCATCTTTCCAGCTTTGCCTGGTGGATTTCTTGTTTTATTTTTTAACTGGTTATGGAGATCAAACTCAGATCTTAGGTTTGTAGTATAAGTACTTACCTTTGAGTTCCTCAGCTCCTTCATTGGTGATTTCTGCTTAATCTCATAATTCTATTTTTAAAAACTTTGTATATTCTATCCAGCTATTTTTATCAATATCATCCTACCTAAAGCTACTTAGAGGCTTGGAAAATAATAGTTTTAGCTGCTGAAAGGATAGGGGATTGGCAAATTTACTGATGTATATTGTTCACTGATGAACACCATAGAAATGAAATTTTTGGGAACAAGTCATCAGAATCTTGATGAAGATTAACCTTTGATCTGTTGTCATGGGGGGGGGGGAGGGAAGAATTAAGGATAGGTGAAACTTTGACCTACAACAGGGCTCTTTCTCAAAGGATTTATTAGAAAACAGTTTGTGTTTATATAGCATATTTTCTTATAGTCTTTTAAGGACACTTGATGACCATTGTTTTTCTTACTTTTGTTTAGGAAGTTTATCGGAATTCTATGCCAGCTTCCAGTTTCCAGCAGCAGAAACTTCGAGTCTGTGAAGTCTGTTCTGCATATTTAGGTCTTCATGATAATGACCGGCGACTTGCTGATCATTTTGGGGGTAAACTGCACCTGGGATTTATTGAAATAAGAGAGAAACTCGAAGAATTAAAGGTACATTGCATAAATTAATATCCCTCACTAACCTGGTTATTTTATTCTGTATCAGTTTTCTTTTTGTTTCATTGACAGGGTCTTGATGTGTTGCTTTGGTTGGTCTTAAACTACTGCTCAGCCTCCCTAGTACTGTAATTACAGTTAGTTTTTGAATAGTACTGTTTATTCTGATTCAGTAATATTGAGGCTCTGTTTAAAACTTATAATACTAAGAAACGGGGAAGGTCATGTAGATAAATGGATTATTATATATATAGTTTGATTGTTTTCCTGCATGCCAGAAGAAGACATCAGATCTTATTATAGATGGTTGTTAGCCACCATATGGGTGTTGGAAATTGAAATCTGAACTTCTGGAAGAGAAGTCAATGCTCTTAATCTCTGAGCCATTTATCTCCAGTCCATAGATGTAATTTTTTTTTTTTTTTTTAATGTCATTAAGGAATGATGGGGGCAGGGCTGGAGCTCAGTGGTAGCATGTTTGCCTTTCCATGCTTAGAAAAAAAACAAATCATGGTAAAACATGATTCTTCAAATCTGGAAAGCTAACTTGAAGTCTAATAATTGTATTCAACAAAATTTTAAATTATGTTACTTGCACTATATGAGAAATCAGATATAGTTTAAGGTAAAGATAATTAAGGATTTGCTCAGTAAATTTACAACTGATTTTTAAATTACTGTTGTTTTAAAGAGAGTTGTAGCTGAGAAGCAGGAGAAAAGAAACCAAGAACGTCTGAAACGGAGAGAAGAAAGGGAGAGAGAAGAGAGGGAGAAACTGAGGAGGTATGTATAGTGTCAGAAATAGTGCATGTGTTTGAAGCTCAATCTTCACCCTGAAGAAAATAGACTTTTAAAGAATGTTGGGTGTGGTAGCACTCAATCCCAGAGATCCACGAAGTGGAAGACAAAACCGGTTCCTAGGAGTTATCCTCTGACCTCTAAGAGCATGCTATGGCATACCATAGCACATAAGGTGCACAAAATTAATTAAAATGTAATAGTTTAAAAAAAAACCAATTAGAGATATTAAGTGACACGAAGTTGAATGAGATGATCTATCAAAATATGTAGTAGGACTGGACTGTGGTGTTATGTACAACCTTTAATCCCAGTACTTGAGAGGTAGAGGCTGGTGGGTGGATCTCTGAGTTTGGGACCAGCCTGATCTATAGAGTGAGTTCTGGGATACTATCTTGGAAAACAAAAACAAACAAGGAAACCAAATTTACCACATAAAGACCATTTTGGTAGAAATAATACAGATTCAATAGCTTGTATGTATCTAAACTGCTTTAAACCAGAAATGTTTCAAAATTTGGAGTTTCTGAATTGAGTCTGAGAGTAAACATATCTAATTTAAAATCTAAAATGATCCAGCAATCCTAATTTTTGAGTATCATGTCTGATTTCACATTTTCATGCTAGGGTTGTTCAGCCTTAACAGGCTCTTAGCCAGTCAGCTGATCTGATGTGAGTTCTTTCAAGATTGTGGAAAAGTTGACTAAGGGCTGTCTCATGTCTTTAGGTTTACCTCTTGCTACCCATTTTTTATCCTGGGCAAGATCTGTGCCTTCTTAGAACATATCTCTCTCCCTGCCAAACTCCCTTGGTTATTATTTTGGTTTGTAAAAACAAAAATATTCTGTGTTGTTTTTTAAGATAGGGTTTTTCTGTCCTGAAATTTGTTCTGTAGACCCAGACTGGTCACCGCCTCCCCTGCACCTCCACGCCCGGTGGAGTTAAAATTATAGAAATGTATTAGTTGACATAGCAATGAACTCATTAATTGATAAATTTAGTATTTCCATATTTAGAGTGTTTAAACATCCTTAGAAGTCATTGTTGTTCATTGACAACATATTCAGAAATTCAGGCACTTTATAATAGACAGTTATGCACAAATAAATTTACCCATGCTGATTTTTAGTGTTCCTCTGGTTTCATTACATCTTTGGAATTTAAACACCTTTTCTCAGAGATAATATAAGTCCCTAAGATAATTATTGGTCAAGCTAACTCCTGGAACTTGTGGCCTTGAACTCATAAGAGATCCATCTACCTCTGCCTCCCGAGTACTGGGACTAAAGACAGGCACCACCACCTGGTGCCTTTTTTAAATTTTAAGGACAAAACAGTAGGATGCTGTAGTGTTGTTATCTGTTTTGAGAAATCTTTGTCTCTCTCTTTCTTGCTATCTCATTCCCTTGTCTTTGTCTCTTCCTGTGTTTTCCATTTAACAAATTTTATTTCAGGACTTACCCTTTTGTTTTTAGTGTGTGATGAGTTTGTGCAACCCCTCCCTTTTTTTTCTGTCTGTGGGAGTTTGCCAGTATCTTTGTGTGTGGGGGGAGTAATGTTTAAGTCAGAGGACTGTTTTCTGGAATTGGTTCTTGTCTTTCACATTCAGGCAAGGTCTTTTGTGACTTTTGCATTATTATTATTATTGTTACTGAGACATGATATCCCTAGCTGACCTGGAATTGTGTAGAACAGACCCGGCTTTGAACTCACAGAGATCTGCCTGCCTGCCTCTTAAAAGGGTGCTTACCACCATATCTAGCTTACTTGGTTGTTAAAGTTGGGTCTTGTGTAACCAAGGCTAACTGCCTTAGTGCTGAGATTTTAAGCACTTTGACACTATGCTCAATCCTAGGCTTTTTTCCCCTAGGAATATTATTCAGTATTGCATTATATAGAATAGTGTACATAGCATTTTACATAGTGTTGGGATTCTCAGCTTAAGATTCACCTGAGATAGTCAAGTGACCTCATTTTTTTATGTTTGTATTTGTTTTGGATTTTTTGTTGTTTTTTGCTTGTTTGGTTTTTTTTGTGTGTTCCTGGCTGTCCTGCAACTTGGCTGTGTAGACCAGGCTGGCTTCAAACTCCAGAGGTCCACCTGCCTCTGCCTTCCGAGTATGGGACTAAAGGCCTGTGCCACCACTACAAAGTTGATTCACTTTAGGGCTGCAATATTTGTAGATGGTGAGAAAGTTGATCACCTCTTACTCCTTTTGATTGCAAAGTCTAATCCTATTAGAGAAATACTTAGCTAGCCATGGTGGTGCATACCTATAATCCCAGCACAAAGGAATTTGAAGTAGTAGGACCGACCTGTAACCTTGAGGTTAGTTTGGAACCAACCTAAGTTACATAGCGAGACTTCATTCAAAAAAAAAAAAAAACACAACCCCAAGTAGGTGTGGTGGTTCCAAAGCTATAATCTTAGCATTCAGCAGAATAACCTAATTCAAAGCCAACCTGATTATAGTATAAGACCGCCTCAAAACAAAATTCAAACAATTTTCTCATTTAAAAGTTGTGAAATTGAGGAAGTATTGTAAATATGTTCATAAGATAAAGTTATAAAATAGTATAAAATTATACAAGCTGGTTTTTTATTGCTCCTGATGTAATCAAATAAAAAAAGTATGTCACTTACTAGCTATTTATATGCCAGGTTCTGTGTTAAAAATTTTGCCTTTCTGGTTTATGTGATCTGTGTTAGGTTTTCATTGCTGTTAGAAAATACTTGAGAAAACAGTTTAAAAGAACAAAGATTTATTTTGATTTATGGACTCACTAGTTTCAACACCTGGTTTGCTTGCCTCGTCATCACGGGCTTATAATTAAGGCAGAACATCATGGTGACTAAAAGATACAAAGGGTCATAGTAGAGAAGCTGCTTACTGCAAGATAGGCAAACACAGTAAGCTGACAGGACAGGCCCAGGCATAGGATGCTCCCTTTAAAGAATCTGCTTCTTTGAACTAGGTCTCATGTATTAGTTTTTATAATCTAACAACAGTACTGTTAAGTTAAGAATATGTCATTAGGAGCTGGAGAAATGGCTAAGGGGGCCTGCTGCTCTTTCAGGAGACTGAGTTCAGTTTTCAGCAGCCACAACAGCTTGTAACTCCCAACTCCATGGGATTCAACACCTTGTCTTCACATGTATCTACATGCGGGTGGTATATACATGCACACATTTAAAAAATTGTCTCTAGATTTATCCATTGATTGGGTAAGAGCCTTAATAATTCAGTTAGCTCTGGATGATATACTACTTCATGACCAGATCATTAGCACATTAATTTTGGGGGAACATTTTATACCTAATGACATTTATATTGCTATTCTTGTGTTTCAAGTAACAGATTAAACAAAGGGAGGATATATAATTTTCTCCTGGTTGTACACACAGTGAATGGGTAGAACCATAGTTCATATATCCGAAATCATACTTTAAAATATGCTTATAATTTATATATATATATATATAACAAAAAAGTGTTTGTAATTGGAATTGTTTGCTTGTTGAGTACTAACATTGCACTGGGAAATTTAGAGTTGTGTTATATAAGATTATAATGTGGGGCTAGATCATTTGGAGGTTGGAGAGATGGCTCCGCAGTTTAAGAAAGGGCCACATAGTGTTCTCACAGCTATCCATATCTCCAGTTCTGGGGATCCAACCTCTTCTGACTTCAGACATGCACATGGTTAACATACATAAATGCTTACAGGCAGACATAAGTGAAGAAATATAATCATTTTGGGCTTAGTGATTAAGAACACATACTGCTCTTCTAGAGGGCCTGAGTCCTGTTGCCACCATACACATTGGGCAGGTAACAATTTCCTGGGACTCCAGTTCCAGAGGATCTGAATCATGAACACCCAGGTTCACATGTATACACATTTACACACTTAGAAATAATAATTTTATTTTTAAAAGAATATAATTCATGTAAGTGAACAAAGATGGAAAGTTGGGTTCATTTTTCTGAGACTATAGTATGAGGTCACAGGTTCAAAAGCTATAGAAGAGATAGGGGATTTTGTTCTTTGTTTTTCTGTTGTTCTAGTCTAAAAAAGGTTTCTGGGTAATTGTTTCTGTGATAAGCACACAGTTTCAATTTCCAGAAGTACATTGTTTTCTAAGTCAGGTGTCTAGTTGAAGGAACTTCTGTGACAAGGTAGAAAATTCTAGTTTTTTTTCTTCCCTTGAGGGGAGATTCGGGTGCATAAATACATGCCTTGTTTTTATAGAAGTAAAAGTCAGAACTCAAGAAGAATGTCATTGTGCCAGCTTAAAAATTATATAGTCACTTTTCTAAAAGTAGATATTCTTTTTTTAGGTCGCGTTCACATAGCAAGAATCCCAAAAGGTAGGTACTATAGAAGATGGATAAAATAGTGCAGCTGTATTTTTCAAATGTATGTTTTATAGATTATGTATCTTTTAAATTTCAATGAGATTAGTAAATTGTTACTAACTGAGCTGGGCAGTGGTGGCACACACCTTTAATCCCAGCACTTGTGAAGCCAAGGCAGATGTATATCCGTCAGTTCAAAGCACAAAATGAGTTGCAGAGTAGCAAGGACTACACAGAGATGCCCTGTCTGGAAAAATTTTTTTAAAAAAGTTATCACTAACTTTTGGTTAGTTCAGGTTTTAGTTATTTCTTTAAAAATCTTCCAGAAATTCAGTAAACATGACAAAATTTTAAATTTAATTTTATGTGTATTGGTGTTTTGCTTCCATGTTGGTGTGAGGATGTCAGATCTTGGAGTTACAGACAGTTGTGAGCTGCCATCTGGATGCTGAGAATTAAACCTGGGTCCTCTGGAAGAGAAGCCAGTGCTCTTAACTGTCAGCCATCTTTACAGCCCAGGATTTTTGTATTAAAGGCAGTTTGAAAAAAACATAAACCAATTTGAGTAGTCCATTTAAGAAACAATATCCTAACATGCCTGTTGGAAATACAAATATGGGTTAGCAAGCTAGCTGGGGATTTTGTTGGTGTTGTGTGGGTTTTGTTTGGTGTTGGTTTTGAGACTCTAGTCCTGGTTGGTTCCAGTTTGTCTGGAACTGTTAAGAAAGATTACAGGAGTGTGTCAACATACCTAGTTAATTATTTTTCCAGGCAGGGTCTTACTTGAATTCATTATCCTCTATATTCCTTAATGATGAGATTACAGCTGTGAACCACCACATCTGGCACTGTATCCTTAGTGGGGTATTTATGTATGGGTTCAGTGTCCCCTGAGATAATTGTTTGTTTGTCTTTACACAATAATATTTTCCCCTCATTCACTTTATGTAACACAACACTTAGTGCTTCCTGATTTGAATGATAAAATAAGTACTTGGTCCTCATGTTTGTCAAACTCCTTCCAATGTTGCTCTTTACTCACCTCATTGAAGGCAAGCAGGTTTCTTCTATGCCTTCAGCATGTTGAACTTACTCTCATTCCAGGACATACCTGGTTGCTCTTCTGTGTAATAGCCGATTTGCTTCTTTTTTAGTATTTGCTCAGATGCCACCCTGTCAGACAGTCTTTTTCTGTCTGCTTTTTTTTTTTCTTCATTTATTTATTGATGAAACTTTTGAGTGGATTTAATTTTTTTTCTTTATTATTTTATTAGTGTCTCCATGTGTACCATTGTGCATGCCTGGTGCCTGTGGAGTTTAGAAGAGAGTGTCCAAATCCCCTGGAACTGGAGTTACAAATGGTTATGTGCTACCTTGGTGCTGGGGACTGAACCTATGTTTTCTTCAAGAGCAGCCAGTGCTCTTGATCACTAAGCCACTTTTCCTGCCCGTTTTACCCTTGAAACAGACTGTCACTATGTAGCTCTTTCTGATGTGGTCTCACCATTTATGGTGACCAGGGTGATCTCCATGTAGATCAGACAGGTAGCATTTTGCCTGCCTACTTGTGCCTCCCATTTGCCAAGGTTTAAGGCTTGTACTAGTATTCCTGGTGCTTTTTCTCATGTGATAAAAGGGTGGGTGGGTGGATGGATACATACATACATACATACATACATACATACATACATAGGTGAATAGGTTGATCTTTTTCTAATGGATGGATGAGCAGGCAGCCTCCTGTGTCTTTTTAGAAATATGCTCTTCAGAGCCAAGTGTTATAGCACATTTCTATATCTCCAGTATTTGCCTGTAATTCCAGTGCTCAAAGGGTGGAAGCAGGAGATCCAGGTCTTCAAAGTCAACCACAGCTACACAAAGCAAGTTTCAGGCCCCCTTTGACTATATGATAAATACCATGTTTAGTTGAAAAAACTGTTCAAATGTAGTTAGACATGAAGTCTTAAAAATGTACCTTATTCAACTATACTTCAGACTGGAGATAAGTGCTTTTAAATTTTTTCTATAGGAGCTAAAGAGAGATGATTTAGTGGTTTAAGACTATCTGTTCTTTTATAGGACCCAACTTTGATTCCCAGCAACCACGTGGCAGCTCATAACAGTCCTCCTATTGGGGATGAGTGCACTTTTCTGACTTTGGTGGATACCAGGCATGCATACAGCACACAGGCATTAAGTAAAGTAAAGTACTCATACACATAAAAATGAAATAAATCTTAAGCAATTTTTTAATGAAAATTCTTCTATAGCCAAGTGTAGTGGCTCATGCCTTTAGTTCCAGCTCTTAGGAGGCAGAGGCAGGCAGATCTCTGAGCGTTTAAGACCAACCTGTATATATGGTGGGACTATCAAATAAAATCTGTATATATGGTGGGACTATCAAATAAAACCTGTATATATGGTGAGACTATCAAATAAAACCTGGTATATATGGTGAGACTATCAAATAAAACCTGGTATATATGGTGGGACTATCAAATAAAAACCCAAAATATTCATTAAAAACTTAACACAGTGTTGAGAAAATAATGTTTTTATGGTAATTTGAACCATTTTAAACCATATTATAGAGATACAATGTATATGCCCAAGATTTTTCCATTTTAAGTTTGTGGGGAGCTGTTACACAATTATCAACACAATCCAACTTTAAACATTTCCATGTTTTTGTTTTTTCCTATTTTTGACATGTGCTGTAGTATCCTAGGTTGGCCGTGAACTATTGCTCTATCTTCTGGTTTTCTCTCACATATTTCTGTTTTTTACATGGTATCTCCATCTTCATTACATAGCACCACCACCACCACACATAACGTGTTTTGCTAAAATGCCCAAATTAAAAGATGGTTTATCCTTAAATAATATTTTTTATTCTTTTTATCTCATATGCATCAAATATATTTAATTTCATTCCCTGTTATTTTTTGTGAGGGGATTGTTTTGTTGTTTCTGTGTTGGTTTTATTTTTTTTTTAAGATTGATATTTATTTGTGAGTATATGCCATATGCCTGGAGAAGTGCCCTGGGAAGCCAGAAGAGTGTGTTAGGTTCCCTACAACTAGAAGTATAAGTGATTGAAAGCCGTTTACATGTTGGGAATTGAACTCATGTTGTAGAACACCAGCATGAATTCTTAACTTGTTGAGCTAGCTTTTTAGTCCCATGAATTTCTTAAGTATGCTGTAAAAAACAGAAATTTTTAAAATTGGCATTAGGTGGTACTATCAGTTGTTGCCTTCTTTTTTATTCCATTTTCCTGATGCTTTTTTTTTCTTTTTTTTTTTTGTGAATAAATTTACTTTTTTAGTATGAGTGCTCTGCCTGAATGCCAGAAGAGGGCATCTGATCACATTATAGATGATTGTGAACCAATCATTTGAGTATTAAATTCAGGACCTTTGGAAGAACAACCTGTGCCATCTCTCCAGCCCGATACCGCTTATTTAGGTCTCACTGTGTGTATGTTGTTCTGGCTTGCCTCAAATTCAATGTGCCAACACAATTTCCCCTGATAAATCTTGTCTTATTACTATTTTTGTGTGTGTATGTGTGTGTGTTTGTACCTGTGTATCTGTGAGTGTATGGTGTGAAGGTCAGAAGAGGGCTTTGATATTGTCCTCTGTGTTCCCTGTCTGAATCTGGGGTACAGGTTTTCTTAGCGAGGCTGTAAACTAACAAGTCTCAGCAGCCCTCCTGTCCTCTGCCTTCAGCTGGGGTTATAGGTGTATACTAAGAACCACACTCTAGCTCTCAGGATTATACAGCAAGCACTTTTATTCACTAAGCTTTCCTGTCTAATTGTTGGGGTGGATCCTATTAGGGTCTTGGATGTTAAGCAAATTCTGTACCACTGACCTACAGTTGTAGTGAGTCTATTTCTGTCTTGTTTGCCAGCTCCCAAATAACCACATGGAGACTAATTAATTACAAAAGCTCGGACAATAGCTTAGGTTTGTTTTGAACTATCTGTTGTAAACTTAAACTAACCCATTTCAATTGATCTATGTGCCACCCCAAAGCTTGCTTGCTTCTTCTGTGTACCATCCGTCCTACTTTTCTGATTCTTGTAGTTTCCCGTCTCTGCCCTTCTTCCCAGTGTCCTCTGTGCCTGAAAATCCTTCCTCAGTGTTGGCCAATCAGAGTGGCCCATCTTCACAGTGTATAAAAAGATACTACATTTCCATGTTTTTCTAAAAAAGGAAAGGTTTTAACACAATAAAACTATGTACAGTAAGAACAATTATTAGGTGAGGATTACATTTACAATGTCCAGTCTTTTATATTTGGCAAATTTGGAGAAAGTACTATATTATCTATCCTCTTAGCCCAAAGTTTTGCACCTAAATTTTTATTTATTTATTTATTTACTTTTTGAAACATTTTTTCAGATAAACAACTTAAGCTTTTATATTTCTCAACCTACATATTTTACATCTCTTTGGTAAGTTTTTTCTTTTAGTTTGGTAACAAAACTATAACTCTGTCTTGTCTTCAACTCTATCCAAGACCTGAGAAGGATAAAATATTATTTAAATAAATAGGAAATGCAGAGCAAACAACTCCCAAAACTATAGAAATGATAGAGACATTTGGCTGCCTGGACAGTTACCTCAAGGTTCCTCTGCAATATTGGGGCACCTATCATTAGCCTATAGGTCTAGAATATCTGGCATATTTCTGAAAAGCAGGACTTTTGAAGGACTGTCTTACCTTGTCTTGACAAAGTTGGCACTCACTTTTTATTGTGTCCTCTTTGTCCAGTTTGAACAGCATACTGTTTACAGTCAAGGCAAGGGCAGTTTCCTGATGCTCAAATGGCTAGGTTTTGTCACAAAGAAAGCAAACTCTATACAGAAGGTCTTTGATGCTCTCATGAAGTAGATTGGTGCTGCCAGGAACAGGCATCTCATTTGTCACGAAAAGCCTTATATTATTAAAACACGTCTTTGAAGTGTTTGAAGACCGCCTATTTAAAAATAAGTGTGTCTTAAATTGTATCAGCATACAAAATTCCATTGCAGTGTAAAATATTAGAGACCAGTCATTTAAAAGTAGACTCAACAATCTACGCTTTTATTATTTCTATATTATATTTTCCCCTTTCCCTTCATTACATCCCTATTTAACTTATCTAAATTTATACAATATTGGTTGACTTTTAAGAATTAGTGCTTTATATTTTGAAATCCTAGTATCCTAGTCATAACATACTAGCAATGTATTTCCATTGTACATATAGTTTATTTAGAGTAGAATTGTCATCATGTACAGCTACTAAAGAATAACTTCTCAGTCCTGACAAGATGTCTCAGCTGGTTAAGGTACCTAACACCAAGTCTGATAACCTGAGGTCAATTCCTGGGAAAAGAGACTCCCAAAAGAATGTCTCTGATCTCTCCCCTTATGCCCTATGTTAATTCGATATGCCCATGCCTACACATACCACCTTTTTTAGTTTTTGTTTTTTTTTTTCCCCCCCAAGACAGTTTTTCTGTTTAGCTCTGGTTGTCTTGAAACTCACTTTAGAGCAGGCTGGTCTCAAACTCACAGAGATCTGCCTGTCTCTGCCTTTCAAGTGCTGGTATTAAAGGTGTTAGAGGGGGGAAAAAATTAACTTTTTTTTTTTTTTAAAGAAAAACGTAAGTGTAAATGAGAGTTGTAGTACTAATGATGAAGTAAATTTTTTCTTGTAGATCCAGATCCAGAGAGCATCGCAGACACCGATCTCGTTCCATGTCACGAGAACGCAAGAGGAGGACTCGTTCCAAGTCTCGGGAGAAAAGACATCGCCACAGGTCTCGTTCCAGTAGCCGCAGCCGCAGCCGCAGCCATCAGAGAAGTCGGCACAGTTCTAGAGATAGGAGCAGAGAGCGATCCAAGAGGAGGTATTGAAGTGCCGATCAGAGGATGCGGAGCTACCTTTATGTTTAGCCTTTTGTTTACTTATGTTACTTATGCTTAGATTATTGGTTTGAAACTTGCACCTGGTATTGGTATGTACTCAATTGTAGGTGTATACATTTTTCCTGATTGTATGGGTAGTTCATGCAGAGCTATGTGTGAACCAGAATAAGAAGTTGGAGCCAGTATGTGCAGAGGTTATTGCTTTTCTTTACTTGTGATGTTGGGGAGGTGGGAGGGGTGCTGATAAGAACAAAAACTATTTTACAGGCAAAGAATTTTAGGTACTAATACTCATGAAGTTGTAGAGACTTTTGTTTGTTTGTTTTTCAATATGTATTAATAAATTAGGGGCTTTGTGAAATTTTTCATTAAAAGAATTATTTAGCTTTGTTTGCCTGTTTTCCAAACTTGAAGCTGGTGCACTTCTAAAGAGCAAACACATTCTCCTATGTTGTTTAATCTACATACATTTTTGTGTTCACCGTTAGTGTGATGGGAAGATTCTGAGTTTTGAGAAGCTACAACAACACTTCTTAGTATAGCAGGAAACCTCAAAATATGCAATGAGAGCAGACAGACACTGGACCTGGTTATCTAGTGAAAACAGACTAAGGGTTAGAATGTAGTGGAGCTGTTAAGCTCCCAAAACTCAGGTCACATGATAATCCTATGGAACATAAATTATACTTACTTTTTCCCTCTTTGACACCATGCTTAGGTTTATGTAGGAGAAAACATTTGGAGTGCCTAACTACTAGTCTTAGGATTTCTGTGGCTTACTCTTTAAGTTCATAGCTGAATCCACAGAAAGCTGGCAGAATTTTTGTTTAGACTGAATTACCCATTCCCTGAAATCACAAATTCAGTTTAATAGGCTTTCAATCAACATTTTCATATATTTTGTCCTTGTTCTAGGTAGCTCTTCAAGTGATTCTAACTAGTTTATTTGGGCGAGGGGGTTGGAACGAAGGTTGGGGGGGGACGGACGGACACAGTCTTACATAGCCCAGACTGGCCTCAGATTCATAATCCTTTTGCCTCAGCTTACTCTTGAGTGCTGGGATTATAGGCATATAACACATGCCTGGCTTTAAGAATTAGATAACTTTCCTCTGTGCTAGGCTTAGTTAAAAAATAGCAAAGAAATAATAGTGTATGTAAACAACCATATTCATGTTGCTATAGTTTTCTGTGTGGGAACACATTTGACCACGGATTATAAAGTGCTAAACTTGATAGATATCATAGGGCAAATTACATAAATTTAGATGTTGGAAATTGCAGAATGATTCTTAAAAATTGTTTAAGATAATGGATCAGTCTTAAATAAATTATTTTAATTAAACAAGTAGGAAAACACCTTTAGGCCTCTTCCTCATATTTTGAAACTGGAATTTAGAGGCTGTTCACAGTGCAGTGCTCAAAAACAAACATTTTCTTAATGATTCTAAATATGCACACTAAATCTGAGAATCGTGCAGCTAGGTGGTAAAGGATCTAGATGATTCTGTGTTGACCTGCCCAGCTGTCCTTTTTCTGGTGTTTATCTGACATGTCTTCATTGGTGGTGGAAATGGGAGGGATGGGTGGGGAGTCTTGTTCTATCATTGTGTCATCTTGATGCTTCCTGCATTTGTGAAGTTTATTTATATAGGAAAACTTCCCGAAATACTCAGCATGTTCAAAAAAGGATTATTTTTGTAAAACCATTAAAACAGTTTTGCTTTTCTCAAGAGTATTTCATATCTTTGAAAACAACTTTTAAAACATTGTTTAAGCAAATAATCACTACTTGTTATTTCATATATATAACATCAAATTATTGGTATATATGTGAGTTTAGTTTTTGATGGTATGAGAGTCCATTAAAAGTCTTGACATTGTTATCTTGCTCTTGGCTGTGAAGTACTGGTCTCTGCTACAAGTGAGTTATCTATATGAGCCTTGTCCTTGGCAACAGTTCCACAGGTCAGTGAGGATCTTGTGCTTTTGGGGGTGTTCTGTCAGACTTCAAAATCAGACTTCTTTGGTTCAGCATTCTTTACCAAATAATTTAATTACATCCTATTGTTTTCCCTATTTAATTAATTAATAGGATTATTTGGCTTATTAGGCTTTCAAACACATAAGAAACTGTGTGTAGGGTATTTGTGATTTTGTAAAAACATTAATTTATATCTTTGTTTTTAGTTACTATCACTGACCTCAGGGACTTGCCAGCATCTAATGTCATTGTCCTTCATTTCTATCATCATTAATAGAGGCTTTGGAGATGGCTTGTGTAGATTTGGAATGTGACTTTTAAGCATATTACTTTTTAAATGCTTATTAAGCAAGATCTCCTGTAATGCTAATACTCTATGGGCTGAGGCAGGAGGCTTGCCACAAATTGAGGCCAGCTTGGGCTAGGGAGAAAGACCTTGACTCAGAAAACAAAGCAACAGGAAAAAGAGGCTTATGAAACCTCATGCTCTAAATTGCTGTTAATCTTTCAAGCTTTTGTTTAAAACATCTGTGTTACCATATTTTTGTATTTGGACAAAGCACTTGAAAACAATTTATGAGAGGAAAGTTTTTTTTTTTTTTTTAGCTCATGTTTCCGGAGATTTCAGTTCATGGCCACTTTTAAGTTGCTTCTGGACTCATGCCTTGTGAATGAGAACAGCAGGACAGGGAGCCTTAATGGAGTAAAGTGATTCATCTTATGGCAAAAGAAGTAGAGAACAAGGGATCAGGCATAAAATATAGCAAGATACCCCCTCTTGACCTCTTTTGTCCTGTCAGACTCCAGCTCTTAATAGCTGTTTAGCTTTGAGTTTACAGTACATTCATTCATTGGTTGTATCATCTTCATTCATGACTTTGCCATATTTTCTGTAGCACCACTCACCAGTTTCAAGTCACCAGTACCTGAGCCTTTTGAACTATAGTTCTCTCTTTATATTTTAAAAACTGGTTATAGTCGTATTTTTATCTTGCCTTATGTTTTTCTGAAAGTATTGTATTTTGGGGGGGTAGTAGCATGCAAACTTAGCATATTGAGGTCCTAGGTTTAAACTCCCAACTCTTAATAGGAAAAAAAAAAGTATTATGTAGGACTTGGCAGTGCCTCTGATCATAATTCTAAACCTTGGTTGAGATATATTATGTGTAAACCTTTGTATCGCCTGTAAAGAACAAAATAAATGTAATATTTGTTAATTCATTTTAGGTGTTGAAAGTATATATTCTGTGCTAACCAATATAGTTAGAATCTATGTAATATCTTTGCAAGTTTTGTTTTTCCTGGTTGCATTTCTGATAGAGTGTTTTGTTTATGTCCCCTTTTTGAAGATGAGTATGAGGATGGAGATAGTATTAGGAGCAGCTAGTATTTTATTATGATATAATCAGTTTTTTATACCTCCCGTTTTGGTTTTAATGAATTCACCTGGAGTAAAGCAGATTTTTAAATTAGCAAATGGTTATTTAAAGCCATATTATTGAGTAGTTCTGTTACCTAGGTTTGTAGTGCTGCCTATAGAACAAATGTGGCTGGAGCCTGTTTTTGTACAACCAGCAAGCTATGGATGGTTCTGCATTTTTACACTTTAAAAGTTGATAGAAAAGAAAGACTCCTACATACTAAAATTGTATATGATTTACAACACTTCAAATTCTTATTGTCAGCCCATTTGGCCCAAAAGATATGACGTCTGTACAATTCATGATTTCCATCCAATTTGGAATCTGGTAGTTTTCACTTTTAAATGCTATTACCTATACATTATTTTTATATCAGATACCTTTTTCTCAAATTCTAAGAATATTTATAACTCATTGTTTAGTGTAGGCTATTTTAACCTATAGCTATTTGTTGCCACCAATCTTGTTTGAGTGACCTATCCGCTATAGTATTGCTCTTTTCTGTCAGAAACTTTTCTCAGATGCTATCAGAAACTTAATGTTTATCCTATTCTTTGATTGGATTTTGGGTGTCCCAACATGTTTTGCTCCTCAAATTAATATTTTTCAGATCCTCAAAAGAAAGATTCAGAGACCAAGACTTAGCATCCCGTGACAGAGACAGGAGTTCAAGAGACAGATCACCTCGTGACCGAGATCGAAAAGATAAGAAGCGGTCCTATGAGAGTGCTAATGGCAGATCAGAAGACAGGAGGAGCTCTGAAGAGCGAGAAGCAGGGGAGATTTAATTAGCTATGTATACATATATATATATATCTTCAATCCTTAAGCTTCCTATGGAGTCAACATGCTATTGTTTAGTTTACAGTTGTTCAGGGTGATAGTTCTACTAGATACCAGTCCAGGCTAGATCTGTAGTATCTAACGATCTGAACCAAACTGTTTTCTTTGATAAAGCCTAAAACTACATCCATAGTTTCTGGTGAGCCTGTAATACAGTTCTGAACGTACAGTTTTATATAATACGCTGATCTCTATTCTTTCAAGTAGGGGTGATAATGAATTGTGTTAATGCCTTGCAATTTTTGAACATTTGTAAAATACTGTCTTCCTTTCTATTTCAAACAGCAGCAGCTTTGGGAATTTTTCTTTACAGTTCTTCTTCCTTTAACTTTTTTTATCTCCTAATACCTGTGCCTCCAACTATAAGAGAAATGGGGCAGGGAAGCAATATAACTTCTGTTCTAAGGTTCTGTTCACATCAATTACTAGTTGGTTACAATTAAACATTTCTACTGAATTGTGTGCTGGAAAAACATACAGGGCTGTTTTGTTTGGAATTTGAACAGCTGTTGCATTACCTTTGCTTTTTTATTGAAATTTTGAAATCAGACTTGTCTTGATTTTTCTGTTCTATTAAACTGCTATGTTCAGTATATTGGGGGGCAGGGACTGTTTGATAATAAGCACTTGTTTTATTTTGTGTGTGTGTATGAGTGTGGAGTATAAAGGCTATACTTATTGTAAAAAAAATATAATAAAATGAAAAACAATCATCACCACCATTATTACACTGTAACTTGTTTAGTAAGTTGTCACTAGAACTATTTGCTGTGGTATTTTCCTCTATTCTGTAACATCCTTAACAGTGCCTTACTGTACAAGGCACCAAAGGAAGTAAATATATAATTGTGGATTTCAGATGGACTGTTCCTCCACCCAAATCTCTTACTGACTATACTCTACTACTTCAGAGCTGTGGTTAATGGCTTCTGTAAGGAAAGACTGGACCTGTAGAAGCAGCTAAGTCTCATTTGTATTTCTTGATTGACAAGCCTGAATAAAATCATATGTAACCAATATAATGAAACCAACAGTTTCTGCATTAAATAGCTAATTACCTACTAACCAAACAGTAGTTAACAAATACCTTTTGTCCTTCTAGAATATAGGAGAAACAGTATATTAGTAAAATTAGAATAAGATCACGGGGGGGGGGGGGGGGGGGGAGGTTAAGATCTCATGTAGTCCTAGAATTCACTCTAGCTGAAACTGACCTTGAACTCTGACTCTTGTGCCTTTGCCTCAGTGCCCAAGATTATAGATGTGTACAACCAAACCCAGTTTAGATCATTTTTCAATAACTGTTTTTGGGGGTTGGGCAGTTTCCAACATTTGACAGTAATGTGGCCCTTTGTGAATATCAGAGAGCAGAAAACAAATGCCCATCTATGTGATACTAAGAAATAAGATCTTGCTATGTATCTTCTTGGCTGGGCTTGGCTGCCCCAACCTCCTAGTGTTGGGATTATAGGCACCCTCCACCAGGTGAGGCTTAAGCTTTTTTTTTTTTTTAACAGCAAAAGGGACAAAAGCATGATGGAATATGCCTGTTTACCCCAATGCTTAAGCACTTGTGAGGCTGAGGTGTGTGGATCACAACTTTAAGGTCAGTTGAGGGCACTCAAAGTTACCAACTTAGCAAGTGAACTCTTTGCAGCTGTATTTCCTTCCACAGGGTATAGTACTTAAGAGAGCTGTGGCCCAAATTTTCAGTCTCCAAGAATGCTTGTATATCTGCATTGCATCCCAATAGTCTACACTACTTTTTATAAATCTTTACACGTACTTTAGGTTTAGCTCTGTATTGCAGGAGATAAGAATAGTTTTTGAAAAGTCTAAGGCAGGCATGGTATCACCCAATACAAGGGAGGCAGAGGAAAACAGATCTCTTGAGTTCAAGGCCAGCTTAGTTTACAGTTCAAGTTTCAGGACAGCCAGGGCCATACAGAGAAATCCTGTCTTGAAAAACAACAACAAATATTTCACAGCTGGAAAAAATAAAGCTTGTTGAGGTAGACAATCAGCTGTTGTGAGTACATTTGTAAACCATTGAAACACATCTCTCCATCAGCTGCTCTTGTGAGTTTCTTAAATACCACCTCCCATCAGGGGCTTATCTGTTAGAACATTGCTAAATTGTCCTAATTTATTTTCAAATCAAGTTGAGTGTGATGGCTTCCATTTGTTTATAGTCTCAGCACTTGGGGAGCTGAGGCAGGGGGTTGTCACAGGTTCAAGTCCAGCTTGAGATAAGCTTGAACACTTAGTTTGCATTTTTTAAGGGTATAATTTAGAGCAATGCTGAGCAATGCTATAATCTCCTTTGAGACAAGGTCTTACTGACCTGGAGCTCACAAATTAGGTTAGATTGTCTGGACAGTGAGCTCTCCGTGTCATAGAATTATAAGCATGAACTACCATGCCTTTTTGCTGGGGGTTGAACTTTGGTTCTCACATTTAACAAAGCAAGAACTTTACCCTATCCAGTTCCTCTCTCCCATCTTTTGAGGCTAGGCTGACCTCCAACTCACTGTATAGTTAAAGATGACTTTTGACTCTAGTCTCAAATGAAGGATTATAGCCATGTAATTTCTAAAATACCAAGCAGTAAGACAATTCAGAATCTCAATTTTATTTAATTTTATATTTTATTTTATTTTTGGCCTGTTTTTTCAGATAATAGTTCTTTGAGAGTTAAAACAGGTGGTGAGGGCTTAGAGGACAGCATTCTGTTGGTGGAGATAGGGGTCTATCCAGATGTGTCTGAGTTTTGATGTCTGCATGTTCTCATGAAGTAGCAGTAAATGAACTAATTGTTCAGCAACTATAACCATGTCAGAGGACCAGCTTGATTTCAGTAGCTAGTGTAGTAGGAGTTAGGCTGAAAGCCAGGCTGAGGCAGACCTGGATATGGGACAAGATGTGAAATGTCAGAAGCTGAGACCCTGACTAGGTATAGTATAAGCTTGGAATGACAAGGGAGAGCATCAGGAATGCCTGGGGCAAAGCTAGAATGCCCTATTTCTAAAGCCCCTTTGTATCAGTCTTGCTTTACTTTAACTTTGTGTTCTGAAACAAGAATAACATGAAAATAATCATAGTTAACAAAATTGGGATGTGAGTTACATTAGGTCCCAGAAAGTGTGGTATTAATTACTTGAGAGTTGGGGTGACGCTCAGTGGTCATGCACTTGTCTGTCCTGTATGATGCCCCAGTTCCCGGTATTGCAAAAACAAATCTATGAAATCGCTTGGAACTACCCAGTATCTTAAAAGTATTCTGTCAAAAGTGCTGCTAGGCATAAGTGGTCCACCTCATAATAATCAAGCTAGTTGGAAAGGTGGGGTGGGAGAATTTCCAATTGAGCACCAACCAGCCTGGGAAGCTTTTGAACTTTAAGCAGGGTTTGTTAGTAAAAATGTGGTCTCTGAACGTTTTATATGAAATTACATAAAGGACCCTATCTCAAAAATGGTCTGTAATGAATCTAAACCCAAGTTGCAATTTATAGGAAATAAGATAAATTCAGAATGTATGTCGTTTTACAAAACATCTGGACCAATTTTTTTTTTTTTAAGGTTTTAGGCTAAAGGAGACTAAAGAAGTAGCCAGTAACTCTGTGTAGTCCAATTAGATGAGATTGTTTATTGGTTGGGCATGGTGGTTCATGCTTATAATCCAGATACAGGGGATGCAACAGAATTTGAATGATTTTGAGACTAACCTGTGCTACAATAGACCCTGCCCCAAAGTAAGGGAAAAGGTGGAGAAACTGGGAGATTGTATAAAGAGCTTTTTAATGTATGATGATAAATTTGTATTACACAAAAACATCCTTATTTTTAGTATTTATGTGCAACTTGATGTCTGAAACTTGTTTTCAAAATGCCCAGTTGTATATGCATATACACACAACTAAGTGTAAAATGTTCAATATTAGGAGAGCTTTATGAATGTTTTATTTTCAGTTTTTCAACTTGCGTGTTTTGAAAATTTTTATGACATTGGGTTTTCAACTAAGTTACCATTTTTGGAATGTTCCATTCTGGGTTGGAAAGATAGCTCATTTAGCACATGCCTACCATACAAGCCTAAAGACCTGAAGTGGATCCCTAAATGCCAGGCCTGGTACTATGGACTTTTGATCCTGGCTCACATCACAGGTGGGTTCCTGGGGTTCACTGACAAACCAGTCTAACCAACTGGTGAGCTTCAAACTAGTAACAGACCCTGCCTCAGAAATAGAAGATTCATTGGCACTGAAGTTGGCCTATATATGCACTAACACAATACAAGTAGGATGTTCTAACCTGGCAAAATTCATGTTTTTGTTTTTGTATGTATGCAGTGTTCTTCCTGATGTCAGAAATGAACACCAGATCTCATAGTTGGCTGTGAGCCACCAATGTGGGTTCTGGGACTTGAACTCAGGAAGAGCAATCAGTGCTCCTAACCTCTGAGCCATCTCTCCAGCCTCCATATGTGGGTATTTTAAGCAAGATTTGATTTCTGAACATTATCAGAATCACACAAACAGAATGATCACCAATGTATACACATATATAACAAAAAGTTTCCAAAGCATCAGTGGAGGCACCACTGCATACTCACTAAAATGGCCCACAGGAAAAGGACAGCAGTTAACAAGTGCTAGTGGAGATGATGAGCACTTGGATTGAAAATGGTACAGCTACTTGTCAATCCAATATGTCCATACCACAGTTTAGCTGCAGCCTGGTACCCAGGGAGGCAAAAACTTGGGTCCACACAGGTTTGTGTTTGAATGCTTGTAGCAGTTATGTTCATAGCTCCAAACTACATATTTGAAATATCCACCAATTAGAAATCAAAGGGTGATACATCCACACAAGGAAAATAATTGTTAATAAGTAGCAATGATTAACTTAACACTATACCCTGCTGACGGGGCCAGACCCAGAAGAGGACAGTTCTCTTCATGTGAACTAGAACAGGCATAAGCTTTGCCTCAGGACTGGCTTCTGAGCAATGAAGCCCCCCTTTAATTAGTCCTTGGCTGGCAAGAGACCCAGTAAATAGCACTTTCTGGGTAAGCCTGACAACCTGAGTTCAATCCCCACAACCCAACCCAAAGGAGAAACCACACCCAAAAATTACCTTCTCGTGCCCAAGGTGCACGCCCCACCACAATACGTCCTCTGAAGACCAATTTTCTGTAACCTGGCTTCTGTTTTCAAGAAGCAGCAGTTTGTTTTGTTTTGTTTTGTTTTGTTTTTAAATCATTTGTGTGCAGTGTAGGATAGCATGGTGGATTTTGCATCTGCATATAATACTACTCACTCCTACCTAAGATAGAAGATCCTAGGATGTTTTCTGGGAGATAGCACTCTAGTTTCTATAAAGTTAATTGTCTTCAAGGTCATCCTCCATGCAGAGTTCTTGGCCAGCAAAAAGATTACCAAAAGCACCACACACAGGATGTTGGCTAGAAGGGTTTAGAAGTGAGAAAGAGCCCACAGGCCTTTAATCCCAGCACCCAGAAGGTAGAGACAAAGTGGATCTCTGAGTTTGAGGCCAACATGGTCTACAGAGCTAGTGCTGGCTAGTTCATGAAGAAAAACCCTATTTAGAGGGGAGAAAATGCTTAAAAGGCTAGTTCGTTACAAAAACTTGGGGTGGTATTTGCACACAGTAGCATTCAGCAATTCCACACATCCAGTAAACTTGACAATTTATCCCACAGTTGAAAGGCCTGCCTTCTCGGGTTTCTGTCAAAATTATTGCCATTCTCAAACTACTACTGTCTCCCCTTGACTGTCTCAGGTGGGGTTCTCAATAGGCACTTTCAAGTCTGGCTGCCTCATGTGTTGTGTATCAATAGCTACAGGTTGGAGAGACAACTTAGTGGTACAGTGTTTGCCATACAAATGTAAAGATCTGAATATAAATCCCTAGAACTTAAAGCTTGGTTGGTGGCTCTTACCATGAGATACGCAGCAGTGAACAACGGATCAAACGGAGGTGAAGACACTCAAGATTGTCTCCCTCCAGATGCACACTGTTAAACTCCCACCTACATTCATGTGTGTGCACAAACACATCATACATGCTTATACACCATACAAAAAAATATAGAGATAGGGCCAGATGTAGTGCCTTTAATCTCAACACTCAGGAGGCAGAGGCAGCTGGATCTCCATGAGTTCGAGGCCAGCCTGGTCTATATAGTGATTTTCAGGACAGCCAGGAATACATCTCCAGGGTCATTCCTGGTAATCTCCCCTCCACTGCCTTGTAAATCTTTCATCCTCTCTGAGTCTCAGCTTTAGAACTGGGGAGTAACACATGCCTGGAAGATTCCTACTGTTCACCATTTGCTACTGTCCTGGTCAGGAAGCTCACCCCTCCCCCATTTTTATCATATTTCTGTGTAGTGTGGAAGTTTCCTCTGAAGTTGCAGTATGACTTCACTCCTGGCCACAGTTCAGCAACCCAGAGGTGCCACTTGAGCCTGCCTAAGATGGTCAGAAACCTTTCTTGTGACTAGATGCTTCCAGTTTGGATTGGCTATCTTTTGACTTGACAGGTTAGTAAAGCACTTTTGGTGACTGTGTTACTCTAGTGAGGAAATGACCCAAAAAGAGGAAGATGGACATGTGGAGAGCAGCGTCTCCAGTTGCTCTTTTCTGCCCAGGCTATTTAGAAGTGGCTTTTCTTGTTTATAATTCTAGTTAGGAGTCCAAACTAACTACTAGTTTACTAGATCATAGTGGGAATTAGATGTGCTAGTACAAACAAATACACTAGATAGAGTATCAGAGCTGTTAATGGAAGAAGATGATTTTTCCTGGCTGGAATTGCTTAGCATTGCTGTCTGAAGCCCCCACTGTACCTTCGGTGTCCTTGGACTTCTACACATGTTATCTTAACCCACAGATTCATGTGCATTGTGGGGAAATGCCTTTGCAGTTGGAGGTAGCCTCTCTCCAAAGCATAAGTTGTCCATTGCTGGTCAGGACTTTGCAGGGACTAAAGTATACCTTGAAGACCCGAGAAGTGGGAACTAACACTGCAGCAATACCCAATGAATAAGCTTGCTAGCCACCAATTTTTTTTTTAATCTTATGAAGACACCAGTCATACTTGATTAGCCACACCAATGGCCTCATTTTTACCTGATTGTGTACAAACACACTATTTCCAAAAAGATCACATTATAGATCCTGGGAATTAGGCCTTCTACATTGGGAAGAGACCAGTTCAGTTGAGAGGCACAATGACATTGTAGTGCTGCTGGCTTCATTTACAGGCTGCTCATCCCACAGTGTAAACTGAAGATCAAAAGGCCATGCTAATGGTCTATAAGGACATGGATTCCCTAGATTTTCCCCTTGTTTGGGACTTTCCCATGGCTCTGGCTCTCTAAATGGATGCTGGCTGGTTGGACAGATGGACATAAACACAGTAGAAGACTTGTAGGGTTGGGATGCTGTGTCTGCTTCTCCCAATATACCCATGACCAACAAGGGCAAAAAGCCCAAACAATTCATTCTTAAAAACTGAATTCAGAATGATATACCTCAAACCCTTCTACAGAGAAGCATCAGGTAAGGGTACGTAGTGACGGAAATACCTAGCAACTCATGGAAGACATTAGGGAGTTGGTGAAGCTTGGGTTTTCAAAGTCAGTGTCACACCAGGGAGAAAGACGTGACAAGGCGTTCCAGGAGTGTGACCTCAATCTGTGATGGTATTTAATTTCTCATTGCTGACAGAAGCAATTTAAAGGAGGAGGAGGGGAAGTATGGTGGGAGTCAGGTTCTGCAGTCAGGAGCTCCCCCCACACACACCCCAGTAGCTGCTGCTCAACTAATTTCTATTCACCCCAGGACCCCAGCCCATGAAGTAGTGCCAATTGTGGGTCTTTCCCCCTCAACCCAACCTAGGAACTCCCTAATAGACATGGCTAGAGGTTCATTTCTCTCTCCCTCTCTTTCTCAAGTTCAAAGCCCTACCTTTAAAATGGTTAACTGACAAGCCTCTGGGTGGAACAGTGGCTTTGAAATTAGAAAAATGACAGCCACTAGAACAGCTGGTACAGGAGCAGCTAGACACTTAGTGTATTGAAACAACCAGACTTTGGATTCTCCTATATTTGTCATTAAAAAGAAATCTGGAAAATAAAGAATGTTAGCAGATGTAAGAGCCATAAATCAGGTGATTGAGCCCTTTCCTTACTGTGCATCTTCTTTATTCAAATTGTTGGCTTCTCTGTGCCCAGTTCCAGTCAGCTCGTCACTAGCTGACACCCCGATTCAAGGTAAACTAACAGTTTCAGAGTGTCACAGTGCGATCAAAATTTCAGAAACATCCATCCAATGATGGGCATGGAGCTGCAGAATTTAAGATTTGCTCTGATGGGTCTCAGTCTTGCATCGGTCTAATCTTCTCTGCCGTTTCCTACTCTACCCTCTAGGAATGAGAATTTTACTCTGTCATTGCCTATTAGAAGTATATCATGTATTTAAAGCTAAAATTTTACTTGAGACCTCAGAGGAGTCTGGACTTTTGAACAATGTTGGAACTGTTAAGACTTTGGGGACTCTTGAAATTAGACTGAATGAATTTTAAATTATGAGTTAGCCATAGGCTGAATGTGATCAGGGAGGGTTGTCCAAAGAGGCCACCCTGGACCACACAGTAAGTTCCAGGCCAACCAGGGTTACATAGATCCTGTCTCTAAACAAAACAAGACAGTTGCAAGTCTTCAGGGAAATTGTTACAAGAATGCTCTGGTTTGAATCTGAAATGTCCCCACCAGCTTGTTCCCAGGTGGTAGGGCTGGATTTGGGAACTGGGAGCTTTAGGAGGTAGAGCCTGGTTTGTGGAGGTATGTCATCAATAACAGGACTTTCTTCCCACCCCTGGCTCCGGGGCTCCCTCTGCTTCTTGTCCCCAGTAATGTGCACATGCTGCAACATGTTCCCACTGCTATGGACTAAGAAGCTTGGTAACTCTTGCCTCCTTGAAGTTGTTTCTGGCAGGTCATGCCAAAGCAGAAGCGATGAACACAGTTTCAGACAGGTCCAACACAGGTAAGTCACTTGGCTCCCTTGGCACAGACCCAGGGTTTGGGGGAGCTGCAGTTTAGAGCCATGAGCCTGCCTTCTTTCAAACCCCCACAGCTGAAGTCTGGGTGGTCCTCACTGTCATCTGGGAACCTGGGGTGGGATGAGGTGAGGTAGAAGACACACTCAGGCTGCTCTCCAGTACAGGCCTACTGCATCAGTCACTGCACACAGCAGGGAATATCAGGAAACAAGCCTGGCAGTGTCTCCCACTGGTCATCTACATGGCTGAACCACCCAATTCCTAAGCCACATACCTTGTATCTGAAAAGCAGATATGACAGTTCTGCCTGGGTGAATGTGTTGGGGACACACACCAGGGTTGCAGCGACATGGATAAGGCAATGCTAACCCCCTTGGTGAATGTGTTGGGGACCCACACCAGGGTTGCAGCGACATGGATAAGGCAATGCTAACCCCCTTGGCTTGGTGTGGAATGAGTCTCCTATTGGTACTGAAAGGTTGGGTGTGGCAAAAGGAGGCTATAGCACAGCAGAGGAGGGAACCCAGTTACTCACAGTTGGGATGGCAAGGAGACCCCATCAGTCCAGTGCCAGCCTTCAGGACTTCGTTGGGCTCCCACCCAGGAGTCTATAGTGATCTGGTATTTTCTTAGGAAGTCCTGAGGGAGAAAAGCAAACAGCTATTCTTCGCACATCATGACTTACCAGGGCATCGATTTCCCCCAAGGCTTTTGCAGAATTCCATCATGGCTTTCCAGGAAGGAATTAGCTCAAAGATCTTGCGAAATACCGTAATTATGGAAGTTGACCTGGATGTTCACTGGCGGCCTGGAACTGTGCTTAGGCTTGGGTGCCAGAAATAAGAGTGGTCTCATCTTAAGGTGTGACAGTTGCCACACAGTGAGAGAATAAGGCAGTTTTGGAGAAAGGGAGAGGACGGAGTCATGTCAGGAGGCTCTCAAGCATGCCCGGGTGGCAGCAGGTAGCCAAAAGGGTTGGCACATGGGTGCAGGGATCGATTAAGGTGTAAAGGAGATATGAGGTGGGTTAATGGTACAGTTGTAGTGTTTCAGTAGTACTAGAGCCATTACAAAGGTGAGTGTGGGGCTGGGATGGCTCAGCAGGTAAAGAGCTTCCTGCCAAGCCTGATGAGCCAAGTTCAATCCCTGGAAGGGCAGAACCAGCTCCTCTGGACTGCCCTTTGACCTCCAAACACATATTATGGCATGTGTATGTGTGTGTCTTCCCCCATAATAAAATGCACTAAAACTGTGACATGACCTTAGTAATAAACAGCTGGGCAGTGGTGGCATACACTTTTAATCCTAGCACTGGGGAGACAGAGGCAGTCATATTTCTGAGTTCGGGGCCAGCCTGGTCTATAGAGTTAGTTCTAGGACAGCCTGAGACAGGAGAAACCCTGTCTCAAAAAAAAATTAAAAAAATAATTATAAAAGAAAAACATGACATTTGCATGAATGTTGCTATAAGGAGTGACAGAAACCAAAAAGTTGTGATGTAGCTAACAGAGAAAATTTCTTATAAAGTACTGGTCCATTATTCTTGTTTACTTTTGAAACAGTCTCTTGAAATGTAGCCTTATGTGGCCTGGAACTCCAGAGATCTTCCTTGTGCCTCCTCCAGATTACTTGGCTTAAAGATGTGCGTCACCACATCCAACTGACCCTGAATCTTCGTCTCCATCTTGAGGGCTAGCAGTTACAGGAATATCCGACACACACACCTTTTATTAATTTTTCTCTTTATAACATTAGCTATGGTAGTGAAGAAATGGCTTGATTGGTAAAGTGCTTGCCACACAAACCTGAGTTTGATCCCCAGCCCCTACATAACAAGACTTGGGCATGCACCGCACCTGTAACCTGAGTGGTAGTGAGGCAAAGACAGATAGCTGTGTGGGGCTCACTGGCCATTCTGCCCACTCAGATTTGTGTGCCCCAGGTCCCAATGAGACTGACTCAAGAGGCTTTTGAAGAACACACCCCAGGCTGACTTCTGGCACCCACATGTGCAACTCACGTGGCTTTGGTCAACTTGACACAGACAGACATAGCTGGGAAGAGGGAACCTTAATTGAGAAAATGCCTCCATAAGATGGCCTGTAGGCAAGTCTGTGGGGGTGTTTTCTTGATTAATAATGGGCCCTGGATGATGGCTATTCTTGGTTGTCTGAAATTAACTAAAACCTAAAAGGCTAGGCACACCTGTGAGGGAAATTCTTTAGTTAAATCATTTAAAGTGGGGAAAACCATTTCTTATCTGTATCTTTGAGATGGGAAGATCCACCTTTGATCTAGGCCGCACCTTCGGCTTGAATCCTGTATAAAGGACATGGAAAAAGGAAGCTTGATCTCTCTGCCTGTTTGCTTCTGCTATCATGTGCATGCCTTTGCTGACGTTAGAGTCCACTTAGGATTCCAGCATATACTGAAGACCAGTTGGGACATCCAGTCTCATGGACTGAGCTACAGGGTTCCTAGACCTTCCTTTGAAAGACAACCATTGTTAGATTAGCTAGACCACAGCCTGTAAAGCACTCTAATAAATCCCCATAAATATATACAGAATGTGTGTGTGTGTGTGTGTGTGTGTGTGTGTGTAATTCATTCTTTAAGTTCTCTTACTCAAGAGAACCATAATAAAGGCCTATAAGAAAGGCTGAAGGGCTAGAGAAATGGGTCAGTGGTTAAGAGCAGAGGCTGCTCTTCCAGAGGGCCCAGGTTCAGTTCCCAGCCCTGACATGGCAGATCACAGGTGTCTGTAACTCCTGTTTCAGGGAACTCAGCATCTTCATACAGACATACATGAAGGCAAAACACCAATGCATATAAAATAAAAATATATTTAAATAAAGAACCACTATAGTGAAACCTTTGCTTTGCTGGAACAATTTATACTGGTCAATAAGGGGTGTGACTGAGAAGAGACAAGCATCACTGAGGCATCTGGGAAATGTTTGCTCAGGGTCAGCATACAGGCTGTAGTCCAGAGTGGGCCAAGGCTTTACTTGGTGCTGGCAGCTAAACTTAGTAATGTGTAAGAGTTTCCCAGGTGGTACTGGTTTTGAGGGCATGGAGAGGTCATGGAGAGCTGAGGCTTGGTATCATGACAGGAGAAGGGGGCATTGCTGAATGTACAGCCTCAGTTGAAGTAGAAGCCAAAGGATTGAAGGGTCCATGAAGAGAAGTTGAGGCTTGACACATGTGGCAGGGTCAGAGTCCCCGAAGAGAGCCCAGGAAAAGCTAGCTGAAGGTACATCCCAGTTGCAATTGAGACCCCCAGCATTTTGGAGATGTCAGTACCAGGGGATGACCACCAAGGACAGCAGCAGCTGTGGAGTGGAGCTGGCCCAGGAGACAACATGTGTGACCCGGGAATGACAGAGCCACAGAAGTGGAACAGTGGAAGACCTTTGGAGCCCAGACATTGAACACTGACTTATTTACACTGTTGGGGTTGGATATTGCTTTGTTCAGATTGTGACTATGCCCTGATCCTTCCTTCTTGGTATAAGAAAATATTTAACTTATTTCTAATTTTACAGGATCCTAGAGGCAATGGCTAATTTGGTGAGACTTGAATTTTGAAAGAGACTTTGTTGGATGTTTTGTATTATGATATATTAATACGAGCTGTTAAGGATGAACCAGAAAGAAAAAGTTATAGATTAGTAAGTGGTAAGTTTGTGTATCAGGTTGGCAAGGGGTCAGCTGTACTGCTTATTTTGACATTTTTACAACACCTTGGCATATCTGGGAAGAGGTCATCTTTTGTTGGTTTCTGTTTTGGTTTTAAGGCAGAGTCTTGTTAGGTAGTCCTAGTGGGCCTAAAACTTTTTATGTAGACCATGCTGGCTTTGAACTCACAGAGATCCACCAACCTCTGCCTCTAGGGTATTCTCTTGATTAGTGATTGATGTGGAAGGGCCCAGCACCCTGTAGGTGGTACTACCCTGGGCAACTGGTCCTAGATAGCATAAAAGCAGGCTGAACAAGTCATGGGGAGCAAGCCAGTAAGCAGCATCCCTCCATGGCTTCTGCATCAGCTCCTGCCTCCAGGTTCCTGCCCTGAGTTCCCTGGATGGTGTACAAGCTGTAAGATGAAATAAAGTTTTTCTTTCCTACCCAAGTTGCCTTTGGTCATTTTATCACAGCAATAGAATCTCTCTGAATCTCTCTCTCTCTCTCTCTCTCTCTCTCTCTCTCTCTCTCTCTCTCTCTCTCTCTCACACACACACACACACACACACACACACACACACACACACACACACACACACACACACAGTTAAGATGCAGAGAGATGGCTGGCTCCGCCCTTGCCTTTTTCAGAGGACCTGAATTTGGTCCCCAACATCCAGGGCATTTGACCTCTTAAGCATCCATGGGCATCTGTACTCATATGCAGACAGACACGCTCACACATAAATAAAAATAAATATTTTAAGCTGAGGGTGGTGGTGAATGCCTTGAATTTTAGAGCCCAGGAGGCAGAGCCAGAGGCAGATGGGATCTCTGTGAGTCTGAAGCAGCCTGGTCTACATAGAGAGTTTCAGGCCAGCCATTACTACGTAGTGAGACTGTCTTTGAAAACTGGAAAAAGGAAAGGAAAACTTAAAAAAAAAAAGGAAAAACTGGTCATGGTCACAAGGCACTAAGTAATATCTTAGCTGCTTTGCCCCCCAGGACTTCACAGCCAACACCTGACATTTACACATCACTAAACATGCTGCATTTTCTGTACTACATCCCAGGAAGACTCATGGCTCTCTCCCAGCAGGCCTAGCTCCACTGTTTACTAGCTGAGTAACCCAAGTTGGATGGGACCATCCTCGTTCTGCCTTCTTCTTAGAACACCTGCTATCTGGTCCCTGTGCATATCACTCTTGGTGACTCTCATAGTGTGAAGGTACTGATCTAGAAATCCCTTCCAGGGCTAAGATTCAGGGATCTGGGATGACACATATCCTCTCCTAGCTAGCCTTTCTCACCTGGATGTGGCTCAGCAGGGGTAGTGTTGCATGGTGGGCTGAGCAGAATGCCTGGCTGCCCTCCCAGTCCTGGGCTTCTTCAGAGAGGTAGTAACAGTACTCCTGAGACCACAACCATCCTTGAGGGCATGGCTGGCACCTGGCTCCTGAAAACAGAGATCTGTGGGTCAGGGGGAGATTCTAAGGGGCTGTGCATAAATATACTGAAGAAACAAAGATGTGGTCATGGCCTTGGCTGAAGGAATGAATCTGCGGGTAGGGAGTTGGCAAGCATCCAGACGGGAAAGATGGCAGGCAGAGAGAGTCCTAGGAAGGTTGTACAGCCTGCGCTGTGTCAAGTTCCCTGGAGAGGGGCTGGTTTTTTTATTACCAGTCAGGTAGGCTGTGACTGGAGGGAGGATGGGGTCAAGCTTTCTTCTCTGCTAAATAAGGCCTGTGTCTTCAATCTCACTTTGGTCTCAAAGATGCTACAAGTACACAGAAAAGGAACTGGATACCATACCACCTCTAGAGGCCAGTGCCACAATGGCTACACTGCAGACCGCCAGGAACACAGCCATGACCACCAGAGCCCAGCGCAAGGACTTCATGTACAGGGGCAGCCCTAGAGAGGGAACAGAAAGGCAAATTATAGAAGACCACCCCAACCACATTCAACTCAGAACTGCACTGGTCTCCACCCCACCCCCACACCTGCTCCATAGTCACTATGGCTAGAATGTCTCTGCTTCTTTCTCACGTGGCTAGAAGATACGGCTCTACAAAGCACAGCAAGTCAAGTGCCACACTCTGTATGTGGTGTACTTGTGTGCCAGACAGTAGTGTAGCTGCCATAGATGTGGGCAAGGTGCCTTATGGCAGCAGGTGACAGAGAATCCAGGACACCATGGGCAACATGCCACAGAAGAAAGAGTGGGAACTAAGCAGCAGCTCCACAAGGTCCAAGCCAGTCAAGGTCAAGTCCAGACTCTACATGTTTATCCATCAAAATCTCAGCTGCCTCTCTCGTCTCCCCAAGTCATCGCCATGAGTAAAGACAGAGGCAGACTCAGTTCTCCACAGCCATGGGTAGTCAGCAGCCATGGGCCTTGTCTATGGCTCAAAGGCCAATGGCACCAGGTAGCTGGGAGGCCTCAGGCAGGCAATGAGTACCAGGGACAGAGACAAGACACACCCACCTGTTTTCTGCTTTCCTATCCTTACGAGTTTTGTTTTATCTCAAACAGGGTCTCTCAGTTAGTGATTCTCAATCTTCCTAATACTGTGACCCTTTAATACAGTTCCTCATGTTGTAGTGACCCCAACCATAAATTCATTTTCATTTCACTTCGATACTGTTATAATGTAAATATTTGTATTTTCTGATGATCTTAGGCAACCCCTTGCAAAAGGGTCTGTTTGACCCCTCAACGGGGTTGTGACCATCAAGATGAGAACCACTCACTGCTCTATGTAGTCTCGACTGTCCTGGAACTCACTATGTAGACCAAGGTGGCCTTGAACTCCACAGAGATCCACCTGCCTCTGCCTCCCAAGTGAGTGCTGGGCTTAAAAGCTTGCGTTGCCTTCTGTTTTGAGATAGGGTCTCACTATGTTTCCCAAGACTATGTGGTCCCACCTCAGCCTCTCCAGAAGCTGGAATTACAGGCTGTCATCAACGCTGGCTCAACAGATAAAGGCATTTGCCACCAAGCCTGATGTTTGATCTCTGGAACCCACATGTAGGAGAAAAATCAACTCTCACAAGTTGTCCATGACCTGCATACACACACACACACACACACACACACACACACACACACACACACACACACACACACACATACATGCAAGGCTGCATGCTCATCACCTACCACCAACAAATAAATACAAATGTAATTTTTAAGAAGTTGATATCATGCCTGGCCCAAGGCACACTTTTAAATGTTGTGAGTCACCCTGTGTCTTAGTTACTTTTCCTGTTGCTGTGATAGAATACCCTGACAAAAGCAGCTTGGGAGAAAGGGCTTATTCTGGCTCACAGTTCAGGTGGCACTTGGGGTGGGGGGATGGGAGTTGGGGACAGAGAAGGGGGAAGGAGGGAGGGGAGAGTCAAGGCAGCAGAAGCCTGAAGCAGCTGAATCATATCACATCCGAAAGAAATAGTGAGGGATGAATGCATGCTAGTCACAGTTTGCCATCCCCATTTTATATGGTCCAAGATCCACAGCACAGGGAATGGTTAGGCCTACAGTTGAGACAGGACTTCTCACATCAATTAACACACTCACAGTAATCCCTACAGGCCATCCAGAGGCCCATCTCCCTGCCTGAGTCTAGATTCTGTCAAGCTGACAAATACCATTTTATCCCTCACACTTGGAAAGTTACTCAACTTCTCAGGAACTTTTTAAACCCCATTTTTTTTTTCCATTTGCATTGGAGAAAACACTTGCTTCAATAATCAGAAGTGTGTTAAAGAAATGTATGAAGCTGGGTGTGATGGCACACACCTTTAATCTGAGCACTTGGGAGGCAGAGGCAGTTAGATCTCTGTGAGTTTGAGACCAGCCTGGTCCACAGTGAGTTCCAGGACAGACAGGGCTACACAGGAAAACTCTGTCTTGGAAAAGAGAGCAGAGGGCATATGAAACACAGTAACCTGTTCAGGTTTTTATTCTTTTCAAGCATGCTGAAGCAGGTGTTGGCCCCATTAAGTCCTAAATCCAACCTGGAATATTTATTTTTTCAGACTTACTTTTAACTATGTGCGTGCATGCTTTTGTTTGTATTACACCGTGGGTGCTAGAAACTGCTAGTACTCTTAAGTTCTGTGCCATCACTCTAGCCCTTGTGGAATTTTTAAAATACACAATTTGTTTTTAAAGGCATTTTCCAAGATTGCTATCAATGGTTAAATAGAAAATCTGCCTTTCCAGAGGGCCTTTAATTGTGGGCACCCATATGGCAGTTAACAACTACAGTTTCAAAGGTCACATGCCCTATTCTGGACCCTAGGCACACACCTGGCAAACACTCATACACATAAATGTGAACTTGGTGACATGGATGTCCAGAGCAAAGTGTTTAGACACAGACAGGCTGGTGGGGTCTGGGTGTGGAGGGATTATTTTTAACATGAAAAAAAAAATCTAAAATCAATTGGTGATGGTTACACAGCACTAAAACCCTTTGAATATTACACTGTAAGATGGTGCCTTGTATGGTATATGAATTTTATCACAATATGCCTGTTACCAAGGGAAGAGGGAACTTGAAAAAGCTTGATCTAGCATAGCAAGTTCCAGGTCAGCCAGAGCTACATAGCTAGAGCTTATCTTACAAACACACCATGCATGTGCTCAGGCTGCGGGATTGCTTAGTGATTAAGAGCACTGGATGCTTTTCCAGAGAATCTGAGTTCAATTCACAGCATCAGGGAGGTTCACAACTTTGTATAATTCCAATTCCAAGGGATGCAGGCACCAGGAATATGATGCACAGACATAAATGTAGACAAAGCACTCATACACATTTAAAAAGCAAATCACCAACAAAAAAAAAAAAAAAAAGTGTAAACTGAAATTCATGATTTTTATTTCAATAGGGCATTGAGCCATGTCCCAGCCTTAAATTAGGCTCAAAAATAATAGAAGCAGCACTGGGAAGCTCAGCCAAGACAAAGAAGATAGACTCACCAGTCACTGTAATTCTTGTGGCTGAACCTTCCTTTAGATCTCACCTCCAGAAAGCAAAACTTGAAAGACGCCTAGTGGGTAGGTAAGTTTTCTCAAACCAGGTAAGGGACCCACCTACCTACCTCAAACCACTGAGCTTGGTAAGGCCTCTGCAGAGCTGAAGTGGAAGTACCTTCATCACCATATTCTGTTTTAGTTTTTGAAAATAGGGTCTGTATAGCCCATCTGGCCTGGAGGTTTCTGGTCCAGGCCAGCTTCAAACTTTCAGCAGTCTTGGTATAACCTCTGGCAGGCTGGGATTATGGGCTTCACCACACATGCCACAGGGTTTTTTTTTCTTGTTTTGTTTTGTTTTTTTGTTTGGGTGATTTTTGTTTTGTTTTTTTAAGATGGGGGTCTCAACATGTAGCTGGGGTGGGCAAAAAACTTTCAGTTTCCTGGTGTTGGGATTATGGATGTGAGTCTGAGGCAGGCTGACAAAATGACTCTTGGTCATACAAATTACACAGATACACTCTGTACACTCTCAGCTGACAACAACCCAGACACATTTAGGTCTCCTTAACATGTCTTCTTCCTTCCCCCGCCCCTGCAGTTACTGCTAAAGACCATGATATCCCCAAAAGAGCATAAGGGGCTTATGCCAGTGTGAGGCTTAGCAGTCACCTTCTGCTCAGGGCCCCTGTTCCTCTCCATGTGACATCCATGTCTTCCTCTGCACTGACCTCCAAGAACATTCTTGCTTCAAAATCCTAACCATTCCTGAGACCCATAAAACTTGACCATCTTTGGAATTCCAAAGAGCTCTCATTCCCTCAGCCACGTTGCCAACAGCCTCCCTGCCCTCTACTACATTCAGACCGACTATACTTTCACTGTGTGAATGTTCCCCGCTACATGGACAATATGGAAGACAGGCATCCACCTGGCTGTATGGACTTCTGGAGGCCAGAGCCTGGGTGGGGTGATCCTTCCCCATAGGAGGTATGCCAACTGCAAAACAGCTGAGATCAAGCACTCCACCTTCTCCCCAGAGGGATCCAGGGAATAATAAGTTCTGACTTGTGCAAATAGGCAGATTGTCTGAGACACCACTGATGTGCCAGGTATTAGGAATTCGGGCAAGTCTGTGCCTCTACCTTCCATTCCCACTCAAAGAGATACTTAGAGGCAGTCGTGGCCTATGTGAGGAATCCTGGGATAAAGAGGTTCAGTCCAAATGAGTGTGAGATAGAGACCCCTAAACTGCCTTGGATGATCTTGAATAACTGCATCTGATCTGTGGTCCTGCCCACTGACTCACCTCCTGACCCCACCCTCCATAAAAATCCTGTCTCTTCTCAGCCTGGAGCCCACCTCCTTAAGGCAGAGCTTAGTTTTTAGAACAAGCCCAACAATGTAACTTTAACTTCAGCACTGGTTCTTCCTTAGTTTTTAAAGAATCTGATAAAGGAGCTGGAGTGCTCAGTGGTTAAGAGCATTGGCTGCTCTTGCAGATGACAATGTAGGGCTTACAACTGCCTCTAATTCCCATTCCAGGGGATTTGATACCCTCTTCTGGCCTCTGTAGCATCAGGAATGGAAATGTACACAGACATACATGCAGGCACTTATAAAATAAAAAAGCTATAGGCTGGTATACCATCACCCCAAAGATGTCCCTAGACCTTTAGATCCCTAGAACCAATGAATATATTGGGGCCATTTGGCAATTGGGAGTTAAGGTTCAGAAGGAAGTGAGGTTACGGATCAGTTGACCCTGAAATGGAGGCTGTCCTGGTACCAATGTAATTATGAGTGTCCTTACCCATGAGGAGGGAGGCAAAGTATGAAAGCAGAAGAATTCAGCCTAATACCACCGGGTGGGAAGCAGAGGATCTAGTAAGGGGATCTGTCCCTGGAGCCTTGGTGAGAGGCACAGTCCTACTGATACCACCTTGGACTAGGGAGTCTGTGTCAGACCTCTACTATTCACACAGCAAAACATTACATTTGTATCAGCAAGAGGCACCAAGTGTGTCAGCAACAGTGAACTGCTATGCTGCAGAAAACTGCTCACAGAATTCTAAGTTTTTGGTCTAAATCTACAAGCCCCCTCTCTTAGGACTCTTGGGTACTGGCTATTGTCCTACCCTTCCATTGCCCCAGACTAGGGCGGTTTATCTCCTTGGCAGGACACTAGACCCTTCAGACCTCTGTTCTTGCCAGTATCTAATGAACCTCTACCACCACCAACCGAGGATGGCCCAGTAAACCAACCAAAACAGAGCCATTCCTCACTCTGCGACTTAGAACCTTTAGGGGGCTGTGGTAGTTAGTGTTTTGACAACTTGAGTCAAGCTAGGCTCATCTGATAATGGAGAACTTCCCCTGGAGAAATGCCTCCCTCAGATTGGCCTGTGGGCAAGTCCACCGGGCTTTTTCCTAACTGATTGATGTGGTAGGGCCCAGTCTACTGAGAGCCCTACCACAAAGGTGGGGTGGTATAAAAAAGCAAGCCAGTAAGCAGCCTTCCTCCGAGTTTTTGCTTCAGTTCTTGCTTCCAGGTCTCTGTCCAGCTTCCCTTGATGATGAACCTGCAAGCCCAGTAAATTTTTCCCCCTCAAGTTGGTTTTGGTCAGTGTTTTATCACAGTAAGAGAAAGCAAACTAACGCGGGCTTTCTCCATTGCTAGACTCACCTCTCTTTCACAAGTAAAGCAAAACACGCACACCCTCATCTGGCACCGGGCCAGCTCACTTGTGCGCAGATCAATGGCCCTCCTCAAGGCAGAAAGAAAGGAACCTAGTCCTAGGAGATGTACACAGGCCACCACTGCCACGTGATTCTGAATCACTTCCCCTCACCCGAAGTTCCTTCCACTTCCACTTCTCCAAGATGCTGCACACACTGAGAAGGAATGAGAAAGTTCCCAGGGGAAGGACAGGACCTCGGTTTGGCGGGGTTTTTTGTTTGTTTGTTTTGTTTTGTTTTTAATTCTGAGATAGATTAACAGTATGGGCAACCAGACAGCCTCCTGTTAGTCTAGTTCAGGGACCGGGCACTGGCACCGTTGAGTACTCACCTATGAGAGTGATGGCCCGCGGCATTTTCTTGCAATCCAAGCCTGCGCGCTGCAGCAGTTCAGCGTCTTCTCTGGTTAGCCCGGGCTTCCGGCAGCTGCAGCGGCAGCGGCAGGTGGGGGAGCCCGGGGAGATCGCCCTGTCCTCGGCGGGACCGATCCGCTCGGTCGGGGTCGCGGCAAGCGGCGACTCACGGCTCCACGTGGAGCCCGGTGATGGGAGAGTGGGCGCGGAGCGGCGGGCAAAGGCCGGCGATTCTGGCACCGGCACGGTGAGGAAGCGCGTGGACGGCGCGGGCGAGGGCGCACGGCTGGCTCCGGCCGTGCCCACGGGTTTAACGCGCACGTCTACCTGCAGCTCCATGGGCGCCCAGGACCCGGGCGCGGGCTCTCCTGACGCCGCCCGGGGTTGCAGTTCGGTCTCCCCGACCCGGGACTGCTCGGCCCAAGTGGGACTCGGCGACAACAGCTCGCGGCTGCTTGAGCACAAGCGGCGGAAAGCGCCATAGCCCAGGCTGAGCGGCGGCAAGCGCGGGGACCCGGACACAGCCGGAGGCTGCGGCTTCACCTCCGAGAGTACCTGTAGCTCCGCGTCTGCCGCCTCCCGTCCGGTCCGCTCCGGCTTCGGGTTGCCGTCGAGAATCCCAGGTTGTAGCGCCTCCACGGGGACCTGCGGCCGCTCCATTTCCGAGCTTACCAAGGGCTCCTCTGGGGACCCGGCCTCGACCTGGCCTCCCCCAGAAGATTCCCGGGTCCACTCCATCCTGTGAACCGAGCCCCCGAGACACCGAGCGATGTACTAGGCGCGGTCCCCATAAACTTCGCGTCCCTGAAGTTGTCTACCACGAGCTTCGCTAGAGGACCCCTCTTTGATTGGCTGTGGCTGCGGATTGGCCCGCCTCTCGGAGCTCCAGCCCCGCCTTTCGTGGCAGCAGGCTGCTGGGTGGGGCCGGCTGAACGAGTCACCGGGTGGGGTGCCTCTAAGAGCAAGCAGCCCAGGGCCAAGACTTGCAGTTTTCTGCCTCTCCTTCATTCCAGGAGCCACCTGTTTCCCCGTGCTGGCTCTGTACCGAGTGTGGATTCTGTTATAGATTGAGCGGGAAGCAATTGACTAAATCCTCATGGACAAGGACTTCAGAAGTATCAGAGCAAAGAAAAGGGATGTTCTACAAAGTGGCAGAGGGTCACTGGTTACACAATTTGGGAGAGAGTGAAATGTTGAAGTCCTGATTCCAACTCTGGAAGGTACATTAAAATAGTCGGAGAACGGGGAATACGCCAGATGCCTTGGTCCACGCTTTTAATCCCATCACTCTAGGGGCTGAGGCATCTCTGTGAGTTTAAGGCCAGCCTGGTCTACTTAGTGAGCTCCAGATCAGCCAGGGGTTATATACTGTAACCCTGTCTCACCCAAACAAAACAAAAGAAAAATAACAAAAAGACGTGATAAATGAATGTCATATTCCCACGAAGTGTCTGCCAGCCTAGTGAGGTAGCACGATCTGATTAGTTCTGTGGCTTTGTGTGTGTGTGTGTGTGTGTGTGTGTGTGTGTGTGTGTGTGTGTTTGTTGTTGTTGAATTTTCATTTTGTTTTGCCTGTTTCTTTTTCTTTTTGTTTTTTGAGACAATCTTTCTAGGTAGTCTTGGCTATCCTGAAACTTGCCATGTAGATCAGGCTAGCCTCCAACTCACCTGGTCTAAATGGTGTTTATTATTGCAGATTTTCTTTTAGCATTGAAGTGTGTGTAGCCAGATGTCTATGGCCATCTCTTGAAGCTCTGGTATCTTGAACCTGGAGTTACAGGTGTTTGCGAGCCGCCTGATGTTGGTGTTGGAATTTGAAATTGATTCCTCATGATAGAGCAGCAAATTCTTACTGTTGAACTATCTCTCCAGCTCCTGAAAAGCTGTTTAAAATACAGATTCCTTTGTAGGTTCCTTGTTGTAGGAGGCCACTACTATTGTAACCAGTGCTCCAGGGTAGGGTTATCAGATAAAAGAGATGATTCAGTTAAATCTGACTTCAGGAGAGCAAGGCATGTTCATTCTGGAGGTCAAACTCAAGTTTCATGTTTGCAGATACCTTGACAACTGAGTTATTTTCTCCCTAGCACCATGAAAATGCATCTTAAAAGGCATAGAACTGTGATTTCCAGGTGAGGCGTGGGGAGGCCAATGCCTGTAATCCTAGCATGGAGAGGTGGAGGCAGGAGGATCAGGAGTTTCAAACCATCTTTATCTGCATAGATTTCAAGAAAAAAAGATCTATTTCAAGGAAAAACTATTTCTAAAACAAAAACAGCATAAGGAAAACAGCCAGGCTGTGGTGGTGCATGACTTTAATCCCAACACTCTGTGAGTTCAAGGCCAGCCTGGTCTACAGAGCAAGTTCCAGGACAGCCAAGACTATACAGAGAAACTGTCTTGAAAATAATAATAATAAAGTTTTAAAAATCTAATAAAACAAAATACAGGAAGAGGAGAAGGAAATGATGAAAGATGAAGGTTTCTGAACCACCAAAGGCTTCTAAGGGACAGCACCTGCTGGATTTGGTGACAAGGGACCTGGAAGGTTTTGGCAAGGTAGAAAGGACAGAAAAGACAGCAGTGTTTGAAATGTACAGAGGCAGTGGGTGAGGACAACTCTATTAGAAAAGAGGTTGATGGTAACAAGGGATGCTAAGGACCAAGGCTGCATCTCTACACCTGGGCACTTTCCTGTCGTCACATCCCTCTCATTGACACCCATCAAACCAACTAGTCTTCCTTTCCCCTTGGCTCTGCTGCTTCATATATACTGTCTTCAGCCTCTCCCCACTTTTCATTTTTCCAGTGGGAGCTGTTCTCCATCCAACAAATTTATATATTAAAGTCTTTTTTTCCCAGGCCCTCAGCTGGAAACAGGGTCATTTAGCTGAGAGGAGGCCATACTAATGCAATATTTGCTGGTATCTTCAGAAAGGGGAGGCATTTACACAGAGACCTGAGCACAGAGAAAATGCCAGAACTCGAAGGCAGAAATCAGGATAATGCACCCAGAGGCCAAACAAGCAAACAAAAACGTCAAATATAAATTATGAGGGACTCCAGAAAATTAGGAGAAGGGCAGAGTATATGCTTTCCAAAGGAACCAACCCTCCTGACACCACGATCTTGATCTTCTGGTCTCTAAAACTGAGGGGCTAATTGAAGCCACTCAGTCTGTGAGACTCTGCCCTGGCAGCCCTTTGGACCTAGTAAGCTGCCTTCCTGGGAGAGGGCTGCCACCCAGCATGTTTGTGGCAGGTGCCTGTAGCACCCGCCTTTCCCTGTGACTGCCTTGGTTTTCATGTGAGGCACTCCTTTGCAGGAATCTGACACTTGATGTGAGAAAGGCATCCGTGAAGTGTCAGGACAGGGGAACAGCTCCAGGAGAAGATCTGCAAACAGGTCCTGGGCCCCAAGCCCATGAGTTCAACTCTGCACTCCATGAGACACTGTGTCCTTTTGTGTGTATCCCGTACTTTTGCCATACTTTAGTGTTCAATGACAAAATGACAAGGAGCAACTTAGAACAGAAAGGCTTTATTCCAGGTTTCTGCCCATCACTGAGGGGAAGTCAAGGCAGGGACTCCAAGCACCTGGTCACATCACATCCACAGAGAGAAATATGTGTATTTATGTTCCTTGTTTACTTGGATTAACTTGACTTCTAGTACACAGTTCAGAACTCCCTGCTTAAGGACTAATGCTACCTACAGTGGGCTCTTTCCAAGTCAATTGCCAGGCAAGACAATTCCCTGTTGCATAAGTCCTAACTGATATTACAATAAAAACCTGGAGCCTGATAAAGCTGAAAGATCAGAGAGACATAGGAACAAGCCACTAGAGAAACTTCTTCCCACTACTGAATCCTCAGGCCAAAAGGGGAAGATCCTGTGTCCACAAGTCTTCAGACTGAATCCTCTGAGTCCTTAGCCAAAAGAGAAGGGCCAAACTCCTGTCTCCTTCTACCTTATATTACTTTCTCTGCCCAGGCATATTGCTTCCTATCTCAACCTTCCTAGTGTTAGAATTAAATGTGTGTGCCACTATGTGTGGCTGGCTGTCTTCTGATCTTCAGGCAATCTTTATTTCTTAGAGAATACACAAAATATCACCATAACCCCCTGAAGATATTCCCACAGGCTAACCTGATCTAGATGATTGCTCAGTTAAGACTTAAGTAATTCTAGGTTGTGCCGGGGTTAATACATCATCTCAGATAGCAGCAGATCCTTTGTTCAAATGCAAGGGGCAGAAAGCCCAAGTCCTACTAAGTCTTTGGGTTCCTTTGAATTAAGAGCTAGACTTTGGTGTCACTGCACTGTCACAACAGCCCTGGTGCCAGAAGGCCATTTCCAACTCCGTGGTGGAACACTCGAAGCTAGGTGAGCACTCCAGATCTTTTGAGAAAATGGACCTGATGCTACAGAGAAGGACAAATATCCACTGTGGTCCTCCCTTCCTCTTCTCTGTCTTTCCCTCATTTTGAGTTAGACATGGAGGCTCAGCAAACAGCCATGTATGAGTGTGTGTGTAGTGTCTGTGTGGTGTGTGTGTGTATGTGGTGTGAGTGTGTGCATGTGTGTGTGCACATGTGCATATGTGTGTGTGCATGTGTGTGTGAATGTGTGCATGTGTGTGTGAATGTGTGCATGTGCATGTCTGTGCGTGTGAGCATGTGTGTGTAGTGTGTGTGGTATGTGTGTGTGGTGTGAGCATGTGTGCATATGCGTGTGTGCATGTGTGTGTGAATGTGTGCATGTGCATGTCTGTGCGTGTGTGTGTGAGCATGTGTGCATGTGCGTGTGTGTATGTGTGTGAGTGTGTATGCGTGTGAGTGTGTGTGGTGTGTGAGTGTGTGTGTAGTGTCAGAGTAGCATCAGAGAAAGAATGAAAAGTCCAAAGTACATGGGGAAGTCTAGTCGGGGTCTGGCCAGCATCAGAAAGTGACAAAGGAAGACAAGGAAGGAATTGCATCTTTCTGAGTCAGGACTCACTCAGAGGGTTGGATCTAACATATCCTCTGGTTTCTCTGCATCGACTGTCCAAAGGACTGGGATTTTTAGAAGGGAAAAGGACATTATCTCGTTTAAGGGGATAATTATTTCTCCATCTCTCTAGCATGACCTAAAGTGAATCAGCCTTTCTGAGGGGTGGTCCCTTGGCTAGATGATTGATAGGCCCAATGGATCAACTCTTATGTTTTGGGTAGTTTGGAATGTTAGGTCTCCCCCGCAAGGGTAGAGGTGATATCTGTTCTTCTGACAAGAAGAAATAGATTTCCCTCAACAGATTTTAATAGAGCCTGATCAAGGCTATCGTAACATCCCCCATTCTGAAGAGGTTCCTCTAACATCATTTAGAAGAGAAACTGAAATTGTAGAATAGATAGAAACCATTTCCATTATGAAAATCCAGAAATTAAGTTCCATAGTTGTTGGGGATTAGTGTCTGGACTAGAGCCTCCAGCCATAGACCCTTGCATATAGCCTCAAGGCAGGAACGCTCCTTTAGGAGGAAATGAGAAGCCAGAACACTCTCTTGCTAAGACCAGAGAGCCAAGGGCTCTGGAGCTGCCTCTTTTGGGCCCCCGCCCCAGCCACCCTCCAGTTTCTATCTCTTGTTCTTATCTCGGGTGAAGTTGGTGCTTCAGTCTCCTAGGTGATTTTAACTGCTCTCAGACCTTTATTTTTAATACTCTACCCTGCTGGTGAACATTACTGTGGTTAAGTACATCAGAGCTGCCCATGCTGAAGTGTGACTCATCTCCATTCTTGTTCCCTGTTTTTGAAAGATAATTTCTCTGAGTTACGTCAGAATAGATTCAGTCAAGTAAATCAGCTGTGCTGAAGGGTGGTCGCAGTTTCAAATGTGATGGGTAGTTCTGAATGACCCAGCAGAGGCTGAGTCTCTAAGGGTTGTTCCCTTCAACCTCATCAGGGTCCCCTGTTATCAATCTCCTTAGCTTTTAAACAGCAGATGAGTGAAAATATTGAGTTTCAACATAGTGCGGTTTTAAAATTATGTATGACTGTGAGGTTGAATGTCTTTTCATTTGTTAATGGTGTTCCTGAGAATTGTTTGGGCCAGCCTCATGACCTGCCTAAAGGGCCACTGAGATCACCTAATGCTAGTTCCAGATCACTAGCTGGTTCCAGGAAGTGGCCCAGCAGGAACCCTGATTATAACATTGAGTTCATTGGTTCAGGAAGCCTGATGGTATCTGGCTTGTCTGCTCAGACAGAAGAGCTATGTGTGAGTTTACCACAGACTGATTCCTCATAGAGGAACAAACATGACCACTTGAACTTGCAGCTCCATTACCTCTCTGGGGCATCCTAGGCCTTTCTAGAACCACCAGCACACATGAGGACAAGTGGGTGGTTTCATCAGAGCTGGCCTTCTGACAAAGCTCCTCTGCTTGCTCGGAGGGTTAGAGGCACTATGCCAAAGTGACATCCCAACTCCCCATCTCGTTCTGGACAACATGCTCATGTGTTCTGTCATTTAATACTTGTCTTTGGCTCTCTACAAATACTTGCTATGTCTGAGATCAAGGTCTGATATGCCCATTCTGCTTCTGGGATGATGTCACCCAATGGCTTAATGAATGCTTGCTAATAAACAATGCCAAAATAAGGTAATGGGCAGGGTACCTGGCATACCATGTCTCATTTATTCTCTTTCTCTCCTAGTTTTTAGTTGACAAAATTTAATCATTAAGGAAAGTGGAAAAAATATAAAATGTTGTAATTAATCTCTGTTGTCAGTTTTACTGGATCTAGAGTCACAATGGAGACATACCCCTGGTTTCTCCAGAGTTTAACTGTGGGGAAAACCTGCCCTAAATGTGAGCGGCACCATTCCATGGGCTGGGGTCCTGGACTTAATAACAGGAGAAAGTGAGCTGAGCACCAGCGATTATTGCTCCCTGCTCCCTGAGTATGAACACAATGTGAGCAGCTGCCTCAGGCTCCTGCTGCCATTCACTCCCCACCAAGATGGACTGTACCCTCAGAGAGAATGAAAATTAGCCCTTCCACCTTCCCTTCTTCCCTTCCTCTCTCCCTCCCTCTTTCTCTTTCTCCCACCCTTCCTTCTTCCATTGCTTTAGTTATGTATTTTGTCAGTAATGAAGATACACAGCCAAAATACCTCCTACCTAGATCCTGTACCTTGAATTTCGTAACACCTCTTTTGTTTTTCTGTTTCCATGCAAACATGCCTTCTGTTGTTGTTGGGCCATTTGTGGGGAGGGAAAACCTCTGAAGTTTCCTCCTTCAAAGCAACATCACTACACTAGAGACCATGGTTCAATTGTCCTAGTGGTTTTTAAACCTGGTTCCCATAAAAGGTGGCACACTTCATCCAGCCATTGCATCCATTTACTCTTCAAAAACACTTGGAAGATTCTTTCAATGGTTTGAATCCCAGACTCACATGTGGGAAACATAATCTCCAGGTTCCAAATTCGTGGAGTTTTTAGAGATGGGGCTTTGGGAGATGATCAGACATGGGCCCTCAGAATGGCTAAATCCACTCAGTAGAGCTGGAGAGATGCTCAGAGGTTAAGAAAACTTGGTGCACTTGCAGGGGATCCAGGCTCCATCTCCAGCGCCCCATGGCAGCTCACAACCATCTGTACCTCCAGTACCAGGGGATCTGACACTCTCCAGAGCATGCATACACACAAAAGAATAAAATAAATTGAAAACATTTTCATTCAAACCCACTCTTGGATTAATGGTGTCTCCCAGGAGTGCTGTTGTTATAAAAATCAAGCCATCTCTTGCATGCTTTCCTTTTCTTATTATGGGATACTCTCCATCATATTATGACAATGCAAAAGTCTCTCTCCAGCTGCCAAGCAGATGCCAAAAACCATTCCTTTGCTTCCCAGGCATGTCATCCTAATGCTGGCTGATCTTGTTTCTCCAGGTCCTGGGCTGGTGTGGAGGAGAGACCCTGGCCAGCCCTTCAGCAGATCAGGCTTCACTTTCAAGTTCCTTACCTCTTGCAACTCTTAGGGGTGTTTGTTCTCAGTTGGGAGTCATGGCAGCTCTTGCTTAGTAAAGGAGCGGGGCTGGGCCTTGTAGAGACGAATGAGTCACTGGCGGGGGCCCAAAAAGAAAGCTTCCCATCAGGCCTGCCAATGAGGTAGCCCTGGGCTGTGTGCATGGAAGCTTGCTGCAGACCTGAAGAAGAGCCACATACAGAAGAAACACCTCCCTGAGTCATCTGAACACTAGAACACAAATCACCCTGGCTCAGAGGTTAAGAGCACTGGCAGCTTCCAGAGGTCCTGAGTTCAATTCCTACAGCCACATGGTGGCTCTCAGCCATCTGTAATGCAATCTGGTGCTCTCATCCGGCTACCAGAAATATATGCAGACAATAAACAAACAAACAAACAAATAGATAAATCTTTATTAAAAAAAGAAAAGGAAGCCCCACCCCTGTTATGATTGGGATATGAAATAGCCTCCAAGAAGGTTCATGTGTTAAAGCCTGGTTTTCATATGCTATTGAATGGTGATTCAATCCCTAGAGTGCTAACTTTATTAATGGGTTAATCTGTAGGGGGATTATGTTGTTCCATTGTTAAAAATTGTCATGCCCACTGGTTTAATAAAAACACTGATTGGCCAAAGATAGACAGGAAGTATGAGCGGGGCTACCAGACTAAGAAAACTCTAGGAACAGGAAGAACAGAGCAGAAATGTCACAGTGAAGCCACGGAGACACCATGATGAGACTCCAGCAGACGCAGAGGAAAGAAGTTGAAATGCTGCTCTAAGAAAAGGTACCGAGCCACATGGCTAAATAAGAGAAGAGTCATGGGTTAGATTAAGGGTAAAGAGCTAGCAAGTTATATGCCTGGGCCCCAGGTCAATCATCGTACAATTAATACAAGTGTCTGTGTGTTTCATTGGGACTATGGGAGTGTGGGTCTGAAAGTCTGGGCCACGAGGCTGGAAAGTTGGGGCAAGAAACCTAAAACAACATTAATCCATTGATGAGTTCAGAGCAGAATGGGCTCTTAGGGGATAGGCCTGGCTGGAGGAAACAGTCATTGGGGACTACCCTTTGAAGAGTACTATTTGCCCCTGTCCCCCCTAACCTCCTTCCCAGCTGTCACGAGGTAAACAGCATCTTTGGCCACAGTCTCCAGTCACCATGATATTCTGCCTTGCCTCATGCCTCCAACCAGGGACCCACCAGCCATTCTTGGACAGGAACTATAGCACTGTCCTCTGCTGAGGGGCATGGGGAGGGGGGGTCCTACTCCCAAATTCCTTTGATCTGATGATTTCAGTGGGTGAGCAAATAAACACAAGAAGGTGTTTGTTGGCCGGGTGGAGTGGTGTCTCTCTCTCTCTAGTGTTTGGCTTACACCTCTTAAATTTTTATTCATTTATTTTATTTGTATGAGTGTCTTGTCTGCACATAAGCCTGTGTACCATGCGTATGCAGTCAAAGAAGTCAGACAAGGGCATCAGGTCTCCTGAAACTGGAGTTACTCACGGTTGTCAGCCACCATGAGAGAGCTGGGAATCAAACTCTGGGAACTGTCTGGAAGAAGAATCTTCACCCCTAAGACACATCTCCAGCCTGGCTTACAACTCCTGATCCATCAATTCCCAGCATCCCTAACTCTCTGTTCAACCTTAACATCTTTAATTTGATTTTCTTTTGCCTCAGATAATTTGTCAGAGTGACGACTTAGGGATCCCCAGTCTCCTGGGAGGTGGGGTCATAGCCGATAGATGTGAACAGGTAGCACTGACTCTGTACTATTTGTGGTAAGTTTCCCTGTGCCATGGATTAATGTCCCCAGTCACAGCTGACCTTTCTGGGTCTGAGGTTCAGTTCTTAGAAAGATCTGGTTGGAGCCAGGTAGGTCCAAAAGATTCAGGGGGAGCAAAGTTGTACAGTCTAACCAGGGGGACATAAGGCATGGGAAGCAGCCCCTGATCACATCACAGGTTATAGAAGGCTTTTCCTGACAGGCTGGCAGGGTATCTAGTGTCAGAGTCTGAGGGAAGAGACAAATCTTAGAAGCATTGTGTGTGTGTGTGTGTGTGTGTGTGTGTGTGTGTGTGTGTGTGTGTGTGTGTGTGTGTCCAAAGATGGGGATATAGGCCTCTTGTGAAATAAATCTACCATTGGGGATGAGACCTGCTTTCCTGAAGAGTCATTAGGCGGTTTCCACCTCAAATCACCTTGCAAAGGTCTAATAGAAGGGCATAGGGTGTGTCTCCATGAAGTCAGGACAATGGTGGAAAGCAATAGTCTAATCAGAGACATTGGTGGCCAGACAACATGGTTCAAGACAAGGGGAGTTACAACTGATTCTGAAGGAGAGACTCAGTCCTCTTAGAGAAACGGGTGGGGGCAATTTGGGGAGAGAAGGATATGGTGGGCTCTCTTAAGTACAAGAGTTTGGCATGCTTTCCCAGCACTGGCCAGCTAGTCTAGTTCCCTCAGACACAGGGCACCCTTGCGTGCCCCAGGCCACCTGCTCCCAAGACCCTGAGGCAACATGAGTAGGAGCCAGCCAGGAGTGCCTGGGCCCTTCAGTAAGGATATGCATGTAGTAGCTTCTCAGGCTAATCCTACACCAGGCTGCTCTCCCTCCCTGGCTTCAGCTCAGATTCTAGGCCTTTTGAAGTTCCTAGCCACACTCTGAAGCCTGGCCAACAACTGCTAATTGTCCCTTAATGGTTCCTGGCCATCCTTCCTCACCCGCCTCATTGGATTGTTGGACACTTTAATTTGTGATGAAAACCCATCATTGAAAACCACGCTGCTTGTTTAGACTGGATCCCACCTGAAGGGTCTGCAGCTTTCTATTCCCCTGTGTACCTTGTCCTCATCTGTCCGGATTTCTCAATCTAATCTTGATTCTTTCTGGAAGCTTCTTGTACCGAAAGGAAGTCCAGGATAAGTTCCTTCCATCCGTGTGAACAGTTTCTTGTTTGGGGCATGCGTGGCTTGGTTTTCAGGTGAGAGCTGAGAGATCCCAACTGGTTCTAAAGGCAGTATGGGGGATGCCCCTTCTGATATCTGGCTTACTTTTGAATGCAACCCCTCACTTTAGGAAATAGCTTTTGAGATTAACTCTTTGCTAGTTGAATTCTAACATTTTTTTTCTTACTGTGGCATTCTTGTGATCTCTTTGATGGACAGGACCCCCAAGGTTCAGTAGTGGGTAGTAATGTACTTATTTGGACATGATTCAGCCATAAAAAAATGCTACCTCCTTTCCCTTAAATTATGACCTCTCAATTACAGGGTGTGTAGCTTCACTATGAATCCATTTTCAGGGCTGCTTGTGTTCAGGAAATTATACAAGGATCCCAGGACTTACATGTGTCCTGAAAGAGGCCATCCATTCTTTGGTCAGGAGCCCCATTTTCGCACCCTCCATCCAAAGCAAATGCAGCTTCTCGGCACTGGTCTTCCGTCTTTAGGGCTCAGACACCCTCTCCTTCACATGTGGGCACTGAAAGCCTCTGCCTGCCCTATAGAGCCACCCCTCAGAGACCCTAGGAATGCACTCATGCCCTCTCCAGCCTGGGCCCTGCCACTTCCTCTCAGCCTCTGGGAGCATCTGACCCAGCTGGGTGTCCTTCACCTTGGGCTATTCTGGGGACTCAGGCCATGACCTTCCTTTATCCCAAACCTCCTGTATTATTATTTTATGAGTAAAGGCTTTTGAAAACAAACTGTCTATTTTTCCCTGGGGCTAGGTACACTTTCATCTTTGGGACAAAATGTGCTTTTAAGAGGAAGCTACAAAATACAAAATCTCTCTGCCTCTTTCTCTCTCTGCTAATGTACTTAGGAAGTTGGAGGGCTCACTGGAATCCTGTTATTATTCCCCGCTCCTGCTGGGTACATATTCATACCCAGCTCTTGGAATCATCCACAGGAGTCTGGGTGCATGCACCTTCGGGAGCCCAGTACTTTGCAGCCTCTGCTCAGAGCTCCTTTTCTAGAACGTGTGCCCATGTCTCAGTGAATGGTTAGCCCGCACAAAGATTTGGGTCTTCCTGCAAAACTCCAAGCTCCGTTCTAGACCCCGCTATGCAGAGCTTGAGGATGAAACCCAGTTCATTGCCAAACCACCAGATTCTGGATGTACCCGCCTCTAAAAGGTTGGTGCTTCTGGAAGCTGGCTGCCCTGGGGAGAATGGACACCAAGCTAGACAGCAGGCTGGAGACAGTGGCTAGCCCCAAGCTGTTCAAGCAAGGCTAATATAGAACACTCTGTAGTTCTGTGGTTACCTGGGAGGGTCATCTTTTCTGACTTTCTTTGGTTTTGTACTTGGCTGTCTTGGGCTGAACTTACCTGGCATGAGGTGCCTACACACCCAAGCCCCGTGACAGACTGCTCCTGTTCCCAGCTTCTACTGACACCTTAGGACAGATGTGTCAGCTTCATTAGATGGGTCCAGAGATGGAAGAGCTTGTCCAGGTGACAGACAGGAGCGTCTCTTTAAAAACAGGAGGGACTTATTTTAAAAAAAAACGAAAAAGATTATTTATATTTTGTATGTATCATCATTTTGCCTGAATATTTGTATTGCATCATGTTACTGTGTGGGAAAACATTTCCTTGGGGAGATGCAACAAATGTCTCACTCACCCTAGATTAGGAGGCCAACAGACCAAAGAATAGGTAACACCAACATCCAGTCTGGTAAATCAATGAGTTTTATTGTGTTTACTTAAGGAGTATGGGTGAAGAGTTACAGTCAGGCTGGTTACTCACATAGCTGGGAACCTGAAGCACACTGCACATCTTTCAGGCAGGACAACAGGTTGGAAATTGTCTGTCCAAGGGATCTAGTCTAACCCACTTCTAGGCAGCTGGTCTGGTCTCCAAATCTTCATTGCAATTTGGCTTGCAGCTCAACTCTGCTTCTCTGAGAGGGACTCTTAACTTTTATTGCTTACTCTGATAGAGGCCTAGTGAATCTGGTCAGTTTGAGGAACTTCCTGAAGGTGTTTTATATTCCCTGCAAGATGGGATGTTTAGTCTCAGAAAACTGTCACTCTACACATGTGTATGTGGTGTTCTCAGAGACCAGAAGAGGACACTGGGTCCCCTAGAACTAGTGCAGTGGCTCAACCTTCCTAATGCTGTGACCCTCTAGTAAAGTTCCTCATGTTGCAATGACCCCCAGCCAAAAATTATTTTGTTGCTACTACGTTGCTTTAATATTGCTACTGTTATGAATCTTAATATAAATAGCTGATATTTCTGATTGTCAAAGAGGTTGAGGACCCACAGGTTGAGAACTACTGAGCTAGAATTAAACTAATGAGCTGCCATGTAGGTGCTGAAGAACCCAGGTCTTCCCGAAGAGCAGTAAGTGCTCTTAATCCCTGGGCCGGCAGCTCTCAAGCACCAGAGATGGGAGGGTCTTATATGGCGACTTTCAATTGCACTAGAATGCAGAGGCTAGAATAATTGTTCAGTCTGGAGGTGTTCTGGGAAAAAGAAAAATGAGCTTGGCTATTGGAGATAGGCTTGAAGTACCAAGACAGAGAGGGTGGCAAATACGCATCTCATCAATACCAGCTTTCCACACAAGAGCTGACGTTAGTCTCCAGAAGCGTCCCTGGTGGGCAACACAGAACCTAGACAAAGTTAGCCTCCCAGGCTAGTGCCCTCCTGGTCTAGTGCCCTTTCAGGTTAGTCCCCTGGGCACTTTGGAAGAAGGGAAGACAGGGAAGGAGTGTGGTTGAAGCTTCCTCCAGGACCCTTGCTATGGGGAGCATCCCCTAGTTCCCAAGGGCAGCAGATGGCTTCCCATCTCCGTGGCAAAAGAACAGACAGAGCAGCTTAAGAGTGGAGAGGCTTGCTTTTACTCAGTTTCAAATCATGATGGCTAGGAAGGGAGAATGGTGGAGTTCATGGTAATGGGTGGGGTGGCATAGTTGATAACACCCTCCAAAGGTCTTACCTCTAGGCGTAGGTATGCCATCTAGAGGCCACATCCCACAGCCTCTTACAACAGCACGTGGCTGGTCCACTGTCGTCAAAACAAGCATATGCTGGGGACATTTTACATTTAAACTGTAGCAGTCATTGTGCTTTTACAAACAAACAAACAAAAAACAAAAACAAAAGCAAAAAACCGGAAAAAGTCCCTGTTGAGTACCTTCCTACTCACAAAAATTTATTAGAAAATTGCACCCCTTTCTCTCCACACTAGCCCCTCACTAGCAAGCCTAGCTTTGCTCTCAGATCCCCATGGCCCTCGGGCCTTGTGCAGTGAACAACTTGCATAGCCATACGAGGCAGTTTTGGTAAGTGCTGTCCACAGCTTGCATCTGACCTGCTTCTATTAATGCATGGGAGGGAGATGAATCCCATTGCCTAAGAAAGGCAGCTACAAGAAATACTGATAAAGATCTTGGGTACCTAAGGAGTCTGCATTCTGGGCCTCCTGTTTATGGTGGATGCCAAAGCCCTTGCTCTTTGAGTCTATGTGTGATTAGGGCAAGAGGGAGTGAGGGGTGGGGTGAGGTGGCTGTAGGGAAGTAGTTTTAGGGACCGGGGATCTTCAGTCTGTAACAGCAGGTGACTCTGCCGCCTGCAGCCCTGAACAGGTAATGTGGTTTACTCAGTCAGGTTATGCTGAATGTGGGCTCTCTGGGCAATCCTCAATAGAGCAGTCACCAGGAAGCTTCATGTGATATGTTCAGGCGTTGAGTGATCAAGAAGAGCAGGACCACCAATCATGCTCCTTAGCATGGTCTGCCCTGGGGGCTTACCTCCCACCGTCTAGCTGTTTGCGCAAACCAGAAGGTTCCACCCAGAGAGAGGTGCCAGTCTCTAGCTCCTCAGAACGGGGATACTCCCTCCTTTGCCACTAGAGGGCGGCCTTGTGCAAAAGGAAAGCACGCTTTGGCGCCTGGGAACAAGGGTCTTTCCTAAGTGGGTCCTCAATACCAGGCCACATAGTTTCCTCACATGACCAGGCTCAGTGGGATTACATCTTGCATAACTAAGCAGTAATTAAGATTAGGTAAATAACAGTCACAGTAGTAGCCGTAACAATATTAACGATAATGGTACTAGCCGCTGCATGTTTGAAAGCTTCATGTGTACATACACACACACACACACACACACACACACACACACACACACACACACACACACACACACATACACACACATACACACACATACACACACACACACACCTCTCCTCCCCTCCCAGGCTCTACGTCCCATGCCCCCACACTGAAACACAACCTTTTCAGCTGTGGGTTTTCATGGTTTGGATGTGAAATGCCAAAGGATCATACGTTAAAGATTTGGTCTAGAGGTGAGCTTTGGGAGTGGCTGGATCACAGCGCTCTAATCTTAACGATGGCTGTCGGGGATAGGGGTACGGTTGTGAAGTTTCTCATGAGTCTAATGCTTTCTCTTTTTTAATTGATTTTTTTTTTTTTTTTACTTTTTTGAGAATTTATGCGTGTCAATAGGAGAAAACTGATGTAATCACAGTTATGCTAACTGCAGATTATTTTACATAAGGGACTTAGAAGGTTACAGGAAATATCAAATACTACTTTTGGTAAAAAATAAAATTATGACTTTATTTTGTGAGACAGAATCTCATGTAGTGCAGGCTATGTAGTCAGGGATGGTTTTAAATTTACACCCCTCCTGCTGTACACTGAGTGTTGGGATTACATGCCTGCTCCAGCATGCCCAGTTTATAAAGTACTGGGGATCAAACCTAGGGCTCTGTGCATTCCAGGCAGCCATTCTGTCAATAGCCGGACCACATATCAAAGTATTTATAAGCACATATGCAGCATATTAAATTTGAAAGAAAATTTACTTAAATAACGTGTGCATTGTTTACTGAAAACAGCCCATCTATGTGTGTCTTGTGATAAGGAAAACTTTATTTACTCTCAGTTAAAAATACTTACTATATCAGATTTGGGTTTTTATTTCAGCTGCTGTGAGCTGAACTTCCTGCCTCTTGCAGGTTCCTGTTACCCTCTGGGAGAGGCTAATGCATGAGGCAACGGTTTTGGCAGGATCATTACTGAGGGCATCATTTTCACCCAGAAGTCAGTCTCTCTGCAAGAAGCAGCTTTTCTGTTCTGCATGTTGTCCCTCAGGAAATGCTAAACATAGCTCCTCTGCAGGCTGGTCTCTGAGACAGTCTTTCTCCTTCCCCTCCTTTCCCTTTTGCGGATACGTTTTTATTTATTATTTTATCTTCATGGCTGTTTTGCTTGCATCTATGTCTGTGCATCACACGCATTCTGATGTCTGTGAAAGGGGCATCGGAACCCGGGAACTGGAGCTATAGACATTCATGAGGCCTTACGTTCTGGGATCCAAGCCTGGGTCCTCTGACAAGGCAGCAAGTGTTCTAAACCATTGTGCCGTCTCTCCAGCCTGCTGTTTCTGGAGACAGCAGCTCTTCCCTCCTTAGGAGAGTAACCCAGCTGACCTACTTTTTTTTCTCTCCTCCCCATTCGATCCTTTTTCTGCAGTGCTGGGGGTCGGAATGGGATCCTTATATATGATAGGCAAGGCCTTTACCCTTGAGCTATACTCTTGTTCAGTAGCCTGGATTTGTCGGGGGGGGGGGGGGGGATGGCAACGACACACTTTTTCTTTCTATTTTCAATTCCAAAATCCAGGTGGGGATGGCCCTGGCCCCAGCTCTAGGGTTAGGAAAGGGCAGATGTTGGTTAGTTTTATGTCCACAATGACTCCACAAGCTTCGCCTGCGTTGCCTTTTCCTGATTGATAAGTGATGTGGGTTGGTCCAGCCCATTGTGAGTGGCTGCATCCCTGGTCCTGGGTTGTATAAGAAAGCAGGGTGAGTAATCTATGAGGAACAAGCTAATAAGCAGCACTCATGCAGGGCCTCTGCTTCAGTTCCTGCATCCAGGTTCCTGCTCTGAGTTTCTGCCCTGACCTCCCTCAGTGATGGAGGGTGATCTGAGGTGTAAGATGAAAGCCCTTCCCTTTCTGGGTAGCTCTTGGCCATGCATTTTTCTCAGCACTAGAAACCCTAATTAAGTCGGGGGTGTGTGATGTGCCATGTTGTTCAGACAGTGTTTGAGTTCTTTCTCTGCTGATTGTGCACATGGAAAGACAAAAGTCCGGTGTTCCGAGGGTACTGGCTACCTTTCCCCGTGTGGAGTCTGGGATGATGTCAGTATAGACAAGACAAAGGCAGACTGTGGAGAGGCATAGTGTTTATCTCAGTAATGGAGCTTGAGTCTAACTGAAGGCGTCCAAACTCTCATTTGTGAAAGCTGATGTGTTTTTTCTTTGCCTTGGCTAGCATGGGTTTGACTTTCTGGGAAGTATCTTGACAGCAGAAGCTGGCATAGAGGATTGTCTGGGTGGGGTTTGCAAGTGAGACTAAAATACAGAACTGGCCAAGTTGACTCAGGGCAAGCACATCTTTCTATTCTTGGCCAGCAACTAGTGGTTAGAGCTCTGCAGAGATGAAGAAGCTAATGAGCTTGTCACTGGGACACATGTTTATCGTGCATCCCGGAGCACTAGGGGGTGAATGGGCAAATGGATGAGCTCTTGCTGCTTTCAACAAGGTCTTACACTAAAAACAAACCTAAGGGCTATTAAATGTACACAGACCCGAGGACATTATCCTAACCGAAGTGAGCCAGCCCCAGAAAACAAGGTAGTGCTGTTTCAATGGCATACAGAAGGCCCCTAGACTGGACAAATTCACAGAGACAGGAAGCTAATGGACGGTAGCAGGGGCTGTGGGCGGGACAGGTGTTGTTTGAAGAGTGTAGAAGTTTACAAGTTGAAGAACGTTCAAGAGATGGGCTGTGGTGATGGCTGCGTAGGGTATGAATGTGCTGAGCAGCGCAGAGCTGGCCAGTTAAGAAGTGGCTAAGATGGTACATTTTTATATTGTGTGTATTTGGCTACAGTTTCACAGACAACACACAGCAAAGGGAGAAAATACAACTTTGTTCAAAAAGGTCTTTCTGTGTATGGCTTGCAGTCCTGGGCTCAGATTCCCAGGAACAACAAATTAAAGTTACTACACAAGGGAAGAGATGAAGCTTCAGGGGAATAATAGTCCTTATTAAATGTCTACGTCTCCTGTGTTTTTCATATATAAATTTATCTACTTATGTCACAGAGTGGAGAAGGAATGTGCCTTGTAGGGCTCTCTCTCTCTCTCCCTCCCTCCCACCCCCTCTGTCTGTGTGTGTGTGTGTGTGATGTACACATGTTGTAAAGGCCAGATGACCACTTTGAACTATTCTTCAGGAACCATCACTTACTTTTAGCAGAAGTTTTTTTTTGGGGGGGGGGTGCTAGAGAACTGGTTCAGCTGCTAAAGGCTTAGGCTCACATTTAAATGGAGGTTTTTAATTATATGCAATTATTTATGTGTGTACTCATGCAACAACATATATGCTGAGGTCAAAGAACAACCGTGGGAGTCTGTTCTCTCTTCCATCTTGAAGGGTCTCCCGGATGGAGTTCTTGCTCATCAGATTTGGTGGTGAGTACCTTTATTTACCAAGCCATCTCACCAGCTCCATTTAAAAATAGTTTGAGATAGAGTCTCTCACTGGCCTGGAACTTGACAATTAGGCTTGGCAGGCTGGACAGTGAGCCTTAGGGAAACTCTTGTGCTGAAATTACAAGGGCTCATCACCACACCTGTTTTATTTATTTATGTTTTAAATATGGGCCGGGGGTGTGTGTGTGTGTGTGTCAAACTCAGACCCTCATGGTACAAGGCAAACACTTGATCATCTTATACACTGAGCTATAACTCTGTGCAGGGGGGGGGGGAGAACAGAGGCATAAGGAGAATAATAAATAAACCCTGTTATGATCATGAAATGTCACCCACAGGCCCATGTGTTTGCTCTCAGCTTTGAGAGCTCTTGTGTGTGTGTGGGGGGGTACCCTTAGCAGGTGGAGCCTAGCTAGAAGCAAATGGACTTTAGATGTTATGGCCTAGTTCATCTTCTGGCATGATGTCTCTGCTTCCTGGTCTACCAAGGTGAGGTCCAGCCTCATGCTTCTGCCTCTGTATTGCTGAACCTCTTCCATAACCATGGTGGATTATACCCCAAAATGGCAAACTCAGATCATTCCCTCTCTCTTACATTGCTTCTTGTCAGGTATTTGGTTAGAATGATGAGGAATGTGACTAATGTACCACTGAAGTAAATGACAGGGCCAGGGTGTGACCTAACATCTGCCCTACCTGGGTCCTAACAGCTATGCCCTCACTCCTCTGCCCTATTCTCCAGAGTCACATGAGTCCCACGCTGGTCTGAACCTTGCTGTGTGGCTGAGGGTGAATCTTTTGCCACATCCTGAGAGAGGGGATTGTAAGTATGCTCCTCCATGTCCAGTTTATAGGGCTTGAACCCAGGGTTACTGCATGCCAGGCGAGCATCCCACAGATGAGCTACACCTCCTGCCTCCTGTAGGCATTTCTAACTCGTTCTCAGACTCCTGTCATCCCACAGAAGAGATAACAATGCAAGTCACTGGTCAGGGCACCAAGGCCTCTTCCGATTAGTGGACATTTCCAGGAATGGAAGCTGGTCCTTGCTAACATCTCTGGCTTTGTGATTGCTGAATGGCATTGACGGATGAGGGCACTGGGGTGGAGAATCACTGGTGTCTGGCTCAGAACGGCTAGGGTTTTCTGACCCCCAGGCAAGCTGCAGCCCCCCCCTCTCCCCTGCCCAGTGAGAAGCAGAATGTGACTTAGGATGCCAAGTGCATCAGGAAAGGCTGTCTTGACCCTCACTGGTAACCCTTTCCTCCTTCCAAGGCTCTTTACCCCATAGACTCTCTTCCTTCAGAAGCACAGTTTTTCAGCATTGAGAGAAAGTGCCAGCCCGGATATGTTGATATGTTGCCCACTGCTTCCAGCCCTCTTGATGAACATCTATACAGCAGCCAATCATCCCAGGCTCAAACCATGAGCCAGGGCATCTCTGGTTACACACCCAGCAAAATATGAGAACCTTGCCCTTGCCCTGGGTAGGATCCCTCTGTGTGTACCTCTGGGGATGCGTGTCAAGGGTAGGCTGTGCATAAAGATATCTAGTCACCATCTGGCTCTGAGGAAGGGTGAATGAATGTGTCAAGAAAGACTCAAACCACAGGTCGTCCGTGGCTCAGAAGAACCAGATGAAGGCGTGGGTGCCACCTGCTAGGGAGACTTGTCCCAGAAAGATGAGCCAAGGCAAGCTCTCTTGAGGTAGAAAAAGGCAGAGGCAAGCCCTCCTGAGGTAAGGTCTTGATTGGATAAAGCATTTCCTCAACAGAAGGAGACATTTCCTATTTCAGAGCCTGCTCAAGGACAACCTGTGGCTCCAAGCGGTGTCATTCAACTGTACTCACAGGGACTTGACAATGAGAATTTGATCATCCAAATTAGTTATTGTAACAGACAAAGTATAATTGTATATGTTTATGTGGTACAAATGATATTATAATACATATGTATACAGTTTGCAATATTTGAGTCAAACTAATTAGCATATCAATTCCCTTAATTACATATTCCTCCTTAAGCAATTTAAAATTAATTTTATTTCTTTAGTTTGTGGCTATTAGTGCATTGTCTGCTTGTATGTCTTTCTACCATGTATGTGCCTGGTATCTGAGAAGGTTGGCAGAAGTCATCAGATCTTCTGGTACTGGAGTTACAGATAGTTGTGAGCCACCATACAGTTGCTGGGAATTGAAACTCAGTCCTCTGCAAGAGCAGCCGGTGCTCTTAACTGCTGAACCCTGAGTATGTACTGTGTTTGGTGAGAACACTTAAAATTTATTTTTTCCTATGTGTGTGATGCTTGTGTGTGTGTGATGCATGTATGTGTATGTGCATGATTGTGTGTGAGTACATGTATGTGTGTATGCATGATTGTGTGTGATGCATGTATGTGTGTATGCATGAGTGTGTGTGAGTACATGTATGTGCGTATGAATGAGTGTGTGTGAGTACATGTATGAGTGTATGCATAAGTGTGTGTGAGTACATGTATGTGTGTATGAATGAGTGTGTGTGAGTACATGTATGTGTGTATGAATGAGTGTGTGTGAGTACATGTATAAGTGTATGCATAAGTGTGTGTGAGTACATGTATGTGTGTATGCATAAGTGTGTGTGAGTACATGTATGTGTGTATGCATAAGTGTGTGGGAGTACATGTATGTGTGTATGCATAAGTCTGTGTGAGTGCACAGGTGCCAGAGGACAGCCTTGAACATTGTTTCTCAAGAGCCATTTACCTTTTTTTGTTTATTTTTGGGACAGGTTTTTCCTTGGGCCTGGAGCTCTCTAAGTAGTTTTGTCTGGCTTGCCAGTGAGCCCCAGGGATCCACCTAGCTCCTCCTCCTCCCCACAGCCACCACAGTGTTGTGGTTACAAGCATTCACCACCACATCCATCTTTTGAATAGGAGTTCTTGTGCCTACAAAGTAGCAGGTTACCAAGTCAACTATCCCCACCCCCTCCTCTTAGCAGCCCCCCTTTTCTGTGTGCATATGTGTCATATGCGCATATGTGTCATATGCATATGTTCCAGTGTATGTGGAGGTCAGAGGTTGCTATCAGGAGTTATCCTTGACCACTCTTCCACAGCATTCAATGAGGCAGGGCCTCTCAAGCAAACCCTAAGCTTTAGGCTATAGCTAATCTTGTCAGCCAGTTTGCTCCTCTCTGTCTTCTGAAGCTGGAACTACAGCTCACCAGCATTTACTTGAGGTCTGGGGAATCTGAACTCTGGTCCTCTTGCTTAAGCAGCAAATTCTTTATTCATTTACTATAGGCATCGTGCTGTGTGATGGATCTCAGAACACAGCTATCTAGGACAGTAATTCTCAACCTGTGGGTCTTGACCCTTCTAGGGAGATCAAGTGACCCTTTTACAGGGTCACCTAAGACCATTAGAAAGCACAAATATTTACATCATGGTTCATGATAGTAGAAAACTACAGTTATGGTGTAGCAATGGAAATAATGTTATGGTTGGGGTCACCACGCGAGGAGCTGTATTAAAGGGTCACAGCATTAGGAAGGCTGCACCCAGGGAAGTCTTATGCTCTGACTGACCAACTTCCCATTCTCCCCAACCCCTGGGAGTTTGATTAGGAGCAGCCAATCAGATACTAGATATGAGCACATCACAAACATCTCCCGCTTCTCTTGCCTTGGTTTCACATTTTCCCAATCTTCTTAACTTGTGCTATGTGAGATGTTTGGTACCGTGTTATTTCAAGCAGACCTCGTGACCTGGCAGTTCAGGGGCCGTCTTGATCTCTGTGTTTTTTCTTCATATGATATTGTATGTTAAAAATATGAATTATTCTCTAGCATCAGAAATGGAGTTGTTTCTAATCTCACTTCTGGTTCTTAGCTCCTCTAGAAAACCGGGGCACATTGACCCCACTGGTTGCCACTCAGCGAGCTCCCTCCAACCTGAGTGGAGAGTTCATCACAATCTCTTGACCCCTTTCAGTGCCCATCTGTCCTGGAGGCTTGGGTTTTGCAAATCTGTATTCTCCATGGTCCAGCCAACAGAGGCAAAGCATTCCGGAAATGTTTAGGACCCACAGGAAAAGACAGACCAGGCTGGTGACAAGATAGTGGGGGCTGAACTAAACACGATTCATTTCTTTCACATATTTGTGAATTATAAGCAATTCTTTTATTAGGCTTTGCACTTCCTTGCCTACAGGACTTGGGTGGAGAACAAGGGTAGCCTGGATAAAGGGCTAATCTGTGCTATCAATATAAGATGCTGAAGGGATTATAGGTCTATTGGGGTGGGAGGGAGAGAGTCCTGGAGGGGTGTGGCGGGTGAAGAGTGCTCATCCTATCTAGGAAAGTCAAGAGGTTTGCAGTTTCTTAGGGCAGCGGGGTCCACTACTCAGAGGCATGCTACTGAATCAGCCAGGGACAAGGTGACTAGGAGAGGCAGCAGTGTAACCATGGACACACAGCCAGCCAGGCTGACTTAGGCAGATGGCGGCTGATTGTCCTCATAAACCCTTGAGGCCACTTGGAAGGATGAAGAGAATGGAAGGTGGGCACACACCTATTCATGGCTGCCCCTGGGAAGGAATATTACATGACCAGTGAGAAGCCTGTCCCAAGGAATCCCATGTAAAACCTGTGGGTGTGGGGGCAGGGCTGTGACAGAAGGAGGTGGGAGTGTGCTTGTTGGATATGGGGTTTACTTTGTGGTTGAACCTTCTAGAATGAGATTGTAGAAATGGCATGCAAGTTTGTAAATATACTAGAGGATGATGTATTATAGATTTGGAAATGGCATCAAAAATTATCTTTTTTGAAACAGAGTTCCATGTAGTCCAGGCTGGCCTTGAACTCACTAAATAGTCAACAATGACACCAAACTTGTATCTCCACTTTTCAAATGCTGGGATTCCCTGCAGGCACTGCCCTGATCTAAAAATGGTAAATTTAACTTATTGTCTAAATCGATCTCAGTGAAAAAGAGTTTTAAAAGCTGAAATGGAATTTTCTGTTAACCCAGCGGGATAGTGACCCAAAATTACACTTCAGTTGATTTAAAAAAAGGAAATGCCTCCCCCTGCCCCCAACTCTGGGTTTGTGGGCCAGGATTTACATAATGGTGTGAGGAGACAGTCAGTATTCTGAGACATAAGAAGAAATGCAGGGTCACTTGCACAGAGCCTTCTGAACTTAACTTAGGGACGCATCTCTGAATAGAGAGCAATGGGAACCTGCCCTGGGGGACAGGAGTGGTGCTAGCCTGAGTGATATACTCCTAGACATCTGTTTCTTTTGTGTGTATGTGTGTCTGTGTGCATGTGTGTGTCTGTGTGCATGTGTGTGTGCCTGTGTGCATGTGTATATGTATGTGTGTCTCTGTGTGTGTATGTATGTGTCTGTGTGCATGTGTGTGCGTGTATGTATGTGTGCGTATGTGTGTGCATGTGTGTGCCTGTGTGCATGTGTATATGTGCATGTGTGTGTCTGTGTGTGCATGTGTGTGTATGTATGTTTGTCTGTGTGTGTGTGCACGTGTGTGTGTGTGTGTGTGTGTGTGTGTGTGTGTGTGTGTGTGTGTGTGTAGGGCAGAAGATAAAATATGGGAGATATGGGAGGTGGTTTTTCTTTTCCACCATATGGACTTCAGGAATTGAACTCACATCCTCAGCTTTAGCAGCACGTGCCTTTCTTCACCTGCTGAGCCACCTTGCCAGCCCACCAAGACCTCTGCTTCTTATGTTCACCTCAGTGTGATCAAGCAGGTTTATTGATATGTGATGTAACTGTGGGGGCTTTGGTGTCCTGTGCAGGAGTCTCCACATCTGAGGCACTTGCCAGCAGAGGCTCAGCATCCTACCACCCCTGTGGGCCAAGCTGAGGCCCCCACAGTGCTCACACACATACTCGCCTCTGAAGGGCAGCTGCTACAGATTTAGTCTCATATATCTGAGGGCCAACTGAGGAACTCTGTCTCCCTCAGGGCCAGGAAGATGAGTACCACCTCAGTGGCTGTGCCCATCATGACAGGTCTCCTCTGTGGTTTCAGCAATTCCTCACTGGCTGAGGTAGTCATAAATACTCTTGTCTGAGTTTGGGTACCCCAGAGCAGCTGATTTAAGGATTTGAGATCAAGCAGGTTTGGGGGCAGTAGTTACAGAAGGCACTGGGAAGGGAGGAAGGGGTTCCACTAGGGATGGTGAAGACTCCAAAGGTTGGGTCCATGTCTGGATCTGACTCTGAAATCTGCTGGTCAGAGATGCTAAGTCAGCCCCTACCACTGCTTGGCTACTTTGGCATTGTCCCTCCTGTTGATGGCAAGAGCCTCCTTGCTGACTCCCTGCTCCAAAGAGCCTTGAACCTACTCCAAAGTTAATTTTCCTACAGTTGCCATTGACTCTCTCATGCTGAAATGTCTTTGATGCTTCTTGTAACAATATGATGAGGTTTTCAGCTTTGAGCCTGGTGCTTTACTTAGGCACTTCTCTAGAGGTGTAGAGAACTTTCTCAGAGCTAAAGGGGAGATAATGGTCAGTTTTAATACAGGAGGCTTAGGAAACAACAGATCCTGTCATCCACTCTCTGCTCCCCCAATACAATTCCTGCATCACAATTACCACCATCTGTGGTGATATATTGTATACCTAATAAACTTTGCCTAAAAACATCAGAGGACAGAGACACCCACATTTAGAGAGTGGTGACTCACTCCTTTAATCTCAGCACGGTGGAGGCAGAGGTCCTCTGGATCTCTGTGAGTTCAAGGCTATATATAGAACAAGGTAGTAGTGGCACACACCTTTAATCCTAGCTCTAGGAAAGCTGAGAAAGTGAGACAGCTGGGCAGAGAAACAGTGTTTTGCCTGTGCTCCCTTCCCTTTTGGCTGAGGCCTCAGAGGCATCAGTCTGAGGATTCATGAGGAGAGGTTAGTGGGACGTGGTTGTGGCTTGTTTCTCTAACATTTTAACTTTCCCCCTATATCTGGATTTGGGTTTTTATTACTAATACCAAGTAGAATTTGTGCAGTAATCATCATCACCAACAACCATTATCATCCAAACAGGATCTTTAGTCCTTGCACTTACTATATAGTTGAGGATGACTGAATAGCACCCAGTTAATGAGGTGCTGGGGATGGAGCCCAGGACTTGGTGTATATTGCTTTGAAGACACACCATGACCAATATAACCTGTAGAAGAAAGCGTTTATAGGTGCTCACAGTTCCAGAGGGTAAGAGTCCAGGGCTATCAGAGAGAGGGGGGAGGGGGAGGGAGGGGGGTCAGGAAATGTCATGAAGGACATCCAGTCAGATGGATGCCTCCTCAACTACCTATCTGCCGTGGCAGCTTCAGAACTCCCTTGGCTTTTTTGTTGTTATGCCTATAGAAGCCAAGCTGACCTTAGTCTATATAGTGCACCCAGGATGACCTCAAACTGTTAATTGTCCTGCTTCAGCCTCCCAAGCAGCAGGAGGACAGCCTCGGCTCCCGTGCCTGGTTGTGCCCTCGGTTTCCTTAAGTCCATTCTCAACCCACTGCATGACAAGTCCCTGTGCTTAGCTAGGTTGTGATGGCACTCACTTGTAATCCTAGCTCTTGAGAGGAAGAGGCAGGATGATTGTTGCAAACTGGAGGCTAGACTGGTCTACTGTGAGTTTCAGGCCAGTCAGAAGTACATAGTTAAACCCAGTCTCAAAAATCCCCAAAGAGAGGCGAGGGAATGATTTAGAAGGTAAAATGCTTGACACCCACGCATAAGGACTGAGTTCGGATCTCTAGCACCCCGTAAAAGCTGGGCTGGCTTTGAGTATCTGAAACCCAGCAATGGGAGGTGAGAGCCAGAGCCAGGGCTGTCCATGGGGCAAGTTGGTCATCTAGTCTAGCTGAATTAGTGAGCCCCAGGTTCAGTGGGTGTTGAGTGTGGGGCTTTTAATCTCAGAATCTGGGAGGCAGAGACTGGCTCTGAGTCAGAAGCCATCCTGGTCTACATAATAAGTTACGGAGCTGTATTAAAAGAAAAAAAAAAGTGAAAACTGAAAATACCCAATGAAGACCCCTGGCTTCCAGGCGCAATTGTGAACATTCCCACATAAAACAGAAACTGGGTGGGGGAGCCCCTGAGTCAGTAGATGGTTATCTGGCTTTCTGGCTGCAACGTTGCTCTCTCTGCCTTGTCCCCTTGGGCCTTGGCTCATCTGTGTAGGATGTTTCTCATAGCTGCTGAGAATCTGGGGGATAAGTCTCTGCCCCCACCTATCTGTCTGCTTTGCCTTCCCAGAACCTTGTCTTGGGGATCCTCCCACTACACACACACAAAACACACAGACACACACAGACACACACGCACTCGCTCTCTCTCTCTTTTTAGAAGATGCCCCAGCAGGAGGGAGGCTCGGGAGGAGGGGTGCCTGGCCGTCTGCTGCGCGGGAGTGGGTGGCGAGACAGGTGACCCGGGCTGTCCTCCCTCCCCGCAACCCCGCCCGCGGTCGCAGCTCCCGCGCAGTCCCGGCTCCTCCCCAGCGCGGGGCTCGGCGCGCAGGCTGCGGCGCGCACAGCGGGGACCGGAGCTGCTCCGGCGCGGCGTGGGGGAGCCGGGCTTAGCCTGGGTCTGCGGACGCCGCGGTCCCGGAGCATACCGAGTCGGCCTGGGGGGTCCGCGGGGCGCGCGTAGCGCCGAGAGCGCGTGGGGACGGGCCCCGCAGCCGGGTGCAGGAGTGCGCGCGCGCCACGGCATGGAGCCGGCCCGGGAGCCCCCTGCGCGCACCCGCCCGCCGCCCCCCGCCGCGCGCCCCGCTCCGGCTGCACCCAGGCCGCGCTCGCCAGCCGAGGCCGAGGCCCGTGGCCCAGAGGGGCTGCTACGGCGATCGGGGTCAGGCTATGAGGGAAGCACCAGCTGGAAGGCGGCCTTGGAGGGTAAGCGCGCAGCCTTCCATCCCCCAGGGCCCTGACTCGGGACCCAGGAAGTGGCCAGTCACCTTGACAGCTCGCAGAAGGGAGGGTGATCCGGAGAATTCATTCATTTGGGGACAAGCAGATGTCACTATGGGAGGAGGAGGGACCGCCTCAGGTCACAGCCTTGACCTACCTTTGCTGTCAACTCCCTCTTTGACCTTGGAGCACACACATACCACGTTCCAAACCTTTGTTGGGTCCCCAGTGAAGCTCTTGCCCGGCTTACTGAGTGGCATCCTGAATCTGTAGCAGAGAAAACACTTAGGGCTTTGGAAAAGCAAAAGCTCTGGTTTCCCGAGGTGGTACCTGTACTCTGTGGGGGTGGGAGGGGCGTTCTGCTAGTGATGAGGTCCTTCCTAGAGATTTCGGGGTGCCACATATCCCTTTTTGTCGTAGTGGTCAGGGAGGGACCTCGGGTTCTTCAGGACACAGGGAGGCTTCAAGAGACTTCAAGTTCACAGGCTCTTTTAGGAAACTTGGGTTGGCTGCAGGTGAATGGTACTGTTCGGGAGATGCAGGAGTCGGGCACAGGGAGCGCCAGCTTCCAGATGTTTCCTGTAGGAACTGGGTAGCATTAACTGGGGACAGAGTCAGAGGAGGGCATCTCAGAGTAGGTGATCTCCAGGGGTGTGGGGCAGATGACAGGAGGGACTACTGAGAATGAGAACAGGTGGCTGGAACTGGCCAGTCCCTTGTAGTTATCTGAACCTTGTGGATAACTTCAGTAATGAAGGCATGGGGAGAGAAAGATATGAGAACGGATATATATCTGAGGGACTACTCAGGCTACAGAGTTTGTATTTTTGTTTGAAGGAGCTGTCAAGATCTGCATGGGGAAGACCTGCAGTGGAAGGCTGGTGGGCGAGGAAGGTGGGGGCAGTCTGGAAGGGACATGGCCAACCGTGTCCAGATAGGTGAGGGGGTTGCAGAGCATGGAGGAGGCCCTTTGGCCAAAGACTGGGCTGGGGCAGAACACTGTCCGTGGAGGGCTGTGCAGACTCTGAAGAAGCCAAAGTTAGGAACTATGGAGGCAAAGATGTAGCTTCTCCAGAAGCAAGGCTATTACAGAGGAGAACCCGACCAGAAGTGGAATAAAGACCAGCCAACCCTTCTTGGGTGCGTGTCTCTGGTTAGTGGTTGGGTTTTCCCTGTGACCTAAGCTTGCACCCAACAATGGTATTTCTTGATTTACTCTCTTCTGTAGGCTGTATTTCTTCATTCTTTAAGTGTTTGAAAGGGTCAACTCTGCTAACCTTTGCCCTCGCCTCCATTGGGAGGGCTATTTCAGGGTAGTCTGGCTCCATCTCCGGGCCTGACTACATTGACTGTTCCTGCTGCCAGTGTGGCTGACTGACCCTGACCATCAGCTGAAGAAGGTACACACAGCAGGAGAAAAACAAGAAGTTCTCTATGGTGGTCTAGCACACCACCATACTTGGCATCTTCTTGTGGTCCAGCCTTGTCTCGTCTGAAATGGCATGGCTCCCTACTGATGTCACTATTGACCTTCTTTTGGTTTCTGGTGCATATAAGAGTCCCCCCCCCTTCCCAGTGGTTCTTGAGTGCTCAGCATCTTGGCTTGCTGACCGTTCTACAGGACTTTTAGTTCTGGTGATCCTCTGAGGATCTTCTAGGTGTTCCTTGGGTGTACCCTCCATCCAAAGAGGAGAGCTCATGGGTTAGGACTGGTCCTCACCAATGGCTGCCACCATATGGGACCTGTGAGCAGACTTGTTCAATCTTTCTATAGTGCTAAGACACCTTCTTCAGCCCTGGACCTATCCAGCCCTCACAGAGGTCCTGGAATAAGAGCAGAATCAGTTTGGTGAGGTGCCAAGAGTTGGTAAACTTGAGCAATCTGCCCACACCAGCTGGTAGGCTTCACTTATTCAAGCCCCAGGTTTCTCATCTTGTGAGTCATGTCATGGGTTTTACCTCACGGTGCTCAACAGAAAAAGCTCTAGAGTATAGGTTCTGTTGCGGTGGCTCTTTCCTTCCCAGTTCCCTCAACACAGAACCCAACAGCTGGGGTGAGGAGTCTAGGGAACAGGGGTGACCAGCTGTTCAGCTGGAGTTCTTTGAGGTTGCGCTTACGGCCCCTGACATCCGTCCTCTTACTTAGTTAGTATCTCATTTCTCAGCTCTGTCCTTAATGAGGTGGCTGAGCCCTAGAGAGATGGGCAATGAGGGTCCTAAATATCTCACCCAAGGACACACTGGCGATAGATAGATAACACATGCACCTTCCATGGGATTTGCTCCTGCACCCTCTCATATGAAAGCTTGTCTTTCTTCTGGTATGACCAAGGACAGTGGCTCAGAGAGGCTAACTGGACGGGATCCAGTTGTACATTCTGAGCACACAGCTCTCCTTTCCTGGCCCCTCAGAAGAGGCTGCCACCCTCAGGAGGGGGCAGCTCTTCCCTCCTCACAGCTTGAAGGGATTGGAGAGCTCCAGTTAGAAGGCTAGTCCTCAGTGACCGGTTAGCTCTGGAAACAGAAACTAGACATTGGTTGGCCTGTGAAGACTGCTTTCTTGGCGGCTGTGAGTCTTAGGTTAAGGCTGGTAAAGCTGAGTGCCCCACTGGGTTCTGAAAACCTGAAGATGATTCACGATAGGGCTATTTCTAGCCTTGGGCCTGAGAAGGGGCAAAGTGTTCTGGGATAAAAGAAAGGGGACACAGTGACTCTGCATACCTCAGGCTATATAGATTTCTCAGTGGTCACCAATTCTGAATTTTTAATGTTGAAAGTTTTTTTTTTTTTATTAGGCACAAACCCACAACTTCCTGATTAAAACCACACACATGCATTTGGCAAAAGCTACCTAAAAATTTAAAAATTACCAAGCTTCACATTTGGGCATTTTTAAATAGTCAGGATTATGCTGGCCTGGCTGTGCCTTGAATAGTTTAGATGACAGTCATGGGCTTCTTTTGGGATATGGGTATGAGGGGATCTGTGATATGAAGAGCCAGTGTTTTCTACTTCTTTCCAACATTAGCCCAGAGATATCCTGCACCTGTAAATTCTAGCGTATGTGAATGGGTCACTGACTAGTGGGATTGACTATCGCGTTAGATGTGTGCAGAGTTAAATTGTTTATTTCATGAGTGGCTGGGGGCTAACCTCTTCTTTTCTAGAACCTTGCTCTGTTCCTCCCAGATATCTCCTGTTTATTCTCTCTGCCTGCCAGCCCCCTCTATCCTTTCTCATGCCTGGCTATCGGCCATTCTGCTCTTTATTAGACCAATCAGGTGTTTTGTTTTAATTAAACAAATATCACATTAAAGAATGCAACACGTCTTTGCATCATTAAACAAATGTTCCACATCATAAACCAATGTAACATATCGTAAAACTATATTCTATAACACCAGTGGATTCAGGCATAGATTCTAGCTCAGGGTAGACCCCTCATGGAATCCATTGCAGACTGCAGCAGGACCTCAGCATGGACCCCTGAAGGATCCCAGTGGAGAGCCCTAGCACAGACCCCTGGAAGAACATAGTGTGGTACCCTGGAGAAGCCCAATATAGATTCCAGCAGAACTCAATATAGGCCTGCTGAAAAATGTAGCTTAGTCCCTCCAGAGAAACCCAGCACAGACTTCTGGAGGAACCCATTGTAGCCCCCTGATGGATCCCAGCATAGGCCTCTAAACTTAGTAGAGATCCCTAGAGGAGCCTAGTGTAGGCGGCTTGTGGACCCCAGCATAGACTTGAGAAGGAATATAATGTAGACCCCTGAAAGAGCCCAGCATAGATCTCTAGCTGAGCCCACTGTAGACCCTTGGAAGATTCTAATATAGACCCCATTGGTAGAACCCAGTGTAAATCCCTGCAAGAGACAGCAATCCTGGAGGAAACTACTGTTGGACTCTGGGATAGCTCAGTGTAGAACTGCAGAGGAACACAACATTGACCCCTGGAACAGCCCAGGGTAAGTCTCTAGAGCAGTGCCTCTCAACCTTCCTAACGCCACGGCCTTTTGAAATAGTTCGTCATGTTGTGGTGACCCCAACCATGAAATTATCATTATTGTGTCTTTGAGGCAGAGATTCTTTGTGTAGCCCATGCTCTCCTAAAACTAGCTCTGTAGATCAGGCTGGCCTCGAACTCACAGAGATCTGCCTACTTCTGCCTCCTGAGTGCTAGGATTAAAGGTATGTGCCACCATCACCCAGATCATAAAATTATTTTTGTTGCTACTTTATAACTGTATTTTGCTAATGTTATGAATCATACTATAAATATCTGTGTCTTATGATAGTCTTAGGTAACCCCTATAGAAGAGTCATTTGTCCCTCCACAGGGGTCAAGACCCACAGGTTGAGAACCACTGCTGTAGAGGAACCCAGCATAGGTTCCACTGGAGCTCAGTGTTAACCCCTGAGAAATCCAGTTTAGTTCCCAGAGAAATCAAGCATAAACTCCTGGTACAGACCAGTGTAGACCTCTGTGGAGCCCAGTGAATTTCTGGTGGTGCATAGACCTTGCTCAAAGGAATGATGTTTGTAGATCTCACAGGTCAAGACCACTGACTGAATACAGGATTTCACTCTCTATCCATTTAAAAGCCCGTTAACAAACAGTAGAGGGTCGTTTTAAATGCACAGCACAGTAAGAACTGAGCTAAGTGCTTAGTGAGACAGGGGCTGAGTGGTGACAGATTTAAGGCCAGTGAGCAGAAGGACTACAGGAGTCACACTGGAGGATCCGTAGCCCATAGATAGGGTGATGGTGACAGATGGGCTAAAAACAGAAGGATGTAGAATTTCTTTCATAGATATGGGCCCCAGATCTAAATAACCTGTCCCCATCTCTGGCAGGACCTTTAGATAAGACACTCAAGAATCAGGGCTGCTACACAAGAGAACATAAGGATCAGGGCCTGGGGCCCACCTTCACATACTCAGTGTGGAGGGCACTCTCTCTGCCTGCTGAGAAGAACCCTCTCCAAGCCTACAGCCTCGGGAGGAAACGTAAGAGGTTCCTCCAGAGATGCCAGTCTACTCAGCTGGAAAAAGCCAAGAAGTCTAACTGCCCCAAATCACCCAGCCAGAGCCCCTGCCACGGTCCCACAGAGAGCAGTGGGCTCAGAGGCTCCAGGGTCCTCTTTATTCATCCTGCCTTAGTGACAAACAATAACTGAGTGCCTCCAAGAATGAAATAAGCATTTTGCAAGAGTCTGCGGGGAGGTGAATGCTCTTCCCACCTCCCCTCTGGCCAATCAGCTCAGCAGTACCTTCAGAGACACTGTTACATCACAAAAACAGGAGTAGGTTGTTCTAAGAGAGAACAACCATAGCACACAGCTGGAGCAGACCCCAAATGCTTACATTGTCATCACAGAAGTGCAAAACCAGGTGAGGGCGAGGATGGAGAAATGCTTCTAGAACAAAGAGATGGGGGGAGGGGGAGGAAGAGGGGGGAGGAAGAGGGGGAGGAGGACCCGTTTAAGAGCTCAGACATTTGAAGACTGACTTTCAGGAGGAAATCGGAAAGTGAAGAAACCAACGATGATATAATTAAAGAAAAATTTTCTGGCACTGAAGGGCATAATTTCCAGGTTGAAGGGGCCCATCAATTGTCTACTAGAGTAGATAGAAATATTTATATCCAACCAATGTGTCATGTGCAGGATGGAATTCTTAGATAGAAACAAATTAAGTCGTCAACCTAATCTTGTTTTTTGTGATGTAACAGTGTCTCTGAAGGTACTGCTGAGCTGATTGGCCAGAGGGGAGGTGGGAAGAGTGTGAACTGTTGTGAAGTTCACCCCTCACCCTGTTTATCTCCCTGCCCCTGTCTTACTTCTGGGGCGGCCACTAGAAGGTGCTCAATGAAGGTGAAGACACCACAGGGAGCAGACACTGGAGATGAAAACCTGGAAAGCAACCCAAGACTGGGGCAGGGAAACTCTCAGTCCCCTGGTTCAGGGAGACTCCAGGGTGGCAGCTGGCACCAACCAGTCAGACTAAGCAGGTCAGGAGGGTGCAGAGGCCACATCTTTGAGACAATTGTTTTGGACTGAATGTTGATTTCTTCTCCGAATTCACACGCTGAGGTGCTAAGTACCAGTGTGTTGCCCACCAGTGTATCTGTCCATTTAATGGTCAAGATGGTACAAAAGCCAAACCAAAAAATGTACAAGAGGCATTCATCTCTCCAAGATGGTATAGATGATGATGCTCAGAGTAGGGAAATGGGAATGGTGGGTGCTGTATGTGGGATCCCTACAGCATTGCTAATAGAAATGTAAAATGGTATAATCACCATGGGAAACACTTTGATGTTTCCTCAAAAAAACGTTACACAGAATTACCACGTGATCCAGCAGTTCTGCTCCCAGCCAAGTACCCCCAAACAATCTGAAGCAGGGGCCCCAAGTGATTTGTTCGCATGTTCATAGCTTTGTTATTCACAATGATCTAAGTAAAGGAACCCAAGTGTCTACCAACTGCCTCGCTTTGCTTCTGTTGCTGTGATAAAAATCCAAGCTAGGAAACACTTGTGGGTTTATTTCAGCTTACAGTTCCAGGTTCTAGTCCATCCCTGCAGTGAAGTCAAGGTAGCAGCTTGAAGCAGCTGGTCACATGTACAGTTAAAGGTAGAGAGAAGTAGACATGTGCATGCTCATTGTTCATCATTCATTCTCTACTCTTACACAATTGAAGCAATGGACACAGTCAAAGCAAAGGACACGTCCAACCCGATCTAGACAATCACTCACTGAAATGCTCTTCCTGGGTGATTTAGACTATGTTCCATCAATCATTAAAACTAACCATCACAGATGCATAGACCAAATGTGATAATATCCATACAAGGAAACAATGAACCAGAAAAAGCAGTAGGGTTCTGTTACATGCTACAACATGGATGAGTCTTGAAAACATGTTAAGTGAAATAGGCCCTGGCACCAAAGAAAACGTGCTTACAGAAGTACAAGTTTTGCAAACAGATAATGGGGCTAGCCTGGTACTTAATGGTATTAATTGAGCACTTAAAATGGCAAATTTTATGATGTATTATAGGTATTGATGTATTATCTCTTAAATTACATATCACAATAAAAAAGAAAACTCTGTTTTAAGTCTAAAAGGTTTCCTTTATTTTGAAAATGTTAGGTGGATTTAAAAGTAAATAAGAAGAATCTGGACTGGGTGTGAATGAGAGATGGTATAAGAGTGGACAGGATGCCAGGAGGTATGAGTGGAGGATCTGGGGAGCAGACACCCCGTTACAAGGCTGTGAGTGTAGACTGGGTGAAGCCTAGAATGTGTTGGAAAAGCCACAGGAGAGTCTAGGTCAGAAAGAAGTGGCTGCTATAGGAATCTGTGCAGTAAGGGTGACAAAATGACAACCTTGGGGCTGTGGTCCAGGAGAGAGTCTCTCAAACGACGGGGCAGCTTCACAGTCACCGTGAGGGCTAGTTCCAGCTCTTGCTCAGTTCCACCACATAAGGCTCTTGGTGTTACGACTGGGGATGGTGGTGAGATCTGGAGACAGAATGCCGGGGTGGCAGCTGATACTGGCCAATTTGTCTTCTCCTTAGATACCACCACACGCCTGCTGCTGGGGGCCATTGCAGTCCTTCTTTTCGCCATCCTGGTGGTGATGAGCATCTTGGGTGAGTATACATGTCAGAGTATGGCTGCAATGTGACCTCTGCACACCTGGTGCATCTTGGGTGAGTGTACATGTCAGAGTGTGACTACAATGTGACCTCTGCACACCTGGTGCATCTTGGGTGAGTGTACATGTCAGAGTGTGACTACAATGTGACCTCTGCACACCTGGTGCATCTTGGGTGAGTGTACATGTCAGAGTGTGACTACAATGTGACCTCTGCACACCTGGTGCATCTTGGGTGAGTATACATGTCAGAGTGTGACTACAATGTGACCTCTGCACACCTGGTGCATCTTGGGTGAGTGTACATGTCAGAGTGTGACTACAATGTGACCTCTGCACACCTGGTGCATCTTGGGTGAGTGTACATGTCAGAGTGTGACTGCAATGTGACCTCTGCACACCTGGTGCATCTTGGGTGAGTGTACATGTCAGAGTATGACTACAGTGTGACCTCTGCACACCTGGTGCATCTTGGGTGAGTGTACATGTCAGAGTGTGACTGCAATGTGACCTCTGCACACCTGGTGCATCTTGGGTGAGTGTACATGTCAGAGTGTGACTGCAATGTGACCTCTGCACGCCTGGTCCCAGCATGTTTACCTAGGCAAATCCCTCCACATATCGGGAATGGGGGGGCGGCACAGTAAATTGGTTGGTTGTTAATATAATTGTAACATAAAATAATACAATTCCACATGGACTGTGCATGTCCCATTTATTGGCCATGTAGGAAGCAATGGTACCAAAGAATTAGTTCATAAATGCCATGGGCATTCAGGGCAGGCTAGGCTGGGAAGGCAAAGCCTCTTGGAGGCGATAATTTGGAGATATGAGACTTTCAATATCATACTTATTCAATAAACAGTTATTGAATTTTGCTACATGTAAGATCCTAGACTAAATGCTAGAGAGGGGTGGAGATTTGAGGGGGAGGGGAGCAGGGAGAAGGAGGGAGAAAGGAGCTTCCCTGCATTTATAGATTTTCAGTTGTATTTACCTCAAATAATCCTTATGCCAAAGGGGCATTCTTTGGAGTGGAATACTCTGAAAGCTACACTGAAGCGTTTTAAGGGAGAGAGGCTTACAAACATGGAGTGCTGTGTGGTAGCGAATGGATTCCACCTGGCCTCTGTAAAGTTTGCAGAAGTGATTGAAGTTTTTCTTCTTCTTCCTCCTCCTCTTTTTAAAAAATTTTTAAATTTATTTGTATTTGAGACAGGCTCTGATGTAGCCCAAGATGGCCTTGGATTCCCTGTATTGTTGAGGCTGGCCCTGAACTTCTGGCCCGACTGCTTTTGCTTCTCTAGTGCTGAGATTAAAAGTATTCTGTGCCACATCTGGTCTGTCTAGTGTGTGCCACCACACCTGGCTTATCGAATGCTGGGGGACTTGTGCGTGCTAGCCAAGCACCCCATCAACCGAGTTGCATTCCCACCCACCTGCCCTCAGTTTTTAAGTATTATTATTATTATTATTATTATTAGTGTGTGTGTGCGCGCGTATGTGTAGAACAAAAGAGGGCATTAGATCCCCTGAAACTGGAGTTATAGGCAGTTTTGAGTGCTGGGTGCTGGGAACTGAATTCAGGGTCTCTGAAAGAGCAGCTTGTGCTTTTAACCACTGAGCCGTGTCTCCAGCCCCTATAATCTTTAGAAAGTAGTTGGACCAGGAGTAGGTAGCCTCATGAAAATGGTGAAAATCCACTGACACTCCACCAAGACCTTCCTTGTCCAATTTGTTTGACGAACATAAGGTCTGAGTGTGTTTACAAATGACCAGAGCAGCCGCTGGGGCCAGGTCAACTCTGTCTAGAATAAAGCTACAAAAGGAATCATTTCCCTTTCACCCTTGTCTGGGTCCGCAGTTTAGGGAATGTGTAGACACAGCTTTGGTGCTTTCAGCAAAGCTTAGCTGTCTCTCAGGTGAACCCAGGGAGAGGGCACACCATGAACAGTACTCCCAAGTGAGCCTGAGTCAGTGCTTAGGTATGCCCAGAGAGTGTATAGCAGTGAGTCAGTGTCCTTGTGGTCAGTCCCCAGGACAATGAAGTTCCTTGGGTAGTGTGGTGTGTTCTTGGCACTGTCTTACTCGGTATTTTAATTAATTATTTATACAAAGAAAAAACCCAACATACTCATGGCATTTGCATTTAACACCATTCCATATGATCAAAGAGTAAAATACTATTAAAATTTACCTTTAAGGTCAGCATACTGGCGTATACTTGGTATCTCAGGACTGGGGAGGTAGAGGCAGGAGGATCAGGAGTTCAAGGTCAGCCTTAGAAAATTTGAGGTCAGTGTCTTAGTTAGGGTTTCCGTTGCTGTGAAGAGACACCATGACCACAGCAACTCTTATAAAGGAGAACATTTAACTGGGACTGGCTTATAGTTCAGAGGTTCAGTCTAGTATCATTTTGGTGGGACACGGCAGCGTGCAGGCAGACATGGTGCTGGAGAAGGAGGTGAGAGTTCTAAATCTCTATGTACAAGCAACAGGAAGTAAACTAAAACACTGGGCATAGCTTGAGCACAGGAAACCTCTAAGCCCACCCCCACAGGGACACACTTCCTCTAACAAGGCCACACCTCCTAATAGTGCCACTCCCTATAAGCCAATCACATTCAACTGCCACAGCCAGCTTTGGCTACATGAGACTGTGTCAAAACCCAAAATTAAAACTTACCTAAAAAACTTCAAATGAGCCATGTATCATGACTCATGCTTTTAATCTCTGAATTCAGGAGGCAGAGGCAAGCAGATCTCTGAGTTTGAGGCCAGCCTGGTCTACATAGTGAGGTCCAGGCCAGAAAGAGCTAAATTGTGAAACCAAACCAAACCTCAAATGATCCCAAGAGAAAGGAGAAGCATGTAGAACACACTTCTGACTTTGAATTAACATGTGTTCTGGTCTCTAGGAGATGCAGTGTGTAAGTAGGTGCATGGCAAGGAGGTCTTGGAGGGTTAATGGACAGTCTGAACTGCTTTTCCAGAAAAGTGTGTATGTGTGTGTTTGTGTGTGTCTGTGTTTCTGTGTATCTCTCTGTGTGTGTTTGTCGTCTGTCTCCCCGTGTGTGTGTGTGTGTGTGTGTGTGTGTGTGTGTGTGCGTGTGTGTGTGTGTGTGCGTGTGTGTGTGTGTGTGCGTGTGTGTGTGTGTGTGTGTGCGTGTGTGTGTGTGTGTGTGTGTGCGTGTGTGTGTGTGTGTGTGTGTGTGTGTGTGTGAGAGAGAGAGAGAGAGAGAGAGAGAGAGAGAGAGAGAGAGAGAGAGAGAGAGAGCTGTGGAGGATGGAAGAGGGCATGGGATCCCCTAGAACTGGAGTTGCAGACAGTTGTGAGCTGCCATGTGAGTACTGGGAATTGAACCCAGATTGTTTGGAAGAACAGCAAGTGCTCTTAGCTTTTGGGACATCTCTCTAGTCTCCGCTTAAAAAAAATACTTTTTATACTTATATTTAGTGGTGGGGTTGTGGGTGTAGATGTCAGGGGAAACTACGCAGGAGTTAGCTCTCAAGTTCTCACTCCCCTTGTGTGGGTCCCAGGGGTACAACTCAGGTTGTCAGGCATAGAGGCAAGTCTTTACTCACTGAACGAGCCATCTACCTGTCAAATTTTAAAGAAATTTTCTAGATGTTCAGTGGTGGGTTATGGACCTAACCAGTGAGGGAGAGCATGTTAAAAGAGCAGCACACTGTCCTGACAGGGTCCCACCATGGCTGCAGAGATGTGGCCTTCAGGTTCCTTCTGGTCTGAGTTCCTAGGGTTAAGAGAGAGACTTTCCTTGGGCTTATCCCTTTACTATCTCCCATGGTAACATACTGGCCGGCTTCCTCAGTGCCCTTCTTCTTGTTAATTTCATCTGGAGCCTCCTCCTTGAGGCATAGTAACTTAAACAGTGTCTCTGAAGGGTGTTGATAGAGGGAGAACCCGGGGGGGGGGGCACAGAGGTGACCAGGCACAGCAGGAGACACTCAGCCCATTCCCTGTCCCTACAGCTTCCAAGGGCTGCATCAAGTGTGAGACGCCCTGCCCGGAAGACTGGCTGCTGTACGGAAGGAAATGTTACTACTTCTCCGAGGAGCCAAGAGACTGGAACACAGGGAGGCAGTACTGCCATACCCATGAAGCAGCCTTGGCTGTGATCCAAAGCCAGAAGGAATTGGTGAGCTCCTGGGTCAGAAGCAGGGACCCTCAGGCCTGTGTCTGACTCTAAGGGGAGATCCATGCCAAAGTGGTCCCCTGGGCACCTGTCTCCTGTCACTCAGCCACTGTACAGTTGTGAGGAGACAAGTGAATTAATTCTCTGGGGTCTGGCCACTTGAACCTCTATCTTCCAGGCCATTCCCATCCAAGGCTGGTTGGGTGAGCAAGCTCAGTATTAAGAGGATGAATTAGAAGCTGTGAACACACTTGGACAATGTAAAAACAATTCTCATTTCCTACCACCTACATCAAGACATGGTTGCTCAGGTCACATCTTGATCCTTTTTGCTAATAGAAAGTTTAAAGAGACAGAACCCCTGATCTCTTGGTCATTTTGGATGTTGTGGCACAGTGTTGCACACTTCTAACATAGGAGTTGGTCTCAAAACCAATTTCTGTTTGTCTGGGATGCACAATATTTTTGTGTCCCTTTCTGAGAAAGTTCTAGAAGTACATCTAGGATAACCCATGGCCAGGAATCTAACATATCCTGTGGTCCACCTCCACACTACCAGCTACTTAGCCAAGGAAAGCTGAGGGGTGGGGCCCTTTTCAGGTGGTTGGGGACACTTGTGGCAAGTTAGGGAAGCTGTTCTGATCTTGTTCCAGCAGTGATTGCCCAGGGTTCTGAGGTCATTGACCCTTACTCTCTCATCAAAGTGATACAGCATCTCAGTACCCATCACAACTCTCCAGAGCCAGAATCTTCCAGTCTGAGCCCCGGCTTGGGCTGTGCAGCAATGGCAAATTGCATTCCATGTCTGGGTTCCTCTCTTTCCCTTTACAGGAATTTATGTTCAAGTTCACACGGAGGGAGCCCTGGATTGGCCTCCGCAGAGTTGGAGATGACTTCCACTGGGTCAATGGAGACCCATTTGACCCAGACACGTGAGCTGAGACTCCATTTTCTAGAAGAGAGATGAGCTTAGACAGGGAAGGTATAAGCCCTGGAGGCAGCTCTTGGAGAGATACATGTGGTTTTGTGCTAGCTAGAGTTGACAGGTTTCTAGGGCAAGTGTGTGTGTGTGTGGGGTGTGTGGGGGTGTCTGTGGCAGGGGCCTCTTTATGAAAGTATCTTGATTTTCCTCTAAGTTCAGCCTGGTTTGGTAGCCCCACCTATACACAGAGCTTCTTAGTGAAAGGCACAGGTGGCCTCTATTTGTGACTCCTGTTGGCCAGAACATGTCCATACCTGGTCGCAGAGGATTATGGGAGGTGTGGCTTCTGTAAGTAGTGGGCCCCAGATGCACTGTGGCAACGGAAGACAGGAACTCTGAACACAGTTGCCCACTGGCATTACTGATCACCTTTATCCATGACCGCATCTTCTGGTGAAGGTGCCCTGAGGGAGGTGTTGGGCACACAGTGGTGCTTGCTGTGTTTGTATGTCCCAAGTGATGTGGCAATGATCTTGGGCAATGAGGGTGGCAAGTGCAGCTGTTGAGGTGGGCGGTGGTGATGTAGGTGTGTTTGGTGGCAGGGTAGGCTTAGGGAAGGAGCGTGGCTGCCAATCTGATGGTGGTGGCAAGAGTCCCCAAAGCAGGACCTGAAGTGGGGAGGGCTCCTGGCAGCAAGGCTGGTGGTGAGTGTGGTCTCACCTCGGCATAGTGCCAACCATCATCCCTTCCCATGTCCTCTTTCTGGAAATTTCCTGCTGTTAGTGTCCCAGGGAATTCTGGAGGCTAAGGTCTCTCAAGGGCTGACCTCCCGGGCAAGGACCTTGTCACCACCCTCTCAGTTGCCAGGGAGCAGAGACTGGGTGAACATGCATTTCTCTGATTGAATGCTGCCAGGAGTGTGCATGGCTTTGGTAAATTCCAGACCATGCAGCCCCATTCTTCCAGAGTGACTACATTCCTGCGCTTTTACTGTGTCTAGTGAGGGAGGCTGTGTGCTCTGGGGGAATCAAGGGGTATGGAACCCGCATCCTGTTCAGAAGCTGGCTGCCTTGGGGACTGGTGGGAATGGACACAGCCCCTCATGGCTGTGATGAAAGGTGCCTCGTGGTACAAACGGGTTCTGTGGGAGGTGAGGTGGGCAGAGAGTGGCTCTGAACTGGGCACCTTGGAGCTGACCTTAGAAGGAGTAGTAAGAAAATAAGAAAGGCAGGGGGCATTGGTGTGTCTTGAACAGTTCCAGGGGCTGTAGCATAGAGCTAGAACAGTGAGGACTAAGCTAGGGAGGTGTGCACCAGTGTCTGTCTTGGAAGATACTCCAGTGATGACTCGAGGGTGGAGCAGGCCAAAGAGCCTGTAGGACCACCTGTGATGGCTACTTGTGAGCACATGATCTTTTCTTTTCCATCATAGATTCACCATTTCAGGGATAGGGGAGTGTGTCTTTGTGGAGCCCACCAGGCTGGTATCAACGGAGTGTCTGACGACCCGACCCTGGGTGTGCAGCAAGATGGCCTACACGTGATGTGGCTCAGGCTGGAGGTGGCCCCTCTGCCCAGGCCCAAGGGCTCCTGTTCTACCACCTGCTTCCAACAGGAGCCACCACCCTCTCTGAAAGGAAGTAGTGGGGAGGGTGGTCTTTGCCACTGTCTTCTCTCAGGCTCCAGAGCTCTGAGGCCCTGGGTCCTGGTCTCTCTTGTCCCCAGGCAGGTCCTGTGGCTTAGCAGTTATATCTCATTTGCTAAGTAGTGTAGACATCTTGCCCCCATACAGACAAGCACACACTTGTATACACATGCACACACACATATACAACACACACAAACAGGCTCTTTGTAACAGGTCACCGTTCCTTGGCTCTGCCTGGAAGCTTCCTTACTGCATCCCTGGTGCTTCTGGGAAGAAGAGGGGCTGACATGGACTGTATAGTTTTTGTCTTGGCAGATTGCCATCCTCAGTGGCTTCTCTCAGGTTGCTGGGGGAGGCAGGCAGGCACAGCTTCTTCTGCACCATGGAAAGAACAGCCCATGGCTGGAGGCCCCTCTATCTGTCCTCCCTGCCTTCCCCGGGTCCTCAGGAAGGGCCCCTGCTCTGTTGTGGTGCTGTTGTATCGGTCACTAATGGAATAAAGACATGATGGCATCTCTGAGTCTGTTGTCATTTGTTTTAGGTTCTCACCTTGGGAAGCAGCAGAGGGGCATTCTGAGGTGGCCACCATAAAGACGCTCTTGTCACAGCATGACAAACAGCACTGTGTAGGAACCTAGGATGAAAAAAAAAATGAGCCACAAAATGGGACACATTTTCCATCTCAGGCTTCATTTCTTGTTGGTGGCCATTATGGTATTCTCAGCTGTGTGAATGGTGGACTCCATGCTGGTACCTTCATTACCATTTGACTCAGTAGGACAAATGCTTATCACATCTACTGTGCTGGCCAGTTTTAGGTCAGCCTGATACAAGCTAGGGTCATCTAAGAGGAGGGAGCCTCAGCTGAGGAAAGGTCTCCATAAGACCCGTCTGTAGGCAAGCCTATAGGGAATTTTCTTAATGATTGTTGCGGAGGGTCCGGCCCATTGTGGGTGGAGCCATCGCTGGGCTGGTGGTCCTGGGTTCTATAAGAAAGCAGGCTGAGCAAGCCACAAGGAGCAAGTCAGTAAGCAGCATCCCTCTGTGGCCTCTGCATCAGATTCTGCCTCCAGGTTCCTGCCCTGTTTGAGTTCCTGCCCTGACTTCAGTGACAACAGTGAAATGTGGAAGTTTAAAGTCAAACAAACTCTTTCCTCTCCAAGTTGCTTTTGGTTCTGATATTCATCACAGCAATAGAAACCAACTACAACAAACTGGTACCAGGATTGTGGGTGTTGCCGTGGCAGACCTGACTACGTATTTTTGGGAGGGTTGTGGAAAGAGTTTGCATTGGAAAAGCCACTAAGTGTTTAAAGGCATAAAGGGATTGTGGAGAGCAGCTGAAGCTTTGCACTGTAAGAGACCAGGAGAGGCCACTGGTTTAAATGCCCTCAGCAGCAGTTGAAGCCCCGGACTGAAGGATCACACAGTGTTCAGGCTTGACACCAGGAGGAGAGCCCAAGAAAGGTTACTGGCTAAAGTCGCCTAATTGCAGCTGGGGACCCCAGCATTTTGGAGATTCCAGTGCCAATGGCAGCAGTATCGATGGAGTGGAGACTTCCTGAGCCTAGGAGACAAGTTGTGTGGACTGTGCAAGCCCAGGAGACCGTGAGTGAACCCTAGATATTGGGCACTGAATTGTTTACCCTTTTGGAGTTTGGCTTTGCTTTATTCAGATTGTGACTGTTTTCTAGCTATTCCATCTTAGAATAAAAAAGTACTTATTTTTGTTTTATTTTACTGAAACTCACAGTTGAGAAACTGGACTTTTAAAGAGATTTTTGGAGTTTTCCAGACATTTTAACGAATTTTAAAAGAGACTAAATATTTTAGATGCTGAACTTTTTTGTTCGTCTGTTGTTTTTTTTTTTTGGTTTTTTTTTTTTTTTTTTTTTTTGAGACAGGGTTATTCTGTATAGTCCTAGCTGTTTTGAAACTCGCTTTGTAGACCAGGCTAGCCTTAAACTCAGAGATCCAGCTGCCTCTGCCTTCCAAGTGCTGGGATTAAAGACATGCGCCATCACTGCCCACTGAAGCTGAATTTTTAAAGTGTTTAAATTTGTAATAACTAAAGTTATTTATTATTTATATTGCATTATTTTTATTACTATGTCATCTTGGTGACAGGTGAGAAAGTAGAAGTTCCAATTGAAAAGTGGTATGTTTGTGTTACCATTGACAAGGGGTCAGTTGTACTAGCTAGTTTCATGTCAATTTGACACGTTAGAGTCATTTAAGAGAGAACCTCAAATGCCTCCATGGCCGTAGGCAGGCAAGGCTGCAGCACATTGTCTTAATTAGTGATTGTTGGGGGAGGGTCCAGCCCATTGTGAGTGGCGCTATCCTTGGGTTGGTGGTTCTGGGTTCTATAAAAAAGCAGGTTGAGCAAGTCACTAGGAGCAAGCCAGTAAGCAGCTCCCCTCCATGACCTCTGCATCAGCTCCTGCCTCCAGGTTTCTGCTCTGCTTGAGTTCCTGTCCTGATTCTTTCAGTGATGAATCATGATGTGGAAGAGTAAGGGAAATAACCCTTGCTCCACAAGGTGTTTTTGTTCTTGGTGTTTTACCACAACAATAGAAATCCTAAGACACCTACCATATGACAGACACCATGCTAGGCATGTGGGAATCCGTGTTCTTATGCCCCAGAGAACATATAGGGAGAAGAGGAACTAGAAAGCACTAGAATGTTCTGGAACATTGTAGAAGAATGTTTTATTTTGCTTGTGGGAGGAAGGAATGGTTTTCATGTTGGGCTAGGTATGAGCCTTTGAGGGTCTTCTGGTCTTAGGTACCCAGGTTTGCCAGGTCAGAGACTGGGAGGGAGCTCCGTATAGCCTGCAGTGGGGCCTCACTTCCTGCTCATGTCTGCAGCCAGTGTTACACAGAGAAACCCTGTCTTGAAAAATCAGAAACAACAACAGGAAATCCAGACTCAGTGGGCTCTGCTTCTCTTCTCTTTTGGTGGGGAAAGAGTTCCTTTGCTCCTTGGCATGTGCTGCTCAGTCAGTCGCCCACACTTGGGAGATTCTCCCTGTTGTGTCGCCGTTCTTGGCCACCTCACTGTGTAGGCTGTCCAGTTCTAGCTGTCTGCTGCCAGCCTAGGACCTGTCTGAGGGCACTGGGGGAAGCAGCAGCAAACGGCAGGAAGTGTTCCTAAACTGTAGTGTTAGGATGAGGTTTCTACGGCAACATTGTTTCCTCGGAGATGCAATATACTTTTGATCATTTACATCCCACCGGTGGCCTAGTTTCTTTTTTCTTTATTGGCTCTGTCCATGTTTTTCTGTTAACCTATTGGTACAGTCTTCAAGGAATTGGGGATGATGTGTATGGGTCGTCATACTGCAATCTTGACATTTACTGGAGACCCAGTTCATTTGTTCAGTTGAATTTTGCTTATGTTTTGTTGCTTAAACCATTTCTCTCTCTGTCTCTCTCTCCCTCCCTGCCTCCTGTTTGCACTATCTCTCCAGGGTCTTTTATATCACAGGCTGGTCTTGAACTGAGTGCTGGGACTGTGTGGGCCACGCCTACCTTCTTTTCCTTTTTACTTCTACAAAGTCTTTCACTGTGTAGAATTTCATTTTCTTTTACTTGTTTTCAAATAAATGAGTGTCCCTTTTCCCCCTCCTCTTAGATCTCATTCTGTAGACCAGGCTGGCCTGTGCGCAAGAGACATTGCCTGCCTCTGCCTCCATAGTGCTGGGATTAAAGACATTCAGTATCATGCATGCCTGTCTGGTTCCTACTTAATTTTACCTCTTATAAAATCTTGCCAAGAAGAATAAATAAAAATTAATAACAAAAATAAAATAAGAAAACATAAAAGCTTGTCAGATAGTGGTGCATGCCTTTGATCTGCATACTTATGAGGCAGAAGCAAGTGGATTTCTCTGAATTCAAGGACATCCTGGTTTATAGAGCGAGTTCTGGGATAGCCAGGGCTACATGGAAACACCCAGTCTTGAAAAACCAAATAAAAAAACCCAACCCAAACCAAACCAACAATGCTAACAACAACTAGCACCCCCCAAACCAAACCAACAATGCTAACAACAATCAGCACCCCCCCCAAACCAAACCAATGCTAACAACCAGCACCCCCAAACCAAACCAAACCAAACCAAAAGCAACATCAACAGAACCACAACCCACAAAACCTTGCTGCAAGGTGATGGTGCCTTCCACTGCTGACATTCTAGCCTTTCCTGCTCACCCTTCCTGGAGCTAGGAGCCATTTGGGCTTCAGTTTTTCTGGTGTCTCATCTTGGTCCAAGTTTTATTCAGGCCTCACCTGGACCACAATATTTTTTGCCTTGAAATCAACATTTAAAAAAAAAATTCTTTTCACCTGCTAAGTCAATGCCACACATTTTATTTCATATGTTTCAAAAATGTTATTACATTTTAGTGCATGTGTGTTGAGCACATGGGCCATGGTGTGCTTATAGAGGTCAAAGGACAGTGGGAGCTGGTTTTCTCTGACCATGTGGGTCCTGGGATCAAACCCAGGTCCTCAGGCTTGGTAGCAGGCAACATTTGCCCATTTACTATCTCAGAGACCCTCATTTTAGATTCTTATTGTAGAAGGTACTCCCTTTCAGGAACTGATTTCTATATTGAAATCAGCACAATAGCACTAACAAACCAATACTTTGAATGGCTTGACACAATGAAAAAGGTTTGGGGTGCTATCTGGCCAATCTGCACATGTAACTTTATTCCAAGGTCACATACTGAGGCACTAAAGGCCTAGGGGCTTCCCAGATGTCCCAGGGATAAAATGAGAGGTTCTGGAGTTGAACCTGATTGGGATCAACCACACAGTCTTCTGACCATATCTCAGTGGCCTGTGGAAGCTCACAATACGTGACTCTTTTCCCAGAGGGGCTGCTTCCTGGCGTCAGCCTTTTTCTTTGGCCTATCAAGGCAGAAGCCTTCCACTTATCAGGGCTTAAACTTTTTCCTCACAGAGCTGGTCCATGGATAAAGATCTTGAGAGAGCCACTGCTACAAAACCCAAGATATCACTAAAACAGAATATAAAAGACAGAGGGGATGTCAAGTGTCTTTACTATAAGGGGATCCGGAAGCCAGCATTGTTTTAGAAGCGTCATCAGACGCAATGTCCCCATAGAAGATACCTTATATGGCATTGTTTTGGTGAGCCAAGTCTGGTGGCATATGCCTGTCATTCCCGCTACTTGGGAAGCTGGGGCAGAAGAATCACAAGTTTGAGGCCTGGTTAAGCTCCATAGTGTGTTTGAGGTCAGCTTGAGTAAATTAGCAAGACCCTTTGTCAATATTGAATAATAAATAAATGTATGTTGGGGATGTACTTAGCAGTAGGGTGAATACCTAACATGTTCAAGGCCTATGTTCAAACCCAAGTACCCCCAAATACATCAACAAATAACAAATGAATGGCGGGAGATGGTCTCAGCATTGGAGGAAGGTTTGGATCCACGGATTTGCTTATACAGGGAGCAGGTTGGGTTGCTGCTGGGCAGCACAGGTGCTGCAGCCTCTGGCTGAGTGACAAAGACATTGAAGGAAAGGCATTGGTGAGGCTGACTCCTGGAGTTACGGACACTGTAGGTTTCTCTGGCTACTCTAGAGAACAGGAATCGAAGGAAGATGAGGAAGGCAGTAGGAAGGGGGACTTTCTCATCAGTTACAGGAGTCTGTGAGTACAGGGGGCAGGCTAAGCCACAGGCCATTTGTCTGCAGGGCTGAAGAAGTTGGGAAATCTAATATTGAGGGTTAGGGGCCTGCTGGCTCAATGGTCTGCAGGGTTGATGGTCTGCAGGGTCAGTGGTCTGCTCCAACAGACCTCAGAAGCTGAGTGGTTGGATAGCTGTGGAACCACATAGGTGTAGTGTTGGAAGCAAGGGGCTGTGGCTGCAGAAGTTACGGGTGAGAAGATGGAGGATATAAGTTAAGGGGCCACAGTGTTTAGGGTGAATTGGGAGCATGTAAGAATAGGAGGCATAAGATCCTGAGGATACTGAAGATAGAAGCCAGGATAAGAGTGTTGGGGAGAACATGGAACCTGTACACTGAAGATGGGAATGCAGTGAGTCACCTGGGAGACACTATCATGGTTCTTTAAAAGTTATCATGAAACTGTTATAGAGTAATTCCACCTCTAAGACGTATCTGAAAGAATCAAAAGCAGGGGATTTTAGAGAATTTTGCTCAAAAACTTCACAGTGACGTTAGAAAAGCTACAAGGGGAAGCAGGGCAGATGTTCACACAAAATGTTCTATGTTCCTAAAATGGAATATTATTGAATCTGCAAAAGGAAATTTTAATCCATGCTATAACATGAATGAACCTAAAAACATTATTGTAAAATAAGCCAGGCATAAAAGGGCAAATAATGAATGACTGTGTATATATGAATTACCTGGAACAGGCAAAGCCGGAATGAATGGTGTTTGGCAGGTTGGAGAGAAAGGAACAGCAAATTTTTTAGGTATGTGGAAAAACCAAACCAAACTACCAAAGCCAGGAGCAGGGACTAGGGGATGATCTGGCATCTTCTAGGCTTTCCGAGGAAGTGTTTGTGTGTATGATCTCCAGTTCCCCTGGCAATGGGGCTGTGACACACTGAGGTAGGTTGTCTGTGAAGCTCAGGGTGAAGAAACAGAATGCAGATGTGGGAAGAATGCTGCCTCCCAGGTCAGATGTAGGTACAGACTAGTCAGGAAGAGACGATGAGGATCCGGGAGGCATGAGCCAGGGACTGCTAGTAAAATGACTGCAGGGTCCCCTGCTCTCTGGCCATGTGGGCATCTCTAGTTTTCAATGTGTCCTTTTGGGACAGTGAGCAGTTTCTAAAAGGCTAAAGAACTTTCTGGAAGACATTACTTGCTATGGTGCCCTCTAGTAAGGCTCTGGATAAGGAAGCTCCTGGGCACGGTACAGTGATTCCAAACAGTTTAATGTAATTCCAAGACAGTATGATCACATCTCTACACATATACAATATGCATATGTGAGTTTACAGAGTCCATTAATAACTCGCTTCACCTCAGAGACTGAAAAAATGATCAAAAAGAAACTGAGTAACAAGCTATAACATAACAGAGTTCACCACAACAGGACCCCTGCTCACCCTACAGTTAGTAATATTACAATTAAAATAACTATATTCTTCTATAATTTTTTCTGTTAAAATCATCTCATAAATTTACAATGCTATTATTAGTTTCCAAGACTAATATAAATTCACTCCATTTTTCTACAACGAAAATGATTAATTTAGAAGCGCACAACATCATGATGAAAACAAGCATTTTAGTAGCGACAACTTCATCAGTTAAGAATTAGTTTTCTTGAAAAACATTCTAAAGCCAAGTAAAATATCCATCCTTATAACATACCTATAATGAGACTAAGGAACAGGTTACATAGAGGTCTACGGCACACTGGTTTGTCCTTTAAAAAAAAGTAGACATTTATAAATAAAAGAAGAGAGACACGTCACAGAGGAAAAAGAGGTACACGAGAAAATACTGTTGCACGCAATAATTCCCACACAGATTAACATGGATTAACACTTTATTACAGAAACCATACAGTGAAGGAACACCATGGGCCAGGGCTTTCAAGGGGTTATCAAGATTGAGCTGAGATGAGATGACCTGGGGGAGGGAGCCTTGTTCCTTGGACTGGGGAATGGGCTTTGCTAGGTTCCCTCTTCCCTGTTTTTGTCCTAGGGAGTGTGTCTTTCTGCCCAGAGTGTCCTGAATTCACAGGTGGCTGAAAGGTAAGCATTGCTACAGACCTGTCGACATCTTTACAGAACCAATTTTTTTTTTTTTTTTTGAAATGTGATATGTCAGGGTGCAGCTCAATACATGTGGTCAGAGCAGCATGGGATGGAAAATCCCAGCCATCCTGATCTGTGTCTCTCACCTTCACATGCCTTTGTTGTCAGGGACCAGCAGAGCAAGAGCCTTCATGGCCTCCCAGCTCTGCTGTGGTGAGATGGATGGCAAGGGCTGGGTAGGTGTGAAGGAACAGGATGCACCTTCCTCATTGGGCACATCGAGGCTTGCTACAACCTCTAAAGGGCCCCTCTTCCTTCTCATTCATAAAGCTATACTTTTCCTATCAGAAATTTGGCTTGATATATATATACACAAACATATATATCAACATCTCTATCTATACAGTGTTTCTACTACACTAGGAATCTTGCAGCCCAACATACGCCTTTTCTTGTCAACTTCATTTGGTTAAACACACAAAAGGATGAAGGGTACTTTTGGGGCTATAAATGATTGTGCCCTGGATAACCATGGAAGAAAGCCAGCCTCAAATGGGCAGTACAGAGAGAGGGGTGTGGATGACTTGGAGGCAGTGTGAACAGGACCCCTGCTTTGAAGAGAACGTGGGGTGTATATATGTGTGTACACGTTCCACTCAGAGTCACAGAAAGCTAGAGGATGGCACAGTTAAGTCACTTTCAACTTCCTATGTCCTTCCTCTTAACCTGAGCCAAAGTACTGACACAATAGCAAATCCACATTAGCCTAGCAGGGAGGCAGGAGCATGGCTCTCAAGGCTAAGGGAGTTTTCTAGCCTGAGCATGGATCTGTGGTGACAGCAGGGAGGCAGAGATGGCTACAGGAGCAGTGAGCCAACACAAGGGAGGAGGGGCAGAGAGATTGGAGGAGGGGCAGAGAGATTGGAGGAGGGGCAGAGAGATTGGAGGAGGGGCAGAGAGATTGGAGGAGGGGCAGAGAGATCCATTTTGGAAGCTGGTTGAGAGGAAACGAAAGAGGGCACAGCAGAGCCCTTCCTTAGATACAGTAAATCGGCACTTTTCAAATAGTAATGAAAAGCCCATTTCTATACCTCTCATTTTTAAAAACATGGGTTAGCTTCAAAGACAATGACACAAAATTCATTTGGTTTATTAGTGCAAAGGGAAGTGCATACACACACACACACACACACACACACACACACACACACACACACACACACACACACACACACACACACACACACACACCAGGAGCATGGCTGTGAAGGGTCGGATGAAGAAGATTCTACAAGGACATTCTAACAGAGATCATGAGAGCATGCTGTCAGCACCGGCCACAGGTGCAAAGCAAGCAGAGGTGAACCATCCCTGATCCTGGTACACTGTGCTGCGACTCTCAAGGTGTCTCCTAGAGGAACAGTCACACCACACCATAGATCATTATGGGTCCTCCACAGTTCCATGGTGGCCCAAGGAAAATAAAAAACCCAGTCCACATGGTGAATTCCAGACCAGCCAGGGCTACACAGTGAGACCCTGTCTTTAAGACAACAAAACTCCTCCCCCAACCCAAACCCAACAAAACTGTCAGGGAAACTGACATTTCTTGTCTTCTCCTGCCTACCAGTGAAGCCCATGCTTGTCTCTGAAGCCTGTTTTCAGTCACTGTAAATCCCTGCTGTGGACCCAACTTCCATGGGCCATCTTTCCCTGCCCACCCCCAGCGCCTTCAGCTCAGAAGCACCTGTATCTGTCAGCAGAGGGCTCTGAAATAGGTTTCACAGCTTAGCCAGACAATGGGTAAATTAAAGTACATCATCTTATATGGGTTTTATTTTAAGAAAACACTAAAACAGAGTGATGAGGAAAACCCAGCCATTGAATATGGCATAGGGGTATGGTTCTCCATCTCAAAATGCCGACCACAGGTTCACCCAGAAACAACAACCATACCTTCAGAGCTGCTGAGAATCAGAATCATCTATTGCCAAGTGAGTGATCTAGTCATAAAGGAAGCATTCAAATCAAGTCAATACTGGTGAAGCAGAGATCACTTCTCACTGTTCCCTCCATGCTGTTGAGAAGGCCTTGACAACAAATGTTGATACGACATGGCATGGGACTCTGCATCTGGCCCAGGTTCAGGACTCACCCCATCCCATTCCCTCTAGACTTCCTTTCACATTCACTCAGGTTCACTGGGAAGCAATAAAAGAAATGCGCATATTGGTCTCCATAACAATGTAAGTGGGACATGCCTGCCTTGGGGAGACACAGCTTCTAACACAAGAGTCAATCGATCGCTGTGGTTAAAGATGTCAGTTATAAACAATTTTCTTTTAAAAAGTACCAGGTTAAATGTAAACTATAAAATATTTTAACTATAAAATGTAGCCAGACTATGCTTGAATATCCAGTCAATTGTGTAGTTTACTTAATCATGGAGAAAACAAAGAATATTATTGTAGCAAGAATCATGCATCTTGATGCCCTTGATGACTTGAATATCACACTGATTATGACACAAAGAATTATCTCTTCCTTGATTTCACTTCTAGTATAAAGATGAGCTATACTCAGAATTCCTTTCAGCAACAGTGACCAGGGTACACATTACTCCTCACTTTCAGCCCACAGATAATTCATGGTCTTTTAAATCACAAGATCAAGCTGGCTACATGGTTTTGAGAATGGCTACAGCCAGGACAAATGCCCACATCTGAGGTAATTATTGTCATTAGGTCACAGTTTGTGGAAGATAATGTATCTAAAACCTTCTGAGGACATTTTGAGATGCTCTGCCAGAATTCCAGAACACCCACTGACACCAACCAGGATCTCAGATTTGCACTAGTTGGGTTTGCTTCCAATGGAGTTAAAGTTCTAGAAGAATTTAGAACTTGTGTAAACAACCTAAGAATTTAGGCAAACAAGTCTGGAGCCAGTCACTAAAGACACTAAAAAAAAAAAAAAAAAAAAAGAGAGAGAGAGAGAGAGAGAGAAGAGAGACAGAAACAAGAAACCCAACCAAAGATCTGAGCAGATACTTATAGTACACGATAAGAGTTTCAGAAGTTAAAATCTAGTCCTAAAGAATTTCTAGATTTTTTTTTTTTTGGTCATCTCTCAAGTGACCTGCATGGTGGGTGGCTGTGGCGCTCATCTCACAGCAGCCAGAGATGGCTCTTCCTCACTCCCTGGCTTGACTGACCACTCTGTTCCCTTCTGTCTAGTCCGTCTCTTTAAGAAGGTCTCTCTTGCAAGAAAACTTGCTTTTGTTCTTCCAACTTGCCTTTGCCCTCTCCCTCCCCCCCCCTTTTTTTCCTGTTTCTTCATAGAAAAAAAAGTTCCTGGACCCAGATGGTATTTACAAATTTGGTGTGATCTTGGCTCCTGGCTCTGTCCAGAGCTAAAGAGAAGGTCTAGTACAGAGATCAGAGCTGTCAAGATACTTAGCAAGCACAGTAAAAAATAGCATTCTGGAAAAAAATATATACTTTTAGTATTGCCTTTTTAGGATTAACTATAAGCAAGAAGATCATCTTATTTATTTCTTTAAAAGAAAAAAAAACTCCCTTGACTTTCGGAAGAGTAGCGGCATGACTAGAGCTAGTTCCTGGAAAGACATCAGAAAGGAATTCTAGGACTCCAGAGAAACTCCCCACCGTCTGCATCTTGTCCAGGCACCCTCTTTGCAGACCTGCTGAAGTCTACAGTCCACAGGGAAGACAGGGTCCTGATGTTCTACAAAGGACTGCCCTTGCTACATGGAGGGGGGCGGGGGAAGCTGAGGTTAGTGTCTGTGAGCTCAGGTATAGAGCCAAGCAGCTAGAATGTCAAGCCCTCAGTTCCCTTCTCAGTACCTGGGTGGCCTGGGCAGGTTGTGGGCTCTTTAAGCCAGGTGCCGTACAGGTAGTGACATGGCTGGTGTCATGGGGGTTCATCCAGCAATTCTTAGCACAGTGTTTGGCACACAGCAACAGGAGTGTCATTGAACGACTCATTAGAGATAGGCTGCTCACTGCAGCTAGTTAAACAGGGAAACAAAATTTCTTATCAGTAAAGCTCTAATTAAAACAAAACAAAACAAAAAAAACCGGACCGGAAACTTGGGGATTCTGAAATGTATCATTTCTCAGAGGGCCAGCTTTTCCATCTGTCTAATAGGGTGTGTCGACTTCTTGCCAGGGGTGGGCAGCTTTAATGACTGTGAGCGTTCAATAAACATCAGCGAGTCCTCACATGAGCGCTAACTACCAGTGTGCAGCAAGAGGGAATCAGTGTAATGTTCTCCTGCATGGGTCTGAGGTGAGGGACCCTCAAAGGATTAGGGGTGTCTGTGACAGGGAGCCTCCATGATCTCAAGAAAGAGACTGCCTGGTCCTATCTCTCATGAGCTGCCCGCCCCCCCTCAAACTTGAGAAACCTTTCCTCAGTTGGTCACCCCAGTGAGCCATAGTGCCAAAGTGTTCAGAAGGTTTCTTCTGCAACTCACGAAGCCTCATTTTGTGATCTTTGGTTCTTTGGTGGCTTGACAGATTTGTCTGGGTACTGCTTGTAGAGACTGGGTAAGTGGACAGTTACTGCCACCTCATGTCAGTCCTGTGCACCTGAGCCTGCGATGCAATGCGGGTCACCAGGGAAGGTCTGCTTACTTGTTTCCTAGCTCCCCTGAGATCAACCAAGCACAAATGAGCACTGTAGGGACCTCAGTTCCCCAGGAGCAGCAGCATTTAGGACCGCTCCTCGTTAAAGATGAGTGGTTTTAAAATAAATGCAGTGAAATAAAAAAGGAGGCAGGATAGAGAGGGAAGATAAATGGAATTACATCACTGAAGTCAAATTGCCCAGAAAGAGAACAGGGAACGACATTTGTCCATCTCTAGAGGTGTCATTGAGAAGGTTCTTTGGCTATAGAAAGGGAGTTTCACTTTCCTTTCTAATTTGGTAAGGACATCTCTTACCTGCTTCATTTTGAGGTTTCCCCACTGAAAATTTGTAAAGCACATAAAGGAAAAATAAGAGTGTAGAGCAATGCCGTGAAACCCTGGGCCGCATTGTGTTGTGTACAGTGGCTGTGTGTGTGTGCGCTGGGCCATGGAAGGAGGCCTTGCTTCTCATGGACTGTCTGATAGATGAGGGAACCAAGGCATTTTCTTCTGTCTTCTATCCTAGCAATTACTTGGCAAGCCAGCAAGAACCATGCCCACATCCTACCCTGCCTTCAGCCAGATGATGAGAACCTGGGGGAGGGAGGGACAGAGTGAGGACCAAATCACCCTTACTGCCATGAACCAACCACCAGTAATACTTCCTTAAGCCTCCTCAACGTTAACTCCACTCACTATGCTCACCCAACCCACTCCTCTACCACACACCATTCAAAAAATGAGTGTTTGCAACTCCAGAGACCGAGTACAGTGAGGTCCTACCTGCTGTGCTGACCCCCTTCCTGACCCTGTTCCACACTGGCCAGTCTCTGTCTTAGAGGCAAAGAGAACAAAGTCAAGTTGGCTTTTATAGCAGAAAACAACTCTGCCATCAGGAAGGGGACACTGGGTGACCCCCATCCCTTTTCCTCTGAATCACATCAACCCATCCACTTCAGAGTTAACTGACACTAACACCAGCCTTGCCTACCCACTGGCCGCTCATCTGCTTTCTTAAAACATCATCCCGACATACTAACAGAGATCTGAGTGCCAAAGCCCAGATGGTCAGTAAGGACCCAGGGAGCAGCGCAGTCTGTTGACCTGAGTGCCACAGACCTGTTTTTCCTTCTCCTTCCTGCAGCGTTCATCAAAGAAGGCCCAGAGGGTGCACCAGGGACACACAGTTTATTAAGAACTAAGTAGGCCTCCTTCCACTGAGAGAATGTAGTCCTAAGGACAGCAGCCTTCCATCTTCTTTGCCAGAGGGATGTGGTGCTGAGCACTGTAGTGGGAACTTAGGTGAGGATGCCAGCTATCTGGGGTCTTGTGTGACTCCTGATGTGTCAACTGTGCACATGGACTGGAGAACAAGGGCTGGGAGTGGAGTGAAGGTTAGCAGAGTCTTCTGTTTGGTACTTTAGTCTTTCCTTCACGGGGCTGTTTCTGAGTGATAGTAGGTAATGTGTACACACCCATCACCACAAACAGGCACTGCAGGGCATAGCCAGAACCCAGCAAGGAGGTGGCTGCCTGTCCCACGGTGCCCCTCACTTGTCAGTAATTTAGAAGGGCTCCTATAATGTCTGAGTAGCTGCTGGACTTTGCATGGGGCTCTTGTGCCCTGTTCCTTTACTTGGCTCCTAGAATTGTGTGCTGGGAGAATGTCTGGGGAAGAAGCAGACTAGAGAAATGGGAAGGGTGGCAACTGAGCAGGATGACAGAATGAGGCAAAAATACTTCATGAGGGTTGGCACCAGTTGCCGCTCATTCTCACTACACCTAATGGCTTTTGGGTGGGACCACTGTCTCTGCATTGAGGGAGAAAAGCCACACTCTAAGTAAGCCAGGAAAGAGTGATGGTAAGGAAAGGATCTGTGGCAGCTTTGAGAGAGGGGCCTTTTTATGCTAAATGTCAGATGTGAGGCAGGCTAAAATCTGGTCAGTAGTTCAGACATGGAGGAAATGTGGGAGAAGCTGCCAAAGGGTCCAAAAGACATTGCACCAACAGTGGCTGTGTACCTAGCTGGGCCATGCAGAGAAGGACCAGTGCATTCAAATATCTGCCTTCCATAGGCCTTCTTTGCAGCTTTTTATGGGACAGAGATGACAATTTTCCTAATTCCTGGGCCTCTCCTTTTTTCCTCTGACAAGATTGGACATCTGTATGTCCCTCCAGTCTATTCATATACTCACAGCAATAATAAAATAAATTTAAATATTACAAAGAAAAAACAAAGATACTTGGAATAAATGTATACTTCAAACCCTGACTAAAATAGTAACAAGGTGATAATGATCATAATTACAGTGGCAATAACACAAATATCAGTACAATAATACTAAGTTTACGAGCAGCAAGGAAGGTCCATTCTTGATCTGGAAAGGGGAAGGAGAGGGTACAATGGAGCAGTGAGAAGCTTCAAGGTAGGCAGACAAGAAGAGAAGGAAGGAAGGACAGTCATTCCTCCCTTGAAGGCCGTCTCTAGACCGCCTAGCCCCCTAGATGCTGCCACACAGCAAGGCAAACCCAGGCCCACTGACAGTCATGACTAGCTGCCTGCTGATTTAGTATGAGAAGGTCCCACTGGAAACTGCTGCCATCTGGCTGCTGGAAACTATGTGACAGATGACAGACGATTCCCAGGCTGGTGAGGCTCTAGGAGCCTCTAGCTCAGATTTCTCCAAAGGCTCCCACACTCTTTGAACTTATTTTTCCTGTTGTCTCACTACCAGCTAAGCCAGTCTTGGGTAAAGTGGTTCTGACTATGACAACAAAGATATAGAAAGATATAGCTCTTTACCACAGGCCTGCTCCATTCATTATGTTTCCCTGGGTTCTTAGCTGGCAGTGGTCTGACCTTGCCAGGCTCTACCTGGGCTCTACCTTGGGCTTCTTTTTGGCCCAAGGTGCACTAAGACATATCCAATTTGGAGACTTTATAAAAACTGGTAGGTGGGGAAGTTTCTGGAGTTGTTCACAGCTAAAAGCTAAGTAAAGCTTTGTTACTAAAGGAGGGCAGGTATCACGAGGAAAGCTTTTCACAGTAGATTGCTCAGGGCCTGCAGAGGGATGACAGGGAGGGAGAATGGGCTGCTGACCAGAGGCATTTTACCTGAAGATGGTAGATTAGGGGTTAACTAGGACTTGCACCAGGATCAAACAGCCCATTCCATGCTACTGTGTCTCATCCTGGACCAGACTGGTCTCCAACCTCCATGGCTTCAGAGTTTCTCAGTAGGAATAGAAAATTCCTGCTCACCTCACTGTTCAAAGCTGGAGAAACATCCAGAATGCAGCAAAGATGCAAAGAGGGTGCAGGGTAGATTTCTTTGGAGGCTTAATTGACCACAAATGCCCCACCCCCCGCCCCAGCCCCTCTGCCTGCTGTATCTCTCTCTCAAAGGCAGAGATCAAAATGTCTTGGGAGACCTAGGTTAATCAGGAAAGAAGCAACATCGACCTTACCAGTGGAGTCTGCAGGAGAGAGCTGGTGATGCTTGAGGGGCCTGACTACAGTCCCTGGAGCTGGCAGAGAGATGTGGGCGTGTCTGAGTCTACCAGGCTTCTTGTGGGAGGGAAGGACTGGGGAGGTAACCAGACATGGAAACAGGTCTTCTACCTTTCTCCATATGGCTCCAGGACGGAGGTTGTGGGCTTGGAGGCTGAGGCAGCTACCTGGCAAAGTTGACATTCCTAAGACCCCTTTGTGCCATATATGGCAGTCGGGGGGGGGGTGTCTCTCTGGATCTCTGCCCTCAGAGTAAAACTCAGCAAAAGAACTAGCGAGCTGACGCCAGTGTGCTCCTACCTGGCTCCCACATCCCTCTTGAGATCCATGATTCTCCCCTTTTAGCTATGCAAGTTTCTTTGAAATCCTTCTGCTCACAAAGAGCCCAGAAAAGACAATCCACATGACATTAAAACGACACAGAACAAAGACCCAAGTAAAATACTCTAACAGCTTGAAACAAGAGCTGAGAACATATATGACCAGCCCCAGCCAGTTTCTCGGAGTACCAGTGGAAGTAAACCCTTCACCGTGTGTGTCTGTCTGTCGGTCGTTAAGGCACTAGGAGGGAATGATGTAAAATCAAGACTGCAAGGGCTGTGACGGCGGTGCCAAGGGACATACGGGCAGGGTGGCAGCCCCGCTCACACCCACATGTGCTCAAGCACACTCACACGTTCACCTAGACCACATTGGTTCCATGCCTATGTTATATCACTTTTTGTGCAATTCTATTGAGGAATAGTCTATTGGTATCACTGGAGTTGAACACAAGTAGGAAACAAGGGCACAGAGTGCTACATTCTACGAGGGTGTCCATGACAACCAAAGCCCTGTGCTACAGACTAGGGGTTGATTCAAAGAGAAAAAAATCTCAGAAAAGAAAAAAATTAAAGACTGTAACACACATTATTAATGACATCTGAGGAATAACATTACTTAGAGATTTATCCAGAATGCCCCAAAAGAGGAAACCTGCCCCTTTCCTGAGGGGTCTTCCATCAGTCTGGCTGACCCCACTATTCCTGATGAATGAGCCAGAACTGGGCTTTGCCAACCCAAGACCAACCCCCAAAATATGAGCCTCCTCAGACTGACATTTGAAAGGGGTGTTGACCCTTTTGGAGTTCTGGAAAAATCCCTAATTTTCATGTTCAATTAATTAAAAATCTATTGGATTTCAGTATCAGGTGTCCCTGACAGCAAATTCTCCAATGTCACTGCTGCCATATGAAAATAATCTTTAAAAAGTTCATAAAGTTCTTCAAAAACTGGGGCCCCTTGCTTCCAGAGTCTTCCTGTAGCTCTTTTCTTCCTTCCCAGCTTGGTGCAGAATGGGTTTGTGAGCTGTGTTTTTCTTTCTTTTTTTCCTCTTGCTACTAACATTTCTTTTTCTTTTTTTCCCTTTTTCTTTTTTAAAATAAAAGCATAGATTTCCCACTCCTTAACCCTTCCTTTTAAAATGGCCTCTTCTCTGCTCTAAGTCCCCCCACTTCCTAGTTCAAGTTTCATTTGTGCCCAGCTGTCCCCTCCCTGCCCCATTTGCATTGTTTGTGTGCGGCACCTGCAATATAAAATCCCAGCTCCCAGGTCTGTTGGGAGCTTCTCCACCCCCTCCCCTGCAGGCCTCCTCCAGTGTTTATATGTAAGGGTATTGGTTGACCTTGGCAGGACTCAGTGGGTATCCAGTGTAGACGGTGGAGGCTGGTGAGGCGCTGATGTAGGTCTGGTGGGCAAACTGGGCTGGATACTGACTGGGATGGATGGTGGGTGAGGGTAGGACCCGGGGCCCTATGCTCACGGGGACTTGGTGGACGATGCTGGCCGGATAGGCAGTGTGCTGCACAGTGTGGCGTGCTGAGCCTTGGGATGCCACCAGGTGGGCCACGGTGCTGGTGGAGCCTAGGGCTGTGGGTGCTGTATAGGTGTAGAGGTGAGGCTGGGTGGGAAGGTGGGCAGCTGCAGCCAGGTGGGGGTGTACAGTGCCATGGCTGGGGCTGTTGTGCGGGAAGGTGTATGGAGCCTGGGCCATGGTGGGAGTGATGTAGGCCTGCTGTCGACGGTGACTCCCAGTGCGGTCTGCAGCCATGTGCTGCTGAGCCTGAGAAGGGAAAGAAGCACAGAGAGCGGGTTAGGGGGAGAAGGTAAAGGGGGAGAGACAGCATGGGAAGCAACAATGACAGCACATGCTTCTCTTCAAACAAAGAGAGCATAAACACTTGTTTGGATTGAGAAAGTAATGCCTGACTGGCTAGTCACCAGAGAAGCCAGGGAGATGCTAGGCTGAAGTGATCCCTCTCTGAGGGATACTGTGAAATCTCACTCTAAAACTGGGGTCTTCTAGAACTAGTCAGATCAAAGAGCCTTCTCCCCTGTAGAGAAAGAACCCAAATCACTGGAGGCAAGTGTGAAAGTCCTAGGGTACTCTTTCCAAAGGTCTGGAGTGCTGACTGTGGGGATCCCCTGCAGGGAAGCAACTTTAGTCTCATGCAGTGACCCAAAGCACTGGCAGGACACTATGCTCACCCTGTGCTGGGCCATGTGGGCCCTCTGATCAGCAGGTCAGCTTGGCATCGTGTCCCTAAGTCTATCACTTTCCTTTGGGCTGGCTCTCTGTGAACCAGGGATACTATCTTTCCCAGGGTTGGTCTAGCATAGGAATAAGCAACCTAAGGCCCCTTAGTGCACTATCTACTGTGGCTGCCGGGGTTTACCTGGCTGAGGTTGAGGGGCTGCTGCTGCTGGAAATGGGGGCCTGGTCGCTGCTGCCGGTAGGCGATGGCTCCTGATGAGCTCCCTGAAGAGTGGCCACTGGTAGAGGTCACGGTGCTGGAGGACTTGGACTTGAAGGAGGATGAATGGTGACTAGCACTGACTGCTGCAGAAGAATGAACAGGTCATAGGTCAGAAGTACATCCTTGGCTGTCTGGACGATGAGCTCCCTCCCCTGGTAAACAGTAGCCTTCTAGGAAGGACATGTTCCCAAGACTGTCCAGGCAGAAAGCACTTAGTCCCCAGAGTCAGGCATTCACCTGGACTCTCGAGAGGCAGATGGGCTCTGGCCCTTGGCTGCACGGTAGATGGAGCTGCAAATGTCGGAGACAGGAGTAAAATCAGGGGTAAGGGCACAGGTCCAAGCTGGGCCCACTTATCCTTCTGGAAAAGTGTACAGCAATACTGAGGAGGCGTGTGAAAAGAAGGAGGCCTTCCTGGTTCCCTCCCAGGTAGCTAAGAGGATCAGATGTGATCATGCTAATGTTGGCCCTAACAAACAACTAAGATGAGCAGGAAAAGAGACAATAATCTGACCCGAGGCAGGATGAGACTAGCTCTCCCAGGGAATGGCTTGAGAAGGAAATATGACTGACAATGTTGCTAACAATGTAGAGACTCTGAGGTAGCTCTACACTTGGGTCAATGTCAGTCTAGCCTTGCAGCTAGGGATGGCATGAGAGTCTGCATTCTAGCACATTCTGGGTGTTGTGTGCTGGGTGAGAAGACCACGGGCACAGTGGGTAGGAGATTGAGAAAGACAATATCCATATTAGATAGCTCTAAGTGCCTAAGGGAGCTCAGAACTTTATTAGAGCTTGCTGTCTTAACCTAGCCAGTGTGTTCTAAGCACATGCTTCTGCCAGGCACTGGGAACACTTACCACCCAGGAACTGATGGGGTAACAGAGTTGTAATCGGGAAGCATCAATGAACATAAAGGCAAGACACAGGCCAGAGATGCAGTGAGGTGCTGATGGTTGGGCAGAATAAGCCTAAACTGTCCAGCTGGGCAGGTGTGAGACCTTCACCCCCTGAATAAAGTAAGTGATGCTTTGTAAAGAGGAACACCTACATGGACAGACCATAACCCCTCCATCTCATTGTCTCATTGTCTAACCCAGGTTGCCCTCAAGCTTACAATCCTCCTGTCTCTCCTTCTTCTTTGGTGGTATTATAGATGTGTGCCACCACACCTGGTTCAGGTACAGCTGCTTTATTGAACAATATCCACGAGCCAACAATAGGCAAACCACAAACTGACTGCATGTCTTGTGCAAAACAGCACAAGAGCCTAGGCAAACATGGGTGGGAGAAGGTCGCAGACACTTTCACTGGGTTCTATTTGAATGCCTGCAGGAATAAAAGAAGTCTATGAACTATACTATTGGTGTTGTATGGTTTAAAAGTCACAATTATTAACATATTAACTGTACTCCTTACAAGTTAAAGAACAAAAAGAATTAGTTAAAAAAAGTGGCTTTGGTTTAGAGGTTGAAGGACAGCCTGCCTGCCTCCCACTGCCCCAGGCTAGCCACGTGTCACTCTAGTAGGGATGTAATGCCAGCTGGGAGATGGGCTGCATGAGACAAGTGCACAAAGGTGATGCTGATTCTCTTAACAAGCCTAAGGAGTGCTTTGCCCAAGGAGAGAGAGAGTGTACTTTAAGAGAGAAAGGCAATAAACCTCATCTCCCCCAGTCCAAGTGTATCTGAGTATTCTCACATTGTGTCTTGTAGTTAGCCATTCATTTCCTTTATTGAGTTTCTGAAATTGACTAAAATACAGGTCTATACCTCATTTTTAGGACAGATGGCAGTACACATTAAGGAACCATGTATAATAGATGGGCCTTTGAATGGCTTGGACTGGATCAACTTCTGACAAATTCCAGGGCAATGAAGTCTGTGGTGAAGCCCAAGGCAAGCACTGATGATGGGAGAGGAGTTCTGTCAAAAGTGTTGGCTCTAGAAGCACAAAGGGAAACTGGAAACCTGGGGACAACACATCGTGGCACATGCAAAATGCAGAGGGACCATCCTACCTCTCAAGAGACTCCTAGCCTCAAGTAAAGGAGGACTGGGTTTGCTGGGAGGGAAATGGTGGGTCCCAGAAGGAGGTCCCAAAATCTGACTGTGCACTAGCACCCAAGGCCTCTCCCATCTACCCACTACATGCCTCAGGAGGTGCCTGGGACTTGGTGTTACTGAGCTTCCCAGGAATTCTGAGGTAGTCCAATGCTAGTGAAGCAGATGACATTTAGGACTCAGTGCCCAGTGACATTCTCAAAGCCCAGCCCAAACCTGGGTCTGTCACACAAAGCTGCATGCCTAGGCTGTCAGCAGAGTCTTTCTCCAGGCACCAGGAGCTTTTGTCCGTCTCTGCTGGTGACAGGTCATGAGCAGATCTCTGTGCTAGTTCAGCATCTAGAAACTTTGTAGGGATAATGTTAGAGGGAGAATCAATTAGTTCGCAGGATCTACAGCTTAGGTTTGCTAATGACAACATTAGAAAGAGCCTGGTGTTCTACCTATTACCTTTATCGTGGTGACAAGATGAGGGGACTGGGTCAGAGCTGGTCAGACTGGTCAGGCTGTAAGAGTGGAAGAGCCTTGGATATATGAAGGTCCTAAGAGGTCAAAAGAAGTGAATAAGGCACCAAGGGGCCATCACTGTTCTAATGTAGGTTCTGTGGCTGTGAGTGGACAGATCCTCATTTAAGCAGTGCGTATGCACAAGTGTGTTTAGAGCACTGGTAAGTTAGCAGTGGATCTGGAGAGGCCAGTTGCATGGCTTTAGGCTAGTGAGGACCTCTGTGCTCTTGCAGTCCCTTTGAAAATCATAGTAGCTATAGAGTTACTGTGAAGACTAGTTATATTAGTGAGAGTCCTTGTGAGGTTCATTCCATATGCATCCCCCCTTACTGTTATAGCCAGGGCATTGTGGACCCCACACTCTGCTTCTTACTTCTAGAGCACAGACTTTGTAACTAGTATCAACTCCACCAACTGTGGTAACAGCTAGGTTATAAATGAGCATTGGTGGCAGGGTGCCAGGAAGATGTATTTAATGAGCCTATCTTATGAAGAAGGTAGATGGAGTACCTTTAAAGTCACCGTCACGGAGAGTGCTTGGCAAGGAGGCCTGTGAGCATACCACACATGGGTCCCCCCTAGTCAGATGGTGAGGGATGAAGAAGCCCAAGCTGGTTTCCATTTCCTTTCAGGCAGAATTCTTGGTGTTAAAAAGGGGGGTGGCTGGGCACAGGTTTGCTGTGTATACTGGGGAATACTGCAGGCTGGCTGCATCAGGGGACTGGAAAAGTTCCTAAAGATCTAATCTTGAATTCTACTCTGCACCTCGAGTGGCAGAGCCTTAGCAACTGGTGTCTTCCAGGCCAGCAAAGAGGAACCCTTATCTTCTAGGAAAACTGCAGGGGTCTCCTGTTACCATGTCAGTGACAGACAGGAGATCTCTACCAATGAACTATTAGCTTCTCATGTTTTGACAAAGCTTGATACTGTGTCCCTTGCTGACATGAAGATGCTACCTGCCCCGACTGTGGCTGATGACAGCATGTGGCAGAGGACATGCAGACACTTTTGGCATAGTCTCTCAACACTTCTCTGTGAGCCTGAGGGAAGGAAATACTGAAGAGGGGTTGCTGAGTAAGACCATGGTGAACAACTGCGCTGATTTTAAAGCCTCAGCTCACCAGCTTCCTGCTAGGGCTCAAGTTTCAGAACAAGCCTCATGGAATGTTAGTTCTTTAAACAATACTGAGAGAAATGTGCTCAGCTAACATCTCTGTGCCCAAGAAAACGTCCTGATAAAGGTCCATGACCACCATATGGCAAGCTCAGAGGAAGTGCTTCCTTCACAAGATACCTGCTCTACCAATAAGGCCTCTAAAAAGATGTCAGGAAAGCCCAACCAGTTGATAGGCAATTGGGCTGCTTTTATTGTTTATTTATCAACCATGACAAAAGCAGAGTCACCATGAAGATAGCCACGCTTTCAAAATTTCAAAAGGAAAAGGTTCTCTATGAAATATGATATTCTATGATATAGGCAGAACTCCACTGTGGCTATACAACTGTGTGTACAATATAGATGACCTGAAATAATCAGGTTACTTCTGTTTCACTAGCATTTCTATTAGCAGAAAACAAGAAAAGCAGAGAAATGCTATGGGCTTGTTGGGGTCCCAGGTTACCTGGCCCTAGGCTGTCACATTCTACCAACACTTCACTGGCCTGGGTCTTCAGTGGGGGTACAATGATGGTGCGGGGGTTGCCGGTACAGTGGTTCTCTAGGCCCCCCTTGGTGTCCAAGGTGTTGGTGCCATTGTGCCCTGTTCGCTGTTGCACCGAGTAGGGGCTGGTGTTGCTGGAGGAGTCGGAGTAGGGAGAATCGTGGACTGTGACACAGCTGATGACATTTTTTCTTTGCTTGGAGACCGTGCTGCAAAGTTAAAGGGAGAAGTTAGAAGCTAGCTGGGAGGTGAGACAGCCAGCACCAGAGTACATGGGAAGGCAGGAGGAGCAGAGCGGAGCTGGGCCTCAGTGAGGAGATCACAGAGGGGCCTGGGCTGTCTCCACATGGAAGAGTCAGTAGAGTTTGGTGGCAACACCTCTGATCACTAGAACTGGAGTCTGTCTGAGCAAGGAAACATTGTCTGAATGAACTAGGTAGGCAGTAGATCAACTTGGAAAGGAAAGTGTGGGCTTCAGACCTGTGAGAATCAGAAGTGTAAGAGGTCTAGTGATCCAGAATGCTGGTGGAGGGACAGAATGAGTGAGGCTCCTAAGATTCCAACATCATCATTTAGAAACCCACAAACAGAAACTGAACTGAATTTTGGCGATTGTGTTCAGGCCACCTAGGACCCCTAGGTACCCATTTTTAGGGATGGCCTGGCCTACCTGCAGAGTTTCCATCCTCTGGGCCACAGTCCTGAACTCTAAAGGCAAGTCTCCTGTGTGCTCATACCACTAGGGAGTGGATCCCAACCCCAGGTTTTCATTTCTAACTGGGACTTTACCTGGGAACAGGGGTGGCTCTTGGCTAGCACTTGCTTTTCATAGAGCTTTATGCTTCTGTGGTTTCTCTGGGAACCAAGTCCATCTGTCTGTGGCTCAGCGACAGGTTTCCAGGATGACAGATGTGGAACTTATTGCGTATTATGCAAGGCTTTAAAAATGGATGTTCATCTATTTTTGTATATTGATCAGTTATTTTTAAAAAATAACAATTGCCTAGACAAGATGGTCACTTTACAGCTAATCTGATATGAGAAAAGGCTAGTATTTATAGAATTTGATAGGATTCCCAGTGATCCTCCTACCCCAGGAGTCTTGACTAATGCCACAGACCCAGGTGAGGCTCTTTCAAAGATGAACTTTTTATCACTTGAGGGAGAGTAGGAAGCAGGCACTTTCTAGAGCAGCAGGCAGAAGGCTAGTAGAAGGTCAACAGGGCTGTAAATGTACAGATGCTGGATGGGCAGTGGAATAAGGGCTCTGGGGGGTCTGGCTTCTGCTCTTGATACCCAACACTAGTGATGCCAGGGCTGGACCATCCTTTCGTGGCCATACACCCTATTCTTTCTGGTTTAGGACAGAAGGTCCCAGTGGGGGTGTGGGTTAGAACATGGGCTTCCTGTCAGATGTTTAACATCAATATGTGGTAATGACAGGATCTTGGGAAGCAGCAATATCTGAAGGATTTAGTTGTCTTCACAGCAATAAGATGGGTAACAACAGAGCCTGTATCAGACTGTTCTTGGAACTTTGGGACAATAATACTGCATGACACATGTAAGTAGTTGATCAGTGAAACATCACTATTAATATACAGGATGAGCTTCCTTTGTCCAAAATCATAAATGCTCCCAAATCTAAAAATTTTTGAGTGTTGGCATGATATCACAAGTGAGAAATCCCATGTCTGACCTGATATGACAGGTTGTGGTCAAAAAGCAGGCGTAGTCAAAATAATTGTGTAAAGTACTCTTTGGAGGATATGCACATGGGAAAATTAGAAATTTCAAACATTTTTGGCCTTAAGTCTTTTAAAGAAATAATTTTAATTTTTATTGAAAATAGATTTTTCATATAATATTGATGATGGTTTTCCTCCCCAACTTCTTCCAGATCTTCCTTGCCTCCTCACCTACCTAAATCCACACCTTTACTTTGTCTCGCATTAGGCAACCAAAGACAAAAAAACCAAACCACACAAACGGATCAGACCAGGACAAAACAAACAAGCAGGAAAGAAGAGCCACCCCCCAAAAATAAACAAATAAAAATCCGAAGAACACATACAGATGCAGAGATACACCCTCCTCTTCAGAAATCCCACACAAATACAAAATTAGAAACCATAATACATTAGCAAAAGACTAGTAGGGTTAAGAAAAAAAAAAGCCTACACAAAGCACTACTCTAAAAATATCGCTAGTTTTCGTGTTGGTCATCTGGTGCTGCCCCCCCCCCCCCAATAAGTGTGGTCTGTATACCCAGAGGGGTTATCAATTGGAAATAGTTTCTGAATTAGGGAAGGAGTCTCCAGTCCACTTCTCTATCTGCTTAGACCTGTGTAGGCCTTGTCCCAAGCCTCTTTTAAAGACAGGGTTCCATTATATAGTCTAGACTGCCTCCTGAGTACCAGGACTAAAGGCATGTAGCACCATGCCTGGTGCCCCAAGCCTTTTGAATACAGGATATTCAACATGTTTGCTTATCAGTTATGCTAGCTGAGATAACATGGGAAAGCGAGCTCTACACAGAACTTGTTAGGCACGAGAAGGAAGAGCTTGCTGAAGAGGGTCTTGAGTCAGAAGACTGAGAACAAAGAAATGACACGTCGAGATTTACAGTCAGTGCCTTAGGGCTGCACAAAGACATAGAAACATGCCTCTGCTCTCTCTCCAGAAGACGAGAAGCTCAGTGGGAGACTGCATAACAACATGACAAGGACAGCAGTAAAAGCTTTAAAATAACCAGTCAGAATAACGGAGTCACAAAGCCATCCATGATTAACTGTCATGCAAGTCTTCCAGATGATACTTGTTAAGAGCCCAAAGAAGGCAAGGAATGAACTGGTCACATATATTTGCAGCTCTTCACATTAGTAGATAGAACCAGGTACATTTAACTAATAAAGACCCACATTCCTCACTTGTAATGGTTTAAACCCAGAAGTCCACATACATTTCAAAATGCCCAACATGGAGTTATCACAGCAGTTCCATTCCCAGGCATATTACCAAAAAAAAAAAAAAAAATGGAGATGAGACTCAACCGCAAGTACTATGTCTATGTCCACAGCAGTATTGCTCACAACACCCAAGAGAGAATAACAATGTAGCACTGGCCAACAGGTAAGTGAGAAATGGAACCTAGCATCCCCGTATGATGGAATACTAGTCAGTCAAAAGGTTGAGTAGTAGGATTTTAAAAAAATATTTTTATTGTTCTTTGTTGTGCATGTATGTGCAGGTACCCACAGAAGCCAGAGGTGTCAGAATGTCCTCGAACTGGGGATACAGGAGGTTGTGAGCCTCCTGATATAGGTTCTGAGAATAGAGCATAGGTCCACTGAAGGGCAGTGTAAGCTCTTAACTGTTCAGTCATCTCTCCAACCCCTTGGGTGAAGTTCTGATACACATTTACAACATTAATGAACCCTGAAAGTATCACATAAAATCAGCCAGAAACAAATTTTGCCAAATTCAACACACAAAATTATCTAGAATAGCAAACTCATACAAAAAGAAAATGGATTACAGATACCAAAGGTCTGAGGGATGAACAGAGGAAAATGTAAAATTATTTAATGGGTACAGAATACTGAGCTGGAATGACAGAAAAGTTTTAGAAATAGATAATGGTGACAATCAGTAACCCCAAATGGTTAAATGGCAAATGTCATGTTTTACCATGATCTAAAAAACTAATGTGCAATATCCCCAGTGAACTGTACATAGTAAATAGGTGAACTGTATAGTATATGAATTATTCTAATTTTAAAAAGCCCATGGACTTATCTACAACAAGAAGTTCACAGGGTACAACTCTGTTTCCCTCTAGTGGCCTTGCCTTAGCAGATCTCAGGGGCCACAAGTAATTGAGCTCTGTCTCAAGAATTAGACAGTGAGTCCTTAGGAAGAGGTCCCTGTACCTGGAAAGCAGAAGCAAGCACTGGAGATGTGGGAGCTAGTGTGGAAAGCTGAGGAAAGAGGAAGGGGCCTGCTGCTCTTTTCTGTGGTGGGGGTGGTCAAAGGAAGCTGTTGATCTCAGAGCAGAACATTGTTGTCCTGCTGCTGGGAGGTATCCTTCCTTCCTGCACGGTTACAAAGTGCTCCCAGGATGGGGCTGGAGCTGGGGAGTCACTGGGGGCAAGTTCCCAAGGGGGCGCAGGAAGCATGTTGCTCTGTTCTTCACTTAGGGCTTTGGTCCCTCTCTCTTGTACTTGATTAAATAACCCAAACACAGAGGCCCCTCTTTCCATTTCCTGAACTGGGACCGTGTTCTGCTGAAGGGCATAATCTGAAGGGTGGGGGTTCTAGTTCTGGCTGTTGTCCCTTTCCAGGTGGACTCTGAGGAACCACAGTCCTGCACCATCCATCTAGCCCTGAACCACTCTGAAATTACTAGGGAAATGGGAGGATGAAAGGGTCCATTTTGAATATCCATCAAAGATTCATTGTGAAAGATAATCAAGCTAAAATCCAGCCATACTGTTCTTGTCCAGAGAAGACAAATCTCCTTGTGAGAAGACCTTACACATAAGCGAGGCCCTGGCCAGTTCTGCTGAGCCTCCCTCCCTTAGGCTATCAGGCAGTCAGAAAGTGAGCGAGGGAAGCAACACACACTGATTCAGACTAAACTATAATCTCACCTCAAACACAATCCAAATTGTGCCCATTTGGAATTCATAACAGATTCGCAAATTCTAAAGAATCTCTAGCTTAATGCAGCTAATTTCTGTCCAGCCACTGGAAATTTCTGAAGACACAGAAACTACCCCATGAATTAGCACACTGAAGGAAGGCTTTCTGGGCAGTCCTGTGAGTGATGCATGCCAGTACCGTGGTATCTGTGGAGGAGGGGAAAGAAACAGTCCCTAAGCTTTTCATGAGGCCCATTCATTTGTCTGCATCTGAGAAGCCCCATGACTAACAAGCACAGCCACAAGGCACAATGAATATTGTGTCTTCTTGATGTATATATGACAGGATTGGGAAAGGTAAATTAGCTTGATAGCTCTGTTTCTAATCTTGTCTACTGCTAGAAATGTCTGTGCTCTACGTAAATATACTACCTGGGCTAGAGAACAATGGGAAGCTGCTAAACGGCTCACTTCTTCAGGATCTTCTATGTTGATACTATTGGGATTTATTCTACCATTGTCTCTAATTATTATTGACAGCTTATCAATTCCATCCTGAGCTGGTTAATGGAAGTAAGAGAGACAACAACAGGAGGGGAACGAGACATATTTGCTCAAATGGCCTTGACAGACTCCACTTCTGAATAAGAAGCAAAGCAGCAAGAGCTCACGACTGTATTGTGTTGTCATGGCAATAGATGATTTTCATCATTTTAAAATGATGAAAGGAAATAAGGAGCTAAGAAGTATAGAAATGAGCCACAAAGGAGAAATACAGCCAAAGAATCAGATGCAAGCCTCTGACCCCATCCCTGTAGGATCCTGTCTGGAATGTGGTTCTGATTTCTATTTGCTAATCTCAGCCAATTTTGTCCTTCAAGACCAAGGTCAAAATCTATCTCCTCCAATCAACTTTCCATGACTTTTTTATCTCCCCTGATTTCAGAGTAAATGCTATATGTGAAAAGCAAAAAACAAAGCTACTCTTCCATTACAACACCAATGACCAAATAAGGTGATAAGACACTGGCTATCATTAACTACCATTCAAAGTGCTGTGTGTGTTACAGTACTCAGAACATGGCCACGTGGTAAAGACCTGCAGACAAGCAGGGCTTGAGGTACTTACTTGCCCACGGCCAAAAAGTCTGCAGTCTTAATCACTGTGCTACACAGCCCTCTGCTCCTCACAGAGCTTCCAACAAACCCTGGAAGTAAAGTGAGGCAAATTCTCCTATCAGTTTTCTCCAGGGTCCATTGGTTAACAGTGACTTTCTTTGGGTATGGGGTAGTTTGCATGGCGTTTCCCATCTGAAGGAAATAAGACACGGGGGCTCAGCTAGCCTTACCACTTTCCCCATGCCCCTTCTGTTTTAAGACCCTTAACCAGAAAATGCAGTGGATGACTTTTAATCTGCCCCTAGTGAGAGAAGGAAAGAAGCCAAGGCCTGCAGGCCAAAGTGCTCCCTCTGATGTTATATAGCTTTTCATTTAGCTATTAGTATGAGAAAAGATACCTTAAATTTGTTTGTTTGCTGTTTTGTGTATACATGCTTAGAAATGGAGGTTAGAGGTCAACCTCAGATGTCATTTCTCAGGAGATGTCCTTCTTGTTTTTTGAGAGAAGGTTTCTCTCTGGCCTGGAACTTGCCAAGTAGGCTAGGCTAGGTTAGTCAGCCATTGGGTCCCAGGGATCTTTCTGCCTTTTTAATCTCATGGCCGGGATTACAAGCATACATTGCCACACACAACTTTTCATGTGGGTTTTGGGATTCAAATTCAGGTCCTTAGGCTTCATGGCAAGCCTTTTTCTAACTGAGCCATCCCACAGTCCTCACAACTTTATTTAATATGGTACATACATTCCATTCAAATGATATTATCTGCTTATTTACATCTGTATGCATATACTCCTATGTGTGTCAACACTAAGGCCAGTCTTCATATGACTACTTTGTAGGACATCAGTAAGGGCCTGGAAGGAAGCTCAAGCTTTTCTTCTCCTTTTCTCAATAGTTTAGTTATCTTCCTAAACCAGTCACATTAAACCTATGCATTGAGCAATGCCCTGCTAGGCTGGGTCCAACCCTCTCTAGTGCTCATAACTCCACCATGGAGAATATTGAGTAATCAGGAGGTTGCCACACACTAGTGTGGCTCTGTGGTATACTAAAGCATCAGGGTAAGCTGTTGGGGACAGACAAGTTGGCGCAGTGTAGTCCCTGAACCCTTCTACTCCACCCACTGACCTGTTTTGAAGGGGCCCTGTGATGGAGGATGTCTGGAGTGTACAACCTTCCATTGCTGGGTGTGATTCCCAAAGGCTGAATTAGTTTTCAATTTATTTTCAATTTAGGCGTGTGTTGTAGCTTGAAACAAGTTCCTTTACATGACATTGTGATTCTTGTTTCTTTGTTCTCTCCCTCTGCATTCTGATGCTGGCTATATGGAGATTTTAAACAAGTATAGGGGCAGTGAATGTACATTGTTTAGGGGGTCAATGCAAAGAAACTCCAATTTGGGTTGACTATATTACTCAGACAATAATAAATGAGGTTTATTTTTCTTCCTCCTGTTGTTCATTTTTCATTTGAGCAATAGTGACTTATATGGAATAATTTTTACCACTCTTTCAATGCAGTATATCTTGGGTCAACTCTTTTTGAGGTGGGTATTGAACTCTGAGCCTTATGCATTCTCAATAAGCAACAGAACTAACTATAGCTCTAGCCTCTGAATTTAAAAAAAAAAAAACAACCTTAAGAGTGACTTAAGAAATTGCTTTTATATCTAAAGCATCATTTGGTACTTAGAGTTGACATTGTTTGAAACAATGACTGAATAGTCGCTATGTAGTTGCTTATGTATTGTTACGGGTGACTTGACTCCCTTACCAGAGATGGCCATCCAAGTGACTTAGTGAATGGGCATAGGGATAATTGAGGCCTGAACAAAAAAATTCTTGCTGATCAGCCAAAAACGAATCTCTTTTATCACACACTTAAAATATTTTCCTTATGACAGAAGTTTGTATGTCTCTCTTGGCTTCTCTAAGACCGTTTTCGCTTAAGGTGAGTTAGGCAAAAAAAATTTGGATAATCAGACATGTAAGCACTATTCAAGAAGGTTCCAGGTAAAAGAAGACAGACATAATCAAATGCTTCCCTCATCAAAAACACTTAGAATATTTAAAATAAGACCGACTAGTTCTGCTCTATCCTGGGAAATGCAGGGAAAAGGGTGTTTATTGTTTATTTTTTTTTTGTCTGTATGCCAACTCTCTAGCCATGATTAAAAAAAAAAAATCCCATAGTCTACTAGTGAACCATTAAAAAATAGAGCTCACTGGCTTTTCAGTGGACTGCCCATTTAGAGACTGTTCCGCAACAATGAGAAATCTGCCCATTTCCTAAGGCAGCTTCAGCACTCTTACATGGACCCACCTAGTACCTGTGCTTGCTCCAAACTCCTCATGCCCTGTCATAGTTCCCTGCACACACTGGATGCTGTCATGGGATTGGCTACAGGGGGAGGCAGGACAGAATCAATAACTGCTAAGCTAGTGACTAAAAAGAAATCAGTTATTTTGTCAGTCAATTCTACTTGAACCTTTATTGATTTGACTGAGTCATCTGGCTTTCTTGGGCCTTAGTTTCCTCATTTATTGAATGGGAATAGAAGTGACAAGATTGTGGTAAAGAATGTGTGCAGGTCTGCTATGATTACCCTCACTTTATTCATTCTGTCCCATGCACCTCTACATGCTGTGGAATTGGTTCTCCTGACTGGTGGCAGACTGGCCATTGCTTTGGCAACTAATAGTGTCTATATTTGTGGTCAAGAATAATGGTCTTCCATTGACATTCTTCTAACAATTCTAGGCAATGCCATCTAGTCTTAAGAGATTGACTGACATTGTCAATAAGGTCTAAAAATATGGTTTATAATTTATGTTGATGCTAAAAGATGCTCTGTGGTGAGGCTCTGTTATCCCTGTGAGTGTCCTTGACCCTAGCTCTAGCTGTTGCGCAGAGGCTGAGCCACAGTAGGGGAACAACCAGCATTTCAGGATCACACTGGGAACTATAAATGTTAGATTTGTGGTAAGCAGCAAGTAGGGAATTAAGTCAGGAAGACAAAACGATCAAGATGCTCACTGCTTGTGGTCCAGGATTTGAACTCTGAGCTGTTCCTGCTGTTTGCTACTTCAGCTCTGCCATCTAGATTCTAGCCCCCAGGACCATTAGTCCCAAATAAACTCCCCCTTTTCTAAGCTGGCTTGACTATGGCATTTTACTACAAGAGAAAAGTAACTAATATAGAGACAGAATGTTTCTAATACTCTGGAACAGAAAGGAGAGAACAAGGGATCTGTACAGCTTTGGAGCCCATGGTCAAGTGCTTTCTGTAAACTCTTGGTTTATAGAAATGAATGCTTTTCCTTGAGCTCCTTAGTACCTTCTGATAAATCTTTCATCTCCAAGGGGAAATGCCTCAGAAAACATCTCTCATGCTCAAATCCATTTTCTCTGACGTTCTGCATTCTCCTGGATAATGCTCTGCCAATCAGTCATGTCACTTAAATCTATAACTATCTTCCTTCAGCTCCCCTGAGTACCTGGCTGGTTCCTCTGGAGATGCTCTGCTTTATGTCAGAATGATTTGTACATGTCTTATCTTGCTTATTACCTGCAAGCCTCACGAAGACAGACTGTACCCCTTATTTGTATACTACTTGGAGTTCCAAACATAATATCTTACAATGATAGGGCCGGTAAATATTCACTGTGTTAAATTTTATGATAATTATGATTTCCAAGAACAGGTATCCTAAGTCCCTTTACTTTCTCACTGTTAAACAGAGTCCCAATCACATGATCCAATTACAAAGTGGTTTCTCTGTGGGTAAGTGCCACTGGCTGCTGCTCTTTCAGTTAGACTTTGCTCTCCTTTCAGGTACTGATCACTTTCTAAGGCATTTATCATTCAACAGTCATTTATCTCTGCAAAAAAATATCACTACTGTATCTTCCTTTCAAGCTGTCACCACAGTGGGTAGCTGAGGCCCTTTACACCATGGCTCTGTGGCCTCTGCTTGCAGCCACTGAGCAGAGTATCTCTAACGGGTTTTCTCTGGTGAAGGCTAGCAGGTCCCTAGATTTCCTACTGTATAAAGCCACTAGGTTCAATTTGTGGTTGTTGCTCCCAGTGTCACCGCCCACAGGCTGCTGCCTACCATCAGGTCTTTGAGTCACCTTCATTGCAGTTCCTACACGCTGCCACACACTTGCCTTCCGCTTTCAGCCTTACTGGCTCTGGATGCCGGAGCGATGACACTGGTCCTCCTGTCTCCTACCCTCTAGTCAGTTCTCTCCTGGGCACTCATATGCAGAATTGCTGTCAGTTTAGATCTCAGCTTTCAAAAATGACATTCTTATCTAGTTGACAGGTAGGTCTTCAAATTGCTTTTGCATTTCTCCAGCTGTGCTCAAAGCTGCTCAGCTTTCCTTATGCACAGGTTTCCCCAAGCCAGGGCCAGTCTTGGGTAGGAAGAACCTTTCTCTCTCAGGATTCTTAGGTTTGGAAAGATGGAACACTGACTCAACTTGGGGCTATAAAGGAAAGTGAGGCCAGTCTTGGAACTGGTAGGTGGAGTGTAAAGTGATACTACAGTACAAAACATGTGTCTGGCCTCACCAACCCTATGTCCCCCAGTACCTGAGTAATACTTAGCAAATGGCAGAAACAGAAACTAAATAGTGCATTATCAAACTACACTGATGATCACATCGAGTCATTCAACAGGAGGAAAAGACACATTAACGAGACACACACTAGCCCTATTGGTGAAAACCTAGAAGGGGAAAAGGTCGTATTCTATAGAAACTGCTGTTTCAAAGTGCTATAATTGGTCTAACTGAACACTCTGTAATTACTTCAAACATGAAAAATTTATCATCTAAATCAAAAACATCATGATTAATAATAGTAGCATTATATCCAATCAGAAATCAACAATTTGGGTCTAATTGTGAGCACAGAACTTTGTACCCAGTCATGGGAAGTACAATGATGATTGGAAGCTCTGGCTTGGGGTGGTAGACCCCTTTCTCTGGCCTTGTTCCTAATGCAAAGGTAACAGTAGGGTATGGTTGTAAGACTGTGGACATAGTAGGTTAGTGTACTTCTCTTTGGGCCACCCGAGCTGGTAGCCCAAGAAGAAGGCACATGTTGCTCGAATCTGACTGCTAAGTGCAGGAAAGAGGCTCTGGTGCCAGGGTTAACAGCCTTGCAAATAAAATGCATATTTCTTCCCTCTACCAAGGAAGCACACACAGAATAAAATGAATTATTGCTGCTTAGGAATAAACAGTAATGCTCTCTGGGTGAAGAGCCAACAGGCAGTTTAAAGGATTGGGTTAATCAGACACAAGGAAATTTCTGATTAATTGGACAATTTCTTCAAATTCTGAGTGAGCCAAAGCAATGTGAGAGAGAGAGATCCTGACCAAATGGGAATAAATTCAATTGCCGGAGGCAGCATTTTTTTTTTTTTTTTTTTAAAGCTTATAAGTGTTAAAATAAACTGGGATTGGGAGCCCAATTTTTATAGTCTCATGTACATCCAAATGTTTAGGGATTGTGACTATTTTTTTTTAAGACCAAATTCATTTTTTAAAGATCAAACTCATTCAAAATTATTTTCGTTTTGAACAAGTATGGAAAACTTGCTTGTCATTCTTATTAAATATTTGTGTATCCAGGAACATGGCAAATGAAAATTTAGGGATCAGCAGGGAATCATCATGTTTCATGGGAAGGCCCAGATTCCTAGATAAGGGCTGTATATAGTACAATGCACACCCACTGCCCTCTGCTCTCTTCTGAGAGTCTATAAGCACAGCCTCACCTGGTAGGGGCATGTTTCTGTTCTTCTTCCTCATCTGTGTCACTGCTGATGGTGATGACACTGACTGTGGGGCTGGGAGTGTCAGGGATGACAATTGTCTGCCTCTGTCGCTCCCTGGTGGTGCTGGAGGCCATGTCACCCCACCCACAGGTGACTGAGGTACTGCAGGCTGGGCTGCTGTGCACCATGGCACACCGTGGGGGAGTGTTCTCCTTGACACGCTTGGATCGCTGAGGGGAGCTGGTAGCCTGTGAAGAGGTCACTTCACAAGTGGAGACATTTCTGTAATGACAAAACAACACTTAGAGAGAAAAAGTCAGACCCTACGTCTCCATCCAAGAGGCCCAACTTTCAGAAAACATCAGATTTACCAAATCTCTACAGAAAAAAAAGTCTGAAGCCCAGACCAGCTGGCTCCATCTATAACAGAAAAGGAGGTGCCTCTACAGGCTTTAGGACCTCAGCTGGGCCTTCTCTGGGCTCTGGTTTGGGCCCATATACCTGTTTTTGAGAGCTGCTCTTCTAGGGGCAGCTGTCCTGATTGGGATTTCAGTTGTCTCCGCTATATGTAGCACTGAGTGTTGTATATTATTTTAAGGTATGTTAAGTTTGTTTATTTTGTAGAACATTTGCTTCAATGATGCAAGGATGTGTTGCATTCTTTTATATTCATCTGTTTACCACTGTACAGCTGTGTCATTTTGCCTGTCTAAAATGCCTCATGGTCTAATAAAGGGCTGAATGGCCAATGGCCAGGAGGAGAAAGGACAGGTGGAGAGAATAACCAGAAAAAATCAGGGAGGGAGGAAGGGAGGAAGAGAGGAAGAGTAAGAGAACAGGAGGGGAGAATGGGCCAGCCACCTAGCCGCCCAGCCAGTAGGAGTGAAAGTAAGATTACAGAAGAAAAGGAAAGGCCCGGATATGTTCCCCCAGCTCTTGTAGGAGAGCTGCTCTCTGCACTGTGCTAGGGTAGTGCACCAGCAATTCCCTACTTTCAACCAGTGTTTAGCTTCAATTTCAAACTTCTGCTGTTTCTGGCCACCAAGGCTCTTGCACTTACCTCACAGATGACTGGTGCTGCTTACTCTTCCTGGAAGAGGTGGTGCTGGTTGGTTGCTGCCTCATCACATGGGCTACACCCACATTTAAAGGCTGGGCTGCTGGAAGGGTCACATGTCCAGTCAAGAGCGTAGGTTGCTGCATGATGGGATTGTAATGGCTTCCATGAGCATGTGTGTTCCTAAAAGAAAAGAGAGAGCAGAAGACTCCTTAGTGGTTTTTATAGAGACTGTGCTCTTTAATAAGATGGAGCTTCTTTCCAGATAAAGGCTGACCACTGCTAGTGAGATGCCTGAAGAGATGAGCCTTCCCAGGAACGTGGAACATTAATCCTGTGCTAAGGAAGTAGGAGAGACCAAGCTGGTTGATGAGAATCAGGACCTTAAAGGGGAAAGGATGTCAAGTTCTAGAGAGATAGGATTATTAGTTTCTCCAGCCTATAAAGTCCCTGGACAGGTGACTATGCTGAACATTAATATGCACATTTTGTTTTAGAATTTACATAGCAACTTAAATGGGCTTTTATTCTGCTTTGAGAGATAGGTAGGATGTCTTAGAAATACGATTTTATTGATGAGGAAATTGTAGTTAATGTGAAAAACAAACTGGTGACTAGGAGCCATATGTTTCTGGTATTAAGGAGTCATTAACGTTCTTTTAAATTCCCTCAGTAGCTAACACAATGCTCAGGCATGTAGCAGCTGATCAGTTAATTACACGCTTGCTGAATAAACAATTAGATTAACTGAAGGATGACTAGACATGTATAGAGCTTGTATTAAATCATAATTAATAACAGCTATACACATGCAGAGACAAATATGATGGCAGCCTGCACCCTGAAAATGGGTTACATTTTCAAGTCTTACCATCTAGATTGGATGGTGTTTAAAGTCTTGTTTTCCAACAGAAACATTTAAAGTGCTGATTAATTCAAAGATTTGTCCATAAAAGCCCATTTAACCCACAATAAAGTTAAAAGCTAAAGAATTAATTTAAACTTAAAAAAAAAAATCATCAATTCCATCTTTATAACTTGAAAGGATAAATAAAAGAAAAAGATGAGCATTTTAGAGTGATTTGAATAGTCTTTTAGACACGGATGTGGCCATTTGGCTGTGGTGGCTTCTTGCTGTCTATTTCCCCACAGACAGGCCCTTTCTCTTGGAAACAAGAGCAGCACTGGTGCTCTATTGTTTTCTGGTCATGCTTATGGATTCCCTTCGGCCCACAGTGAAATGCAGAGACTGGGAGGATATGGAGATTACCAGCTAAGAGGTGGGGGAGAGGTGGAGGAATGCAGGGTAAGAAATATGCATGAATAAGTGCATGAATATTACTGAGATTGAGCTCTAACTGCTGAAGGACAAAGGAGAATCTGATGTGATGGTGCTGTCTTTCAGAATAAGGGGGAGGGGAGCCCAACTGTAGGTCACATAGCTTTCCACTTGGCTGCTACTCCTAATGAGCTTGAAGGAAGGCAATTCTTTGAATGAGAGGTTGTGAATAAGCTTGGGGGATGCCACACTTATTCATTCTGCTATAGCAGGCACTGCTGTACTGCATGTTAAAGACAGGCTGAGTGCTCTGTGTTCCATTTTAGTTGACACTAGCCCCCTCCCCTGCCCCACTGCTCCACAAACCTATGAGGTAAGCATTATGACCCCACTTTATTGAAAAAGAAACTGAGTCCATAAAAATTAAATAACCTGACCCAGGTTTTGCAGAACCAGAATAGACACCAGTTTTGCCTAGATTGAAAGTGCTTCCATTGAGTGCCAACTGCAGCCACGGGGGATGGCCCGCCCATATGTTCTCCTCCTATTAGTAGTCAGAAAGTAGTTTTGCATGAAGGAGAAAGCTGCAGCAGACCTGACTGAGGGGACTTAGCCACCTGCCTACCTTTCCCCAAAAGCTATTTACTTATTTAGACAGAGTTCCACTATGTAACTCAGGTGGCCTCAAACTTATGATCCTCTGCTTTAGCCTATGTGCCAAGGTCTCACATATATACCACCCCATTCAAACCAAGAACTCTATGCCCAGAAAAGGAGCTAAGGAGACCTCCAGAGTGGTATACAGACTACCAGATGGTAGCAGGGAGTAATTTCTGCAGAAGAAGGAGTAGCCCAAAGAGGCCACAGAGCTGAGGACAATTTGAGGGCTGCTATATGGCTCTATATCGGTCAAGGAGGCATTGTGGTGGTGTTGTGATGAGGGCCAGAGGAAAAGTGGTAAGTGCTTATGAAAACAGCAGAGCAGAGTGTCCATGAGGAAGCCAGTGAGTTGCATACACAGTTTGGGAAACAGATGCAGGGTGCTGGCAGGCAGTGCTCGAGTCCCTGGGGTCTTACCCATAAGACACGCTGTAAACTGAAGAGGCACACTTAACAAGCATGCCAGAGCTCAGCCTTTCAAATATATCTCATTTGTCAAGCTTTCCCTGGGGAGCTCAGACAGACAGGCACCTATGTCCCAAAACTTCATGAGAACACTTCTGAGAATTGCTTAGGGCTTTGGGGAATCTCTTCTGTATTCCTTCACTGGTGACAAATGTTTGCTTTCTGAAAGGAACTTAATTCTGAGAAAAACCCAGCCAGGTCTGTTGAGTTTGTACTGGTGTTTAAAAGATGTAACTGAGTTTTGGGTAGAAAATAACAACTAACTATAAGTTAATCAAGCTCAATCTCTGCTATCCTGGTATACTGTTTAAACTACCCCCATTACACTGTGGCCACAGCCCACATGATGTTCTGTTAGTAGTGGATACAACTTTCATCCCCAAAACACTGCTCAACCCAGAAGGATTTCCTGTATACCTCCAGTCAGCCAGTTGCTGAGTGCCTGCCATGGTCTCAGGAATCACAGCTGCATGCTGCACTGACGTGTGGGTGGCCACGCCAGTCAGCTGCTGCCAGGCTGGAGGAAGCAGGATCTGTTGGGCCCCACCTGGCCAGGCCTGCTGTAAGACAGAGAATATTCACAATTATCACATTTTGTTAATTACCTAGTTGACTTGCATGAATCCAAAACTTAATCCTTGTGAGGGCTGTGCTAGATCTGGTAACAAGTGTGAAAGTATAGACTGGTTGTTGGCTTCACAAAACCAAGGGAGAGCTGAAGAGATGCTCAGCAGTTGGCACTGACTGCCTTCTCAGAGGACTCCAGTTCACTTCCAAGCTTCCACATGGCGGCTAACAATGGTCTCCAACTCCAAGATCTGACACCCTCACACAGACATAAATGCAGGCAAAATACCAATCAATGCAAATGAAATATAAGATAAATTATATATATTTAAGAAGCTAGGGACAACAAATGAGTAGGTATAGGGCTACCGGAATAAATTTACTCATCTTCAAGATGGTTTCTTAATGAATTTGCTCTATTGAACAATGCTTGAAGTTCACCAAAAATCCATCCATTGACTTGTTGTGTAAATTATGTGCAAAAGACTGAGCTAATTGAACTGGGTCACATGGGGGTTTTGCCTCAGGAAGCCTTCTATCTAGTGTCCTAGATAGATACTTGACTTCTGTTTATCAGTTAGCATGTAGAGTCTCATCTTACAGATTCAACTCCCACTTTGTGTAACTTGGAGACCATAAACTATCTGGTGCTAGCCTACACCTGAGAGAAAGTGGTATAAAATAGTGAACTTAGCTGTGACTCTCAGCCTAAATGACAAATACCTCAGTTCCTTAAAGCTTGTAGGAACAAGTAGAAGGCTAGTAGAAACTCACTGCTTCCATTTTCACAATATGAAGAAATTTTATGCTTTTTCCTTTAATGACTAATTGATAGGTGTGCACATGTGCAATGTGCTTTGAGTTCTCTGTGCCTCTATCTCTTTTTGGCTTGTTTTGGTCATTGTCATTGAATGCAGCTGTTCAAAGTGAATTCAAGCTGTTCAAAGGATCACCACTAAGGCGAAATGCTTCTTAGAGGGGCCAAGGACCTAAGGTGTTGTGGAATATTCAATTACATTGTGTAAAGATATGTCCCTGTGATTGGTTTAATAAAAAAGCTAAACAGCCTAACAGCTAGGCAGGAGGCATAGGCAGGACTTCCCAACAGAGAGAGCTCTGGGAAGAGGAAAGGAAGGTTCAAAGGATCACCACTAAGGCGAAATGCTTCTTAGAGGGGCCAAGGACCTAAGGTGTTGTGGAATATTCAATTACATTGTGTAAAGATATGTCCCTGTGATTGGTTTAATAAAAAAGCTAAACAGCCTAACAGCTAGGCAGGAGGCATAGGCAGGACTTCCCGACAGAGAGAGCTCTGGGAAGAGGAAAGGAAGAACACATAGGGAGCAGGGGGGGCAGGGGGGGCAGTGGGAGCAGGGGGGGCAGGGGGGACAGGGGGAGCAGGGGGAGCAGGACACATAGGAGGGGAGGTAAAAGCTATGCTCCTCATGGCAGCACATAGATGAATAGAAATGGGTTATTTTAAGTTATTATCAGCTAGTTAGAAACAAGGCTAAACTAAGACCTAGCTCTCATAATTAATAAGTCTCCATGTCCTTATTTGGAAGCTGGCTGGCAGGACAAAAAGGACTCATTACATTAGGGGTTTGATTTCTCAGTTATGGTTCTTTTCCTACGAAGCCAAACATGACTAACATATATCTAACATCATCTAGCTCAGTGCTCCACTGGTTGGGCATTTGTTTTAATATGTATGTTTGACTCCTGCATAAATAAACATCTCTATAAAGGACTACATTTTAACAAGACTTAACAAGCATGATAGAAGCATATTTTAGATCTGCCTCATTTCCTGTTTCACCCTTCTCAGTTTATCAGTGTGGCCTGTGAGATATCATATACATTTTGATACTGCTTGTTTATTTACTGATCTGTTATGATATAGGCAGAAAGCTCAGAGACCACTGATCATACAATAAATACTTAGTGTCAACTGATAAAACCAAAGAAGTGGTTGTATAAGTTTATTAGTTATAGCTAACAGTATTTCAAGCCCACTGAGTCACAGAAGGGAAATATAACTTAGCTGGTAAAACCACTATAAATTCAAAATATTGAATAAATCAGGAGTGGTGGTGCATACTTTAGTCCCAGCACTCAGGAGGCAGAAGCAGGTGGATTTCTGCACGTTCAAAGCCTGGTTGGTCTACATAGCAAGTTTTTGGCTAGCCAGGGTTCATGTTGAGATCCTATATTAAAACAAAAAAACGAAGTTTCATTGTCAGTTAAGATTTTTACTGTTAATGATCTGGAGCTTATTTCCAATTCTATGAAAAGCATGAGTTTTGACTAATGTCATTAAAAAATATATCTTGACATAAAGATGAGATCATCTTTTTTCTCCCCTATTTACTTGAATTTTACTGCAAAGCCATAAAGAAAAGGCTATTTAAAAAAAACAAAACAAAACTTTTTGTTGACTGTGCAAAGTGATGCTTACAAATACAATCAGCTTATTTGGATGATATTATATCAAGTGTCTATAGTTTAATATGATTATTACTAAGAATAGAACTAATATTTCTTTTAAAACTTGTTATTGTGTGTATCATACATACAATGACATGTGAGTGTATGTATGCATTTGGAGGTTTTGGAGACAACTTTTGGGAGTCAGTTCTTGGTTCTTTCTTCCTATTTTGTGATTCAGGAATAAATTTATGTCATGAGACTTTTTTAACTGTTGAACCATATTGCAGTCCCCCTGCCCTTTTTGAGACAGAATCTTGCTATATATCCCACACAATACTTGAGCTCAAGATGCCCCTTGCTTTAGCCTACCAAATACAGGAATTATGGGTACACACCACTATGCTTGGCTGGAGCTAATATTTCTTGCTACATGCTGTGTGCCAATCAGTGTTCAGTCATAAACTGATTTTGAATTTAATACCGGTCCTATGAGGTAAGGACTACTCTTTATCCCCATTTCTTAGGTGAATAACTGAGACATGACCTGCTTAGAAAATATGGCAAATTATTTATTGTTTTCTCTAAACTTAAGATGACAAAGAAGAAATAAAGTATACAGATTCATAGAAACAAGAGAATGGAGGACAGGCACTAACAGTTAAGATTTTAGAGGTGTAACAACACATGACCAATTGCCAAGAAAGTTAGCACATTGAATTATTCTAAGGTACAGCTGAATATGAAACCTGGACAGATGCCTGGTGTGCAGATGTCTATTGTCCTCAGAGCCAAAGTGGGGATTCTCCAGGGAAGATGGAGAGGATGTTCAAGGGAAAAGAGCTACAAGTATGACGGTGCGGATAAGGTCTGCCAGTGAACTGCTGGGCTTGCCTCTGTCACTCCCCAGGAAAGCCCATATTCAGTCATCTGCTCCTTGGTAGCTTTCTCAGGGCGCTGAGCAGTTTAATGTTTCAGTCTCAACTGTGCATGAACAGCTAAGATAGCCTTTAGAAAGCGTCTTCGTGGAAGAGATCAAAGCAAAAATAAAATTAAACTCACATGAAACAAAAGCAATGTAGAAAACAAAAATTTTCCAAAGATCTACAATTGTCTGTAATTAATATCCAGAGTTTAAAAATATGCATTTTCCTTCATATAGATATGTATATATGGGACAAGATAAGGAATTCCTAGAAATGAGAACAATGGCAACAGAAATGGAGAAATCAAAAAATTTCAAAAAGATTAAAATTTCTCAGAAAGTAGTCTCTCTCTCTCTCTCTCTCTCACACACACACACACCACACACACGAGGAAAAGACAAGAAATGTTGAAAGATTAATTTAGAAGTATAAACATCCAGGCTCTGTGGGTAAAGTGTTTCCATCAAAGTGTGAGGACCAGAGGTGGACACCCAGCACCCACATAAGTGCCAGGCAGGCATGGTGGCCCATGTGCAATCCCTGTGTTTGGGATGCAAATAAAGGATTTCTGTAGCAAACTATAAACCTAGACTACACTAGCCAGAGAGGTCTAGATTCACACGAGAGACCCTGCTTCAATATGCAATAGAATCCAGGACCACCAGGCCAGGGCTGGGCCCTTCCCATCAATCATTAACTAAGAAAATGTCCTACAGGCTTGCCTACGGTCTGATCTTATGAAGACACTTTCTCAGTTAAGGTTCCCTCCTCTCAGATGACTCTACAAGCCTATGTCAACTTGACAAAAAACTAGCCAGGACATATGTGCACTCATACCTCTCTACCGCTAATATATATGCATCAACACACCCACACATGATACACACAAAAACCCCAGAAGTAACAATATCAAATTAATAAGAATTTTGCAAAGAGAAAACAGAAAACATCGTTAAAGGACAAAACAACAAAATTCAGAGTAGAGGGAAAATAGGGAGTCTGGGACAAGGTACGAAAACAGCAAGAAACTCTTGAGAGCACTGTGGACAAGAGCTGTCTAAAAGGTTTCATAGGGACAAATAATATACCGAACTCAATATATTCAAACCTAAACATGTCAAACTCAGGTATCTCTTACAGCTTTAGTATGATAAGAGGTACACAGAATATAACCTTGGGAAAATGAGACAGTGTATTAGGAAGCTCATCAAGAGAAACATTGTAAGACTGATAATAATTACCCCAACAGTATAAAGTAGTTGAATCACAACTGTTTGGAAGAAGGAGAGAATGAAAGCGTGAGGGAGAGGCTGACGGCAGTAGGAATGGGGCAGGCTAAGGTTTCATTGTACAAATAGGAAGTCAGTTTAGAATAGAAAATAGGGGAGAAGCACTCTGGAATGTTATTTATATGGATTCACATAAGACTGAATGGTCAAGTTAAAGGCTGTTCTGAGATAGAAGAAATTAAAGGTGAGATAGAGAGAGCACTGCATTTTGTAGTAAATGTGTGGTGTTACATAAGTTAAAAAAAATTATGTACCTGTATTTCTTTGAAAAAGAATAAAATTTAAATGTCAAAAACCAGCCAGCAAGTGGTGCAGCTGGTGTGTATACATGGATAATCTAACTCCCATATTTTCAGCCAATACCCAAAGCATGATGGCCCTATTTGGAATCTGGTGTGGGTGCTACCTACAGGAAGGTGGCATGAACAAGCCTCCCTTGTTTGCTTAGCTTCAGTGTCAAGTGAGAGTGAAGTAGACAGCGAGACAATGGCTGCAAAGACTGGCTGTTCAAAACACTATCAGTGGAGACTTAGAGTGAGAAGCACTGGGTTTGGTAGAGCAGATAGCTTAAAGAAGTCACCCGTTCTCAGGGAAATATAGGGACCTTGGCCATATGACTCAATTGTCCCAGGATGCAAAAAACCTCTTCATGAAGAGTCTAGAAGGTCTGTTATTTCTAAGTTTCTGACTTGGTCTTGTTATTGAGAGAGAATTTTGGATCCTGCTTCTTGAAAAAAAAAAATGAGTTAAATATAATACAATATCACTCAGAACTGGACCTCCAAGCTCCCCACTTTGACCTGCTCCCTCACGGTTTCTCTTGTACCCAACATGTTAACTGGGGATCTAGGCTTGGAAAGGTGGAGGTCATGGACCTTTCAGGAAGTATTAGAGGTTCCCTAATAAGGTTCTGTAAAGAACACTCCTGTGTTGCTAACTGTGCCCTTTTGCCATGCACACATCCTCAGGGTGCACCAGAAGCTTGTTTCTCTGTAGGAGTCACATGCTAATGCTGGGATATGGGGAGAAAGAGAGAAAAGAAAATTAAACTAAGGCAAGAAATACATTTAAAGGGACCATCTCTAAGCCTTTAGAAAGTCCTCAATATTAAATTTGAGGATACATTTAATAGCACATGATAGCATCTAAAAGTCTTGTGCCTGATAACCCAAACATCTACTCACAGAAAAATGAAGGCTTAAATTTCAATATTTAATTATTACCTTAAAATAGCCAGTACTTAGTTTTATAAATTATTGTATTTTTGTCCTCTACAAGGAACATAAAACACACAGAGGAGATAACTCCATTTTAACAGGTTAGCACATTGTGACAGACTAAATGAAAATTGGAAGAAAAAGGAAAGACAGTCAGCCATAAGCCAGTGAAATAATGGATAGGATCCCTGTGCTTTTCCAAATAAGAAATTTGTCTCTGAAGTCTTTGCATGTGAAGACATACAGGTCTACTGGGTCCAAGTTAGTGGGTATGTGCTGTCCCACTTTATGCAGCCACCTGTTGATTCAACAGATTCCCTAGTGAGGAATACTCAACATGCTTCTAATGGTTCCTTCTTATAAACTCTATAGCAATTAAAATCTTATGCGCATATTTTTTGTTGCTGTTCACTTTTCAATTACAGATTTAGGCTAAATCAACATGAAGGTTTACAATACTAGGGACTCTTTTTAAGTAAGTAGGAGGAAGGACTCTTCTCCATTATGATTAAAGGAGACAAGTTCAGAAGTGCTGGTTCCACTCCATGAAACAATGAGGAGTGCCTCTGTTAGCCAAGCAACACTTAGTATTTCTCACAGAGCTCACGCTTGGCTTTCTTGGATTCAGTGTACAAAAAAGGGTCTGTAATTACCTTGGAAAGTACCAGGCTCACCGGGAGGCTGGTTTGGACTTCTGACACTCAGGTAAGAGTGAGCACATGTCTTGACTTGGACTGACCTCTAATGTTCTTGATTTCTAGCGGCCTTATTTGACTCCTCACCACAGAACTATGCAATAACAGCAGAGGAAGTTAAAAGAACTGGGAAAGAGGAAGGGACAAGCCTGCTTTAAGCACAGATCCTCTGTTGACACCCTTTCACAAGGCGTGCACAACCTTGTGTGTCACCAGCTGCTGCTGTTGGCTGTCACTTGTGCTGTAAAAGATCCTGGATTTCATCTGTTATTAAATATGACTTTGGATTGCTCTACTCAGCCCAAGATAGTGAGCAATAGGAAAAAGTGCAAGGATTGAAGAGCAAGAAACAAAACTATTATCTGCAACTAAAAAGAATTCACAAAAACAGCAGGCTAGCTTGATGACTCAAATCAGCTATATTTCTATAGGTTGAAAGCAAATGATTGCAAGTATAATTAATAAAATCAATAGTAACAAAACCTGTACATATTATTTTTTTATGTGTATGGCTCTGTTGCTTGCATGCATTTCTGTGCACTGTGTGTGCCTGGTGCCTGCAAAAGCTAGAAGAGGGAGTCACTGGACCCCCTAGACCTGGAGTTACAGAGGGTTGTGAGCCACCATGTAGGTGCTGGTATTTGAGTCCGGGGCCTCTGGAGAAGCAGCCAGCTCTTAACTGCTGAGCCGTCTTTTTATCACCACAGTTAGTTTTTCTTTGAAACAACATTCTTATGGTGGTAAAATGGATATGGAAAAGAAACTAGAATACCTAAGGAAATTTTGAAGAACCATAAGAGAACAGGGCATTCTCACTGTTATGGTGAAGACTAGATACTAGAGAGGCCAATGGGCTACAAGAGAGCCAGAACCAGACTTGTGCAATTTGACTACTTATAAACTAAAACAAAGAAAACCACTTCTATAAACACACTACTTGATAACATTTTGGGAAAATCTTTTGGGAAACTACTTTATTTAAAAGGACAGTTGGTACTACCAGGTCAAAGCCATTTTTGATGACTGACAGTAGAAAGATGACATGGAAGTGGTTTAAAATGGTAGGAAAATACGAACATTTATATCAGATGCCTAGAATATGTCCTGGTTCTGACATCTAGTCATTGTATAACATTTTTGTTTTGAGACAGGGTCTCACTGTGTAGTGCAGGATAGCCTAGACTCACTATGTAGCCTAGCACAGTCTTGAACTCATAATTCTCTTGCCTCAGCCAGCTGAGTACTGGTATGACAGGTATGTGCCTGGCTGCTATACAGCTTTGAGCAAATCCTTGTTTCAGTTTTCCAACTTGTCAAGTAGAGGCAGATATCTTTCTGTGTTGTGGGAATTAAGCAAATTAACTGTAAAGTGCAGGGCATAAAGATATGTTATTACAGCTCAAGTTTCTTTAAGGACTGACTTCTGGTACTGGACCAATACTGTTACTGTAAACTCAGGTAACACCATCACACATTTTCAATCATTTTTCATCTTTGTGATCTCACTCCACAGCTAGAATACTTAAGTGGATAGAAAGGAAGGCTCCAACCCATAGCGTCTGCAAGCCATTTCCCCCCCAACTCTAAAAATGAAGAAATAATCTCCAGGGTTCCTTTGGCTCTAAGAACCACTTCTATTTTACAAGAAAGAAATTGGAGGTAAAGAGATGTTAACTGACTTGCCTTAGGTCACCGAAAATTACTAGCAGATTTAGGATTAAAACTTAGATCTCCTAGATGATTTGCTTTACAAAGGTATAATAATAATTTCCCTAGACTCTCTGTATCTAAATTTCTTCTTGGGATTGTCACTAGACACTTATGGCAGTAATTCTCTCGGGAATCATTTAGAACATTATTGACATATTCCAATGCCTGGAAGCACCTACCTCATTACCAGGAAGAGAATCAGTAGAGATACATATCTTTTGGAAAAGCAATAACACGGACCATGGGAATATGAGCAATACAGAAGGAAATTACCTGAGCGAGCAGACCTGGTTGAATCTGAAGAGGCTGAGCTCCCGGAGCCTGAGTGACAATAGGAACAGCATTTTCCATCCGCACTGAGTAGCCAGCATGCTTGGAGGGAGAGGCCTGCAGGCCTAGTCAGTACATGTGGGTGAGGAACAGGAGGGAGGTGAATGACTGAAAGACTCTTCTAGTCACTGAGTGAGCTTTACAACTCAGCTATGGGATGTTTTCTTTTTGGTTTCTAACTAAAAAGTCGTCTCCTATTCCCCATAAACATGCACCCCCAAAATTAAATTATGTGTGGTCAATGTTAAGATGACAAATTATAAGAGGAAAACAATGGTTGCTGCCCCTGGAGATATAATTGAGTGTCACAGCAAAGGATGCTAGAGACAGAGTGTGGGGCCCTCTCTGGATTGTAGATGAAATCTGAGCACATGCTCACATGGGTGCTTCACAAAAGTCTGTCCTTGAGCTTTTTGTGTAAAGAGTGATGAGATACACAGTCTTCTCTAACTGCTTAGAGTCCACAGAAAGAGCCCTGGGATCATGGCCAAAGGGGAGGCGGCCCAGGGAGGCACTTTTCAGACAAATTTCTATTCTCCACATGAAGTGGGCCTATGTTGGCTGTCAGATAATGTTCAGAGAGCATTTCATGTAAGGAAAGCTAGATCTGACATCAGCATAACAATGGAACCAGACAATGCGCCTCTTCACAGGCAGCTGGCGAGGGCCACAGTTTCTGGCAGGTGGTGAAAACAAATGGACTTAGTACTAGAGCACAAGCTGCATTGTTTCTAGGTGGGTGCAATAGGAGAACAGCCTGCAAACTCAGTGATTCTAACACTTGTATGAAGGAAAGGAAGAGGCCTTTCTTCTGGGACAGTGAACATCCCAGGATGCAGCAGGGGTTAGAACCCTAGAGGTGGTCCTGCAAGAACCACTCCAGCCTTACCTTGGAAGCCAGGGGGACACACGATGAGAGCTTGCTGGAAGGGGTCGGGCCGGGCACAAATCTGGGCTGTTCCTGTCTGCAGGGGCATGCTCCGCTGGGCCACCGCGGCCATGGATGCCGCTGAAGGCTGGTAGAGTGTAGATTGGTAGTTTAGTATGGAGACTTCGGGATTGGCTAAGGAAAGAGTGGCACTGGTGGAGGTGGGAGCCTAAAGGAATGATGGGGATTAAACACAAATAAACAAAAATAAAAAATGAGGGAGACACAAATCTAAATCAAATAAATGAATTTAAAGGAGAGCTAACATAAACCAAGTCCAAAAAAGCAAAAAGAAGGGCAGGAACCCAGCTGAACACCTCACACTCATGGGACCCAAATAGTTCACTATTGAGAAGTTAACTTAGTCTAGAAAACCACCATTTGACTGAGGGTCTGGGGCTGTGATTCAGTTGTAGAGCTCTTGTCTAGCACGCATGAAGCCTGGGTTCAATGCCTAAGACTCTATAAAAACAGCTATGGCAATCTTGGAGTTTATTATGCATTTACAAAACTCAGCATTCAAGAGGTTGAAGCAGGAAAATCAGAAGCTTATCTTTGGCTACATATGAAATTTGAGCCTAGCCTGGGCTACATGGTGGGGGGGGGGGAGGTGCAAACAACAAGAACAAAAATTATTTAATGAAAGTCTGTTTCATTCCAGAAGGACAGGTTTGAGTTGAGAGTCTTTGTATTTCTTGAATTCTACAGTGGAAAAGGATGGGGAGTTGGGGAAAAGCTGAATCCTGCCTTCTCCTGGTGCGCACAGAGGCTAGAAAAGGGCAGTGTTTCCTGGAACTGGAATTACAGATGGTTATAAATACAATGTGGGTCTAGGAATTGGACCCAGGTCCTCTGGAAGAGGCCATCTCTCTTCAGCCTTGAATCATTCTCTTAAAGACTACTATGCACATCAGCACTCTGCTCTGCACTTGAAGTACCTGCTCACAAATTCCAGCAATGGCCTCATACATATGGTGTATGCATCTTGGCCTAGTACTTTTTGCCTTCTATAGACCCCCAGTTACCTTCCTTTATAAATGTTATCTATCTTTTTCTCTGGGACAGATTAGCCTACTTGCTGTCTTCTTAGCTTACTGTGAGCAAAGGCTATTCATTTCTCTGAGCCTCTGTGCTTTGGGGCCAGCCTGGATACCAGGGCGCCAAAGTGGAGCCTTCTCTGGCAGTGCTCTTATACAGTAACTCATGGCTGTGTGGCTCCACTCCTGCCACAGTGTGTTGGACAGTGTAGTCAGCATCCTGACTGATGCCTGCTCAGAAGAAGGGTCTGTGTTCTACTTGTGGTCCTCTGCTTATGTATGTGCCTTACCTGGCCCTCATGTGTGCAGCCTGTATCTGGGTCTGTTTTAGCTCATGTTTCATCATAAAGATCATGAGTTCCTTGAGAGAATCTATAAAGATGATGAAAGCACACCCTGAGATGAGCACCAGTCCCCAGTGTGAGCACTGGGCATGATAACAATACCCTCAGTTTCCAATGCTGCTATGATCAGTCGGTGGAAGTGTGTGAGGGCGAGGGAGACCTTACTTAGTCCTCTGTGGACTGAGTGACATCACCTGTCTGTGAGAGGCAGGGAAAACTGCAAAGAGCCATCCTGGTCAAGGAAGACCAATGGGAAGAAAAAGCAAGCTCACTGGCAACCTATGCTGCAAAGATGGGCCAAGTGATTCTCCTCCTCCTCCTCCTCCTCCTCCTCCTCCTCCTCCTCCTCCTCCTCCTCCTCCTCCTAAACTTTTCAGGACAGCATTTCTCTGTGTAGCCCTGGCTGGTCTGGAACTTGCTCTATAGATTAGGCTGGCCTCAAGCTCAGAGATCTGCCTGCCTCTGCCTCCCAAGTGCTGGGATTAAAAGGCGTGTACCACCACTGCCCAGTTAGGTCAGGAAATTCTTGGATGCACTTATGATAGACGATTAAACAGGCAGTCTTGATGATTAAACAGGCAAGACTAACCTATAAATCCAGTTAAAATTCTTGGTAAAAGGATATGCCCTAGAACAAGACACTTTAGAAAAGTTAGTAAAGCTGCTGAGCCTAAGGATTAAGCCAAGAACACCTGGGGAGGACCTTCCTATGTTAGTAACAGTTTGGTTTTTTGAGACAAGGTTTCTCTGTGTAGCCCTGGCTGTCCTGGAACTCTCTCTGTAGACCAGGCTGACTGCTTCTGCCTCCTGAGTGCACCATCACCATTTAGCTACAAACAGTTTTCGAAAGTACATAAAAATTATGGCATATTGCCCAGCTCCCTTGAGAGAGAAACAATTACAGAGCACTTGGGAAAGGCCCTATGGTTAGTCTACTAGATACATGTTAAGAACAATAAGAGCTAGGCCTATGTCCTCTCACTAACATAAAACTGGAGGTGTATTTTGTTGCTTCTAAACATACACATTTTTAGAATGAGCAGAAAAACTCCGAGGATCTCATAGATTATTCTATGCACAGCACTGGGTAACTAATGTACAAAAGAAGTCTTGTTGGGTGTAGAGAGCAGACATCATCTAGAAAAGCACTCAAGGACCTTCACAGGATTTATCAGTGCATCCGTGCCAAGAATGCAGACCTCAATACCAGACTGCTGGAGTCAAAGGCCAAACCTATGTCATATGTACTGGCAGGCAGCCTTAGGTAAGAGGATTAATTGCCTTGTGCCTCAGTTTCTCCCTCTAAAATGCCAATGATAATACCTATTCCACATGGATGCTGGAGGACTGAAAAAGTCTGACACAATAACGTTTCTGGTCAGTAATGTGATTGCTTTGTGACATTATCAGGAGGGGATTTCGCAGGCCTTAGTGCTCAAGTCTAGGCTATAATTGGGACAACTGTTCTTGTGATATATTTAATTAGGATCCGTCAATTCTATGTTCAGATGACTGGGGGAGGGGGGGTTGTGAGGCAGCATTTCATCCCCCCCCCATGTTCAAGCCCACCCATCATTATACTGAGTTAACAGTCTTTTCTACTCCAGTCAAACCTGGCTGGTTTTGCAGGTCTCAGTACCATGGAGAACAGAGGTGTCCTTATTTAGGACCCTCCTCTGTGTTTTTCAGTTCTAGTGATATTCTCTGGAGTGGATCTGCTGGCTATCCTATCACATGAAACATGGAGGTGACCTGTTCTATTATGGTCAGGGACCTCCAGTCTGAAGTCTATGAAGACATCCACAGAAAGGCTGTTGGAGCAGAGGGATTTATCTGATACATGATCTGAGGAGTTCCCTTCCCCGTGTGCCTCTTATCTCCTTTGGTAATGGAAGGAACAGACAGATGGCAGATGAAGACAAGGGATTTGAGGCTAGGGAGTTAGAATCAAGAGTCTCCTAAGCAGACTTATGGGAAAAGCAAGCCTCCAGGTAATAAAGAAAACCTCAGTGACGGCTATTAAGAGAAGCCCTAGATGCAAAAGCCGAAATCTCAGGGCTGGCAGGAAAACAAGTTCTTCACTTTAGAGACAGCGCCAAGGACACTGATGGCCTCCAGAGGGCAGCAGAGTCCAGGAGGCACAGATGAGCAGAGGAAGGGCTAGCTACTGGAAGTCAAGCTAAGAGGTGCTGAGAAGCAGGAGCCAGTGACTCATCAGTGACAGGAGGACCTGCCAACTAAAGTAGACACACGTGACAGCATTTAAACCTTAATTATTAAATACCTTCTCTGAACAAGGGGGAACAACACACAGGAACACCATTGTCATTACAGATTGATATTAAGACTTAAAAGTTTGGGAACACTTCTTTGGGGGGGGAACTCATAAGATTGGAAGATGGGCGTTCAAGTCTCAGATTCTAGAGGCGGGTGATCTAGGATGTGGAGATTCTTCATTCAGTCCCCATTTCCTGAGTCTCATTCTCTGTTGCTGAGCCTTCCAGTCTACAGAAGGTTGGAACTGTGTGAAGGGAACCTCGGCTTCCTGCACCCCTTGGGTAAAGCTGCTGGGATTCTGGTGACAGACCCGCAAGCTGGCTTTTCTATTAGAGAATGGACAAGTTTCACCTTTCCTGAATAGAGACCATATGGACGCAGGGGTGCAGGGAGGAACTCCTACTCATTCTGGTTCTAGAACTTTTTAGCAGGCTCTGTTTCTACATCTGTTCAGAGGAAATTGGGAAGAGGTGCCATCTCAGGAAGTAGAAGTCATAACAGACAGCCCCTTGGCCTCTTAACCAAGGAAGCAAGTACTTCAGCTTCTAAACCCAAAAGGACAACATGGAAACCTGCCTGGTCTGGTGGAGAAATTTGAGTCCTGATACCCACACTGCCAGCCCTGCCCGCCTCCCCTGGTGTCTGCCACTCACCTGGTTATGAACAGTGGTCAGCTGGTTGTTAAAGGTCATGGTCAAGTTAGTAGATGTGCTGGGGGCCACATGTGTAATGAAAGGTGTTTTGCTCTGGTTCACTGTGTCATACATATTCACCCGGCGTTTGCAAATCTCCATGTTTTGGAAACAAGATTTGACACTGTTAATGCAAAAGGCAGAGGCGGAGACACAGGGACAAGAAAGGGTGAGGTGGGGTAAGGTAGGAGAGAAAGGAGAAAATGATTAAGAGCACTGCAGCTTCACTTTGGCATCAAAACTCCTGTCTTGTTGCCCTTTCCCTCTCCTGGACCGGCAGGTTTTCCACATCACAGACACGCTTCACTGTATGTTCCTCCTCTTACTGCTCATTCGCAGTCAACAAGATGATTTTCCAACCAAAAGAATAAGAAGCTGCCACAACCTATTTGTAGTCCTACCCCCACCCTATTCTAGTGACCCTGGTATACTAGCGCCATCTAGAGGTCAGCCAAATAATTCTCCTATATGGTATGAATGCAGGCAGCCTCAGCTCACTGACCCTGTCAAACAAAGAAAACAGTGACAAGCATTACTAGCTCTCACTGAGAGCAGTGCTATGTGCTTGCAGCCTTCCTTCAGTCTTACCCAACCCACAAGACAGAATACCATCACTGTCTCAATTCTGAAAGTCAAGCCAAAGGCTTAGGACAGATAATTTGCCAGATAGATAATTACTAACTGGCAATTCACCCTACCCCTCTCTTGAATGTAAGTTCCTATATTTCTTAATCCTGACTTTTTTGGGGGGTGGCAATTCTTGTCTAGTTGCATGAAGCAGAATTCTCCCCCTCCCCTACTTCCTCCATTGTCTTGGTGAATAAAAACCAAGGCCCTAAGTATAAAATGATTTAAGGAGTACAGGTACAAACAGAAGGCTCCAAAGCACCACTGTGTCCTGCCAGTTCCTACTCTGCTCCTCACATACTCTGCCTCCTCTGCTTCTAAGTTCACTTTTCCTTAAGTCCTAATATTCAAGATAAAGCCTCATTTAACCTACAATTTAAAATGTCTATTGTGATAAAAAAATATAAACAAGCTAATAGATTTCTACTACTTTAAAAATAGTAGAAATTGCTGTACACTACAGGTATGCTCTATTTTGGACTAAGTAGGTGTTCATAGGCTATCTCAGAACATGATTTCCAAGAAAAATACATCCCAAATTTCAGAAATTGAACATAAAAGTGGCTTAGAGATTCCTACTTCTTTCTAAGTTAATGGCTATTCACACTGGCTACTTGACACACAATACACAGTAAACCAACAAACAGATGGTCCTAGAGAGAAAAGAAAACATTCACTGGTAAACAACACCATGCCTGCCCACAGCCTCTGGTGAGTGAAGTACCTAGGATACTGCTGAGTGCTTTCACATTGAGCATAAGACAATAAAATGATGCTGGAATCATTCTGTTTGGAACACATTTAAAGCAGCCAATGATTTTTGTGATGGTTCAATGTATAATCTCCGGACTCTATAGAGTTTTCTCAGTTCAGTGGGTTGAGTTTGACTGTTTAGATGAGACAGGTACTCCTACTTTGGGTTAGTTTATAAGAAGATTGTCTTTTACAAATGTTTGCACTAGAACCTGGGTAAAGTGGTTTCACTTTCACCTGCAAAACCTTATGTTAGGAGGAGCAGTTTTAGGCCCAGCCAAAGGGTGGGGTGCACAAAAGGGCAGGGAGCCTGCATGCTTGTTCCCACTCTAAGTTCTTCATGGTCTTCTGGGAATCCACAAAGATTCACCCCACTCTCAGGTAGGCTTCGGGATGGCCTGCCTTTCTTTTTTTAGACTGACCTAAGTTCTACATTACCATGCTCGTGCAACTCTGTGGATGTTTCCTTACTGAACACAAAGAACAGGGCCTGCTCCTCTAAGGACCAAGTTTTTTGGGGTGTCTCTTTCACTGACTTACTGCAGTTGGCCAATGGGAGCTCTCTGAAGAGCATCTGTCTCCCTGATCCCCCACCTTACTGTTTCTCTATCATTTCTCTTTATTTCTAAAGAAAGGCTGGCTTTGTGGGGATTTGCCTTTCTTCTTGTAAGACAGACTAGAATGTCCTTAACTGCCTCCTGCCATTGAGAGATAGCACAGATGTTAAAATTTGAATTTGGAAGGGCTGGGTGCAGAGTCCTTCTTTACACTGGAACTTGTTTGTTCCAATGTGCCCTGAATTAAAGAGATACTGTCTGGTGACTTGCTTCACTGACTTCTGTGGAAAAGAACCGACAAAGAAGACCTACATCATGGCTGTTGCAGCCCATTTATTAGGCTAGAAAAGGTTGATCCAGTCTAGAGACAGTCCAGTCTAAACATCTGTCTCCAGGAGTACTCCCAGTAGTTCTTAGGCTATGAGAACCGTAGCTTTCTGGAGCACCCAACTTTCCCTGCAGAAATGTCTATGCTTTCATGTCCCAGGTACCTCAGGGTTCAGACTGAGGTATATAACCAACTTCCCATTCACAAAACCCTCCTTTCCTTTTTTCTCATCCATGGAGACTTCTGTCACCACTGTGGTCTCCTCTCTAGGCTACTTTATGACTACCCAGGAATACTTCAGTAGCCAAACCGATGACCTGTCAAACATCTACACCTCCCATCTCAGAACCTTGTTTCCAATCTCATCACTCCTTCCTTGCACTGTCAGACCCGGAACTATTTAAGTCTCAAGCTCAAGCATCTTGTTTTCTTGACCCCATTCTGGTGCATTTAACTATAACTATCATCAGAAATATCTTTAGATATTCTCTCAAGAGCCTGGCAGTAGTCCACTCTGGACAAACTCAACTGTTTTCTCTGCACCTTCAAATGCGAAGGTCACTTATAACATCAATTCATTCTCAGCCTCCCACGTGCTAGGACTACAGATGGATTCCACCATATCCAGCTTCTTCCCTATTCTTCTCCAATTAGTTCGCTGTCACTTTCTGCTCTCCCTCTCTCTTCTGTAATTTCTCTTTCTTAATATTCTTTTTTGCATCTGTGTATGAACATGTGTGTGTACATGAAGGCCAGAGGTTGATATCCTTTCTTTTTTATTTATTTACTTTTATTTATGTGTATGTGTGTGTGCATGCATGAATTTATGTGCACCATGTGTGTGCCAAAGGAGACCATAGGGCATTGGATCCCCTGGAGCTGGAGTTTCAGATGGTTGTGAGGTACCTGGTGTGGATGCTGGGAGCTGAGCCCAGGTCCTTTGCAAGAGCAGTAAGTGATCTTAATTGTTTAGCCATCTCTCTAGCCCCCACGTGTCTTCTTTTTTTTAAATTAATTTTTTTCAAGTGCACAGATGTTCTGTTATGTGTTTGTCTGTGCAATGTATGTTTGCTTGGTGCGTGGGAGATCAGAAGAGGGCACTGGATCCTCCAAGACAAAAGCTACAGACAGTTATGAGCTACCATGTGGGTGCAGGGACTTAAACACAGGTCATCTAAAAAACAGAAGGGTTCTTAAGCAGAGCTCATTCTCTCTAGCTCCCCCGGGTGTCTTTCTTGACTACCCTTCAAATAGTCTAGCTAGCCAGCTTGTTCTGGGGCCTTCTATCTTTACCTCTTGAGCTCTGTGATTATAGGCAGGCCACCTGGCATATGTGAATGCTCAAGATTCCAACCCAAGTCCTCGCTTCTGTGTGGCTAATGCTTTACCCCAAGCCATCTCTCTAGCAACAGTCATCATAGCATCCTACAATTTTAAAGCCATCATGCATCCTGTTCTTAACAGGTGACTTCATCATCTATTTCTTAGACAAATGCTATCTGCAGGAACTCCTTCAACTTTCCTCTGTTATCCAGTGCACCTGGATATCCACACCTCTCTCTTGCCATCTGTTAGTGACAGGGCCCACCTCTCCACCAAGCTTAAATACCCACTCAAAAGAAACTGGTCATAAGTACCTTTTTCCTTGAACCTCTCACTTGTGACCAGATTCTTCCCATTAGTATTTGATTCCTCAGTCTTCAAAAACTCTCCCTTGTCCCTCTTGACACTCCTCTACTTCTTCCCTCCCCTTTGCATCCTCACTTCTTTTAAGGCTGCCATCTACTCCTCTATTCTCACTTTTCTTTAACCTGCGGAACAAGTTTCTGATGGAAATGGCTGTCACTAAGTTACCAACACCCTTCCAGTTGCAAGATCTTACAGACATTTTTTCTAGCTTACTGATAGGACAGCAGTTAGGTCTGTTTTCAGTACATATCTAACCAGCCATTCATCTGCTTCTAAGTCTTAATGAGTTGCACTGTGCTTTTGATGAAAGACGAAATCCTTCTTGAGAACGGCTTGCTCTCGCTTACTTCTGTGGCCTTGGTATGCCACTGTCCCTAAGTCTAGTTCACTCATGCTGGAGAGATCACACAGGCTGTGTTCACATCTATCTTCTTCCTCACCCTTCAGAGGTTACATCCTTGGATCTTCTGGCCTGCTGAGTCAGCTCCTTGTTATACTGACTCATCACGCCTTATCCTTTCTTGGTAACAGCCATTGTTTTATACCTTCCTCTCTGGAGGCCATAGCTCAGTGGGAAAGTGCCAATCTACTTTGTTACTCACTGTACCCCAGCACCTGGTATAGCCCATAGCAAGGCTAGGAAATGGACAAAGTTTGGGGCTAACTTTGGTACTGATGCTAGATTGCTCTAGAGCACTATTGTTCTCTCCACTCCATTTGTGCACTGATATGCAGGTTCTCCTGACCTCAAGGTCTCCCATGTCCCATGTTCCCTCTTTTTGGTACAACTGTAGTCTTAGGCCCAATCTAGCCCTTATGAGTTTTCTAAGTGCCTTCCTGGAATGCAGATCCCCATCTTTGCTTATGTGGTATATCACAGTTGCTTTCAACTGTAATAGAACTGCACCACAGCAGCAGAAACCAGAGAGCTATAAAGCCTAACTTATTTATTATCTGAGCCTTCAAAGTGCTGCCCCTGATACAAGGATAAATGGAAGACTTACTGTGTACTATGGGGAAAATCGAGCAGGTGTGTCATTGTGACAAAGGGGTGGTTCAGTGTTTCGATGGGAGTGATCCTCTTATCAGCATCTATGGTCAGCATCTTCTTTAATAGGTCAATGAATTCTCTTCGGTCTGCCTTTTCTACCAACATATCACTCCCTTCCAAATCTGTTGTCATGTTCACCTGGAAGCAAGAAGGGACAGGGAGTATGAGGCAGAGTATATACCCTGTAACCTCATCTGATTTCAAGCCTCCCATCCCAGTTGCCAGAGGGTAGACTGTCCTCAATGGAGCAAATGGTCTTGTGTCCACAGGTCATGGCTTCTTATACTGTAAGAAAAGAATGGCCAAGGCAATCAGGCACCAGGTAGGGGTGGGGTCAGAAAGAGGCCACCAGGGTTAATATCTGTTAATTATCCCAGGGACAAGGCACGAAACTGTTCCTGTTTTAACTGGCCAATCAAAATACAGCTTTTTTCACACCATATTAAAATAACCACAGGATGAAGGGTTCTGGAGACTGATTGCATAACAGTGTAGATGTACTTAATACTACTAAATTTTATGTTTTAAAAAGGCTAAGATGAGAAACTTTATGCTTTATGTATTTTACTATCATCAAACAACAAAGACACACACACACACACACACACACACACACATGCATGCACACGTGTGCACACATGTTCTAAGATAAAGCAGTAGAAGAAGATAGAAAGAAGTTTGTTCAGTCTCTGGAGTGGAAAAGAAGAGCCTGAGTTCCCTATTCCTTCATCTTCATTACAGCACCCTTCCCACAGCTCCCTGAATTGGGTCTAGAATCATTTCAGTTCCTGTGTTCCCTGCAGTTACCTTTGGCCAAGGAAGGCAGTGTACCGGAACACAGGACTTTTCTCCCAATGACAGGCAGGTCTCTACTAGCGTGGTCCTTAAAAGGCTTGCTTTATAGTGCTTTCTGGAGGGGCTCTAGAAAGCAATTTCAGTTTTCACAGACTACTTAAGCTACTAATCAACTGACAATGTCCTTTACTCAGAATCAGGAGTTCTGGTTACATTTATCTTTGCTAAGAGGTGTGCTAAGTGCTTATTGGGCTACAGCTTTATTTCTCAGCATTTTAAGGAAAATTCATTCTGGGTTACTCTGAGTTTAGACTAGTCTTCAGTTAAAAATATCCAAAGATCTGTAATTCTCTTTGATACAAAGGTAAGAAAAAGTCTGTAGTGAGTAAAGAAGTCTCTGCTCGTGAGCTGACAGTATTGAATGAGGAGGTCTGAACTGGATTCCCCTGAACACTTATATTCAAGTCCTAATCTGTGGAAGCTATACTGCGTCCTTGTTTGCAGATATAACTAAGTTAAGACGAGGACATATTGGATTAGGATGGTCCTAAATCCAATAACCAGTGCTTTATAAGAGGAGAGACCTGGCACTGAGACCAGAGATGACACAGGGATAATAATCACATGGAGGGTGAGGCCGGGATGAGAGTGATACATTTCCAAACAAGGAACCATGAGAAGGCAGGCATATGGATGGTGTTCACTAGGACCTTCAAAAGGACCATGGCTCTGATGACGTTGACACCACACACTTTTAGCTTTTAGCCTCCACAAGTATGAGAGAATACATGTGTGCTGTCCTTAAGCCCTCCAGTTCACTCTATTTTGCTATAAAGGCCCGAGGAAACTGACACACTGATCCATGACCATCAACTCAATATAGCAATGGGCTGGACTTGTCAGCTCAGCAGTGAGTGCTTGCCTAGCACATGCAAGGTCCTGGATTCAGGAAGAAAACATTAGGAAGGGAAGGATGGCCACTGCCTTACAAGCAATACAACGGGGCTGCTGTTTTTTCTTTTTCTTTTTTAAAATTTTATTTATTTATTTATTTATTTATTTATTTATTTATTTATTTGTTTGTTTGTTTGTTTGTTTGTTTAATATATCACCTCCCTCATCTCTTCCCATTCCCTTCCCTACCTCCCATCTACCCCTACCTCCCATTTCCATTCAGAAAGGGGCAGGCCTCCCATGGGAGTCAACAAAGCATGGCACATCAAGTTGGGGCAGGACCAAGCTCCTCCCCCTGCATCAAGGTTGAGTGAGGTGACCCAGCATGGGGATTGGGTTCCCAAACACCAGACAAACATCAAACAGTCCTGGTCCCACTGCTAGGGGCCCCATAAACAGACCAGGTTACACAACTGTCAACACATATGCAAAGGGCCTAGGTTGTTCCCATGCAGGCTCCCTAGCTATTGGTCCAGAGTTAGTGAGCTCCCAAAAGCTCAGGTGAGCTGTCTCTGTGGGTTCCCCTGTCATGACCTTGACTTCCCCCATCCCTCTGGCTCATACAATTCTTCCACTCTCTCTTCAACAGGACTTCCAAGACTTCGAGAGCTTGGCCCAGTGGTTGGCTATGGATTGCTATATGCTGCATCTGCTTAATAGAGCTATTTTTCTTTTTCTTTCTTTCTTTCTTTCTTTCTTTCTTTCTTTCTTTCTTTCTTTCTTTCTTTCTTTCTTTCTTTCTTTCTTTCTTTCTTTCTTTCTTTCTTTCTTTCTTTCTTTCTTTCTTTCTTTCTTTCTTTCTTTCTTTTTTTTTTTTAGGAGTTGGTTTCATGGACCAAATGGCTTTTTATACTAAGTCTGGAACATACTATTCAAAAGCAAAGTCAATGAGCACAATAGGGTAGTGGAGGCTTCTTACTCTGTATTGCTCTTGAATAAAACTCACTGCTGGTGTATAGTGGGACTATGTTTCTGTGGGACTGTTAGACTGCGGGTCTGCGGGTCTAGCTCACAGGCAGGACAGGCCAAAAACTTACTACTACAAATGGCGGCCCAATGTGGGTGATATACACCCATAAAGCTGAAGAAAGATTAAAATGGGTTCTAGAGCACAGAATCAAGCCAAAAGCAGCTTCTGAGTTGTGTCTCTCACATGAGCCATGGTTCAGAGAGGCCCTGGAGTGGCCTGTGGGTTTGAATTAAAAATGCCAGGCTTTTGGAGTGCAGTCTTGCCTACTGGTTTAATAAAAATGCTGATTGGCTGAAGGGAGACAGGAAGTGTGGGCAGGGCTACACTAGACTAAGAAAACTCTGGGAACAGGAGGAGCAGAGAAGAGAAGCCAGAGAGACACCTTGGAGACACCACGATGAGACTCCAGCAGACGCAGAGGAAAGAAGTTGAAATGCTGCTCTGAGAAAAGGTACCGAGCCACATGGCTGAACAAGATAAGAATCATGGGTTAGATTAAGAGCAAGAGTTAGCAAGTTATATGACAGTGCCCATAGGCTGATCAGCATAAAATTAATACCAGTATCTGTGTGTTTCTGTGGGACAGTGGGTCAGAACCTCAGGGCTAGACCAGAAAGACCAGGCCAGAAACATAATACTACACTGACCGGTCTTTTATTTATTTTTTGTTTTTTTAAGACAGGGTCTCTCTACTTAGTGTGTTCCAAGATAACTATGGCTATATAAACTAGGTCAGTCTCAAAGTGACTGAGTGCTGGGATTAAAGACATATATAGTATCAAGCTCTGCCCTGCAGGTGCTTTTTTAAAGTGCTATACTGCATACTCATCCACAGAGCTTACCTGGGCCATATCATCCAAACAGTTGAAAATATACTTTCTTGCTTCTTTTGACTTAATTCCCGTCTCTGCTTCATGGTCATCTGGTGTCTATTGGAAAAGGCAAAACTTGGTAAGATGGCATTTCTTACTGAATCTCAAGCCTTGAGCTACTGTTCACCCCAGGGTCTTTTATCTCCCCTTGTACAGAGTAGACTGTGGTTCTTCTAAAAGTGTCCTTTTTCTATCCATCCCAGTAGCTCATCTTCCTCCTTACTCTGATACAACCACCAAAGGTTCTAAAGACAGTACAGAGCCACACCTTTATCCCTTTGCAGCTTTCCATAAGCCGAAAGGAAGATTTCACTGTGGAAGACCAGAGTTCTTTTTGACATACTTTAAAATCTTATTTTACTTAACAATCCCTTATGTCTACAGCTCTTATGCTGTTTCAAGGCACATTAACTCAACTAAATGTTCTTCATAACCCTGGTTATTAGGATGACTGTTCTCCCCTTCTACTATATGGGAGCACAAGAGTACAAAGCTCTGGGGACCCACCAAAGCCCCTGGCCAACAAATGGCAGTTGTTTACAGAGCCTGTGCTCTATGCTGCTCTTCCAAAAAGGTCCACTACCCTATTGGCTGGAAAACTACTACTGCTTCTTTTCAAGGGGTTTTGAAAGCATCCATGGATCTAAGGTAATTAATTCTGGCTTGAGGCAGCCCAACCTCTAGGAGCAGCTGAAGAATGAGTTTCCTGGTAAAACAGAGGAGTCACCACCACCTACCCCAGACCTGGGCTCTTCTTCTTCAGCCTGAAGACTTCTTACTGGACCCGACCTTGACAATCACTCTCATAATTAACAAATGTCAGGTGCTCTATTTATAGCCTAAGAGCCTCTAAACTTCTAAAGCCCAACTTTTTAAAAGTATGTGTTGTCTTTAAACTGTATGAGAATTTGGTTGGGATTCTTCAAAACCAAACCCACTAAAAGTCAACCTAATGCAAAAAACCAAACAGGTCTTTATCACTTTCTCCTTCCCAGGAAAAGTATGTTAATTTTAATCACAAGACACAGGTTAAAGTAAAAGCAAAATTTGTTGCCATTAATATAAAGTCACCAAGAATTTGTGGTGTTCAGCAGAGTACTTCATGGACCTGGATGAATCAGATCTGCCCTCTTCCCAGGGGCTTGTGACATTTTCAGTGCTTAGGCTGCTCTCATTGCCCAGCACAAATGTTCTTCCCTGCCTTGGCCCCATCCTAGCTTTTTTTTTGGGGGGGGGGGCTTACTTGGATCACTATTGTTTCCCAGATTCTTTCCTCCCAGGAGAAAGATACTCCATTTGTTAGCCCAGAGTTTGGGACATTGGTCCTATCCTCCCCGTGGACAGTGAGCTCCTTAAGGGCAAGATATGGATGTTTCATATACCTAGCATAAATTAGTCATCAAAGATAATCCCAGAAATTCAGCAGTCTTCCCATGGGATCAGCCTCTCAGGCAGCAGTAGTCTACGGGAACAGGTGTTTTCAAACATTCAAATCCAGCCACACCTTGTAGTCACAACTGTATCCTACACCCCCATCTTGCTGGCCAAATTAGAGTATGAATATGAAGACATTTTTGTTTTTCCTCCTTCCTTCACTATTGGTACCAGTGCGGAAAGCAGGGTGTTTTCCTACCTTTAGCCTCCACAAAGGATATGGAGAGTCAGTGTCACGGTTGAAAAACCTAGTTGTCTTTGTCCCTGCACTTAATAAATATTCAGCTGGCAAACCCTGTGTTTGTGAAATATACCGAATCTGCAAGAAAAGATGACAAAGAGGTTAGGCTTCTCCTGTCACTGTACATATGGTGTACTGATGGCTCTAGTGGCTTTGAGAAAAATGGAATTATTAGTTTTAGAGGGAAAGAAGCAAATAGGAAGAAACACACACACACACACACATACACACACACACACAGAGAGAGAGAGAGAGAGAGAGAGAGAGAGAGAGAGAGAGAGAGAGAGAGAGAGAGAGAGAGAGAGAGAGAGAAGGGAGATAAGAGGAAGCCAGGCAAGAGAGACAGTAAGTCAGCCCATAAGAATATTATAGGTCAGGTTCTCAGTGAAATGGTAATCCAGGGTTTTCTGGATGGAGAATGAAGTCACACAGTGAATTCCTGTGTCACCCAGATCTACCTGATCATACTCGGAAGCTCCCGGATATAACGGCCAGCCCAGGAACAGCTCAGCAATGACACAACCAAGGGACCACATGTCAATTGCCTCACAGAATGGCAAACCAAGGATGATCTCAGGGGCCCTGGAAAGGAACAATGGAAAGAACCATGAGTGCATTGCAGTGACCTCTCCAACCGTTGGCTTTCTCATCTAGTTAGAGGAGGAAGGGCAAGTGGGTTGCAGTACACTAGAGCTACAGTGAAGCATGTCTGTAGGTGTCACTGCCGTCACAGTCTGGTCACATAAGCTCATGAACTCATAACAACAGCAGAGACAGCAGAAAGGTAGATTTTGTAGCTAAGCCCTGGAATTCTTTATAATAAATGCTTTGTTTTTAAGAAAGAATTTTGAAACAGTCTACTTGTAGGCACACATAAAAATAGCTGACCTCCACTTAAAATAAGGCAATTAAGTCCAATATCCATTCTTCACAATCTTTGTCTTAGGTATTTGTATCACAATTCCTCAAGGAGACACTTTCCCCATCAGTTTCTAAATGGTTAATCTCTATAAAAGTTCTTTAATGCTCTAACTATAGAACCTCATTCATGAATAGATCATCTTTAGAGTCAACCAGAATTCCATTATAAACCCAACAAATAGCTCACTCCTGATTGTAGAACCTAATGTCCCTACAAATGTCAGACAAGGTCATATACTAGAAATTTCAAAGGAATTTTAAAGAGGAACATGCACATGTATTTGGTATCTAAAACCAGAACCAAAAAGTATACCTTCTTTTAAGTTTTATTCATGTGTGTATTTGTGTGAGAGGATGACACAATGGAGCAAGAGAACACTAGGTCCCTTGGAGCTGGAGTTAGAGGCAGTTGTGAGTTACTCCACATGGATTCTGGGAACCAAACTTGGGTCTTCTGGAAGTGCACCAGCCAGTACCTATCCCTTATATCCTAAGCATCTATACCAACTAGGTAGTACTATGCTTTAGTACAAGATGGGCTCAATGTCTGAGATGTAACTACAGCTGACTTGTCTTGAAATGTGTTCAATGCAATGTGCTGGTAATAAAATGCATTAGCCCAACTTGCTTTCTCTAAAAGGTTTCCACACCATACAGCCATGTCAGGAACACTGCTGTGCCATGCTTTTTAAAGTCAGGAGTGAGAGTGAAGAGCCAGGGGTCTTCCTTCAACCTTGGTCACCTTTCGCCTGGCTAACACAAGGGAAAAGAAGGGCAGTATTGAAAACCACTTCTATCAGCCCCAGATCTTCCTCTTCTAGCTTAATATTTTTTGGTCAAAAACCAGCTGTACTCACCTCACCTCTTTTTAAATTTGCTCTTAATGCTATAGTGTGTGTATATGGAGGCCAGAGGACAATCTTGGATATCATTCCTTAGGTGCTACCCACTTTTTTTTTTTTTTTTTTTTTTAATAGTCAGGCTATCTCACTGGCATGGAACTTAACAAACAACTTAGGTTGGCTAGGAAACAAGCCCTGGGGAAGCTACCTGCCTCTGTCTTCCTAGTGATAAAATTATAAACACATACTATCACCCCTGGTTTTTGTTTGGTTGTATTTTTTTTGAGACAGGATTTCTTTGTGTAGCCCTGGCTGTTCTGGAACTCACTCTGTAGACCAGGCTGGCCTATAAATTACAGGGATCCACCTGCTTCTGCCTTCTGACTGCTGGGACTCAAAATGTGCACCACCACTACCCAGCTCATTTCTGGCTTTTATTACAAGGGCCCTTGAGATCAAACTCAAGTTACCAAGTAAGCTATCTCCCCTATGAAATAGTACTGAAAAACAAAATCCCAAGTGTTTTCCTGCCAAGTTATGGTTTTTCAGATATATGTGTGCTTCTGTGGTGCTATCATGGTTACTCTGGGAAGCAAAGGAAAGTGCTTCATGTTGTATGTTGAATGCCTCCAGTGTTGGGTTGGTCTCCAGTGTGGCACCATTGGAAGGAGGTGGAACTTTTAAAAGGTGGAACCTAGTAGAAAGTCCTTAGTTCACTGGGGATGTGCCCTTACAATAGACTGTGGGTCACTTACCCTTGACTCTTTTTCCCATGTGGTATGAAAGGTTTGCTTTGCCATATACTCCTGCCTATGAACTGCCTCAGTCAGTCCTATACTGGAACTTTCAAAACTGGGAGCCAAAAGAAGCCATTTCTAAGTAAACTGTCTTAGGCATTTCATAAGGGTGAGAAGAGTTGACTAGCCCAGAGGAACATCACTGCTAGGGTAGAGAGAATACTGCCTTGGGGCCATCTCAAAGGTATTCCTGGCCTCGCTCCTTCACTGCTCAGTGATCCCACCACCTTGATCCCACCACCTGCCTAGGTCAGTTGTATCCTCAAGACGCTAGTCCAAGACTCCCAAATTTGTTTCTCATGATGTGTAACTAATGAGATGGCTGACAGATGCCTTTGAAGATAGTTTTGCTTATTTAAGAAAAAAATTACAACCTGTAGAAAGAAGATGCTTGAAAGGAAAGGAATATTAGAGAGAAAGATGAGTGTTACAAACTGCTTTTCCCTGCCTCTCTGTCCTAGAATCAGATGTGTTCCTGCCTCTGCACATGTGTGGGCTCAGGTCTGTCCATGAGAGTTCTTGCTCAGGCTTTCCTCAGCAGCCTGCTGGCTATGGTCCTGATGTTTGAAAGCATCACATTCCAGTCTCCAGTCCCTGTGTCAGAAACAGGTGCCTGGTTCCCTGCATTTGACAGTGGGCCATTCCTGTCAAGTTTATTGACTGGTTTTTGTGGCCTCCATGCTGGTAGCTTCCAACTGCTGGGCACCTATCAATCAGGCCTCTGTTCCCTAGTGCTGTGAAGGATATAAACACCTGAGCATGCCATGCAATCACTTTGGTGATGTTCTTTGGCAAGAAACACTAGATACAGATTTCTGAACCTACCTATATGAACAGGGTTTATGAATGTTGTTCTTTCTCAGCCTACCAGGAAAAGGAAACTGCAGCCACTTATGGTACTATGGTATGTTCAAACAGCAGAATATTGTTCTTGCTTTGACAATAAAAATTATACACATAAGCACTGGGCTAGATAGATGAAGACAAGGAAATAGAAATCAGTCCTGTCTATGAAGGATCTTCCAAGGTAGGAAAGCAACACTAAATCAAGAGACAAAAGAGTACAAAGCATGAGTGATACAGACACACAATGAAAAAGCACATACATAGCACAGCACATACCAAATCTCAGCAGTGCCTACTTTGGGAAAACAGAATAGAATCCAGGACAAAGTAAACAAATATAAGCAAATCCCAAACACACACCTTTCCTTAATCCTTCTCTCTCTGTGTTACCTAGAGTATCTGCTTCCTCCACACCCTGTTTCTCATAGCAATGGCTTCCGAAGGTTCCTGCCTCTTCACTGAATTCCGGGTACATAACTTTTTCTAGTGGTGTTCAGATGCTCTTGCCCTCAAAAGCCATACTAGTAAGATCAGGATGGCCTCTGCACTGTCATGCCCATTGATTAGCATCTCAGCTCTAAGATTCGAGAGGGGCCTTTCTTCTATACAACTGCCCACCATTCCTGCTTTGCAATAGCTATTCCTAGCTTCTCCGTATCCCAATCTCTTGCCTGTCTATACCTTTTGCTGGAACATCCTCCTCCTCCTCCATCTAACTGCCCCATGTTCCCTGTTCTTTTCTTTTTATTCATCCCCTAAGTGGTTATCATGGTTTTGTGCTCACCCTAAATGACATTCTGGGCTGGGGACACAGCTCAGGGGTAGTGTACTTGCCTAGCATGCACAGATTTCTGAGCTCACTCTCCAGTATTACAAAACAGGTATATTGAAATCTTAATTATTTAGAAATTGGATTGTTCTAAGTATAATTAGTTAAGCTGAAGCTGTACCATAGAAGGTAGGTCCTAATCCAACATGACTGATATCCTTATTAGGACATGAAAATTTGGACACAGACACTGACAAGATAGTGTGGAGTCAGAGGAGGAGGCTGCATTTATGTGCCACAAGCCAAGGAGTCTTGAAACATGAAGAGCTATTTTTTCCAAAGTAGGAGTGGCTAAGGTATGGTGTGTGATGTGTTAGATGCCTGATCATTCACAAATGATCTTCTGAGCTCCCGAACACCAACAGAATAGTTGCCGTTTAGAGCCATACGTCTTGTGGTCCTTGTTTACAGCTCTAGGAAACCGACAAAGCAATCATGCTAGCCCTCACAGGCTCAAATTCTACATCTAAATCTAAAGTCTCATTTTACTGTCTTTTCAGTTCCAGGCTCATGTCTGACAACCTAAAACCTCATGTGATATATCTCACAGTGATGTCAAAGTTTAGTTGAAAGGGAACTCTTGTGTCCTTCCTCTCTCTTCCTCCCCTACCCAGCTACTTTGCAAGAGATCCAGGACTGATCTCTGACTCTACTTTCCCTTTCTTACCTCCCCCACCTACTCCATCTGTGTGCCCACACCCAAGGCTACCCCAAATCAGTTCCCATTCAGCCTTTCCCCTGGCATCACTCTGGCCCCAGCCACCACCTCTCTTGAAGCTTCCTCCAACAGCCATGAGTTTTAAGCTCTTGGAGACTCTTGTGGTACTCAGAATATATGATTCTTTCCCATTGTCCAGGGACTCCCACCCCCCCGGTTGAGGTCCCAGTTTGCCTTTCCACTGTCACTTCAAATCACTTTTCTAGTTCAACAGGTTCTGGTGCTAGCAGTTTCTTTTCAACATCCAGAACACTTTAAGCACCTTGTCGGCCTGCAGCCTTCAGGTAATGTAGTTGCTTCTACTACTGTGTTTGCCCCAAAGCTCTCAAACAGCTGCTTCTTCATCCTTCACATCTCTGCTTAATTGTCACCACCATAGACAAACCTCTCCCGACACCAGTTAGTCTCCATAAATGTCACTTTACAGCACTTTCCCCAATAACCTTCTTACTGTCTCTCTCCCTCTACCAAGCCCATGAGGTTAGCACAGTGCCTAGCATTTAGTAGCTACTCAATCAATACAGATGTGTTGATTGAATAAACTGTGATTAAATATAAGAAAATGTGAGAACATGAGTCAGGTTGGGAGTTGAGGCAGTGCAGACAAAGGAAAGTGAAGAAGCGAGTCTTTACAAAGAACTAAGCCTGGGCACTGGGGCAGAAGAACTCAGCCAGGGATGAACAGTCACTGCGGCACAAAGGGGCATGTGCAGTACCAGCCCATGCTCAGCTGTGCAGGCAGGCAGGCCCCTGAGCAAGAGAGACAGGAGAAGAGTCTGTGTCTGTCTGCAGATGGCTAATGAGAGAATTACAGCAAGAAAGGTGGACTGCAAAAAAGTAAGAGTGGTACCAGGGTCTTGTAGGGCTGGGGATGCAGAGATTTAGTCTAAGCCCTGTTTTTGGGGGGAAGGAGGAGGGTCACTGTCCCTACAGAGGAGGTCACTGGACTGTCCCACTGTGCCCTGCTCAGCACCCACTGCTGTTACCTAAAGCCAGGCTCAGTCCATGCCTCTATTGCAGTCACCAACTGATCTCTGGCTTTTGGTCTCAGCCTTGCCTCTCCTATTTCTGACCTATCTTTTCCCTCCCTCCCTCCCCCTTCCTGTCTTCCTTACTGAAACATATGCCATCACTTTGCAACAGCTGACTACGCTAGTAGATGGAGATGGAGATGTGAATGCCAGACAGGTCCAAGAGATAGTGACTGAGCATCTGCTGCCCCTAAGAACCACCCTAAAGAAATCTCCCAGTGATTATTTGGGACACCATGAATGTTTTAAGCATACATAAAATGTCCAAAAAATTGCACCTAAGAAACAGAAAACCATTTCTTACATCTCAATAAGACACTAAAAATTCCATATAGAGAGGTGTGACTAATTGGCTAGCTTGTCATAGCTGTGGCTGGCCTGAAACTCACTATGCAGATCAGGCTAGCAGTGAACCCACAGAGATTTGCCTGCCTCTACCTCTTGAGTGCTAGGATTAAAAGTGTGTGCCACATGCCTAAGTTTGAATTTCCAAAAAAAGAATAAATTTTGTTATTTTTGACCCATTGACACATTTGCCTATCTGTCCCCTGTTAAATCTGTAAGGACAATGTCTGTGTCTCATTAATTTTAGATTCCAAGCTAGATACACTAGAGCTGCTCTTTCAACAGCTATTTGAAACTTCAGAAAAGAAAGATACTTCTCAGGCCAATGAGATGGCTCAGCATGTAAAGAGGTATTTGTCATGCAAGTCTACAGCAACCTGAACTGGATCACTGGAGTCTATGTGAAGATGGAAGGAAAGAATTGACACAACCTTGTCCTCTGGTTTACACATGCATGGTATGGCATGTACAGGTGCACACATAGCACTAATAATAATAAATACAATTTATTTGGAAAAAAGGGCTACTTCTCTCTTTGGATGCAGCAATTCTTGGGAATATGAATCTACTGTGCTGTGATTCTCCAGATACCTCATTCCTGTGCTGCTAATCTACAAGGGTCTGAGCTCACAGAGGCTCACAAGTCAATTCTAAAGTTTGCTTCCTTCTGTTCAGTTTCTCTAACACACGCTCAATGGTTACCAAAGCATCCACTCTTTCACGAAGTACTCTGTCCAGTGGTCATTTGCAATTGGGCTTTGGCTTCAGCTGCACTCACTCAGTCCCTTATTCAGTGTTACTATGTGCCAGGCACTATGCTGGGAGCTGAAGATCAAACAATAAACCAAACTCTGTGCTTCCTTTAGAGGTCATTGTCTAGTCAGAGGCACAGCTGTACCACAGGAAATGTGTACATAGTATGTGAAGAAGGGCAAACTGGGAGAGGAAAGACAGCTGGGGGCTTCCCACAAGAGGTCTGAACTGAGTCTTGATACCCAGTAAGGCAGGGGCAGCCTCCAGGCACAAGGTATTCCTCCGCCGTGCCACTGCTGTATTGCCAGTTTTTGGAGCATGGAAGGTACTTACTATACATTTCTAGAAGGAATGGTTGTGCCAACCACAACTCCCCATCAGTTTCCCCTCAAGGCTGGCAACATCACCTTGGCAACTACTATGACAGACACTGCTCTGGCTTTCCCAGGTTTGGGAGGTTTATGGTCACATTCCATGGAGGTTGTTTCTGCTCTCAGGTTGGTGCCAGTGCAGGAAGGACCCTGGGCACATGGATCTCTGTTCTGCGGACCACTCATCTGACATGGCTGCTCCACACTTTTACTGCCATAGTGCCACCTCATGCAACCATTTTAAATAATCTCATTACTATTTTGGGACATCAAGAATACTTTAAACACATACATGAAGTGTCAGACAAAACTGTACCTAAAAAAGAGTGACTGTTGTTTTCCAACATGACCATCAGGGGACACTGAACATCCCATTTTTTCTATGGGAGATTAAAAAAAACAAAACAAAACAAACAAAAAAAACCAACTGTCACTTTCAACACATCAATTATTAAAGCGTTGATATTTAGTTCCACTACGCTCTTGACTACACATTAGGGAAAAGTTTTCCTAGATTAGTTCACATCATGTGACCCCCGCAGAGGCTGGAAGTGAAGACTGCAGCCAGGAGTCCAGTGCCCATGGGTCCAATCCTAGTGCTATTAGGCACTGGCTATATACCTCATTCCAGAATGAGGTGCCCAAAAGAAGATTAAATAGCATATAGGAAGTACCTCACATGAAGTCTAGGGCAAGGCATGGCAATATGGCAATCAACGCTAAAAACATTGATTAATTCACCTATTATCTGACTTAATTTATATGGCAGCAATCAAACAAAACAAACATCCCTCTTCTGTTTTCCTTTTTTGATGCTCTGAATCCAGCCCAGGAAATGTGCTCTTATGCTAGGAATGTGCTCTACACTGTTACTTCCCTGGACCCTTCCCATCTCAAAGATGCCTCTTCTTCTTAAACATTGAAACAGCCACAGACCTCTCTTCTCACTTTATAATCAGAACTTCCTACTTATAACCCCAGTCTTCCATTTGTTTGGTCCAACACAAATAGCAGCAGCATGCAGGAAACTACAGGGCTAGGGCTGAAATGCAGTACCTGTCCTGTGCTGTGGGCAGTCTTCGACTAACTGCTGGCCCAGAGTCTTACACTTGTCCACAGTGCTCTGACAAAGCAAGGCTTATATGCAGTCCTGATACGGCCAGTCTGCAGTTCATTTGGAGAGCCCCGGGGAGAGCTGAGCATTTCTGAGAAAATGCTACTCAATTTCCCCTAGTTTTACTTCACCCTCTATAAAATGTGATTATTAATCTCACTTTTTATCTTGTCTGTATAGTAGCTTATGAAGATAAATTATGGCTGGTAGAACTATAAAGCAATGTGAACTCCTTGGAATCAAGAAACTGTATTAGTCCCTGGTATTTTATAATCATTGATATTATAAGGTGTACTCAAATTGAACTGCAGTGAAGAAGTCTGTTCCCACAAATATATGTAGATTGAAAGTAACCTTGGTATGGCTGGGGCAAAAACAATCAAAATGTAAAATTGTATTTCAGACGGGTTGTTAAATCTTATGTTTCTATTGCAAAACTAAGGAGACTTGGCAATGTTGTCATGAGTTCTGAGCCACTGCTGAGACTGGTGACCTGGAGTGGAGGCATGGGACTGCATCAAAGCAGCACAGGGCCCAGGAAAGTACGGCAGAAATCTGAAAGGTAGAGAGGAGAGGAACTAGACAGAAACACAAGAGTTAGTAGAAAACAGCCTACATAGTAGGGCTAGGGTCCACCTTAGGGTACCACCTAGAAAAGGAATACTCTTCTTGGCTCTCAGACAAGGCTGCCAGGAGAAGTCCTACATCTGTAGGAATGAGTTCAGACTGTGTCCCCGAGAAGTCATGAGTCAGCACAGCACTGGAGATTTAAACAGTGATGCAGGCCTGCCTAGTCCCAAAGAAACCAGGGACTTGGTTTTGAAAAATATACATCTTCTTCAGCAAATGACGGCAGGAGAGAAACTGATGTGTCTTTGATTTGGGGGCTGAGGAATGAGCAGAAGAGAGACCCATGGGTGATGTTCTTAAGATCGAAACACTGGAAGAAACTGACTCATGCTCCCCATTATGCGAGCTTAGAAAGGGCCATGCCTGGAACCCTGCTCAGTTGCTGGAAACCTTGAGATTTTCGGCCATACTCCCCAGCTCTAATGAGCTGCAGAGACATTGCAGCAGAGATTTGCTGTAGAGAGTGGGCTTTGGGTCCACAAGGAAAAAGCTGGTGAAATCCTGCTAAGCTGTCAGAGGTCACAGCTTGATATAACAGACACAGAGAACATATAGATGGCAGAGGTTTTCAAGTTTGATCTGGGGGTAGGGCTCATAAAACTGTGCTGATGAGGATTCCTTCACAACTCTCAGTGATGACTGTCTTTGGCTACCACCAATTGAAATGCTCAAGACATTGAAACACAGCCTTGTGTCCATATGAGAAGGTGACATAATCACAGTTTGGTCTACATGTTGACATCACTGTCATGCCACATTTGGACAGTCTCCCAAAGGAAGCTGACTTTCTTGATCGCACCAGCCATTTCCAGAACAATGTTAGGACTAGAGAAGTAGTTGTTTTTATTAGTTTTGGCAGTATTAGTCCTGAGTGAGATTTTCACATGTGTGCACTAATTCACATGTATTTTCCATGCTAATCTTTGATTTCTAGGGCTACTCCACCTCTGCCAAGGACACCATCAAAATCAAACTCTAGTTCTGTGCTTACATATAGAAGAAAAAGTTGGCTCTGGAACACAAACTGAATATAACACAAAGCCTCTAATATTGGTGGACTGAAACCAGTTCTCAGACATCCAAGGCCTATTCTGACACTAGCCTTCCAGTGTGCTACTATGTGTTAGGGTAGATAAAACAAAGCTAATACAGCCAGAGACATGTACACGCCTAAATAATATTAATTTGGCTTGGTAACATCTAAATACCAAGGAAAAGGGGAAAGAGGTAAAAATAAAACACACTCCCCATTATGAGTGCACATCTCACTAAGAAACGTTCCTAGGAAGAAACAGCTTGAATGCTTTCTAGGAAAAGCCACAATGGTTCATCTCAAGAACACGTAGCAGCCCTGAAATTCCCAGAACCCTCACCTTCCTGGCAGTGCTGTACTTACACTGCCTGTTTCTGGCCTGGGTGGCCTAAATCTTCCAGTCTTGTCTCTGGTGTTTTACTGGAAGCCAAAAGTTTCTGGAGAGAGTCTGTCTAGGACTGCTGTGCCACCAGAGTAGACTTTCTGTCAGTGCCTTTTACCAAAGTATATGCTCAACAAATGTTAGTGGACAGTTAGTTACTAGTGAGCCCAGGGAACTGAATTATAAGATCTGCTGATATCCACATAGCGATTTGCTCCACAATTATAAAATTCTAGGTGCTTGTAATAGTTTTAAAAAAAATCTTATCTCATTTTTGTTGAGAAAGACAGACACAAAGAAGTAAACAAGGGCTAGGAAGATGGCTCAGTACAAGAAATGTTTGCTACATAAGCAAGAAGACCTGAGTTTGATACCTACCATCCATATGAAAATCCACAAATGGTAACCCATGTTTGTAATCCCAGTGCTGAAGGGTGAAGAGGAGGATCCCTGGGATTTTCTAATTGACCAGAGAATTCCAGTTTAACCAAGAAATTCCAGGCCAGCAAGAGATCCTGTCTCAAAAACAATGTGGATGACTCCTAAGGAATGATGTCTGAAACTGACTTCTGGCCACAAAAAGAGGAGGAACAGAATGAGAGAGTGATGTGGGTGTGTTCATCATGCTCGCATGCACGTGCATTCGCACACAGAAACACAATAATGATTAGAAAGCAGACGTTATAGCCAAGATCATCACAGAATGTCAAAATCCCTTGTCTTCTACACACTATCCCTTCTCCTCAAAGGGACTTTGAAACTGGTGCCTTTATTCAACACACCCACAGGAGATGGGTGTGGGTCACCTTGGTAAAGGACTCCAAGCCTCAGACTCCAGACAAGATGTGAAGGAAGAAACTGAAAAGAACAGAGCCAAGCAGACAGAGCCATGGCATCTTTTCACAGCTCCCTCTGTTGAGTTTTAATTCTGTTTTGTTAAATCTGTCGACTAAAGCTGAGGGCTAAAATTGTGCTATGACTCTGTCACCCGCTGTCACCTGTCACAGCTTTTTGAGGGCAATCCTTCTTTCCTCTACCCTGGGAGGAAATTTGGAATTTCAATTCCTGTGGATCAACTGCACATACAACATCTTTCCTATATTTGGCCTGGTGACACATATCAAAGCTACCAGCAGAGTGAAAATGGGAGGTCATGCCATGGAAGGGACAGCTTCTTCCATGTGAACCTGGTATTCAAGGGCTCACTTACTACCCCAGATAAGAAGCATACCAAAACAGTGATATCACCTATGTGGCACTTTACTGATTTATATGTTGTGTCACTGCTTTAGCATTTAGCTTGAAGTGGTTTAGCCTGAGTGCTAGTACATGTTTGTTGGGTAAATGAACATGAGTGTGAGCGTCAGTTCTTTTCCTTCCCATAGTTCCCTGTGCCTGGACAGAAGAGGCCTCTGTATCTTCAACCTACAGATAAGTGACTGTACCGTAGCCAAGGCTCATTTCCTTCCACCCTCATCTGCTCACGTGCTTGTAGGGTTAAATGGCAAGCCACTATTTATTGCTGCCGATTAGGGATTAAAGAGAGTACTCTGACAGTAGAAAAGTATTCCTTCTTTGAAATGGAGGTACATTTGGCACCACTGACTGGAACCAGACCAATTCAGAGACCAGAAGCCAGAAACCTGAGCTATGAAAAAAGATCCCAAAGAGCACGATGGCAATCCGCTGCAGTGGCAGGGAAAGCATCATAGGTTTCCTTCTGTGCACTGTATCTCAAGTAAGGGATTACTAAGAACCAAAACAAAGCTTCTAACAGTCTGAAGAGCAGTTCTCAGCGGAAACTAGGAGTTAGCTGATGGGGTATGCTGGCTCAGTAAGAATAGGAATAGGAGGGCTGTCTTCAAGCAAGCAGGCATTCATGGGGTGAGGCAGCCAGACCTGCAAGGGGACTCTCAAAAGTATACCCTGTAAGTCTACAGCGGTAAACCCTAAGAACAGGCTTAAGCATGGCCTCCTGGGATTTACTCAGGGCCAGGATAAGGGAAGAGCTCTCACATCTGTTGGCTGGTTGCTTCAGCAGAAGTTGTTAACAGGAGAATTCTGCTGGACAAGGCTGGTATAAACTCTAGCCAAGAGCATCTCATTTAAGGGATAACTTTCAATGTTCAAGTGCTGATGGAGTAGAGGGAACAAGACTAAACCCCAATTTGTCTTCATATGTTTTGGACCCCCAAGAAACACTCAATGGCTTCTTCAAACCTGCCACTAGAGGGTGCAGAAGTGTAGCAGGTAGGCAATCTGAATGTCATTTGAACCATCAATTTCTACAGGGATGGACGGCATTTCTATCCCCTGGTGACAGCCACCGAGTCCTGGTACACCCAGAGCAAACTAAGCAGAACACAGAAGATCTTTCTGTCAGTGCAAGATGCTGAGCTATTCCCCCAGGTGGCTATACCACTGCCCCATGTTTCCATAAACTGCTAGCTTTATTCATTATAACAACGAGGCCTCTTGTAATCCTGCAGGACTTTGGAATGAAGCAACATTCAGCAAGTGATTAGAATGCTCAGTTTGTTTTCACGAATACCAACACTACTGTAGCAGAGCAAGCTAGCAGGTAGGCACTGGACCTAAGGAGTTCCCACAACTGGGGAAGAGTGGAGAAGAGAGAAAGAGGAGGGATTTATATAGGACAGTTGGAGGGCTGAGAGGCAGTACTCTCCATGGAACACCCCCATTTCCTGTTATTGCCTCCATCACCTCCAGCACAGTTTTGTGTCTTTGGAAAATAATTTTCGACCCGACTCTACAAGGCTTTCTCCTCCAGAACTCTCCCTTCACAAAGGGAAGGCGCTCTCTTCTATGTTCCCACTTATATTAGAATTGTACCCCACTTTCACTGACAACCTTTTCTTTTTTTTTAAGGAGAGAAATCTGGTCAGCCTCACATCCAGACTCCTCATTTGATGGTTCAAATGTCACTGCACTTTGTGGTACTCAGCAGAACCTTAAAGCAGGAAGTGGGAGGTGTGAACAGATACCGCTTGACTTTGTTCACAATGATGGTTGTGATGGCTCAGTTAAGCATCCTTTTCCTACCATAAAAATGTAGTAAATTCTCTATCACATTAACGTGACTGTATAAAGAAGGAGTGAACCAGAAATTTCTGATTATTTTTAAGGAAAGAGGAGGAAGCAAACCTTTTGTGTTTTTAATTGATTTAAAAAAATCAGACAAAAAAGAAACACCTACTTTTAGTAGAAGTCTGACATAAGGATTTTGTACACTTGAAGACATACGTATAAACTGATGTGGTGGTAGGGAAAAAGAAGAACATTCACGAGCATGTGTATGCATCATATATACACACATCTGGAGATGAAGAACAGTAACAGAGAAAGGGAGTACGGAGACTGGATAGGAGGGGTTTTTAATTGTTGTTTTTTAAAAATCATCTACTTTCCCAGGTAATTACATAGATATTTGAAATAATGGCCACAATCCTAGATGAAGACCTATGTTTTCTTGCTACCAAAGAGTAAGAGCTTGTAATAGCATCTGCACCAGCAAGTGGTGGTCTATCACACAAGTCTCCTGAGGACAGGAGAAAGTGTCTGAATGTGTATTCAGGCCTGCCCTGTACTTCCATGAGACCAGAAACTCCTTAGAGAGACAGAAGCATACAGCTTCCTTAAGAAAGTGTTGGCATATCACTGTGCACAGCAGGTACTCAGCACCAAACTCAGAGGCTCCAGGTGGAAGGGTTTAAACCTAGAACCACCAAGCTCTTTTTCATTTGGCTGTAAAAATTGACTTTAAAATAAAATTAACATCCCCCCCCAATACTCCAAAGATTAACTGAGAGTGAATTCTGAAGTGAAGTGAAACTTTGCCTTGTTAGAAACTATGGCTTGGATAAAAATCCCACAGAAGTCTTCTTGGTTGGTTAACCTAATTGCTCTCAACAAACACATGCATAGAGAAGCCCTGTATACACACACAATGGATGTTTACTCAGCCATAAAGAATGAAATTATGTTACTGTAGGAAAATGGATGGAATTGGAGAGCAACATGTCAAGCAAGAGAAACTGAACTCAGGACAAAAGCTATTATGAGGCTCTTAGGTCCACTAACCAGCTGCCTCAGTTTCCCTGTACTCTGAAGAAATTAGGAAACAGAAAATGGGCTCATTTACACTTTAGTTGTTTGTGTGTGTGTGTCTAATGCCCTCTTGACCATGCTTGTAGCCACTTTACAATTTTTACAAAGCCATGAGCCAAAGGCTAGAACATATGCAAATTTAGTTGTGAGACAAATTACCAAGTCCTTTCCTGGGGGGACAAAGGGGCTAGGCTCCAGATGGCCTCCATATAAAATACTCAGAGTATTTTATTCAAGTACAGATTGAGAAAAGTCTTAAATACCACTTTTATCTTAAAAAAAAAAAAAAAGAAAAAGAAAAAAGAAAAAAGAAAAAAAGAGTCTTGGTTATGTGTGCCTGTTATAGGCCTTGCGGAATTTTTGTTCCTGGGTCCATCCTAGCATAGGTAAGAAGGCTTTGTGTAGTGGACTCTGGAGACTTAAGCATCTTTTCTTTGGAGGGCAGCTCCAAGTTCCAACCCCTTATGCCTGTTAAACATACCACTTTTCCAAGTTAAAAAAGCTGGCAGTCTGTTAGAAAAAGGGAGAGGCATTAGAGTCCCTCTTCAGAATACTCCTGCTTCAGGCTTCAGTAGGATGTATGGTATAGATTCATGTTTTATCTCACAGAGAATGTAGATTCAAATAACAATAACAACAATAACTAAACAAAAACTATGAGTAGAAAGTAAAAAGGAGGATTATTTGGGAAGAGGAAGGGACCAGCTAGATTAGGGAAGAGTAGGAAAGAATAATCAAAACTGGGGGTGAATATAATCAAAATGTTATATACTCCTTTGAAAAAGTCTTAGTGGAGGGCCCTTGAGATAGACAAAAAGGCAGAGGCAGGAGGATCTCATAGCCAGTTCCAGGCCAGCCTAAAGGACACAGAGACCTTGTTTTAACCTACATGCCCTGTCCCCCTCCAAAGGAGAATATCATAATTAGTTATTCTGTCTAACTAATAACTAACATATGCTAACAATGAAAAGGAATAGTGAGGAAGACTCACCCTTCTTTCTCTCCTCTGGGCTTTCATAAGCAGAACTACAGATTACCTGTGATTGCACTAGAGGGTCATCTAAGGTCAGAACAGAGGTGGCAATGAGGCTGTGTGTAGTGTACTTTGGAGCATAGCCCCAACTGGCTATTATCCTGCAGGCTTGCATCACTGTCTCCTGCTTACACCTTCCGTCTACCAAAAGATTCTAATGTTTAGTTGCAGGTTTGGGTCTACCCTCCTTCCTCCTGGGTTTGGCATCATCATAAAGGCCATTTCCTGAATGCTCTGCTTGGCAGGGAATATGTGACAGAGGGAATGGATGCCACCTGAGAATTTTCCTTCTCCGTAAGCATTATGTTCAATATGGACAAAAACTTGTGTAGCCTCTGTATTCTGCATTAATACTAGGACAGAATCATCAGTGATCAGATTTTTCTATGGGAAACAGGAGAGAAATTAAACTTCCAGTGGAAGATAAAAAAGCTTAAGTGTGAACATCTTAAGGTTCTATTCAAAAACAATATGAGAAATGACAGAACTGTATTTCCTCTGTTCTTCTAAAGGGAAGTTCAGGAAAAGGTCAGAAGAACAATGCAGGTCATCTACCATACAGCCTCTCCCCTAGAAAGGTTCCTTACACACTGCAGCCTCAATTTCTCAATTCTATAATTACACACCCCCATCACAGATTGCATGCCATCATGGCCTTATAAATTATACATTCCATTTCCATTTACTAACACCAGAACTTGGTGGCCACTGCTTCAGGGACTGGGCCTGTACAATGTTCCCCCAGGTACATATGCAAATGCTCTAGGGCCTGTACACCGTGGCTAGTGGGCTAGTGGTGACCTTCAATTTCTCAGCCTTTGGTTGTGTTTACTGAACAAACAAGAACTAGTTACCAGTTGGGATTTCCCTAGGGGAAATTATATTGGGCACCTCTCCTTCTCCTTAGCATTGTATTAAAGCTAACTCTTGTTTAAATAAATAGAAAGGGTGGTCTTGAAAGAGACTAGAGAAGCATAGGACCTGAAGTGTATGTGTTTGAGAGCACCAGCAACACCCACTGGTCTGGTTCTTTGAGTTGGTATGTGGATCAGAAAGGGAGTACCAGAAATGGACACCATGGCAGAAACTGGGGGGAGCCCCACTGCTCCAGTTAACAGACAGAGATGCAGCGAGGCTTTGTGTAGTGGACTTTGGAGCACAGCCCCCAAACTGATCATTACCCTGCAAGCTTGTATCACTGTCTCTGATTTAATCCCCATCACTCCTGCTTACACTTTCCCATCTATATGAAAAAGAAAAACAAATCAACAACCAGTAGGCTCAGTAGAAGTGGCATCCTTGGTAACTGAGAGAACATGCCCACAAGTAATCTTCAAGGAACACCCTATAGAGCAGACAGGGTTGAGATAATTAGCATTTCCTTTGGGAGCCGAGGGCACATCTGGATCTACCACTCTAAGTCAGTGGTTCTCAACCTATGAGTTCCAAGTTCTTCAGTGTTCACCAATCCTTTCACTGGGGCTGCCTAAGACCATTGGAAAACACAGATATTTACGTTATTACTCATAACAGTAGCAACATTACAGTTATGAAGTAGCAACAAAAGATTTTTATGGCTGGCGATCACCACAACATAATGAACTGTATAAAAGGGGTTATAGCATTAAGAAATTGAGAACCACTGCTCTAAGTGATAGGATGAGCAGGATTTTAATTTTAATTAAAAAAAATTACTTTAGATAGTATCAGAAAAGGCATTTTATGAGACGGGCTATATATACATACATGCACTTAATTTATGAGGTTGGTCTCAGAAATGTTAGTAAATGAAACACAAATTACTGTGGTGTGTGCATTATTTTCTTAGGTTTCTTTGAGAAACTCCTTTTAATGTTGGATGTGTGTTTATAAAAGATTTACTGAGGGTCACTGGAAACACACTAGTGGTAGCCAGCCTCTAAGATGGCCTGTGATAGTACACATCTCTTTATCAAGGTGCCCCACTATATCAAGTAGGGTAAATACGGGGAATCAATAAAATATCACAGAAATAGAGGTGTGTGACTTGTGAGATCAGTCATAAAAACACACTGGCTTCTTTCGAGCCTGTTGAGTTTTGAATCATAGGAGAAAACAGCGGCCATGTTGAGAGGATAATGAGTACCTACTAGCAGCCAGCACCAGCTTACCTCTTTAGAAGCAGATCCTACACCCCAATCAGTTTTCAAGTGTTTATAGGCCCAGCTGAGGGCTCAGTGGGTACAGCCTCCCTCGATTGAGCCAGGATGGTCTAAGCCAAGTTGCTCTCAGTTACTGGTCCCAGAAACTTAGATGATCAACACTTAACTGCACAAGCCACTAAGTTTTAGGGGAGTCTGTCCCATAGTCATGGCTCATGCCCATGCATAGGAATGCTATGCTTATAGCAAAGCAAATCTACACAAAGTAACTCTGTATTTACTAGCCAGCCTCAGTGCAGCAGCCCAGATACCTGTGCTGGGCTCCACGTAGTCTCTGTCCTGACTGGAATCACTTAAATGGCTAGCACAATTACAGTGATGCTCAAGGGCTCCTAAACAACTAGCTGTTGGCAGGACCAAAAGAGAAGGAAGAGGCTGAAAACTGTTATCCTATGGAAAGAACCTAGCAGAGACATTAACAATTTGACCTGTATGAAACAAACTATTTAAAAGTGTTTATTAAAAATTTTATCAGCATATACTAGTTATATAAAAATGGATTTCATTATCACATTTTCACATGGACACATTTTGATCATATTCAAGATTTATTTTTTTTATTTATTGAGGCAGGGCCTTTCTGCACAGCCCTAGTTGGTCTGAAACTTACTTTGTGAGCCAGGTTAACTGTGACCTCCCAGAGATTCATCTGCCTCTGCCTCCCAAGTGGTGGGATTAAAGGACTTTTAACACCGAGAACTCAGGTGATATATACTAAGAGTAGGGATTTCCAGCTTCTCACGAAAATCAAAAGCTTAGGCAATTCTAGGGCCCATATTTACTCACAGCAACAATGATCTCGGTATAGTGGTGCTGCCCTCTCATAAGGCTGCCTGTGTGCCACCTGCTGCAGCTTCATCAGCCTGCAGACTGTACCATCTGGCTCTACTGGCACTTGAATTCTGAGATGGAGAGGAGATAGACTAGACATAGAGACAGGTATAATATCCAAATGCAATTGCTGTTTTATCTCTATGATGTACACTTTGGAGGTTATAAAATTAGTCTTCTTTGCTGTCCTCCCATTTCTAGCTAGGCTGCTCTAGAACTCTACCATGTAGCTCCAGTGGTCTCCAAATTCTTGTTCCTTTTGCTTTAGCCTCAGGAGCACTGGGATTACAGATATGTGCCACCATGCCCTGTGCTTTCAAAATTAGTTTTTTTTTTTTTTTTTTTTTTTAACTAAACAAAAAGCAAGTTTATTCAAAAGCTGCCCCAGTGGCAAGGGACAGCTTGGAACTTAGAAAGCACATAAAACAGTTACTGAGCTTTACATTTAACAGCAAGCACTTTTTAATAGCAACACAAAGGTTTTCTTATGTAAGACCTCTGCTGAGAGGAAGTATGATGTTCCATCTCAATGCAATCTAGCTTTCTACTACAGCAATAATTTAAAATTACAGAAGAAAGGAAGGCTCTGGCACCACAGATTTGTGACTATCTGCTGAATTCTCCCCTCCTACAAGATATACCCTTTTCTGGCCTTCTCCCAATTATATATTTGAAAGAGAATTTTAATCAGTTTTCAGAATGGTTCACGTAAGAATTAGCTAGCCAATCATTGGAAAACTGATGTGAACAATCCCCTATAACTTTTATTAGAAGTTACATGGAAGGATTAGGGTTAACATATCATATCCTGCCCAACTGGGCAAGAGCTTAGCAGGGAAGAGACGACCTTGGGTTGCTTACAAGTCACTTGGGGTAGTTTTATGTGAGAGTGAAAGCAGGGCAGAAGGAGCTGCCTTCTTCCCCTAAACAGTGAGCACTGCAGCAAACCGAATGACACATAGTTATTGAGCTTTCAGGACATTTGAGACTCTCTGATAGAGGTGATACTAAGCAATGGTTTCTGTTTTCACAAATTTTAGCAATTGGTTCATGCACGGAAAAAGTGATACGTGGAGGTCCAGAGTGAGTGATCTCTTTTTTTTTTCACTCAATAAACATTTACCAAACATCTGTAGGTGCTGGACGCTGAGTATTTGGGCATCTACAAGAAAGTTCTTATTCTTATGGAGCTTAAACTCCAGTGTCCATTAGGGAATGCTGCCACTGGCTGGAGAGAAAAGAATTTAGAGTCAAGATTAGGCAGAAAGACTTCAGCAGAGAGAAAAGAAGGAAGCCATAGGTGAGAAAATAGCAGAAGTGGAGGTGGGAAAACACAGGATGTTCAAGAGAACAAGGAAGGGCCCACAGGGTTCCCGCACTGCAAGGAAGTGAAGCCGGGGTAGAAACCATTTTGGTCATCAGTGCTACAGTCCTCAAGTGGACAGCAAGCTTTTATTTGGACACTTAGGAAAAAAGGCCCCAGGGCATCTTCCTCTAAACAGGAGTGATTGAAAAGCACAGAAGCTGAGGTTTCTTGCAGTTGTGACATTGAGAGTGAATTTAGAGAGTTGATGAGGCAGATCACACCTCCTACACCACCACACAAGGAGGTCTGAGCAGCAGACTTACAGAAGCAGCTCTTAGCCTCTTTGTAAAGACAGGCCACTGAGAAGCCCAGGTGACAAGTGACGGAGGACATAGATTGCCTGATCTAGATCTGTTTCAGGATGTTGTAGTAAGGCTTTGCCCCATATACAGAGGAACCAGGAAGGGTTTATCTCTTCTCAAAGGTAGCAGGGATTCATTTGCTGTGCCTCTGAGGTATTTCTTTTCTTTATTGTTTGTTTGTTTTGTTTGGTTTGGTTTTGAGATAGGATCCCACAGTGCAGCCCAGGCTATCCTAGGACTATAGATAAGGCTGGTATTGATAAGTGCTGGGATTAAAGGTGTGCCCCACCATTGCCCAGCAAGGCCATTTCTTTATTGCACAAACAGTGTGTCTATGCAGCTAAGATGGCTGAATGACAGTCAGAGAAACCAATCATGATCTTGACTGCACTCAGACTGACAGGCTCATGCTCCTACTACAGGCCCAACTGCACAAGCTATACATAAAAGTTGCTGTGATACAATGTCACCCTTCAAGTTAAGTATGATTACAAACAAATTTTTGGACTTGTCAATGTATTTGGAATAGCTTTGATATGACTGCTGGGTGTTTGGAGTTTGTCACCTGGTCTCATTATCTATCTATGCCTTCCATACTTAGGAAGTCATCCAAAACTACTTCCTGGTAGAACAGATATCAGCAAGAAAGAGTAAAAATTCAAGAAGGATAGAGGGCTAGAGTGCTAGGTACATGCTTTTATGTCCAAGAAATTCTAATTAACAATGACAACCTCCCCCTCCACCAAACAAACAAACAAACAAACAAACAAACAGAAACCTGTGTTCATCTTGATATCCCTGGTAATACTAACTCTCAACTTACTTGGAGCACCCATCCAATTTTTACTTTGGGGAGAAGTTTTAACCAAGAGAACCGTTATTTATAAGTGCTGCAGGACGGATCCTTTTGAGTGGGAGGTTAAACAGGGTGGTTGTGAAAGTCCTTGCCATTACCGGGTTTCTAGAGGCCACCTGATGCCTCTTCCCCTCTGATCACATGGACCTTCATGTCCACAGGCCACAAAGAGCAATGTGACAACAGTCTCTTCACATAAAAGACACCTATGCTTGAGAGGTACTTGCTTGAGATTACAAAGTGTCTCTAGGGATCAGAGTCCTAAGCTCGAGCTAAGATGCCAATGAGGAAGTCACTGAATTCTTAAGACCCACAGATGCTGCTAAGGGCATCAACCACTCAGTTAAGTGGTGACATTTAGTACTTCACACAAACCAGCAGAAGAGTGGAGAAGTAAACATAGCCTGAACAAATTCTGCAACATGTGAGACAGAGCCAAGGGCTACCTTCTGTTTGCACCAAAGAAATAAACCCCAGTGCACTGGAAGCTAGCCTGTCAGCTTGGCCCAGGGCAGGGTTCCACTGCCTCATTTCCCAGGTGGCTGTGGGCACAGGTGCTTGGGGACCTGCAGAGTGAGTCTACCTTCCTTGGCAGTGGCATCAGCTTATCCCACATAGCAGGTCTTCTTAGTTGTTGCTTCAAATGTGCTCATTTTCTCCCTCCCTTCTCTAGCTCTCCCAGTTGAGCCAGTGCTGCCTGGCCCGCTTTCCTGACGCACTGCTCTAGCATTTCTTCACCTTTGAAGGAACCTGTAGATCCAAAGGAGGCATGTGGACAGGTTTGTGCTGGGGGTCACACTACCATTTAATATTGTTATTCTCTTAAGGCAGAGACCCCTTGTCCAACTTATAGAGAATAGTGAGAGTTGAAGGCTCAGGAGGTTAGCAGGGTGCTATGGAGGTGATTTAAGGATATCTGAGCTGACTACACTTGTATGTCCCCATGCACTCCTCCCTTGAGACCCATAGACCTTTCCTGACCTCTAGCCCTGCCCTCTTCTGTGATCAACAGCCCTGTTGTCATCAACACGTTCCCAAACCCCTCAAGGTTTGTGATTCAGTGAGCTGGCTCTCTACTGACTCCTTCTGTCACTCTCCCCTTTTTGCTCCTCCTTGTGGGCCCTGTCCCATCTGCCATGGTAAACTCATTCCCTGTCATCACCATTAGCAAGCTAGTTCCTCAGGCCCAGTCTTTCTACGTCTCTATTGGTGCCTTAGAGTGAACTCAGTATCCTGCCTGCTACTCTATAACTCACTGCATTTCTCCTAGAGGAACCATGATGCTCTCCCTATCTGAAGTCAGTATGCTCAACAGTCAACTGCAATATCACACATTTGTTTCTCTTGTACCTTCTATTTTCTTTTTCATCCTGTGCCCACTTCTAAAGTACTGAGACTATAGGCACCCTGGGAATATAGGCATGTACAACATTGTTCATGTTATGTCTTGTTTTCAAAATAACACAGTCCTACAGACAAAGCTAGTGCTCCATGCACACCAGGCAAGCACTCTGGCAACTGAACTTCATCTCTACTCCTCTGCTCCCCTTCACTCTCAAGGCCTTGACTCCTCAACCTCCCGTGGATCTCAGAGATAGTCTCTGGAATGTTCTCTGTTTCTAGTCTTCCTACTTTCTAATTGTTTACAGTCTGTTGCTAGACTTGTTTTCTTAACAGAGTTTTCACCACCCTACTTCCTTCCTAAAGAACCAACTTGTTTATCACGGGAAATCCAAGTTCTCATTACTCGGAAGGCCCTAAAACAACTGTTTCGCACCAAGTGTACCTGTGTCCAGTTTCCAATGTCTTCTTTGACTCAGACCTTCACTGTCATTCTGCATACTGCATGTTCCTGTGTGAGTTGCGTTCTCCATGCCTCTTCTGAGCTGACATTCATAGCTCAATCCTATGCTCTTTTGCCAACAGTCACTTCTCAAGTTGACCATGGGCTTTGGCATTAAATGAAAGCCTCAGTGTGAACTCTGCGGCCTGACTTACTGCTGATGCTCCTCAGGAGTGCCCAGTGCTTTCTGTCAGACAGTCTTTGTCTCAGCACCGTGGGTAATGATCATGCTGTGAGAATGGCTTATGTTGGCTCCAATAACCTTTTAGACATTGCTGGCATGATTTTTCACTTTACTGGTTCCTCAAGTCCCCAGGCCATTTTTGTGCTGAGCTTCCAGATTTCACCTACAGGTGAAGGCAATTTCTTCTCTAAGTATGAATGGACCCTGTGCATTTTTCTTTCCTTCCACTCAACGTCCCTGGGGTACTCTCTCTTGGATGGACACCCCCAATCTCCTACCCTTCACCCCCGTCTTCCCTCTTGACCCAAGATTCTGTCTCATGTCTCCTTTCTTTTGGCTCAGCCTCTGCTCAAACTAGGCAGTGTCTCAGGCACTCCGCTGTTTCTTAGTTGGTCTCTCCAACTAAGCTGTGAGTTTCTCTATGAAAATCCATAGCACCTTCTCCTTCTAGATGCTTATATCCCCATGTAATATCACAGGGCCTCAACAAAACACAATGGAACCAACTATTTTACCTCATACCCCTTGATTGGGCACCATTTTTCTAGATGTCTCTTAAGAGGTCTGCATCAGTTTTCAAAAGCTGGTGTCTAAAGAGAGCTCTAACTCACCTACTTTGTGCCTGTATTGCTTACTTTTCTGTTGTGACAAAACACCATGCCAAAAAGGAACTTAGGAAAGATGTTTGTTTTTGCTTAGGGTTCTAGAGGAATAAGAGTCCATCATGGTGGGGAGGCACACACAAGCATCAGCCTGGCTGTAGGAGCAGGAAGATAAGAGCTTGAACCCTCAACCACAAGCAGAAAGATAGCAGACTAGAACTGATGAAAGGCTTTAAACTCCCAAGGCCTCTAGTCCTCCCTTATGACAGACCTCTCTTCAAAAGGTATTGTCTCCAGCCTAGGAACTTGTGGCTATCACTCTTCTTCCTATTTTGCCTTTCTTCCTTTATTTCTTTCTGACACCCTTTGTATCAATCATCACACAGGGGTATAGTGCATCTTTCCTTAGGATTAATGGCTTTATAAAGACTTATATACAGCCTCATGATATATAACTATATATTTAAAGCAATAACTATACTTCAACCTCCTCACTTATAGTTTGAATACTGAGACTTAAAATTGTTCCAATTAATCATCTTTGGGTGGGTTGTTTTCCTATAAAAAGATAATTAAGTTCACTGGCTAAAATACATACTTTACTCAGGGTTTTCCAGAGTTTTAGAAACTTGGAGCTGGTTGTAGTCCAAATGATTATGGGTGTTGTCCGTCTCTTAGGAAACTAAAAAGGGGAAAGTTGGGAAGAAGAGTCCCTTGAAAAATGGGAAACTTTGGGGTTTCAAATGCTGTAAGCATCTCAGGAAAGTCAAGTCAGCCAGTTTCTGGTTTGTTTTTGTGAGTAGAGTAGAAGAATTTGCCTATTGTGTTTAGCACGAGTCTTTGCTTTTTCCATGTACACTGTGATTCACACTTGAAGTCTTCTCTTTAAAAAGAAGTGAAGGAGATAAGCAATACAAGTTTGCCCTCTGCCCGGGTGTCATAGAGACAGGTTTGTTCATCTGGAGTTAACCCAAGCTCCATTATTGGGATGTTATTACTATATGGCCTGCAGTGCCTCCTTAATATCTATGGGTTGGACCTCACACCTGCAATCACTTGTTCTCAGGAGCCAGGTGTTTCCAAATCCCCTTTCCCTGGCTGAATCCATTCACTGTTCACAGTCCTTTCAAATAATGTTAAGAATGGTGTGGGAGGCACCTTCTACAGAGGGCTAGCCAAACAAGACATAACACAAGGAAAGAATTATTCTAAGAAACAGGAGATAGCTGAATTTCCCTGGCTGATCGAGTGACAGAAAAACTCATGGGCCTCAGATCCTGGCAGGAGATAAGGAAATGGTATGTGCACCACCAGGAAAGCTCCCCCCAATTACGAAGGGAAACAGAAGCTGAAAAGCACATAAACTCTAGTGTCCCCCTCCCCTAACTTGCCCTTCCACATTCCGGAGGATCCCAGCTCTAACAGATATCCTTTAGTTTGGGGCTCTTGGTGGTATGCGGGGAGGTATCTTGGGTGGGGGTGAAGTGAGGCTGATCATTAAAATGTTTGCTGACTTCTTGGGCACAAATCTGTTGTCAATGTCAAGGAACCAACAATTTAGTTCCTAGCTCACAAAGTTCCTGATTATTTTGATCTAGCTCCTGCGAACTGGTGAACAGCAGGCCTAGTTCAGGGAGTATTTACACCCTAGAAACCCTGGATGTTCGCCCCAGAGTCAACATAAGAGTCCTTGCTACAGAATCCTGGCTGTCTCTCAAACCTGTTTCAATCTTCACTGGTGAGCTTGCTGAGTTCAAATGTGCCTAGCCTAGAGAGTCTGCAAAGACTCACTCTAAGTGTGCCCATTGGAGGGATGTGGACTAAATCTATCTGCTCATAGTATCTTTCACATGACAACTGTCTATGCATTTCAAGATAATGGCCACAGACTTGTGTGTCTCCTCTGCTGCATACTGGATAAACATCTGCACTCCCCACTTTCTTAACATCACATCAAAAGTGTGATTGTGCCACAATCATGTGAATATAAGATGTTCCATATATAACATACAATACTTATTACTTGCTTTAAATACAGTCATGGGCCCTACAAGGATGTTTCAGTAATGATACATGGACCACATAAGATAGAATTTCCTTAGGATTATATTGCCTAGTGATGCTGTCTTTGTTCATGTAAACACATTTTATGGTATGCACAAAATCACCAAAGGACACATTTCTCAGAAAGTATTCTCATCTTCAAATGACACAAGACTGGGTTCTGAGCTTGTCATCAGCTCACTTCTGACAACCATCTGATACCAATCACCCATTCCTACATAGTTAACTTCCTCAAAGCTCCCACCTCCCCAAATTGTAAAATGATCTTCACAATTCATCTGGTCTCTCCATTAATTGATTAAAAAGAAAACAAGCAAAAAAACAATATAAAGTTAGCTTGTCTCCTGCTCCTGACCCATTGATAAACTGTTCCATCTTGACTTTATCAAGCAGGATCTTAGCTATTCTTCCAAAGATAAAAACTTGAAAACAAGCCATTTTACATCTTCGTAGAAGCTACTCATAAAGACAGGATCTTGTAGTATACAAGGAACCTGGCTCTAGACATAACAATTCTCTATTCCATGTTCCAGTTTCCATTTCTCCATTTTACTCATAGGATTTCAAGTACCTGCCAGGTGCCGCACTGAAATTTACAATATACTTACAGCTGGAAAGTAACAACCTCAAAGACGTGTCTGCTATTTCCCTTAAGAAGGTTGTGAGGAAAATAAATGGGATTCATATGGCATGCCTTTTTCAGTGAGGTCACACAAGCCACCTGCCAACAATTCCTACTGAAGACTCTCCTGGGAACCAGTGGCATGTCCCTCAGTCCTGCCACATGGAAGTGTTTCCCTAGTTTCTCTCCAGTATGCTAGCTGGACTTTTCTGAAATGCCACTCTCTTTACACTGCCCTTTCTCCCGACATTCCTGACATCTTCTAAGTCTTGTCTCTGACCTTCTGGCTGCTTTGGGACTCTACCTTGATTATGGCTACCTTAAGCCTTTGGCAGCCCCAATTCCATTTATTATCAGTTATAATAATGCCTACATCTAATCCCTCCACCCAGAAACTCTTTCTGCTTTTTACCTTTTAAAATTTCCTCCTCATGAAGCTTTACTCTCCAATCCTGACTCACCTACGTATATATACAGTGTTCACTTAACTGTTTATAGTCGTAGATTTTACAGTTTGGAAAACTGGATTGAAGATGACCAAATTCTGCCTTTTCTGGCTAATAGGGAATTTATCTCCACAGAAGAGACAACACAGGGCTGACAGATAGCCACCAGGACTGAGTCTGAAGGACAGTTCTGCCATTAGTAGCTAGGCAACCTTATCTTGTGGGCTTTGTTAGCTGACATTAGGTTCGGGTATGAAGCTATACTTCCCCCTTTCCATTGGTACCTGCACTTACTTTTCTTTCTCTCCTACTCCTATACATTTTTTTCCCCCTGCAAACACTCTACTTTTATTATTACAACATGGCTTCTATTTTTCCTGCTGTGAAATACTTCTCTTTAGAGGATACAAGAGCTATAAAGCTCTGCTATATACGAGGCAAATGTAAACAATGGCATTTATAACTGGAAGTGACCAACAAAATGAAGCATTTTAAATAGCATGGTATTGGGAAGTCCCAATAGGAGCAAATAAAATCTATGCTAAATTCAGTTAGACTCAGAGTACAATTATTGTCTCTGCTCAGTAATCTCATCATATTGTAGCCCTAAGATTTCCCATTGCCTTTGTTCTCTTTCTTCTATTAGCTTAAGTTTCCCTGGATTTTTGACCACTTTTTCCTTTGTTCTAAGCACAAATAATTGAAAATTTTAACTTCTGGTCCTAACTGCTCCCTAATTCTAGGATGCATGGGCATCTTAACAAATATTCACAATGTAATGATATAAGCAGCTTAGAATCTCCATTTGACCTTGTCATAGATGGTCTGTTGACAGTTTTTCTTCAATGTCAATGTTAACAATGGGTTTCAAAGACTTAAAAATGCTTCTGGCTATTATCTCATAGTTGCCCTTCTTCCTTCATCCAGTGTTTTCTTTCCAGCCTTTGACACCCACCCCCAGACAAGAGTCTAGCTGTGTGTCTTAGTGTATCTGGCCTTGAAATCCTGCTCCTCTGACTACCAAATGTTGGTATTTCTGGGATTCCAGGTGTGTACCATGCTTGATTTAAAACTTTAAAAAAGCAAACCCTGAAAGTTTTTTTATGTAAGATATCTGAATTTATAGTATCTCCCCATTTTCTTAGCTGATGCCTTGGCTATGCATGCATTGACCTATTTCTCCATGCTGGCCTCACACTTCAGACTCCATACCAGTTCATTCATCCATCCATCTACCCATCACCTATCCACTGTGAATAGAACTCCTGGAAAGAAGCTGAGACTGCAGAGACTGACTTAGAATTTCAGTACTGTGGAAAAATGGGAATGTTGCAGGCTCAGAGGTTAATTGCTCTACCTTGGGATGATTCTAGCCCTCCAGAATTCCTTGCCTACTACTGTGTCTGAAGAAACATCTTGTGACAAACTGTGTTTGGAACCTATTAACTTAGCAGAACTGGCTTCTACCAATTCAAAAGTTGTGAATGTCATCAGATAATATCTCCTCCACCTTGCATAACCACCTCTTTAATGTAGCCTTGATTTATGCATGACCTTCTTTGTTCTGTAAAACTTAAAAATTCCTGAAACTGCTTCCACATTAGAACATGCAATTTGGGGTAACATAAATCTGTGTTCCCAGGCCACTGTCACTCAAAAGGGTTCCCCAATAAGCTATCTCTTATTCTCTTTAAGATGAGAGATTTGGGTTTTCTACCTACTTCTATGAAAAATTTTCATTCTAGTACTGACTTATCCAAAACTGCAGTGTTCTTTAGTCTCCTCGCATTTTCAAATCCACCCCCTTCAAATGAGTACCCAAGAGTTACTTTCTACTGAGGCCACCTGCTTAGCTAACCTGACCCAAATGATCTGTTTTTTTTTTTTTTTTTTGGTGAAGCTGGCCACTCAGCATGCTGTTTGTTTATTGTGAAGGTCTCTGACGTGTCTTGTTCATCTGGGGCTTTACTTGTTGAGTCCTATGTTTCCATCTGTATGCTCTTCAGAATCAGTAAAAAAGTTACTGCGTGTGTGTATGTCCATCAAATACCAACCTGTCCAGACGGTGCAAAAGACTCTGGAGTCAGTGATTCTTGATAGCCTGAAGCCAGTTTCTAGAAGGACTAGTAGTCACATACAATAAAAACTATATCTAAGAAAAGATGTATTGTAGATCAACATTTTACAATAATTTACTGGCATCCATGAAGAACAATAATTTCTCTACTTTAGTCCTCTTTCCTTCAGGGAAAAGGTCAAAATAAGTAAATGGAAAAACAAAACTCAGAAAACAAAATAAAGAACCAAGTTTAAAGTAGGCTGAAATGCAAGACTATTCTTTAATCTCAGCCACCACTGTTTTAGGCTTTCTCAGACTTGAGAAGGAGGGGCTGGCATAGAGTGTGTTCCCTGAAAATAAAACAGAATGGTCATAAGTTAAGAATCCAGGCCTTGTGAGACCACTGAAAGGCCTTTTGGTTCTTCCCCAAAGCCCAAGGCCAGGCAACAAATGCTAGTTTACATACTGACAAATACCAAAGGAGCAACTATGATAGAGAGTAAATGATTTTCTGGGATAGCTAAGGAACATAGATAAGGACACCATACATGGACACTTGTAAATTGGCGCAAAGATATCACAAGACACCTTATTTTTGGTGATCTCACTTGTAATATTGACTGAACCCTTCTATTCCACATGCATGTGCTCATTTAAAGCATGTCAGGAAAGGAATCAAAAATTTCCTAAGAAAAACTAAGACTAAAGCTCAGAACTAAAAGCATATACAAAAGCATAACAACACCCATGTGACACACAAAGTAGTGTTTCCTTCAAATCATCAATACAAAGTTGTAATCACAGTGTATGTACAGGTTTATGGTTTTAATATGAAAACCTGCACTTACTTATCTTTATTGGTCTTTACACTCTCAGTCCTGAGCCTATCAATTATTAACATTTTAATTTTCTAACTTTTACCTGTCAATTACTGTTTTCCTTCAACACATGATTTTTTAGGAACACTAGAAGTAATTATATATACCTATATAGTTTTAAAAAATTATATTTACTTCTAATGTTAAGGAATGAGATTACCAGGTAAATTGACACAAAAATATTTAAGGCTGTCAATAGGATTTGTTGATTTGACTACAAGGATCACATCATTTTAAGGTCAATCTAGTAAGTTTTTATTCACTTGTGACAGCTAGTAAACTCAAGAGTGACACAAAACTGGACTCAGTCATGTCTTTTGGATCCTTCGAGGTGACTATTGCTTCAGAAACAGCCTTGACTCGATGAGAAGACAAAGAATGAACTGCTTTAAAAACAAACTGCCAGATCCCTAGGAAAGCCTTTATGTCTGTATATAATATGTACATATATAAAGCATGTTGGGTAACTTCTTCAGACCCAGAACAACCCAGTCTCATTGGTAGCAAGTAGTGACATATTTTATTTTACTAGGTGGCATCTTTTAGGTGAGAGTGAAGAGACTTTACTAACAAATGGCATATATTAATTAGAATCAACAGTATCATACAATAATAAATAACCTCTATACAAATCTGTAGGAAACAGTCATGAATCAGTTTTCCTTTAACTGAGTATCTAGTGAGGCATCTTTTACTTCAAATATTGTTAAATACCTTAAGACTGATTAGAAGAAATTAACAAATGAAATCAATTTTATTAGAGCTTAATATTCATTTTGTGATGAAAAGTTATAAATACTATTTAAAACTTCTATAACTGAGTGACACTAATATTAAAACTATAAACTATATATTTTAATATAGCACTGTGTACAAAGAATATACACAATGAAATCTTTTTAAAAAGGGTAAAATTTTATGTTGGCTATTCTATTTATTTGAAACCAAACCCTGCTTTGGATCCAGACAGTTAAGGTAAAAAGGCCAATGAATGGAATTTTATTTTACATCTCTAAACATAGCCACTTACAGAGTCAGCCTTTGTCTATGTGCCTTTTAAATGTCAAAAGTATTTTGAAAATAATCACAACCTGTGCTTATATAATGCAATCAATTTACTCAAGGGCCAGTTCAATTTTCCTATCAAAAACAACAAAACCAATGACGTGGTTTTAAAAATCTCCTCTTCTGAGTTAATCTCTTTAGCTAACAACTACAATCTCAGCTTATCATTCCTGGTGGAGAATGACCTTTCCAGAAGGATCATCAAACTCTCCATCTACCCAGAAACTAAGCTCAGTCCTCTTGGCCAAAGGGTTACTGTCCACAGCCCACTCTTGAGTCATTCAAAGGATGACATAAACAGAAGTCATGCTCTCTCACTTTGAGAAGTGATCTGGAAGGGGAGAAAAACCAAGAACATAAGCACACTGTGACTATACATAATTGAAGACGGGGTAACGTTTTAATAAGGCCATTCTTTTGTCACTCAGAGATCTTAAAAAAAAAAAAACAACTTAAATTTACCTTTAAAGACTCATTTGTGGATGGGAAAATGAGATTGAAATAAGTTGTACAAAAATTATTTGTTGAGCATAGTTTTTATGTGGATGATATCTGGCAAACAGGGCTGGCCATGCGAGCATATAAATGCAAAGGGAAATTCCTAGTCCCACTGTACTGTTTCATTACAGGAATACTGTCACAGTTGGGGAAAGTAAATGACAAAATAAAGAATACAAGCCTAGCATAATCACACACACACACCTGACCCAGTGCCATTGGAAAGAAAAGTCTACAAACAGGAATAACTAATTGGAAGTCATATGACAGTGAGGTTAACAGGAAAGCCAAGCACAAGAGCACCTACAGTTGAGTCTAAAGGAGAAGAGAAGCTTTATCTCCTTCCTGTGCCTCCCAGATGCCAAGACAGCAAAGTGGAGCACAATGAACAGGCGAATTTATTCTTTACTAGTGTACAAGAGCATTTGGTTGAAATGTCTCTTAAATGGCTTTCAGATATTTGGCAAGAACCGACACAACAAAAGCTAGCATTCCCTCTCTCACTGCTGGCTTGAGATGTCAGCCTCAGGAGGCTGATTGTAAATGGATGCTTTCCACTGCTGGCTGAGGAGTGGAGACTTGTAAAGTCCCTCCATATCTGCACTCTGAGTTAAGAACACGGATGTTCTGCTGGGCCATTTATGCAACACAAGAAATACCAAGCAGTTGCTGATCATTCCTGTTGTCTGCAGCAAAGAGCATCTGGCTGCCACACAGAGTTGTCGCTAGGTGACGATGGTGCATGCCTTTAATCCAAGCACTTCAGAGGCAGAGGCAGGTGAGTATCTGTGACTCTGAGGCCAGTTTGAGCTACAGAGAGAGTTCCAGGACAGTCAAGGCCACATAAAAAAGCCCTGTCTCAAAAAAACAAACAAAAACCAAACAAAAGTTGAGTTTAATATCATCTAGTTCTTGAGAACAACTTGAAAAACAAAACCTTTAAAAACTACAACTTGAAAGAATGAACCAAAAAAGGGCTTTGCTATAGAAAGAGCATTAAGGTGCTTTTATAATAGTCAGAGACAAGGCATTACAATGGAAACTCAGCAAAGAGAATATGGCCTGTTAGACAGTAACATAAGAATATAAAGTCAGGATCAGAAAATGTAAAATAGTAATTATACCACAGACAGGTTTACAGAAAACATCACTGGTGAACTGTATTTATATATTTACTTCAGAAGAACTGGTAATATGACATTTCCTCAAACAGTGGTGATTGCCCTGCCCTGATCTTTAGCCTCTAGAAATACTGATGAATGTAGATCATAAAATTAAAGCCAATTCAAAACTATATGATTTGTGTACTGGAATAGGTTACATTCTATCCCAGGACTTGAGCTGAGAACAGTTTTAATGAAGTGACCAGTGTATTTATTAGAAATAATCATTAGCAAAACCAAGTGGTGGAATGTAACCATTCAGATGGGAACACAAAGAACTATTAGTTATTGCCATTTGTATAATCTTTGTAGTTCTGCTTTAAAGACACATCTAAAGTTTATTATATGCTGCTCTAGATGTTATTAACTTACTTACATTGTAAGTTACATTCAGTGTATGTGTGTGTATGTGCGCACACACGTGCGTGTGCACACGCGCAAACACACATGCAAAGGTACACACATGCTACAGTGCAAATGGGGATGTAGGAAGATAGTTCTCTTCTTTCACCATGTGGGTCCCAGGGATTGAACTCATGTCTTCAGGCTGGCAACAAGTACTTTTTCCTATTGAGCCATCTCACTGGCCCCTTGATTAATTTCTTACAACTTGTTCCTATAGTTTACCCATTCATTCACTCATTCAAGATTTCTCTAGCAGACATGATGTATGGTATGCACTGATTTAGAAGCTAGAGATGGTACAGAGTAAGGAGTCTACCTTCTTACTCTCACAGAATCTACATTCCACTTTGCAGCACTTGAGCATTAATAGACTTGATCTCTGCCTTACTAATTTAAAAATCAAATGCTACTTTTATTTAAGTTGGCAAGAAATTATAAAATATCTTGGATATGAAACACCTGTCAAGATTATAAAAACTGGAGAAATTATATATAGCAACCAAGAACTGCTGGAAAAAAAAAGTCAGATTAGCAGACTTCAGAATGGGAAGATTTTAAAAGATAGTAAAAGTAACATTTTTACTAGCTTTCACGAATAAGACCACAAACTTATTTAACATTGTAGATTGTCTTCTACGTGACCACTCATTTTTAACTCAAATCATAAAGAATTTATACTTTCCCTGTCTTGGCCATGGTATGATTAAATGCTCTTCTGTAACTTACTCAGTACTTTTGCAAAACATAATGGAACAAAGTCCACAAGCAAGAATATTTACCACTCTTCCAATCATTAAGACAATTGCATTGACAGCAATCTATTTGTTAGAGCACAAAGTCCCAGTGGCTAGAATGGTGATGACCTAAACAGCGCTGTTTGAAACTTTTTCTTTTGTTCTGAAAAGAGGGGTAGAAAAGAAGCTAAGGGAGGGAGCCTTCAGAACTGGACCAGTCCTGGGGCAAGACGGGCCTGGGAGAGCAAGGGCTTAGAGAAAGCACTGCAGGAGGATTTCAGAGATGGAGACTGGATAAGCAACAAGAAGATAAAAAACAGACTCTAGGAAAAACGATTCTAGCTTAGCCTCAAGAAGCAACAAACTTGGAATAGATCAAATATTTATTGGTTCCTTTGGATAAAAGGGGGAAAATGAACACAGATCATATTCATCAATTAATCTTCTGTTTTCAACTTCAATTCCCAGAGCTAATTAAGTACTTCATCAAGGAGGGGATTCTTTCTTGATTTAGAGCATTAAAGAATACACTAAATAAAACCCTATTTGCATTTTTAAACTTCTAGATTCCACACCCTGAAACATGGTCTCAGGGCTCTAGCCCTCTACTTCCTGTCACCTAGACTGGTTTTCCACTGGAGCAGCTGTCTTTTGACCAGATCTAGAGCCCGGATGTTTCAGCATCTGCTTCTATTGAAAGCTCTCATCTTGAGTGTATTTATCCTGTGTCTAATTTTAGTTTTATTGTATCACAATGACTGACATGGGTTTAACTCTTTGTCTGATAAATGTTGGTGCATCAGACTGACAGATGCTCACTCTTACCATTATTAGCCTAATGTATTCTGCCTAACTCATAGAATGGGATGGGGTATATGTTTTCTCCTACACTGCTTAGTGGCTGTGTCATAATCAATCATTCAGAAAGGACCAGCTACGTGAAAAGTATTATGCTAATCCCAATAACACAGATGTATGAGTGCAGTACCCACCCTTCAGGGTACTTGTGGAGAACACACATCTACATATAAGTGACAGGAGAAGAATAGTAAGTAAGGAAGGGGTCAGGCACAGCCACTTGGGGACCAAGAATAGTTATAAAGTTGATGTTACCAGGAGGCTAGCAATACACAAGAGTTAAATCTGACTGTGCAGAGACAACAAGGGTGTGAGAAAGAACTTACAAGTGGACCCCTATATGGTGACAGGAATGGGGACACTGTGAGCTAGGGCACAATAAGATTCAAAAGATATTCTGTGTCCAAAGATGCCTCAAGTGATGGCTGAAATGTCTTTATCAGAGGTTTCCTATATCCAGGCCCTTCCCCACAGCCCCATCCTAGTCAACACTTCACATTAACTTTCCTAACCATATACACTGGGGAGTATGTAGCCAGTCCCTGGTCAAAGAGCACTGAGTAGGGAATGTTGCGTTCAGGACATGGTCCTAAGGTAACTGCACTCATCTTTGCTCTATTCCTCTGTAGCAGAATCCAGTAAACTGTCCGGAAAGTAATAAAAATTCCAGTTAAGCAGTCTGCATATGCTGCAACTCCTTTTTGTGGCCAACTATTCACTCCTGCCTACAGAGCACAAAGGTCTTAAGAAGCCCAAGAGGAGGACTGTAAATTTGAGGCAGGCCATGCCAACTCTATCCCATCACCACCAAAAATGCACCAGAGATAGTAGATAAAGGAATGGATATGGTCATTAAATAGGCCATACTTTACTCCCCATCCTCCTGGCATGGAATTCCAGGCTTACACATGTCAACCCCCTTGGCTGCCCTACCTTGCAAAAGTAAGCAGTCTTCATTATCATTACTGACTCTTACCAAACCTCAACACCCACTCCATCTTCCTGTTTGCCCAGCTGCCTTCCAACAGATACCTATCAGAGGCCTACTGTATGCTAAGTATTTACTAATGTGGGCCAATAGAATGAATGACAGGCCTTTTTTTTTTTTTTTTTTTTTTTGTAAGGGGGTGCATTATAATAGAGGCAGTGTGACCAGAAAAAAAAGACTTGCTATTTGGTTCAGTTAGCCACCACTGTTCTTTCTACAAACACACACCAGGAGGAAAGGGTCCTGGTGAGCTGTGAAGTGCCAAAAAATACCCCCCAAAATTCCTTGGACATTGCATACGCTAAATACATGTTCTACATTGAATTAAATTAAATTTAAATTAACCATGCCCTATTAATTGATACATGAGTATACATTTTAGAACCTTACTCTTTCTTAATGTGTAAAATACTACATTAGGATGTAAGAACTTTAATATGTATTTATTAATCAATAATATCAACAATATGACAACACTGTGACCATCTTTCAAACTCAATGAAACGACTTTTATTTAACAGACAAGCAATTATGAAGATTTTAGGATAAGAAGGTAGGGTTATTTCCACCATATGGAGATGTGTGAACGGGCTAAAGAATTGTAGTATAGATTCACCTACATGCTTGGATATATCAATCTTTAAATTACAACCTACCTGTACACCGCTGGCTATAAATGTGCTATGTCTGACAGGGAGAAAATTCCATGAAAGATTATAAAAGCTTGCTAAAAGCATTAAAAATTTCCAGCCATTTCATTGTTTGTCATTCAGCAACTGTTAATATTACTTTTTGTATTCTTAGTGAAGCTTGAAATTAACATGGCTTTTTGTTTATTTCTTCATTTCTGCACCCTTGTCAGCTCATCTCAGGAATGCAGTTTGTTAGCTAGCTGCTGCAGTGCCAAAGAAAAAAGCTCACGGAAGCTTAAGCTGACTAGTGAAAGGCTCTGCATGAAAATACATTTGTGTTTCAACCTCTCAGAAACAGAACAGTTAACTTAAAATAAATATTTAACATCTCTGTGCTTTCATCAAGAATCATTTTGACATGGACATTAGAACCCCAGGGAACAAAGTCTCCTAGAAAAGTAGATTGAAAGCAAAGATGAATCTAGAATTTTCAAAGGTAAACCAATCCCCAGAAATGCCCTTAATCTGAATTTTGTATAGGCTTAACATTTTGAAAGCTCCCAAGCAATGTCTTTTCTGCCCGGTACTGTTTTTGTTGTATGCCTGCCTAGCTGCTGCCTTGCCACCCCACCACCATGGCTACTTCACACATGGATTCTTATTTCCACTCAGGACCCAGTCTTATCCACACAGCCCAAGCAAGGCATAGATCTCTATAGGGAGAGCTATACTCCTGGGGCCCAGACCCTTGGCTGAGCAGTGAGCTGTAAGAAGTCTGGTCATCTTATGGTAGTTCCCATTTACTGTTTTTCTTGTGCTGATTTTGATCCCTTCCTTACCCAGTGCCTTGAGTTTTAAAGGGATGCCATTTTATAAGGGGCTGTTAGGGATGTTTTGAAAACTACAAAGCTTGACAGATACAGGTACTCAGTGTCCCTAGAAACAAGTCATCAGTGGTAACCAAAATGGCTTTGCAAAATGACTCAAATGTAGCAAGTCATTAAAAAAACAAAACAAAACAACTTGAGGTTAAGATGGGTTGGAATTCTTCAGAAGACAGCCTGTCTCATTTATGGCTATGCACATTTCCATGAGCTTCCTATGTTCTCAAACCGGAACAAGGCACATCCTGCAGGTAGCTTCTCATTTGGGTGTGTAGTCATCTGCCAAGTAAGACTCTTTGGGATTCCCTGAGTGTATTATTTTAAGTCCACTTCCATAGGACTGCCACCAGTCCATCCTGCAGTCAGGTACCCAGTGAGGGGATCAGGGGGCCACTAAGTTACACAGGAGCCTTGTCTAGGTTTTCTGCCTGACAAACTTCCCATAAAGAGTATGGTCATACTGTGTTCTTTCCTCTTGCTTGTTGGCACTAACTCACTGTAGGATAAAGGTACGCTGAGTCACAACATGACAAGTCAATCTCCTTCTCTATTTTAGGTGCACTTTACACAGGGAGCCGGTAACATGCCTTTCCTGATAGAAACACAACCTCGACAGCCTATGAACTTCAACTGTGTCAGTCTTGCTGCATTACTTGACCACTTGGAACTTTATTTAAACCTTCAGAGTTTGGGGCCAATTTGATGACAGACAGAAGTTTGCTGTAATCCTGGATCAAAACTGAGATCAAGCTGGATGGAGTTGTAGGAAGGAGGAAGAAAGTGGCTTCACTTTTCTGGTCACTCCAACAGCTTCACTAGCTGAGTCTGAAAATTTGTAATGCAATTTCAGAATTCTGGGCACCCCCACAATTAAACTGAAATTTTAAAATCTGATTCCAAAGCCAAAAGATGCTGGATTTTGAAGCCAAAAAAATGTACGGGTACATTTACATGGTAAGCCCCAATAGTTCATCCCCATTCACTTCCTTTCAATGTATGCAATCAAGGCAGGACAGAAAGACATCTCTATTGGATGCTAATACCATGTGAAAAAGGGTCTGTTTTTGGGAATTCAAATTCAACTTGTTTGCTTTATAAGACAATTAAGGATGTAGTGCCTACTTCCATTTAAAAAAAGATTTATCTATTTTTATTTTATATGCATTGGTGTTTTATCTGCATGTATGTCTGTGTGAGGGTGCTGGGAATTGAACCTATGTCCTCTGGAAGAGCAGCCAATGCTCTTAACCAGTGAGCCATCTCTCCAGCCTCTAAAATCTCTTAAACTTTAGAAAATTCCTGACTTTCTAAGAAAAATATGGGATGTAGCCTGTATGTCCATGTGGCAAACTCTGCTTTTAGGAGGAGGAGACCATAGTTCCTGGAGTATAATCTTCCAGCATCTCTTCTTCATTCTGTGCTGAAGCTGCTTCTAGAAGCTTCCCATGGAGATGCTCAACTGCCCTAGACTCTCCTGCCCCAATCCCCATCTGATGTGACTTTGGGTATAGGGCAGTGCTGGTCTTCAGGGTCAGATACTATGTGGCTATTACCCTAGATTCTGATTTTGCTTCCTGCAGAGCGAAGATGCTTTATAGCTCGGTCCTAAGTAATGCCTACAATGTTATCACCCATCATACATCCTCCCTTCCACCTTCACTCTCTCAAACCCTCATTCATCTACTCAGATCTTTACCGAGGACTTACAATGAGCACTGTACTGGCACCAGGGCACTGCATAAGACCCATACCCAGACTCAAGAAATTTCTATTTTAGCAGGAATGGATAAACACAGGTGTATGTGAACTGATGTTAGAAATGAGGGTTCTGTTGGGGCACAGGACAGACATGCCAATTCTGCTTCCCGCAGGGCCTAGCTGGGATGCTACTTCCTGTGTAAGTTTTTCCCTAGTCACCCCAGCTGCGTCTGCCCCAGCATATAGTTCTCTTTGGTGAACAAGAACATGCATGACTCTTGCTTCCAAAGAATCTGTGTTCCTTCACAGCAGGACATGTCACTTTTCATCCTTATTCTCATCCCTGTGTCCCTACTGCACCCAACATCCTCTCTGGCATGCGGTGAATGCTCTCACATGGTAAATCATAGGAGCAGCCACCTTCTATGACTACTGTACTGAAAGCACATTTCCTCTGAAGACCCAGAAGATCCAGCCAAAGCCTCTGAATGCTGGCTCTACCCAGCCACACAAGCTGTGCACTCTCTAAAGCTGTGCTCCTTCTCTAGCTTCATCCCTCACCTTTGAAAAGCTAGGGTCCCTTCTTGAGGCTATTCTAGGATCACAGAATTACAAACAAGGAAGGTGTGTAGAAATCCATCCTTTTGATGAAGTGTCAAGGCAGTACAACATAAATTCCACGTGGGAAAGGAAAATGTACTTCCACTCTAGAGATGAGGCATTTTCATACAACACCCCATGAGCTCACCTAAAACGTGGCTATACAATATTTAGCATTTCCCAAAGGGCTGCAATTTCAGATTGGGTCCAGCTTTTGACATTCTTTGTGGTCATATTCTGACACACATATGTTGTATGTATGAGGATGAAAATACTCTAAGATCTGTGTTAATTATCTACTGCTGAATGATCAATTACCATAAAAGTTTAAAATAGTAGTTCTGTAGGTTAGATATTCAGTAGTGTCCTAGCTGGATAATATGGGTCAGGGTCTATCAGGAAGCTGTAATCATGATGATCCATTTCCAAGTTCACTAACACAGCTGTTGATTGACAGTCTCAGCTTTTTCATATGTGGGTCTCTACAGGGCTGCTGTTCATAATAGGAGACAAGGAACAGACAAACACCAAGGCAGAAGCCAAAATATAATCTACAATTTATCTTGGAAGTGACATGCCATCATTTCTGCTGGATCCTACTGAAGCAACAAATCAACCCTGAATAATTGGTGGTGAGGACCATTGGGGACTACCTTGGGCTGGCTACCACAGGCACACTTCAGCAATGACATTCATAGATCTCCATTATGATTGGCTATTCCCTTTCCAAGATCAGACAGACAAATAGACAGAAAGGTAGATAGACTCACCAATGGAATTTTCAAAAGAAAGTTTTTTTCTTCTTATGGCCTTGAAGGGTTACTGATACATTAGAAAGGAGTTGTAAATATAGAACAAACTTAGAGCTTTCAGAAGGAGATTTTTATATATATCCAAAATTTTCTTACTGTAAGAAACTATCAGTCCAGTGGCATGAAGTACATTCATTTTATTATGCTTTCATCTCCACCATCTACATCCTATTCTAAAATGGAAACTATACATATTTATTAAGCAAGTAACTCCTATACTTTCAACCTCTGGTAACTAATGTTCTACTCTCTGTTTCTTAGATCTCATAGAAAAAGAATCATACTATTTGTCTTTTTGGGTCTCACTTATTTCACTTAACAGACTGTCCTCAAGGTTCATCCACAAAAGCACCCCCTGCCCTGGCCCTTCTGCCTTCTGGGGTGTGTGTGTGTTTGATACCCAGTCAAATGTTCAGTATGTTTTACTAGGTATCAAATCCAGAGCCTTGCATATTTTAGCCTTATTTCCTTCCTTTTCAAAGTGGGGCACTATTCTAGTGTGTGTGTGTATATATATTCTAGTATGTACATGCCACATGCTATTTCTTCATCCTGTGTTAGTGCACACTTTGTTCTACCTTTTGCTGATGTGAATAATGCTGCTATGAGCGCTGTATTCAAGTATTCTAAAAATGTATAAATACAAATATAGTTTGAACATGTTAAATATGAGTTGAAGAATAAACACCTTCCTGTTCTGTTGGCTAGGCTGTCCTTGGCCCAGTTCAGGTTAGGGTCTAGCAGCTTAGTAATGGTTGAGAATGGCCATAGAGAAAATGCAGGTTTATTCTATTCTAGATGTACTATGTGGCTTGGGGTGATGGCTCAGTTGGTAAGCATCAAACCTGAGTTTGGATCTCCAATGTAGAAGTCTTAAGTGTTAGCCAGCATCTGTGATCCCAGTGGTGGTAGTGAGGGGAAGCATGAAGACAGGTGAATCCCTGGAGCTCTTTGGCCGGCCAGCTTAGCCAATCAGTGAATACCATGTTCAGTAGAGACCCTGTCTCAAAAACTAAAATGGAAGAGTATTAAGGAGGCACCTACCTATGATGATCACTGCCCTCAATATGCATGTGCACCATATACATGAACACATATATATTTAACACACACACACACACACACACACACATACTATGTTTTTAGTTTAACTTTTCAAAAATAATGTCCTGTTATAAAATACATGGTTTTTAAAAATTCAAACCAACAGTACTCTTGAGATCAGGAAATGCTTTATGATCAAATGTTGGCTCTTTTAAAAGTCAACTGATACCTGAGTATGCTATTAAATGCCTGTACTCCCAGGACTCAAAAGGCAAGGCAGTAAGACCGGGTCCCAGGCCAGGCTAGGCTACAAAGAGATTAAGACCCTATCTTAAAAAGTCATAAAACAAAAGCTAAATCAACCAACCAGAGCTGGTTGACCTCAGCTGATAGATATAAACAGAGGTCAAGGAATAATAAGTGTGTCTAATGGTAACAGCTCTTCCCTTTTAGTAGGGCAACATAGCATACCATCTTCTTGGGGAATGTTCCTTCATCTATATAAGCCTGATGTTACCCTGAATGAGGTGAATCACTCAACCTCAGCTGAGGATACCTACAGAAAGAGCTCATGCATACAGACCTGTCTGCCTATCCTACCATCTAGAGGGGACTCAAGCTATAGGTTTCATAAGTAATTCAAAACTCTAAACGCCTATCCTTTTTCAAAGTAATAACATTTAAAAACATACATGGTAAATATCTGAAATGTACCAGGCATGATTAGATACTTGAGATGCAGCATACACTGCTGAAGAAAACAGACAAGTATAATAAACATAGAACTGTTTAGGAATTTGGGTTTTTAACAAAGGGTAGGGTCTATGCTGCCTTGATCTATACTTCAGTCTGTGCAACCCATGTCTAAAGTCTTCTACCAGGCTCATCTCACCAGGATCAACACCTCGAATCCCTGGTAGAGATAACATTTTCTGGATTTCTCATATGAAAATACTTAGCAATATAGGACCAGCCTAGAAACCAACCCCTCTTGTCCCAAATTAAACAAAACTCTGGTTCAAACCATTTATATTTGTGTTTACCAATATTCCAAGGCAGTTTTTGGCCTGGTGCACACATGACTGAGTGGAAGAAGAATCCAGATACTGAATGGATTTCCCAGAGAAGGGCAAAACCCCTGGAAACCTAGGGTACTTCTACAAAGCTGTGGATTTAAACATAGCCGAAGTATGCATCTGTTCTTAAGCAACACACATTTTTGTCACCCTCAACCCACGATGCTGCCAACACTGGCAAACACATGGTCCACTGGGCCTGAAGTCACAGACCACACAACACTCTGCCCCTCTTCTATCCTGCTGAAGTCCCCACCAAGAAGATGTAGAGCTAGCAACTCATTTACTCAGAGACGACCCCTCTCTGCATTGTCTTGGCCCAGCCAGTTCTAGCTCCTCATACTTTTCTACATTTTCAGTTCCATCCCTCTCCTGTGCTGGGAAACATTATTAGCAAATGATACCTTGGCCTTGGAATAGCAGAAGCAACGGGGAGCAGCCAACTGTAGAGACTGAAAGAACTGGCTTCTTACCCTCTTACCCCTGGAGTCTGGGGAAAAGGTTAAGGCCAGAAGGTAGAAGCTGCCAGTAGCTGCTGTCAGGTTTCCTCCCACTCACTGCATGACAGGTTAATCCTAGGGGAATATCAGAGGACTAGCTGCTCCTAGTGATCTACATCCCACTTTAACATCGAATCCTTCCAAAATAATGTGGCTTAGGGCAGCATTTGCGTATCAATCACATGATTCCCTGGACTATTTTTATACCAGAGATAAGTTTCTGTGTAAAATTCACTTTCCTTCTTCTCACTCCCACCTAACTAACATCTAGTCAGCAAACTTAAAAATAATGTCCATTAAAGGAGAACTCACCCACACGTACATAATCTCTCCAGGACTGACCAGCAACTCATAAGGCTTTGGGATATATTTAGGAGCTGATGCATATCAAAATATGTTATAACCTCATTCTAGTCTCATTAAAGCTCAGATCTTATATTGTCACTACAACTTCAGCCCCAAGTAAGAGACACTCAAAATGAAACCTCTCCTAATTGTCAGCCCCCAGATTCAGAATCAAAGCTAAAGATTATTCTTCTTGGGGCCTATTGAGAGTTACACTGTCTGGGATGCCAATGTAGCTACGAACTCCACAGTGTCCTCCCCGCAAGAGGAGCCAAATGGACCTTTGGTAGGGTGACCTGCTTTGCTGTGGGAAAAGCATAGGTAATGAGGCTGTCTAATTCAGTTAGCACAGTGAAGCCCATGAAGTACTTGGGACTGAGGTGTAACTGGTATAAAGTGTGCCATCCTCAAGTTATTTTTGTTATGTAATCTCTTATGGAAAGGAATCAGCTTTCTATCCAACTTGAAAAGAAAATAAATCTTTCGTGTGAAATTTCCCAGAATTCTCTTCAACCAACATCACTTATTATTAGCTAAATGATAAGTTCCTTGGACGCAGACTCATCCTGTTCTGATTACCATGTGATAGTGATGGCCTGCTACAGTGAAAGGGTTGAGATGGTTCTGATCATGAGCTCCAATTGCCCATCCCTGAAGACACAACTACTCTGCTATGAGGGTAATGTGTCATCCCATGTGTAACCCTGTGGGTCAGAACTCCAAAGCCATGCATGGCTTATACTTTGTTAGAGAAGAATCAGGATTAATTGGGGCCTAGAGATTTCCAACTCCAAAATTAGAAAATGAGAAAGAAGCAGAAAGGGGGTAAGAAGGATGAGTAAATAAGCATAAGAAACTCAGAGCCTCTGCAACAGGGGTCAGGGATAAAAGGCTTTCAGGTAGATTTCCATGTTAGGAAGAGCATTCATGGTACCTTCCCTTAGTGAGTAAGAGGTCATGTAGAGGACACTGTGAGGCTGGAAGAGCACAGGCCCTTGGACCTAGGAAACAGCGGACAGCACAGGCTTAAAAGGGTAGTAGGTAGAGAACTCCAGAGATAAATTAGGTCCAAGAGAACTCTAGACCACACCTGCTAGACCATAACAGTTCGCCAATAACATATTTACATTAAAACCTGCTTGCCAGAGAGCACTGACCATTAATTAGTGGCATGAGCATTAGACACAGAGTTGGGGGATGAAGAAGGACTCAGGCAGAGACATACAGCTGGACCTTTGTGGGGCCTAGGCTCTTTCCAGCTGATACCTGGTTCACAGGTCTGCAAACTGTTACTTGAAGCTCTGGTGGTTTGTCTTGGACCTAGTATAAATTTGATGATATTGGCTGAATAGGAATAGGATTATCTAATTGCCAAGATCTCTTTAGGGACCCCAGTAATAAGGATTCTATAGGAACTCCTCTTTAGCCTTGTTTTGCCCATACATGTGGCTAGCTGCAGAGCTGATTAATAACACTCCTGAAATTCCATGGCTTCCATTGTTCAAACATCTCATACTATTGCTGATAAAGTAAAGTGCCAAATAACCTGACAGTGGCTGGTTACTTAGCCCTCTGATGAGCCCTCCACCGTTATAATTAATATAGGGCTTACCAGGAGTGGAGAATGACAACAAATTTCTGCTTTCTTTACATAAGATGACATTAATATGATTAAGACTTGTTCTGAGCTCATCCACATCGCCCCTCAGTAGGAACTTTTGCTTATAACCATTTAACCTGGTCCTGTGCACAGTACAATCAGTGTGAGAAACTATCAGGGCCAAATGAAAGCTTAGCCCTTAACCTCAGCAATTTTCAAACCCTGAAGGACCAAGTGAACCCTAGTGCTGGAAGAGCTGGCTAAGACTGAAGACCAGCTGGCTCTACTCCTTCCTGGCTCTGGATCCTAGAACAAATCAGGTTCTCAATTTCCACAAGTACAGATGGGGATGAAACAGAGCTGCTCTGATGAGCACGTGAAATAGTATACATGGTAGTGCCCTATCAAGTGCAAAATTATACTTTAAAAACAGACAACACATTAATAAATTAAGAATTTTCCTAAAATGAGAAAGTAGTTGCAGGGAGATATGTGACACTATTATTTCTCCTTCTAAGGAAAGTTTAATCAGCCCATGCCAGAATATACAGAGATGATTTTAAAAGCATATATCAGAAACAAGTTTAAGAAAGCTTAAGGAAGAAGTTTTTAATATATCAGTAAGTATACAATACTGTATACTATATACAAGCAGATGGTATTTTCTTTAAGCTCAGCCTGAGTCTAAATGCTCAAAGAAACAACCAGGCTGCCATAAATTTCTAATTATGATAGAACTCAAACATCCTCATTAAAAAGAAACATATACATTTAACAATGTTTAGAACTAATTTTTTATTTGTCACGTATGATTGCTCAGAACAAAATATATAATCTATACATAAACTCAAAGATGTCTTTGACCACCCCACATCACCCCCAGCAAAAAGGAAAGAAATCCACAGGCTTAGCTCATGCAGGCTGGCTGCAGAGTGGGTACCAGAAGCCTGCTGAATATCACTACCACCTTACAAGGACAAAGCTCAGGACCTAGCTCTGTGTATCACTTGTCTTGATTTCAAGTCCTTGGATCATGTAGTAATCCTGTTAAAAGTGCTTTTCCTGTGATGTAGACGTAGGGGACCTGGCTCCCAACATGAAATGGAACTCTATCCTCATCTATAGGGCATGGGGATGGGTGGAGAGGGGTTAGATTCTCATGATAGTAACTGAGTTTTTACTATCTTCCAATTGAGAAAGTTTAAAATGCCAAAAGCCCTATAGGTGAATAATATTCATTACAATAACATCTAGAAGCATTATAAAAAATAAAAGTCATGTGTGCATACATTTAACATAAGTTGCCTATACATTATGTAGACAGAGCATATGTAGATTCTCACTTATTTGTGATAAATGCCAGAAGGAAGAGAAGCAAGGGCCAGGGGCTTACAGTTCTTAATTCTAGGAGTCAAGGACATCACTTAAGGACAGGCCCGGCCTGAGGCTAGAATCTGGGTCCTTGGGTTCTTATATTACAATGTTTTCTACCAAGTTTGGTGACCTAATACTAGAAGCATAAAGAGATGAGTACTTGACATTAGAAGCCAATGAAGGAGGGGCTGATTCAGACAATGATGAGCAGGGATGGGTGAGGATTAGAGACCAACCATTCTGGCAGAACAAAGCACTTTGAGGCAGAAAGACAGGCTCTGTATTACTTAGTGGCTTTGTGATCATTGACAATTTTACCTAACCCATTTGAGCTTATTTCTTCATCTATAAAATGATATTACCTACCTACAAGAGTCCCAAAGAACAGATAGTATATGTAATATTTCTGGCACAAAACATGCACTAAGCACATAGTAACTCTAGTTAGAACACTATCTGAAAGCCTGGCACCTTTTAGCTTTAAAACAAGGGGAATCCAATATCAAATATACATGCATCCGTGTGTTTGAGTACATTTCATAGAACTCATAATGCCAACGCTAAGGATGAGGGAAAATTCCAACTCAAGGAGCACAGCCTCTGGCAGGAGGAACAGATGGATCTGCTCTGGATCCCAGTGGTAGTGTGTGCTGGCAATTCCTTTTCTCATCTACTGGACAGGGATGACAATGGCTACCTGGAAAAACAAATGAGGCCCCTGGCTTTAGCAGGTCTCACTGAATGCTGTTGTTCATCCTCTCTGCTGCAGCAGATGGCTAAGGGTGCTACTGGTAATGTCTTGTTAAATGTCTGTCCAGAAAAGATAAGAGTATTTACATTTTGACATTGAAATATATATATGTCAGGCATCTGGGAATTTATCCACACGAAGTATCTTTTTTCTCTAATAGTGTGTAACTCATGTCAACACATGTATCTCACATGCAGTAGGCACTAAAATGCTATTATTCCAAGTTCAATATATGAAAGGAATGATAATCCAACTCTAAAATAAGCCACTTTTTACAAACACAGTGCTGGCTTTCCTGGAAGTAACTGATTTTAAACTGAGAAAAAACTTGGAATTGGAAAAGCAGGAAAGCACATTTTTCCCCTAAACAATAAAGGATAAAGAATGGTTTAGTCTGAGTGGGCTACATCATTCAGTACTTATGGTTTCCCAGGTTTCTCATATGATCTGCAGAAACAGGCACACTAAATTAGTAAATTCCCTTGATCTTTCTGGCTCATGAAATAAATGTGTTAAATTCAATCTGCCCCTCTAACTCTCAAACAATTTGTCATGCTCCACCCTGACAAAGACATGCATGTTCTCACATGGGAGTGTAGTTCTGCCACCTAGTCCAGTGTGGATATCTACCATCACTCCACCCATGTTACTTAGAATCCTCATCCCAGCAACATATGGCTTAGAGTTCCAACAGGTGTCTCTCCCAAAAGGCAAGGCAGGTCATAGACATAGGCATTCCTATGCTAAGGGTCACTTCTACCCAGCTCAGAGCCACTCTGGTCCTAGAACCATATGGGCACCTCTTGCTTGTTGATTGTAGACAAGTCTCCCACTACCTGATAGTCCCAGCATTCTTAAAGGTCTAGCTTTGTCCACAAAACACACAGATGTCACAATGTGACAAACTGGAGGTAGTGTCTGCTTTGGTTTGGTAGAAAGACATTAGACAGCAGATGGAGTCCAAGCAGTAAATAGTGAGTGAGTAGGAGCTGAAGGTTGGCATGTAAACTTCAGGACCAGAACTACTTATAGGGAGGACCAGCAACTGCCACGTATAACAGTTGCACCTGATACTAAAATAAAAATTTCTGCCACATGAGAGATAACTGTAAAACTTCAGGGACCATGGCATGAATCTGCCTAAGATTACAGGGAAAAATGAGAACTCACAGGCCTTCTGTTTCATGGCCTGCTAACAATCATCAGCACTCTGCTGGCTGTCTGCTTTTCCTGCCTTGGCTTCTGGCTATGAAGTTCATCGTTTTGTCAAAAAAATATGCACACACCTACAGCCCATGCACTTCACTTGCAAACATCATCTCCACGAAAACCTAATGAAAGCATAGTAAAAGTGAAATAAAGTTCATTAATATTTTTCATAGCCTCTCCCACTGCCAGAAGCCATGTGTGTTCTATCATTACATGATGAGGTGGTTTGCAGCCTATATATCACGAATCTGTAGCCTTTGTTATCAAAATGACCACTACAGTGGGCAGCTCAGATGGAGGGGAACTGCATGGCCTTAGGTGGCCCAGAGCCACCTTTTATCATGAGTTAGCTGGGCATCCTTAGGGGGTTCGCACATGGTCTCCTATGGTCACACAATTAAGAGGTGGACGAGAATGCCAACCCAATTACCTAACATCAGTACTCTGTGGGGAAAATGTTCCATACTCATGATATATAAATGGATATATCTGAGCTTTAGGAAAGAAAAATGGCTCCTAAGAGGGCAGAGGAAAGAGCCAAGAATCAAAGCAAATCAGAGCTAGGCTATGGAATGCCTTATAGGACAAAAAGTCTACTAAACAAAACAAAACAGCAACCAATACAGACTTCCTTAAGAAAAAAATATGTATTCAAAGGTCCAGGAAAGATGGTTTATTCAGTAAGTGCTTCTTGAGAATACATGAGGACCAAAATTTGGATCCCTAGCACCTATGTAAAAAGTTGGGCATGGTTACTGCTTGACCTATAATCCTAGCAAAGCAGAGGCAGGAGGATTCTTGAAGCTCATTTGCCAGCTACTTTTGCCAAACTGGCTATCTCCAGGTTCAGTGAGAAAGCCTGTTTCAAAACAATACAGTGAAGAGTAACTGAGGAGGGCATTCAGCCAGACAGAGCACACATGCACATGCGCACACACAAATATGCACCAAGGAGGAAAACACAGATAAGGAGACTTATAGTCATAAAATAGACCCTAAAAAAGGTTCCAGACAAATTGTCCAAAATTCTGGAAGAGGCATGACAGGAGGATAAAATGGCTACATCAAGAAGCATGGTCAGCTTTGCCCACACCGATTGCTATCTTGTCTTTCTCAGTGGACACTCTTTGAGGGACAATCCCAGTCCTTAGAGTGTAGGGAAGACCGGTTGTGTTGTGAATATGTGAGACTTGACAGCACTAACAGAAGGGGCAGCAGACACAAACTGACTAACCATGAACTAAGGCCAAGAGAGGCTTACAGATAAGAGTGGCCAGTGCTGAAGAAGGCTTGTTGATGACAGGACAAAACAGCAAATGTGTAAATACTCAACTGAGGTCTCCATCTTCTTTCTCATTTAAAGGCCAATAAGGATCAATATAATTAGCTGTGTGGCAAGGCAGGGTGGGAAAATCAGAAAGTCTTTGCTGATGATAAAAGCTTGTGTAAAATCTGATAGAACCCAAGTACTTTCTATATCCTCTAAACCCCAGCTCAAAGAAAGAGATACAAATGGAAAGAGTGGTGTCCCTAGGATAGGGACAGGAAGGTTAAGGGTTTTAGGTCTAAAACCTTACACACACACACACATACACACACACACACACACACACACACACACACACACACTCTAGCAATACTGAAATATAAATAAAATCCTCTCCCCTTATCAGTCTTTCTAAAGCAGAGAGGGCAGCATTGGAGGCAGTATTGGGGTTACTGGCAAGCTAAGCCTGGTACTCCTCTCCCCTCAGGATAGGCCTTCTGTCTCTACCAGCACCAGCATCCTCCTTCTACATAAGGCACACAGAGGCATGAAGAGAGCCCGACTGAAGCTGTCCCTTTGTTCCTCAGGTCAACAAAAGGCAAAATGTTAACCTAGCAGTATCCTAAAAGAGCTCATATTCTAGCTGGCATTTCTAACAATTTTAGGGTTTACCTAAAAATTAACCTCAAAGTGCCTAAATGTCAGTACCTAGGTAAACTCATCCCCCCATTTCAACATCTTGGCCTGAAAAGCAATTCCCTTCTCTTTTTGTTAAAAAAAAAAAAAAAAAAGGTTAACCATGGGTAAAATCTACATACTATAAAATCAGCTTTTATAAGGTGACTACTTAGTGCATTCATAGTGTTTTACAAATCTCCACCTCTATCTAGTTCCCCAATGCTTTCCTCACTTGGAGGTAAAAACCCGTCACCCACAAAGCAGCTTTCATTAGCCCTAGACTCTGGTAAACATGCCTGCATTCTGCTGAGTTAATCTATTATGGGTTTCATATAATGTAACCTTTTGTGTCTGCCTTCTTTTCCTAAGCAAGCAGTTTTGGATATATAGCCTTTGTGTGTGTGTGTGTGTGTGTGTGTGTGTGTGTGTGTGTGTGTGTATCAATATGTCATTCTTTTTTTTTTCTTGCTACTGTTATTTTGCTATATTGGTTTATCACGATTTGCTTATACAGTCAGCCACGGAAGTACATTTGGGGTGGTCAACTTTTTGGCTACTGTGACTAGTGTTAGAAGAATATGCATATGCAACTATTTGAGTAGCTGTTTTCAGTCCTTTAGGATATAAACCTGAGAATGAAATTCTAGGGATGTATGGCGATTCTATGTTTAATGTTTTTAGTAACTGCCAAGCTGTTTTCCACCATGGTTGTGCCATTTCACATTCCCACCAGCAAGAAAGAGTAAATTATTTTAAACATAATTTATGAAAAAATTCCCCAAACAATTTTCATTTATGCTGACCCCTATGCTCCATGAAATCTTAAAGCTTTCTTTGAGTATCTTCCTTTAATAGGCTTTGTAAAATTTCTAATCTCCAGCCCAACTCCCCATCAAGTACAGACAATATGCTAATTACCAGAAGAGAGCAGACACCCAGAAATGTCTACCATCCAGCTGGCTGCCCAGAACTAACACCCAGACACAATTAGCAAACAAATGTCTGTCTGCAAGTTCCATCAGATGCAGTGATGTCTAATACAGATTTTTGAGGAAGTAAGAATTTACAGCAGAAAAGGGAAAGATGTATAGAAGGCAGAATGGCCACAGGAAGGTAAGGGGAAAACTAAAACCTGTTTAAAAAGCAGGCGTAATAAATAAGAGACACAGTAGCTACATGAAGTACTGAGTATCACATCTTCTGGAGATGTCCATGACCTGCCTTCTACAGGAGCCCAGACAACTCTGTTCATCCCTAGAACTTGGGACCAAGAACCTGGAGAGCAAACCACTGAGGACTGATCAGTAGTGTCTCATTTTCAAAGGGCTGTGGGGAACATCTCTCTTGCAGAAACTCCCCTGCTACCTGCTAGGAAACATAATGCCATCATGGTTCTTTAGACGTGTTAAATTTCAGTAGTAAAACAAACCTAGCAAGTCTCATGCTGTGTAAGCAAAATTGAAAGAATTTACGTGTGATGAGTCTTGCTTGCTAGATGGAAAGAGGAGGATGAATATGTACCTGCTTCTTCTTCCTTGCTTCTTTATTACCTGGACACCAGACTACACTTGAACCATGTATGCCTTTCTTCTGCAAGTCATTAAATTTGGTCCAGAGTGAATACCCATCAAAGAACCTTGAGCTCACCTGTTCAAAGCAGAGAGGGCTATAACTAGATATATAGTGAGCTGGGATGAGTCCCTCTGTACTAAGCACCAGGCGACTGTTCTAATTGCTGAACTCCAGCGACCTGCACCCACCCTGTCCACATTCTTAAGTTCAAGTGTCTAGGGTAAAGCTGCTTTAGATCTGAATCTATCATCGTGGCAAGCTTCAGTCTGTGATCACCTGGGGTCATGCAGGCAGAATGAATGCCCAGCTGGGCATGGTGCAGGCATGCCCAAGGAAACAGGCAGACTCACTACGCTTGCACATCTTGTCAGCTTCAGAACCTGACAATGAGTCTGATTTCAGTCAGGGTCTATGTGTGCCCATATATCCATCACACTTGTGCTGTTTCACCATTACCGTCATCATGCATCATGGTTACTCAAAGAAGAGAACAATCATTCTCAGAGTCACACGATGTCCATGTATACCAAGCACGTGCTTTCCCATGCGACAAGAAGACAAATACTGATGGTATTCTCCAGAGGACAGCTGCCAGTTGTTTGGAGAAGGAGCAGAGCAAGGAAGCTGCATCCTGAGGCTGTGCTGTTCTCAAGGGTTACTGACTGTCCCGCATCTCAATTGAGGGCCAGAGATTCTCAAGCCCCTACTTTCTAGGCCTTGTGCTCTGTAGGGTGAGGACAGTAAGGTTCCTGAGCTACCCTTAGAGCTACTGCAGGGATCAAATAGAGCCTTGTTCCCAGAAACACACAAAGTTACCAAATGACTAAGGACCAGTCACATTAAAACTACATGTAGTTGAAGCAGAGTTTGCCAGACAACCAGCTTCAAAGAGGGCTACTTCCTGTGCATACCACTGTATTCTCTGAATCTGCATGCTGTGAGCCTTGCACTCAGCCTGTGGAAACCTTCTTTCTTTCTTGACTTTTGCTGAGATTCCTACAGAATTGTTCTGTGGTTTCCCCAAGATAGCATGTATGATTGGCTTTGGATCCGGCATGGGAGAGGCTCTTGTTATTAAATAAGATGTGTTCAGAAGAGATGTTGCTGCTCTGAAGAAGCCATAGTATTTGTATTCCTACTGGTAGAACAAGCAAGCACAAAGAAGGTACCCACGACTACTTGCTGAATAAGGCTTATAAAGCAATGCAATAATTCGGCAGAAACAAGGGGCCATGACATGAAAACAGAAAAACCTGGGACAAGTAAAAGATGGCAAATTCCTACCTTCAATCTCACTGTTCTGGCCAGTGTCAGCAACTCCTAATTTGAATCAGCTAACCCCAAACTGAGAGACACATGGGACATTCCTTACAGGGAGCCCTGACATCTGACAGTACAGCAGTTAGGTGGCAGTGTTTGGAAGCTGATCTCTCCTCTCTATATTCCCCAGCATCCAAGTCTGGCAGGCAAATCCACTGCAGATGTGTCTACCTAGATCTGTTTGGGACAACGACCTTCCTTATACTCAGCCAATGGAGACAAGTTGTTCATTATCACTTTAAGTGTCCACCATTAGCCTTGGTAGAACAGACAGGCATAGGAGAAGAGAAAGGCCAGAAACAGAGAGGCTGTGGTTAGAAGTAAGTGTTTACAGCTTCTGCTCCATGCAAACACAAAGGAGCTGTCAGCCAAACAGTGTTTAATTCATGGAGGCCTCACAGCTCCCCAGACTTCATTGCTGTCTTACTCATGACCTCTTTTATTCAATGAGCCACAGAGACACTGTATCAGAGACCTGGAGACACTAGGTCCAAGTCACAAGCATCCTGCCAGCTTGTGACTTTGTCTCTAACTTCTTTCCCTATACTTATCCAAAGGAGGCAAACTGTACAACATCTTTAAAGTCAGTGGGTACCATTAGTCTTGGGTCCTTGTCCTGGTTGGATTTGATTGATTGATACTTTGTCTCTAACTTCTTTTCCTATACTTATCCAAAGGAGGCAAACTGTTTACAACATCTTTAAAGTCAGTGGGTACACAAGCTAAGGCCATCTGGGAAGAGGAACCTCAGCTGGGAAAATGCCTCCATCAGATTGCCTGTAGGAAATCCGTCCAGCATTTTCTTGATTCACGATTGATATGGTAGTTCCAGCCCACTATGGGCAGTACCACTCCTGGGCAGGGAGTGCTGGGTGGGATAAGGAAGAAAGCTGTATAAGCTATGGGGAGCAAGCCAATAAGCAGCATTCCTCCACTGTCTCTACTTTGGTTCCTGCCCTTTTTGAGTTCTGCTCTGGCTTCTCTCAGTAATGGACTGTGATGGGGAAATGTAAGCCACATAAATCTTTTCCTATCCAAGTTAGTTTTAGTCAACGTTTTTTTGGTTTTGTTTGTTTGTTTTTCACCTGGAGACAGGGTTTCTCTGTGTAACCCTGGCTGTTCTGGAACTTGCTCTGCATATCAAGCTGGCCTCAAACTCAAAAATCTACCAGCCTCTGCCTCCTGAGCGTCTAAAAGTCAACATTTTAACACAGGAATGGAAAGCAACTAAAGCAGTCCCTTATGGTGTCTAAATCTCTGGGTTGTGGTGACTCTTGTGAAGGAAGTGGAGAAGGCTAGCTTTGAGGCCTGAGAGGGTAAAATCGGGGAGTACCCACGATGAAAGATAGTTCAGGCTAGAGAGCAAGTGAGCAGAGACAGAGTGGGCGGGCTGGGAAGGACCATCAGGACTCACAATCATAGGCTAGGGCTGTGGAGGACAGACCAGGAGAGGAGGGATAGATAGCAGAGAGTGGGGGAGCAAGCTTCAGGCAAGGATTCCAGGAGAGGGAAAGACAGTGGGCTCGTGAGCAGCTTAGATTAACATGGCCCAGTCAGAGTTCCATCCATGGCACAAGTAACACAACAGATAGGTGGTATGACCAAGACAAACATTTCCCCAGTAGTGTCAAGAATTGCCAACTTAAACAAAGCCACCAGGGACCTGAGAAATATTCACATTTTAATGGCCTTCTTGTTTCTTCCGAGGAAACAAGTGAAAGCTCCTGCAAATGAGGAAGGACAGGAAGGAGGCTGTGCTCATGGTTGTCCTTGAGCTGCAGCATAGCTGTGTGTGTGTGTGTGTGGGGGGGGGTGTTCAGTAAGAGTGCCAGGGTCATCCTCCAAGGTTCTGCAGCTGAGACTTGGTCAAGATTACTTTACACATCTAGGACAGCCAGCAGGTGCTCTTACTACAGAGGGCAAATGCCTTTCCTGCAAAATTGGCTACTTCCTGTATCGAGTATGAAAATGCCTGTAAACTGGAAGCCTCCAGTAGGGAGAGGCTGGCCTGGGAAAGAGTACTATAGGAGAAATCATACTGTCACATACACAATGGTGTGCAGGCCACAGCATAGCAGTGGCCAAGGACTGCAAGCACCAGGAGCCCAGATGGACAGAATTCACTAGTCCTTGATCTCGCTTCTGGAACCCCAGGGTCTGGGCATCTCAGTAAGTTCATCGCCTCTCTCCTCTGGTGGTCATTATCCTTAGCCCTGTGAGGACCAGCCCCGTGACCTTCTCATGGACCAGCAAGGAGAGGAGTTGCTTGCTTTCAGTGCTTCCATCAGCAGCAGTTGTTTATTCCAGGCTTGTTTTTATAGGTCTCTCTCCCCCCACCCAACCATTTGTAGAAATAATGTCCCCCTTTCTGACCGGTGACTGGCTGTGACAGGATAAACAAGACATCTTTTGCCTAAACACCACAGGGCAAAACAAAAACAGGAAGAGAAACAGGCATACTAAAGCTTTTGATTTAAGATTATCAAGTATTTTTTTTATAAGTTTTAAGGGAAAATAGATTTAAATTTTTAACTTTTAAAACATTTGGAATTAAATGCTATTTTGGTTAGCTTTAGCATGCACAGACTCCTGTTACCGCCCCTCTACTCAGAAGGTACATGACTCCACTAGCCTCTGACTCTTGCTGCTGATCAGGGTAGATGTCTGACTCTCTGTATGCCAAATCCATTAATATTCTAGGGGTTCACATTTAGTGTTTTTATACTGGCCAATATAAATTCTAATCTAGAAAAGGAAGAAGACCTGATGCCTTTCTTAGAGGTAGGCAGATGAAAAGGAAATGACATTAGGAGTTTCTTGCAGTGGGATTATGTTACATTGTAAACTGAACCACCTACTGATTTAGTAAAAGATGCTGATTGGCTGAAGGCAGACAGGAAGTATAAGCGGAGCTTCCAGACTAAGAAAACTCTGGGAATAGGAAGAACAGAGCAGAGATGCCTCAGAGACAGCACGATGAGATGCCAGCAGACACAGAGGAAAAAAGTTGAAATGCTGCTTTGAGAAAAGGTACCGAGCCACATGGCTAAACAAGATAAGAATCGTGAGTTAGTTTAAGGGTAAAGAGTTAACAAGATATAAAGTTATATGTCTGGGCCCCAGGCTGATCAGCATAAAATTAATACAAGTGTCTGTGTGTTTCAATGGGACAGGGATAGGCCAGAAAGGCCCGGCCAGAAACTTAATAAACAGTTTGTTCTGACTACAGAATTTTTATTTCCATTGCCAACATCTATGTAAGTAAGGATGCCACTGGAGACTGTTCCTCAGGCACAAGAATTCAGGATACAGGGATGCTGGACCATTCTACTTGCTCTGAAGACATACACCCCACAAGTAAGTCAACACAAATGGAACAACAAACATATATACGCAGCACATCTAGCATACATTTTCCACAGTGCTATCTTTGAGGGGATCTTCAGCATCCTTTGGGCCTCTGGTATCAAATGCAATTGAGTCCCTCTTTCTGTTGCTCTCCTCTCGTCCCTGCACCTAGTCCCAGACCACAGGACATCAGGAGGTGTATAGCAGCAGCAGTGTGGTAATGAGCCAAACTTTCAAGCCAGATTGGTGCATCCCCTTTCTCCCCACTAACCACGATCTATACCCCTCTACACACACTTGTTATTCTCCCTTTTCAGTGTCTTCTGTCCTTCCTGATGTGGGAGAGAAGCCACTGACCACATCTCTGACCTGCAGGCAATCACAGTGCTGAAGAATGGGGCAATTGTAAACTGCTAACCACGACAGATCAGATACAGATCCATTCAATACAAGTACATTATGGAACTGGAGAAAGATAATGGATACTGTGATCCAGCTGCTCCAGTGGTGCTGAACTGTACCTATGGAGTTGTCCCATTTATTTCAGAGAACAACATCATGAATTACTCAGTTTTCTGTCTTAAGAGAGACAAAGCTTCAGAAAGGTTTGGAAACTTGCCTGAAGTCACACAGCCATAAAGTAGCAGATCTGGAATTCAAAACCAGGTCTGTCTGCTCATATAGTAATGATGACAAAAGTGATGACTTCAGTGCTACGACAGCAGATTAAAATAGCGCTAGCATTTATGAGCACTTCCTCTGCCACATGTCCATGCAGAGCAGCTGACGATGAGCTCTCCTCTTCAGGAGTCTTTGTTCATTCAGCTCTCTAGTGCAAAGACAAGCTTAGAGGATGACTATCATATCCCTAAAGCCCCCAAACCAGGAAAAAAACCAAACAAGAAAACAACAACAACAAGAGATCATGGGGCCGAGGGCACCACCTCCAGCTACCATAGTGCTATTAGTCAGGCTTTGCCTGTCACCTCTGGAGTACTCCTTCCTAAATTTCTGAATAGGACAAAACAGATACTTACTTTGATGAACTGGTTGGTTAAAGAGTTAGGACCACTGACTTCGGGTTTTAACCATACTCCAACTGGCACAGACATATGCTGGCAATACACATTGTGTATATGGGGTGGGTATGATCCCCAAAAGGCTGAAGTTAGACTCCTAGGTTCCAAGGCTCAGAGAAGCCAAATGACATGGACTCAAGACTTGTCAACAGGGAAAGAAATTGAGGGATAACACAGAGCTTGGCATGCAAGGGTGTCTGGTACATGACAGAGTTGGGAGTATGGGAAACTGCTGTCATCACACACCACCCAGTCCTGTAGCCATCCCTCTCCACAAATAGTGATGGGAGTGGTAGCTCCAACCGCCATAATTCATGAGTGGAGAATGTGGAAATAAAGTGGGTGACCTCCTGCCTGCCCCTGCCATTTTCCTGACTGCCCTGTGTGCCATACTTAGGCCTACCTATCCTCACCACCTCTGTAGACCATCTCAGAGACCAGCCCCACACTACCCATGGAAGAAGGCTACAGGGGTTAAAGTAGACACAAGACTCATTCTTATTAGCTTCAGGATCCTACATCCCATAAAACACAGCACAGAATTCAGCTTTGCATTCTTAGACTACAGTTTTTAAAGTATTTTCTTTTAAATCTTTTTCCATGTACAAACACCACATGTTACTTGTGCAGAGAACAGCGGCTAATAGCTCCGACAGACCCAGTGTTGCAGCTCATGTGGGATGGGATCACACCATCTCAAATTCGTGCACTGTGGCTTCAGTGCTCACTGTATTTGACTTCTGCCTTGGAGCAACCCTCAGAAATGCTGAATCCCATTCAATCTTTGTACACACTCAGCTCCAAAGGGTGCAGCCAAATTAAAGAGACAGAGGCAACCCTTATTCCAGAGACCCTCTTGCTCTTCCTTTCTGCTTCAGAAGGTCTGTGCAGACTCTTCACAGGGAAATGGAGTCTTATGGCCTCCAGCAGTTGTTTACAGGGTACATACGATGATTAGCACCTTTCTGCTAGCCCTTGATCCTGATTTATGGTTCATCTACCAAAGAGACAAACTGAACTCAAACCCCTGCTTGTCTCAGGGATCTTCATATAGGGAACCATAGACAATGGTTCCCTAATGTCACCCTCTCAACTTCTCTCTAGCATCAAGGGCTATGTACTTGGGTACCCACAAAACACTGATCAACCATCAGGCACAAGCTGTGCTTGGCTTGTTTTATTCAGTCCCCCTCCTTTACAGCTCCGTGTGAGCCAGCAGCTGCTGGGGGCAGAAAAGACATGCACTGACTTGGCAGGGTGGTGAGCTAGGAGTGAGTACAAGGGTAGCAGAGACCTGCTGCCATGGAGAAGACTGGAAAACAGAGGCCCCCAACACCTGGGAGAGAACACCTCCTCAGTTTAGTCAAAGATAGGACCAGGACAAGAAAGCTCATTCCATCTAAGGTTGTAAACAGTGCTTGCATAGCAAAGGACACGCTTACTCATATCTTGAAAGATCAGCACAAAACACAGTGCCTGGCACATACTTGAAATTCAAAAAATTGCTTGTGTGATGCCGGAATGGGAATTATGGCTCTCAGCACAGCTAGGGATACAGGGAGTATGCTGGAGCAATCAACAATAGGTGCCATATCTGCTGAAGTTACACAGGAGTCACATACAGTACTATCTCCTCTGCTGGGTATCTGCTTTCTTATTCACACCCCATTGCAAACACACTCCTTCAGTTTCCAACCCTCCCGGCCTCTTCTATCACACTCTCTATCTTTGTATTTCCACATCCCCACCACTGAGTTTTAGGAGTTTAACCACAAGCCATTTAACACATGGGCCCTCAGAGGAGCTACCTATCACTCAAAGAAAGATTAACAGCTCAAAGCCAGGCTGGCACCAGTAACCCCTTCTCTAGCCCTGACAAGGTACACTACACACTGAGATGAGACTCGGGAACCCACACGCCCTACATCACAATCACAAAAATGACAATGACAACAGCGATAGCAAGGATGGTGAGAGGAAACTTTAGAAGTGATGCAGATGTGTGTGACTAGCTTGAGGTTTCACTAGTGTATCTTTTATCAAAAACTTTACAGTTAACAGCCACAACTTACTAACATCTTTCTAAATGTAAATTCTTCATTAAAAGCATGTTAAGAAGAAAAGCAGCCAGGCACAACAGTACAGGCCAGTAATTCCAGCTACTCGGGAGGCTGAAGCAGGAGAAGTATAAGTTCAAGGCTAACCTACATTGATAGAATTCAAAGCTAACCTCAGCAACTTAGTGGGACACTACCACAAGATAAAGGGTTGGGGGGGGTGTAGCTGAGTAGTGGGCACTTGCCATTATACCTAAGGCCCCATCTTTAATCTCTAGTAGCAGGAAGAAAAAGGAGGGGGTGAGAGAGGAAGAGAACAGGAGAAAGAGGAAGAAAGCATTGCTGTGAAATTTGACCAGTGCCCGTTTCTGTCCACTTCCCAGCATACCTGCCTATTAAACTGGTTTGGCATGTTAGATATTTCCTATTTCTAACAAAGTACCATGGGAGATTCTAGGGTTGTAGGGTTCCTTTGAAGCTCACTTTGAAAACAACTGGCTTACACCTTGAGCCCAAAGATGGTTCTAGCCCTCCCATCTTTAGGCTTAAAGACATGCAACTGGCAGCCCTAAGTAAGGCAGAAAGCTGAGCTGAGTTTACAGGGCACTGCTCTCCTGTGTATAACTCAAATACATGCAGACTATGACACTGAAAATTATTTTATATTTATTAACAATTACCAAGTAGTTATGAACATAAATTAATAATTACTGAAGACTAATTTTAAAATACAAATATAACCCAAGGTCCAAGAGACAATGGAGATTTAAAGGCAGCTAAGCAGGCCAGGTAACTTACTGATCACTTACTTCTTCATAGAAACAGAACAATGTCTCTGCTTGTTTTCACCTGTGTAAGTTGGCAAATGAGACTGTCAGTAAGCTGAATAGTTTTCACATACTATTTTCCAATGTGAGTCAGCACATACCTCTTCTCTTGTTGTCTTTATTAGTAACAAAAGACAAGTTTAAGAGCTAATGTTGGTCATACATAAACTGCTTGCAGAGCTCTTTTTTCAAAATAATCTACTCATTTTTTAATATATTATAAGCTGCATAAGTTGTATTACCTTTGAAAGCACTGTTTGTGACAATACCTTTCATTGGAGTGACTTACACTTTCAGCCTGGCATTGTGGACTATGACCTGCTTGTTCTCATGGGAAATGAAGGAAGGTTCCCAGTGGACCCCAGAGTCACCCACAGAGGAAAAAGACTTTCTACCCATAGCTAGAATCCCCAACTCTGACCCATACATAGCCTGTTAAGCACAAGTCCTGGTCACAACAGAATCCAGATGGAACAGTGTGGGTGGCTCCCAGCTAATAATCTACTCTATAACTCAGGGAAACAGGTGGTGGGGGTGGGGTCAGGACTGAGGCTAAGGGACTTTCCAGAGACTATTATTTTGTAGTGAAGGTGAATTTGTTTTTATTTTCTCTTAACTTTTGGTAGTGGGATTTGAAACTAGGTCCTAGCAAACCAGAACTTCAGAATCCAGCCTCAGAGAGGGCAAAGTCATTAAACAAAAGAGCAAAACAATCACCAAACTGTTCTCTGGTAAGTCAGCTCTGGGATCAATTATCGGAAAAGTCAAAATGCACAAAAGGGTCCACAATCAGACTACGGGGTGGGTCACCATACAATCTACACCCTCTATTCTCATTCCTGAATAAACAGTTATTTCCTGGTCTTTGTGTCTGTCACCACATTTTTGTCTATTTTGCCTTTTTCCAACTAACTGTACCATTACTAACCTCATCAGATTATTTCTTCTTCAAGAATTTACTAAAGTTTCCAACACATGACTTTGACTAAAGCCAGTGGAGGTTGAATATGCCTCCCGCAGTATTCAAAACTCCCCACTGTCAGACCTTCCATCCCTAGCACCGTGCTCCAACCCAGGCCTTGAGCCACTTGCACGTCCCTGTATTTCTCCTATCTTTGATCTTACTGCAACCTCCTTGGCCCCAGACTCCCAGACCCATCCCACACTTCCTTGAACCTATACTTCAAGATTACCTCACCACAGCTCTCACTCTATACTCAGCCCATTTTGCAAAATTCCTTTTCTGAACTTCATGACTGTTTTACTCCCTCCTGCTGCCCGCTTCAATCTGGTACACATGGGAAGTGTCTGTTGAACACTGGGAATACCAAATATCAGAAATATATTTCTATGAGTTTTTTTTTTATTTGAAAGAAGAAACTAACTCAAAATTTGAGAGCATACCTTACTTCCGATACCCTTGAATATGTAGATATTCAGAGCTACTGAATCAGTGTGTGACATAATGAATGGAATTAAAATTTCCACCTTTACCTAAAATCCATTCCAGAATCATCTGGAAGACAGCCTCTGCATCCAAAAGAATCATATGAAAAAAGAGTATTTAAAAAAATTACATATATATATATATATATCTTTTCTGTTTGCCTACATATATAGTTATTTATCTATTGTGTGTGGTATGTGTATGTAAACATACTTATGTGCCCTGGCATGTATATAGAGGTCAGAGGTCAGTTCTCTCCTTCTACCACTTGGGTCTTTGGGACCCAAATTCTAAAGTTATCAGGATAGGTAGCAAGCACCTTTATCCCCTGAACCATCTCACCAGCCCTTATGGCCTAGTTTTTATGTTCACTTTTGGGGATCATAGCAATGATCTTAAAGGTCTCAAAAAAAAGGTCTATACAAAATATTTTGTTGCCTTGGGCTATCTTTTGCCCATCAGTGGTGTGTGTGTGTGTGTGTTTCAGACTTTAATATTTGGTCTTGTTTTTAATTTACTGGTCATACTGACAGCAAAAATACGCCAGCACTAATTAATGCTTACTCAAAAAACCAAAACCTTGATATCAAAGCAGAATTAAATAATGACCTATTAGGAAATTCTTTAGCAAGGTGATACAAGTAGACAGGGTCATCTGCCCCTGTGTTCTTCTGAGCATGAGCACCTGAAAGGTGGTAGCTTGGAGGAAGCCTGTTGTCAGCTGGAACAGGGTTTCTCCAGAGTCTCTGGGGTAGGGTAGAGGATGGAGATGTCCGTGGATCAGGGGCCTCTTCCTCCCAGAGAACACAATAGCTCTGGGATGGGTTCTAGCATAATTCTATTCATATAAGCTCTCCAGATTCTTAGAAGCTTGAGAACGGTCCCTGCTGACAGTTACCCTCACAGCTGACCTTCAGGACACAGGTCCTCTTAGACTCACAAAGACCTGAAAAAGCAACTCTTTCCTCAAAGCCACATATCCAGCTTTGCTCACAGAATACCAACAGCAATTCTGTGGTGGGCTAGAAATACAGGGTGTATGACTAAGTGGGTGTGAGAAGAGACAGGCGCTTCTCACTCCAGAGTCTAATTTGCCTTTCCTATTGAGGGTCAGAAAAGTTCAATACAACTAGCAAAGCCAAAATTATTCACAGAAATAATCATGTTTTTTAAAGGATATCTCAAACAAGGATGTTAAAAACAAATGAACTAGGTCCACTTAGGGCCAGATTGAGTTTTACATACCTCTCTCATTCCTAAATCTAAACTATGTACCTCATAAAAACCCTCACTATTTCACTTACAAAAGGAGAATCTTTAATGTAAAAAAAAAAATAAGTAAACCTACCCATGTATTTCTATCAGTTTTTGAAACTTTATTCAAATAAGCTTTGCTTAATCTTTAAGCCTGGTCAGTTACAACTTTGAGTAATTCATAGTAACTCATATGTAGTCAACTGTGACTTTCTTGAGAAGCCTTCCCTGTACTTTCTCTCTACCTCACTAACTTGCTTCACCCTGGTCCTTGCAACTCTTTTCTGTGGCCTGGTTGAGGATTCAGTTTAGTTGAGTGGATCACTGAGAGAAAAGGAAGCTCCGAGGGCTCTGGAAGGCAGTGCTGCTGGCAGAGCTAAGCACATATCTAGCTGCTGTGGTAAATAGGTGGCTTCCAGGACACCAACTTCCTTTCCAAGGCCCTCAGGCTAAGAACAGGAAATTGATTTTATATCACTCTATTTTTATCATACTTGATGGGGTGATGGGAGTGGCACTTAATATAGTCCTATTTAAAATGATGAAAGGGCAGAAAGTATTCATCCCTTTGAGAGTGAGGTGTCCCTACTGGCTAATGGGCCAGGCTCAAGACAGGGGACCCCCAGGGACAGACGGGCCCTGCAGGATAAAGGCCCTCTTGACAGGCCTTGGGAAAGGCTGATCTACAGCATGTAGTAATTTCTCTGTCCAGGAAGCTAGACAGCACTCTTGCTCTCTCAAAATGTTCCTGAAACTATGCTCTTTTAGGACCAGGATCTTAATGATAGGCAATCAGAGTTTCTTTTATCTGCTCTTCCCAAGTAAAAGGTGAAGCAGTCAGGAAGATCAAGCTGAACAATGCGGTCCAGAGTGTCTGTCCTGCACAGCTAAGATGAATAGGGTCAAAGCTGGATGCTTTTCTCATAAGCTCCCACTGGCCTGGGTGGCAGCAGACTGGCCAGGCCAGGGCTCAGATGAGGCCTGTGGGAGGCAGAATATCATGATTTATTTGGAAATTAAACATCATTCCAAGGCTCTGTGCCCCTGGCCTAGTTGAAGGCTGCCTAGCTGGCCTTGAGGACACAAGAGCATGGAGACCCTGGAGAGAGGAAAACCACTCTTCCTAGAACTTTAGGTAGTAGTCACTGTCACTTAAAGCCTAAAGAAAGGGGTACCATGACACCCAAAAAGGTGTTGAGGAATGACAGGCACGGGAGCTCCTAAGTGCCAAGACAGAAAGCAAGTAGCCTTTATCACCCCATGAGGTGCTCAAATGGCTGACTAGGCCATAAAGCTGGTGAGGGGGGATATGAAGTTCAAGCTGAAGGATTTAGCTATGACCCAGTTCCCATGGAAACATCACTAGAGTCCTTGAAAAGAAAGTAAGACTGCAAGGTCCTTAGCATGAGGGGCAGAAAGAGTGACAACAGTGCGAGAGGGCAAGAATCCAAATAAGGCTCAGAGTCCCAAATGTAACTTGAGTCAAATTTTGCCTCAAGGATGCACTGCTTGTTAAATATAGTTAGTCTCCATGCTTATTTTTTTTTTTTAAGCAAACTTCAATGAAACTGGATTCTGTTCCTTAAGAACAATACAGGTTAACTAAATAATAAAACCTCACACAGCCCTTGACTTGGCACAGTTTTCCTATATTCAGGCCAAGAATTGGGAAGAAATAGCCTTTGGCACCCTGAATTTTTAAGTCTAAATATAAAGTGACAGCAATAGCCTCCATTTTGCACCCCAGCAATAGCCACCTCTAGGGCAAGCTGATTCATGTGATGAGCCATACTGAGTTGGCTACTAAGGGAGGGCTAGACACTCTCCAATGAATATGGGTTGTTGGCCTCCTTCCCTACCAAGGAGGGGTACAGTCTCCCACTGCCCAGGCTCCACCTTCCTGGATGGCTCCAGCAGTGGACCCGTGGCTCTCCTCCAGGCTGAATGGGGAAAGAGAGCGAGTGGGGGGAAATCGATTCTCACAAGTATGCAGAAACTTGCGTAAGCTCCTCTTAAGAGCAGAGCCACTGCTGTCCCATATCAGATTCTAGAGCTAGGCAAGAGCTCCTACAACTCAGGAATCCCTTTTAAGAGGAATGGAGAAGACCTGAGACCCATCCTTTAAGTCAGATCAAAACACAGGACAGGAAAGAGGGTATGGCTGAAGGCTAAGGGTGAGGGAGCACAGACAAAACAAGAAAGGCATGCAACAGTGCTGCAAGCAGCGACTGGGCCCAGTGAGAGGAGCAAGTCAAGACAGGGGAGGTCAATAGATGGGGACTGTTAGTAAGCTTCAGAATAGATCATAGGTCAGCTCAAGTCTGTCCAGTTCTTCCTCTGGATCCTTGAAGAAGGTGTGAGAAAATACATCCACCATCAGGGTATGGGACAGGAGGTTTCATGCAGCAAGAAGTCCTGGGATTCTCCTATAATTACCATAAGTCAACCTCTTAGGTGTGGGTTGGTCCTACTTTCTCATGGGAGTTTTGAGTTCCTTTTCTTGCCAATTTCTGCCTCTGCGGGATTGGTCACACACTTCCAGGATAGCTCTTTGCCATTCTACAACCTGGAAAATTTGCTTTCCATTTTTACCACCTCCTATTGCTGCATCTCCCACAGACTGGCCACTACACATAGCACTAGGATATATCACAGCATGTGATGATCCCCAGCTTCCAGCTCATAAGTCAGAAAATATAGAAGTATATAGAATATAGAAGTATATAGAAGTTAGGCAGTGAACACAAGTCACACAGCCTAGGAAATGTAGGAATCAGCCCAGATCTGGATTTTTCTAATGTAAAAGCCTGCAACATGTTAGAGACTCCAGGATGGCTAGGGCCTTGTTTACATCCTTGGGCCTAGATAGCATTGTGCAAGGTCCATATTAAAGATGAGATAAACACTTGTATGGTGTGCAAGTTTTCTTGCTAGAGTGTAGTTTGTTTTTCCCCTTAAAGATCATCAAAGAATGGTCCTCAGTGTAGTGATGTTGGGAGGTGATAAGGCCTAGTGGAAGTTCATTATCAGTGCTGTCCTTGGAAGGGATTAAGGTTAGAAACCCCTGAGTTGAACCTAACCATGAACCATTATATTTTTTCCTATCTAGCCGTGTGATCTCTTATTCCTATGTATGTATCCACCATTGTGAGGCCATCTACCAAAACGCTATTGATAGTATCATGACCTTGAACTTTCAGAACTTGAGCTAAATAAAGCTTTTCTTTACAAAATTATCCAGTCCTGGGTATTTCCTTATAATTAAAAAAAGAAGAAGAAGAAAGAAAAGAAAAAGAAAGTGGCACGCTGAGGCAGGCAGGGGTATTTAATGTTTCCTGACATAAACTTATCATGGGAGGGAGCAACTAGCCTCAGGACAAAGATCTTCCCTTCCTCCAGCCTGTTCCACAGAAACATAATCGTCTTCTCAGAATATTGCTATCAATCTATTACACCCTCTCCCAACATCACCACCCATAGACCCCTGCTTATTTGAAGTTTCCAGGATTTGTTCCAGGTACTACTCACAAATCCTCTAGTCTTGCCAGGCAGTTTATCCTCATCTCCTATATGAATCTTACATTTTGCTATCCTGTGTCTGTTATTGGCACATCTCTTCCTGTTCTAGATATCTGACTTCTCTACTCTGTTCTTCACCCACCTCCCAAAATCCTTTCCAATTCCCAATAGCAGACCAGAAATGTTACTTGGAAGCCTTCTTGTCTCATTGTCACTCCCATTTGCATGCATTCTAATTTTCCAACTGCATTAAGGTCTCTGCTTTATTAAAAAAATATTTATTTTATGCATAATAGTATTTGCCTGAATGTATAAATACCATGTGCGTGTCTGGAGTCCATAAGAGGGTGATGGATCCCCTGGAACTAGACTTATTAATAGTTGTAAGCTGCACAACTGTATGAGCAGCAAGTGCTCTTAACCACTGAACCATTTCTCCAGCCTCTATATTAAGATCTCTTTCTGGGAGCAACCATTAGCTATAATTGTATGTCCCCTATGGTGACTCTCCACACATCCCTCTGGATACCACTAGACCTCCTGTGCACCCTATGATTATCTCTAAGTCTTACCTGTAGTATCTGGATTGCAAGTAGGTAGAGCAGACGGCTTTGGACACATGACTGGCTGAACCAAAGTCAATGACCTTCACTCGGTATGGCTGTCTGGATGGATCTACCAGCATGATATTTTCTGGTTTGAGGTCAGCATGGATAAGACCCAGGCTTTTGAGTTTCATCAGAGCTGTAGCTACCTGCTGGAGGACTGGGCGAATGTACTTGAGGGGCAAGGGGCTAAACTTGTTTTGTTTCAGAAAATCATAGAGGTTCTGCTCCAACATCTCAAAGACTAAGCATGTGTGATTCTTGTGTTGGAAGCACTCATAGGCCCGTACAAAGTTGTAGTCATCAGCGCTCTCTGTGCTCAGCCGGGCTAGGATGCTCACTTCAATCTGGCCTTGCCGGGCATAGGAAGGGTGGTTCTTTAGGATCTTAATGGCCACAATCTCATTGGTGCCCCGTTTCCAGCACTTGACCACTTGCCCAAATGTCCCTCTGCCCAAAAACTCTAAAACCTCATAGGTGTTGGTCATGGAGCACAGCACTTCATGCTGCACCAGCTGGTAGTCACCTTCACTGTTGGAGCCACTGTTTTTGGAGGTGGCAGTGGATGTAGTGGCAGTAGCTACAGTAGCCCCACTGGCATTATTCTGAAGCATGGGTGGATGCTCTTCAATGATCTGCACGCTGCTTGTGTTCTCAATCTCCTCACTCTTTCGCTTGAGTCCACATTTTTGGTAGGTATCAAGGAGGCTCACAGTGCTTCGACGCATTAAGTTATGTGGTCCACCGAGGACTTGCCCGGTGACAGTGACAGAAGTGCTACTTGCTGATGTTACAACTATGTGTCCTGTACTTCCTGGGAAAATGATGGTCTGCTCGTAAGGTAGGCTTGGGTTTGGGATTGGCAAGGAGGTGCTGACGGTTGTGGAGGCTGGTTGAGAAGGTGGTATGTTCTTGCTCTGGCTATACACTTTGCTGTGGGAGCCGTACCCAGTCATGTCCCAGTTGGAACTCGGCTCTACTTTCAGTTTCTTCACACTACAGAAGGCACTTGATTGAAGGGTGTGAGGGGAGAAAACTTGCACATGTGAGGCCATACCTATGAGGAAAGAAAAAGGAAAAATAAATATTTGAGTTACTCCTCCATGAATAAACTCCATCGATTCATTTAGGCTCTGATCAGACTGTCCTTCCACTTCAAAAGAAGTTTGAGGACCAAGGAGATGGATTAGTGGGTAAAGTACTGCTGTCAAGTTTAAGCACTTGAATTCAGATTCCCAGAACTCATGACATCTGGGCATAGTCACATGCACCTGTGATCCCAAAGCTCCCACAACAAGATGGGTGACATAGACAGGAAATTTTCCAGAAGCTCATGGACTAGCTAATCTGGCATATGAAACAGTGAGCAACAAGAGACCCATCTCTCAAACAAGGCCAAAGATAAGGGCTAACATCTAGTGTTGTCCTCTGGCCTCCACACATTTCTAGGTCTGTATGTGCATGTGTGTACATGCACACATCTATGTGTGATAATGCCTTAAAAATTCAGCAGCTTGAAAAAGCAAATCAATTCCACTCAGAAGCACATTCTAATTTCCTTGTTTGTGACACTAATGGTTCCCATGTTCTGCCATTAGACCTTAGGCAGAATAGGAGACTCAGGAATAGAATCAAGAATCAGACAGAACTGGGACTTAATCCATCATTTATTTCTTGTAACTATACTTGGAACAGAAACCAACTCTTCATTCCTATTCAGGTTGCATCTTGCTAAATCAAGTATCCAGGTAAGGATTACATGTCTCAATAGAACCTAATATCTAGGTTTACCACTTCTAAGAAACATGTTCCCACACAAACCCGATCACAGGGCCCTATCATAATCTGTGTTCTGAAAATGACATACTACCAACCACCTAGCATCCTGAATTCTATAGGGTTGTAGATGGATGATTTGGTGTTTAGCTGGCTTCAAACATGCATCACCTTTCAGACAGAACTGAGTAGCACCATTCATGGGCTCCTTGCTCACCTATTTTGTCAATCTATATTAATACATTTCTCTAGAAGTCCTGAGATTTCAGATGCTGGGGAGATGACTCAGTCTAGATAAAGTGTTCACAATGCAGGCAAAAAGAACTGAACATGATTACATGATTTCTAGCATAGACACACACACACAGAGAGAGAGAGAGAGAGAGAGAGAGAGAGAGAGAGAGAGAGAGAGAGAGAGAGAGAGAGAGAGAGAGGGAGGGAGGGAGAGAGGGAGAGGAGAGAGGGAGAGGGAGAGGGAGAGGGGAGAAGAGGGGGAGGGAGAGAGGGAGGGAGAGAGGGAGGGAGGGAGGGAGGGAGGGAGGGAGGGAGAGAGAGAGAGAGAGAGAGAGAGAGAGAGAGAGAGAGAGAGAGAGAGAGAGAGAGAGAGAGAGAGATGGCTTTGTTTACCCAGCACTGGGGAAGCAGAGAAGGATGGATTCTTGGGGTTTATTGGCCAGCCAATCTAACCTAATTGGTGAACTCCAGATTCACTGAGAGACCTCATCTTAAAAAAATGTGGAAAATAATTAAAGAGGCACATATAATAATCTGTGCCCACACACAGAGAGAAAGACAGAGAGAGAGAATTATGATTTCATACTGACATATCTGCAACCAAGATAATCTTGGAACTCTTTAAGACTTTTCTGAAATATCTATACAAATTTATAATTGTGGTGATACTGGAAAAAATTTAAGTGTGATTTTTTTATATGTAAGTATATATCTATATATATACATATGAAAAAATACAACAGTGACAAGAAAGGGAAACCCTTTAAAGGTATAAGAAGAAACAAACACCAAATACCTTCTAAGCTGACTTTGATAATCATTTTGTGTGTGTGTGTGTTCATATATATAAAATGTCTGAGTGTGCATGCATATGTATATAGAAAGCAGAGACAAGCCCTCAGTGAATCTGTGGCTCACCAATTCAATTAGACTGACTGGCCAGCAAGTCCCAGTGATCTTTCTGTCTCCACCCCCACCTCCCCAGTGTTTGGGTTACAGACAGCTGGCTTTTCAAGTGAATGCTAAGGATGGAACTCAGGCCCTCATGCTTATTTATGTGTCATGCTGAATGAGCCATCTCCCCATTAGAAAGTAGAGAGTCTGTCAAACTTCTCTGATAGCTAACCATCTAGCTTCAGCTGCTCTCTGATCCTCCAGCATTGTCTAGAGTGATTCTTTAATATCTTCCTCTTAACTCCATCACTTGTCCCCTGATCTTCCTTCTCTTCAGCAGATCTCCACCTTCTCTTTTGTCCAGAATCCCAAGGTCAGTCTCAGGCTCTGCTAGTCTCCTTCCTAATCCATATTCTCCCATTTTTCTCTAGAATCCTGTTTCTGCCATTCTTTTTCTTTGAAGCTATTGATTCTTTCTGTTTATTGGACAAAAGTCTTTGGCTGGTACTGAATAAAGCTGTTCAAATAAATCAGGGACCTAAGCTCTCCCTCTGCCTTCAAGTGTGTGTGCATACACAAACCTCCAACTTGAAAGGCAGGAGGAGTAACAGTCACAATTCCTCTGTACTCTTTCCTTCTTACCTGTAAGTCGATGCTTGTTGTACTCTCTTCTTCAGTGTTCACTCTTAATCCTACCCCAACATATTCAAACACCAAAGACCTGAGTTCTTAAGGTAAATAACTTCCTAATTGCCTAATCCAGGGGCCCTTTCAGCCACTGCTGACCACCACTTCCCTCCTGGTGTTCTTATCTACACCAATGTGAATCTGTAACTGCCTTCCTCCTTCCCGTGGCCAATTACACAGAGTTTTTAGGCAGTTCTTCTTCCTCCTTTAAAATGCTGCTGCTTCCAGTACTGTTTCCTCTGGAAAGCATCAGTCATTCAGACAGTTTAAGCAAGCTCTCCATGAAGGCAACTCCCACATGTTTATCACGGGCCAAGTTCCTTCCCACTTGAACGTTCCACCAATAAATTTCTATTTCCTGCTACATCAAAGATGATATTCCTAAGCTGAACTCCTTGTGCTTCCCCCAGACACAGACATCTAATCCTCCATTCTAACATTTCCATTTCTGTTAATAAAGTATTTGTCTATTTGCTTGGTTCTCAGACTGTGAGTTTACCATATTGAGTCTTTATTATCTCAACAAGCAAAAGATATTCAGTCTTGACAGATTTCTCCTTTCTTTAGAAATGTCTTTTTTTAAATTAAAAAGTATTTAAGTAACTATATAAGGCAAATTGTCTTTTGTATCCAAGTCTTTAATTCCTGTTCTTTTTGTCATTCCCAAGTTAAAATTGTCACTTTTCTTTTTCCTCCAAGACAGGGTTTCTCTGTTAGTCCTGGTTGTCCTGGAACTGCTTTGTAGAGCTGGTTATCCTTAAACTCACAGAGATCTGTCTACCTCTGTCTTCCATGTGCTGGGATTAAAGGCACGAACCACCACTACACAGCCGAAATTATTACTTTTCAAAAGTAACCCTAAAATAAGTACAGGAACCTGTAAACATTGTCTTACTACATAAACCTCTGAGCATTGTAAACTCTGTCCAAAAGCTTCTGGTGACTCCTTAGTATCCAGAATATAAAGCCGAAGAGACAACATACATCTCGATTCCAAACACCTGCTAGCCTTATCTTCAACCACTGATTTTCCAGAAGCCTCAACTCTAACTGGTCCAGCTCATCTTCCTAGAATAGAATGCCTCCTGTACTTGCTCCATTCACTGCAGTATGTTTTGCTTTCTGGTATGAAGTCACTGCTTCTTTCTACTGACCTAAAGTCTATCCAATTTAGAGCCCCAAGCCTGAGCTTTTGAGACAATGTCATATGTAGTTTAGGCTGGCCTCAAACTCACTATGTAGCCCAGGATGACCTTGACTTTCTGATCCTCCTGCCTCCATCTCCTCTCCTGTGCTGGGATCACAGGTGTGAGGCACCACATTTGGCAAGTAGCTTCTCTCTTACACTGTTTACATGTTTAAGTCATGTTTCCACAACTAGACCATATTCTGGCACCAAGGACTACAATTAAACCTCACATCTCTTTGTTCTGGCCTCGTAGTTCTTTGTGTCTCCTTCCCCTGGCATGCCAAACTTACAAAGCATGGTGACCTAACTGCATTCTGCCAACTGAAGAAACCTATAACTGCTCTGTTACCAGTCATACATATCTTAAAAAGCAGGCCTGATTCAAAAGTAGAGAAAAAAAAATCTGCCAGTGTTTTTCTAGCCAAATAAATATTTTTTAAAAGCAAGAAAGAGGGCCAGGTATGGTAGGTAGTACGTGACCAAACTTCCAGTGCTTGGAAGGGTAAGACAGAAGAATTGAGAATTTGAGGCTATCTTGGGCTATACAGTAAAACCTCAACTCAAAACAAACAAACAAATACTCTAACATGAAAAAACAAAATACCAGAGCAGAGCTAGTCAGCTCCTATCCTGAGCTAGACAGTCATGCTCTGCCTATGCTCCAGCCACACATGCTGACTTCTTGGAGGCAGGTCTGGTCTAACCCTAAATCCTACTCTGAATCCCTCTTTACTGTGACCCATGGGTCAACAGAGACTTCCCTTCTAATTTGAAAGCTGACTCCAACCTTGACTTGGGTACCGTGACTAATATGCCTGTATATGACATAATTATTGCCTGACATGATTATTTTGGTTTGATAAATAATCATATTTTCACCTGCTTTTTATGTTAATATCTTAATATAGATATAGAAAGTGATTATTCCTTATTTATTTAGTATCATTTAAATATTCATATACTTACAAATGCTATAAACCAGACATATCCAACCTATGGTCCACAGACCTCATGAGTTCCAGTACTCCTATGAATGTGGCCCGGCACATTTTAGATGACATTTTGTTGCAATGTCAAAAGTTTTGACATCCCTGAAGCAACACAGAAAAGAGCAGTCCTTGGCTTTTAGCTACCTATCCCTGGAAAAGACTAAGTAAAATTAGCATCAGCTTCAGCTTTTGTCCCTTGACTGTCCCTTGCTCCATGCAAACTACTGTCAGGGGAAAGAAGAGGAGGGGATGAAAGGAGAAATAAACTGATTACACAAAAATCTTTGAAGGCACTGGTCCCCATCCTCACTGTTCTTGGTAGAAAGGCCACATTGCAGAGTGGAAATTTACAAAGGGGAAGAGGGTGGCTTATGACCTATTTGTTATTGGGATGATAGCCAAGGGTCATAAAACTGTGGAAATCATCACTGGCTGCCTTGGGTGACAGATGCCCAGGATCAGCAAGGATACCTGCATGGCTAGAACCTCCCTGTACCCTTCACTGTGGCCAGCTGCCTCAGATTCTGGCTGGGGCTGCTGTGGTCACTGCTAAAGTCAACAGCCACTATTCCAAGAACTAGACCTAATGTTTCCAACAACTTTTTAACCTTTGTTCTATGGCATAGCCCATTTTCCTCTGGGAAGCAGAATGCTCAAACAAAACATAGCTAAAGAAAGTCATTAATGATCTTTTTTTTTTTTAATCCTCAAAAATCTTAATAAGGAATAAAACACTGGTAGTTTTATAGCTTCACTTAAAAATAATCTCACAGCCACAAACAAACTTATTTTCAAACATTTCTCCTTGAAATTATTTTCTGTAACAGAAAATTTTTCCTGATCAATTTGGCTCTCTCTGAGTCAAGCCTACACTCCATTTATTCAGATCCCTAAGGCCAGGGACAGGAAGAGGGTGGGAAGACCTAAATGTTTCCTCTCATTTCTTTATGGTCTGACCCCAGAACTCTTTAAGGACTACTGGCCTCCTAGACACACAAAGTAACAATAGTAATAATTTCCCCCTAGAAACGGCAAGGGCTAACTGGACATTTTCAGTTTGATCCTTCTCAAAATTTCAATCTCTGCCCTCCTCTTAGGCTCTAAGAAGAAAAAGTAGATTTGTCTCTTAGTGGGAGGATAGGTTTTTAACTCCCTGGAGGGCAGTATGAAAGACTAGGGAACAACAAAATAAATCTGCAATAATTACACCACTCCTTAGTGGCATAGCCCATCCAGACCTTTCTATAAAAGCCTTGGTGGCCTCTCAAGATAAACCCCTACATAATGGTTGTATATCCATTGATTGCTGAGATATAGAACAAAGCATCTATAAAGGATGTATTCTTAGCCCCATGCTATTGGCTCTTGAGCAGGCCAAAATCATGAGCACTGAACTCCAGCTCTTTCCACAGTATAGACACATGGACAATCTATCAGCAAAAGAGATTTATTTACAAACTCGCTACAAATTAAGCCAACTTATATCATACAATAAATTCTTCACTGCATGACAAATAAGGAGTACACATAAATATGATTAAAAACAGTCACAACAGAATTAAAGTACATCATTTTAAGACACTCCTTATTGATTAAAAAAAAATATAGACTGCCTCATGTACAAAATAAACCCAGGTCACCTAGGTCACCTAGGTCACCTAGGTTTTGTGTATGTTTTGATAACCTGAATGTTCAAAGAAAGAAGAGTAGCTGCTCTTCTTTAGGCTTCCCCCCACCCCCAATACCCAAATACCTGAAAACATATGTATAATATCAAAATACTATTTTCAAAGCATTTGCCTTGTAGTCTTTATATGGATGCCATGTATGTCTATAAAATGCTATCACACTCAATTTGAACCCCTATTTAAAATCATGCACCATTCTCTGGGTTTTAAATTACCAAGTACACAGTATACTCCTGGCTCTAGGAGGGTGTCTTTGTGGCAAGGTGAGTGAGCACTTTTACCTGACACAGCCTGATTATCATGGCATACTCATCCTATTAACACATGTCCCACACAATCTCATTCACACAGAGCTGAAAACTATGAAGTCAGATGACAGTGTAGGCTCCTAGAATAGGGAGCAGAATCAGACCGAGATCTGAAGTTCAAGCCTAAGTAATTCTGTGTGGCTCTTTGTCTTTCTTAATTTTAAAAGTTCAATGAGAAATTCTTTTTTTCCAGAGATATAGACATCCTTTTCTGGCTTTTTAAGACAGGGTCTTACTATGCAGTCAGTCCAAGCTAGATTCAAGTAGAATCATCTGGCTTTGAACTCAAGTGCTGGGATTACAGGTGTTTGTCATCAAGCCCACCTACATTTTTTCATTTACAAAAAAAAAAAAAAAAAAAAAAAAAAAAAAAGCAAACAAACAAAAAACTCCTCTCCATAATCTTGAGTTTTTAACTAATTATTTTTTTTTAAATAACATTTGTTAAAAGATCAGTCATTTGGTGTATTTTTCCTAACATTTTCTTAGTTTCTTCATAATTTTTTGTTTCACAATTGGATGAACTGAAAAGTTGCTTCACATGTGAGTCTATTTCCTTTCCATTTCAACACCCAAGTTATCTACTGGAAGATCGGGCTGGCGAAACTACAGGGATATGTGAGGGTAAACTATATGATAGATTCGTTCACTGAATTCAATTTCTCTGAATTTAGCAAAGCTCAAGAGAAGAAGTTATAAGTAATAATTGCCATCATTTTTTATCAGTATTTAAGGTTTAATTTTGGCCTGGCAGATGTGAAATAAACTGCTTCTTGAAATTCCAGTTAAAGAGTAGAGTCCAGATCATCTTAAGAGGTACCAACTTCCTAAAGCCTTCTGGGAATACACTGATGAAATAGTGAGCATCTGATGAAAGCTACAATGTTATTTTGTGTCCCTACATTACAGAACTCAAAGAACTAATTCCCATATGTAACCAGAATAATACCCTGTGTTCTGTATTATATTTTGCACATAAGATATGGAATAAGTTAAGATAAATTGATGTTAGAAAAATATATGTACAGCCAGGGTTGGTGGCATGGGCCTTTAATCCTAGCACTTGGGAGGCAGAGGTTGGGGAATCTTTGAGTTTGAGGCCAGCCTGGGCTGCACAGAGAAACTCCATCTCAAACTCCTTCCCCAAAAAGAAATATGTTTCTAAATGAAAAGTTTTAAACACCTAGAGTAGGGTAAATTTGTATAACCCTTGGCAAACGTGATGATTTAATAATGCCTTGGAGGGTTGAAAAGCATTAGAAAAAAAAATTCTTCATCAATATACTACAGAATATTCATAAAATTGTAGTAATTATTCTGTGTGTCAAATCTGTATTTTAAAAGAATGTGAGGCAATTTCAGGTTAGTTTGTTTGTAAATGACAGATTTTCAAAACAGTGTGTACTAAATATCTGTGGGGCTTTTATATAATTTTCAATTAGAGGTGTTTATCCACTAGTTGTATAATGTTAAATATATGATATAATTCCACCAGAGTAGTGTAGAATTAACCACAAGCTCTATAGAATCTTTTTTGATAATGACAGCAGAAATACTATTGTTGTGGCACTGAGCATTTGAAAAATAGAATAAATCATTCATCAGATTGTATTACAGATCCTCTATATAAAAAAGACTAGCAAGGGTTAGAATGAAAACGCAAAAACCATCTATGGCGTCACCATTGGCTGCGCATGGTAGCACATGCCTTTAAGCCCTCAGGAGGCAGAGGTAGGCACATCTCTATGAATTGGACACCAACACAAAGTAAGATCCAAGGGGGGACATCACCATTGTCCTAAAGGAGCTTAAAATCTCATAGCGTCATTAAGTCCAATTTAAAAGGACAACTGGCAATTGTAGCTAACATAACTGCTAAAGTAAACAGCATAGTTCAGAGCAGGAATCATTCAGGTTATAGTCAGGCAAAATTTTACAAGATATGAGCTGTGGTTAAAAAGATAGATGACTTTTTGAAAGGTGAGGCTGCTGTTCTTGATCCTACTAGGAGGGTATAAATCCATCAGTCTCACAATGAGAAGCAACCACTCTGGAAGCTTCTGCTTTGTTTGGAAACAACTGAAGCCCATTTGTGTGTCAGTAATACATTAACAACTGTAAGGCAATAATCAACCTCTGGTAGACATTGTGCATACCAACTGCCTACTTTCCTAATTCTGGTGGCTCCAATATTCCAAAGATAATTCCAGACATTTGACGCATGTGTGATGCCCCAGCTGTCCCATGACCCACCTTCGGCATTCACTTTTTTTGTACCACACAAGTAACTGACAAAGTTTTTTAGAGATTTTCATGCTCTCTCTTGCTCTTTCCTGGACTTCAAATGCTTATTCCTCAGGACTGTGCACGAAGGTGCATGTCCCCTACTGAACAAATGGCTGGATATGCTAGGGAGATGATATAAATGGCCTAAAGTCAATTTGCTATTAGCAGGTTTGAGTTTGAAACTGAGGTCTGCCTGCATCTCACATTCAAGTCATTACTCAAGCTCCTGCTTCAGTGGTTAGGTTCTCAGATTAGAGCAGAAGGCCAGGCAGAGCAGCAACCATGGCAGATAAAATCCAAAAAGATGAGAACACAGATCTCAACTTCAAGACAGAGCTGACTACAGCACCCATGATGCACCCACAAAGACCATGGTGCCTGTCATTCCTGTCTCCTCTGGTGAGGATGACATCTGAGAACTATATTAAATGTATTTTTCAAAAATAAATTAGTATACAATGGAAGTGGCCAGAACACTGGCCTTGAGTAGGAAGACTTAGACTAAGTGACTGGGAGAAGGAACGTAGGACAATCTGAACTAAAGAACTGAGAAAAGAGAAAGAAAGGGGCAAAAACATAGGACTTCACAGAGAAAACACAGTAAGATGGTGACAGATTTCAGAACACACAGGCAAACGATGGAGAGAAATCCAACACATTGGAGAGATGCAAAGAAGTGGGTCCACAGGGGGTAATGGGAGATGGAACATATTGTTAAACATTTTTCTTGGGAAAAAGAGGATAGAATGAGTTTTAAACAAGTTGAATGGCAAGCACTGACAGGATATCTACGCTGAAATGTCCAGTCATTAACTTAATATAGAAAAAAAGAATTGCTTCATTTAACTGAAGTTAATGTCAGGAGCTGCTGGTGTTTGACAAGCAGTATCTAGTACCTTTGTGTAAAGTTTGGTGTGAGTGAATGCGTGTGCGGGCATGTGTGTGTGTGTGTGTGTGTGTGTGAGAGAGAGAGAGAGAGAGAGAGAGAGAGAGAGAGAGAGAGAGAGAGAGAGAGAGAGAGAGAGAGAGAGAGAGAGAGTGTATGCGTCTGGGTAGGGAGGGGTGTGTCTGAGGGTGTACAGGACAGAGGCTGATTGATGTCAGGTATCTTCCTCAATTGCACTCTATTTTATTTAATTTTGGGAAGAAGAAGGTTTCTCACTAGACCAGAGCACAGCCAATTCAAGTAGAGCAAGCTTTAGGGAGCCTTCTGTCTTCTCTCTCCCAGTGCTGGGATTACATGTATATGCATATGTGAATACTAGAGAACTCGGGACCTCATGCTTATACAGCAGGTGCTTTACCAACCAAGTCATCTGCAGTCCCAGGTTGACTCTTGAATGAATATAAAACATTTTGAAAAGAGAATGGAAACTGATAGGATGGGCTAAGCCTGTATAGGATTAACCAGAAGGAGAAGAGGGCAAGGTGGCCCTAACCTTATTCATGGACAATCCAAAAACAATGGGATGGTCCAAACTATTGAAGGATAGAATGTAAAAAGACATCTAAAGGATAGAGATTGCAAAGAAAGGCTCTGATGCCAAGGACACTGAGAGCTACTGCTGACTGAGAGTCCAGCCCAGCTAGAGAACTCTTCTCGGAGAAGGTTCTTGTTAAGGTGTCAGGAACAAAAAAGGCTATGGCGTATGTATCAAGACAAAAGCTAGGTGAGAGAACGGGCAAGAGGTGGATACCTCGATGAAAATGGAATTCATCTGAGTAAAGCTGTTTTCCAGGAGAACCAATTTGTAATCTTTGGAGAAACAGGTAGTATTTAAAGCAGTATGAGGTGAACTCATGAGTAATGGGGAAAAGTCCAGCATGAAGTGAGAACACACACATTAGGGGAATCCAGGAGAATTAAAAAAAGAGGGGTGGCCAGGTCTGGCTGAGAATGTGCCAATGGTTCTTTTTTTCCCCCAGAAGTCAGAGGAAAAAGAAGTATCTTCCTGGAGAAAAAAAGGAGTATCCACCTGGGACGAGAAACAGACACACCACATATGGCCTTTGCTGACTCTGGACTCACAGCTGGGGAACCTGCACGGAGGCCCTCTGAATATGGATGACAGCTGTGTGGCTTGGGCAGTATGTGGGGGTCTCTGGCAGTGGGACCAGGACTTATTCCTAGTGCATCTTTTGGAGCCCATTCCCTATGGAGGGATACACTGCTTAGCCTTGATACTGGGGGGAGGGGTTTGGTCCTGCCTCAACTTGATATGCCAGACTTTGTTGACTCTCTATGGAAGGCCTTACTCTCTCAGAAGAGTGGATGGGGAGGGGGTGAGGAGGTGGAAAGCTGAGGGGTGAATGGGAGGAGGGGAGGGAGGAGTAACTGGTTGGTATGTAAAACAAAAAAAAAAAAACCTTAAAAAATAATTTTAAAACGTTTCAAAGCCTTTTATATCATCTGTCATAAACTGTGCTTCTTCAGATTTTACCATAAGTTGTGTTTAATTTAGAAAACATCTTTCCCCTATTTGCAAATTCCTTATACATTTTACCTACCTACTGGTACATTATTTGTCAAAATCAGCCCTTCTCAGTGTTTAGACTCTCTTCTCCTTTTGAAAGTTCTCAGCCTTGTCCACAACTCCAAGCCTCTCTTTAGTGACTTTTGTGACTCCCCTATATGGGTCTGGCACAATGTCAGTGTCATGTCATACAGTGGATGAATACCTGTAGTCTAGAATGATTCTCTCTATAGTGTTGGTGTTTGCAAGCAATCTGGATATTCTCAACTTGGCAAGGCCTGGAAAGGTAGCTCAGAGACAGAGCACTTCCCTAGCATGTGCAAGACCCAGATTCCATGTCAAACACCGCCAATAGTAATGACACATTCCCAGCAATACAACTAATCTGCTGCTGGTGAAATAACATGACTGCTGATAAGATGCACGTTTTTCCAGTTTCTACAACAAATAGACAGCAACAGGAAAACAAGTTTCAACTTCAAAAATCCTTTTAAAACTAGAGTTGTAATAATGGAAAATCATTTAAAAACAAACAAAACTCAAGAATAATAGTATGTTTTGCTTGAAACAGGGTCTCACTATATAGCCCGGGATAATCTAAAACTTGAAATTCCCTTTCCTCAGTTTTCTAGAATTATAGGCATGGATCACTAAGCCTGACCACAAACAGAAAGCAATAGGCATATTTGTCTGCTACAGTTCTTTAAAGCACTGTAGACTGCTGGCTGATGACAAGAAGTCACCTCACAGTTCTGGAGGCCAGAAGGCCACAGTCATGGAACTGGCAGAATTGGTCCCTTCTGAGAGCTGGAAGAAAGTGAGGTTTTTTCCAAGCTTCTTTCTATTATAGGACTTATTTACTAGCAATTGATTATATAAAGGATTAATATTTATTAAGGGGTATATATAAACACTCATTGATATAAAACTGAATCTTAAGGAAATTTTTGGAGAGTTGAACTGTCCCATGCAGTGACGGTGTCAATCCTCTCTCTTGAGAACACAGAAGCAAAACCAGAAGGGCAGACAGCATGCAACTGAGACTTCAATGGGGGTTGGCTACGCCCCATCCAGGGTCCTCAAGACCCCAAGGCTAAGTCCTCCTCAATAATGCCTAAATCCCACCACATCTTTCCTTAGCTCTTAGACAGTCATCTTCTCCTTGTGTCTCTTCAGCTGCCTTCCCTGTGTGTATCTATGTTCAGATTTCTCCTTTGATAAGGACACATATCATACTAGATTATGGTCCAGCATAACAAAGCCACTTCAATATGATAATCTCTGTAAAGTTCTATCTCTAGACAAGGTCATGTTCTGAGGTCTTAAGGGTCAGGAATTCTATAAAAAAATTTGGGGGCACATAATTCATACTGTAACCGTAAGTTTAAGAAAGCCAGAAACATTTTTACTAAAGTATAATCTTGTCAGGATGTCATAACCCTTTGCTTTTTTTCCTTTAAGATAAGATGTTTCATTTTGTGTTTTCCCTAAATCCTGTCTTAAATAATCTGCAAGTATATTTCAGTCTCACATATGAAAACAAGTAAAAGCAAAATAGTTATTTATACTAAACCAAATTCTGCAAACTTAGTTTGCCATTGTGCTTTTGGAAAGGGCCATACAGGGATGTATATGCACGTGAGAAAACCATTGCAGTCATTTGGATATCAGGGACAATTCAAGCGGCAGGTGAACAGCACCAACGTGAGGTTTTTGGTTCTGAATGCAAATATGTGGAACAGGTCTGAAGTGACCTTCATGAAAAACCTCAAATGAACAGCTGTTATAGCTGAGTATCAAGTAGGTTGTGTCTGGGAGGGAGGGTCCCTCCTCCTGCCCACTCTGGTGTTAATGATAATGTTAATGAATTCTCACCTGGTATCTAAATTGCCCTTTTTGTCCAAAGGCTAGTAATTTTTTTCTTGTATTTTGTTTCTAAACAAAGATCTCAAAAAGATAACCTATCAAACAAACAAAAAGCAGCAAACACCCACAAACTGTTTATAAAAAAAAAAAAAAAAAAAAAAAAAGTAAAATAGTAGCTACAATTCTGACCTCAAAGCAGATGGAGTCCATTTAAGTACTGGCCCCAAACTCCAGATGGCTTTGGTCCCAGAATGCTCTGCATTAGAATGATCAGACTTGCAGCAGGCCAGTTTCAGGTGTTCAGGCACCAGCCCCTCTCTGCCACTGGCAGGTGTATTGTCCTCTGTGCCACCAGTGCTCAGTCCTTAGTGATCATCTCAACAAGACAGACATGTAGTCCCTGGGGAGGCTGAGTAGTTGGCTGGTGAGTCAGCTGTACACGAATTGTGCTATCCCCTTAGAAATGTCTTATAAAGCATAAACTGGGACTCATAAGCTGATGGGCTCTTATTTCCTTTGTGAAGAAAAAAATCAGCTATCACCAAATAATTGTGTATTCCATGCTCAGTTCATTACTGAGTTGTCTTTTTAAGTTTATCCAGAAAATCTGATGCTTGGAAACAGCTGGAAACCTGGTTTACCATTCCCAGGTTGGGTCTTATGCTATGATAATTACTTCCATTACAGTCCGTTCATCAAAAGGGTGTGTTGAATTCTCAGCCCACGGCATCTATCTATGAATGTGGCCGTCTTTGGAAACAGGGTATTTAGAGGTGTAATCAAATTAAGATGAAGTCATTAGGGTGAGTCCTACTCCAACCTGACTGGTGTGTTTATAAGAGGAGGAGGACGTTCCACATGATGACACAGGCAGAAACTGAATAAAGCTGCAAACCAAGGTACACCAAAGACTCTAGGGTCCACAAGACTCTAGGAAGAGAAGAAAGGGGATTTTACTTATTGATACCTTTCTTTCCCACCTCTGTCTTCAGAACTGCAGAAGCTTACATTTCTGTGGTTCTCAGCCACCTAGTTTGTGCTTTGTTACAGTATTCCTAGGAAACAAATACACTCTGTACTATAATTCAGGGTGAATTTCATTAAAAAAAAAGTTTACATTTAAACTATGATAAAGTAGTATTTTTAGCTATTACAAAGTCACTTTGGCCAAATGGCAACTTGTCCTCATGGCTTCACAGCCTGTATTTGTCACCTATCGACTAAAAAGCTGCAGAGGCATCCACAGCTTTCCTCCCACAATGTGATTCCAACTTCTGTCAGGATGCTGAACTTCTCCTTGATGCAAATTCACTTGTGCATCATGACTGAAGTCAGACTTTAGAACAACATGAAATCATATGAAACTTCACTTTGTCCTCACTGGAGATACCAAAAGCACAGATATATTTCATCTTTCCTAATCTCTGCTTCTTGCTGTAGTAGAAAAGAGGACCAGAACAGGATCTGCTGTCAGTGCCACACCCACTTGCTGCCTCCTGTCTTCACCTTTCTGTGTGCCTCTGAACACTTTCTCAGATGCTGCCAACTAACTGTTCACAGAACTTTGTGAAAGGTGTTGCTTATGCACACACAATGAGGCTGATGATGGGGAACACACAGGACCCTCTTCCCCTGAGTTATCTCTCAAAGCAGGGTTCATTTTACCTCCCATCTGGGAGTGTGACAATCTGCCACTCCTGTGCTTTATGTGACAACCTATTTGCTACAGCAGCTCTACATTCCAATTTTTATTCTCTAGAGAACTCTGCCATTCCCCTCTATTGCTTTTAACTGCTATCTGACTAAACTCAAGTTACAAGTTACTTTGAGGAAGCAGAGGAAGTATCACCTCTGTGCTGTGACTGAAAGGAGGACAAACAGGAACAAGGGGAAGATGGAAAATTAGGGAAGGAGAAAAACAAAAGGTGAGAAAATAAAATGCCCCATATCAGGAGCACACTCAGAATAATAAAGAAACATTGTCACGCATTTTGGAAACTATTAAACACAATAATGCAATGTGTGGTAATGTGTGTGTATTTGTATGTGTATGTGGATATGGAAATCAGCTGGGATCCCTTAGCCATACTTCAGCAGTCCAGGCTTACCTGTGCAAATCTAAGTAGGTTCTGTGGTCTTTTGCAAGGACATTATTATACTATGAGTCACTGTCATTGAACCTGCCCCCTGATGCTATTACACAGCAGCCCCATTATGCTAAGGCATTTATCCCAATCATTAGTAGAGGTGCCTACTCTGACATGGGTCTCTGCCACTGGTATCTTCCTCTCAGGTCATGGCTGAGATGTCTGATGGTATTCATGTATACTGAAGTGGAAGATGGGATGACCTCTGGCAATATCAGCCAACTCCAATTTGTCTGTGCTCTGGTCTCCAAGGGTTTGTTTTAGATCATTTTTGAGTCCCCAATATCTATGTCAAAAACAGTTCTCTACCCTTATGAGCAGAGGTCACTTAACCTCTTAGTGCCCCAATTCCTTCATCTAGAAAGTGGGGATAGTAACAGTCTGTCTCAAGGACTCTGTGAGGGTTAAACAAGTGTACATGTTTTCTCTGTGTGTGACTCTGACACATAGTGAACTCTTAAGAAGGTGGATATTGAAAAATGAATGTGAGGTTGGCTGGCTTGCCGTGGTTATCTAACAAATGTGGATATGATGCACTAAAAACTGGTGCTCACAATACTCAGCACCATGCCTGGCAAAGGTGAGGGATGTAGCATGCTGTTTTTAATGAGTGGACAACAGAAAACAATTAAACGGGAAGAAACATTGCATTGGGGCAAATGTACAAGTGTCTGTTCTCACCAGGACTATTTCTGAAGGAAAGACAGGTTTAGTACAGAAGATTCTGAAGAGGACAGAAAGACTTGAAGGCTATAAAAGTTTTGGGTACAAAGTCTATTTTACTTAATTTGCTTTCATAAATTTTGTGTTTCTTTTGTGGTTCTCAAAAGCATTATTCATGGTCACAGTTGAGACCTGGCTTCTGTGTATGATGTGCACACTTCAAGTTTGGATCCATCATATAAACTGACCTCAGCTTTTTTGACTGCATACTTCAGGGGGGAAAATGACTACCCATTCCTGAGATATACAGTATTTATTTTTATAAATATTCATGTTCTATGTTAATGCCTACTAAAAGCACAAAATATAAAAAAGTCTTAGAAAAATATGAATGTTTAGATTCCCCCCCCCACCGAATCTTAGTAACTTTTCTTGAGCCTTTTATTCAGAAATTTCCTTCTAGAACTCAAATCATATACTGAAAGAGTTGTGATGACAATAAGTGAAGCCTTAAACCAGCAAAAGAGTAAGTGAGAGGCATTGCTTCTGGTCCAGAACTCTGAAACCAGTGTGACAATTTGGTCTTCTTTCCCTGGTCTAGGAAGGAGAAGTATAGTCTGGGAAACTGAAAGAAGGTTTAAGGAAGCACAGACCCCAGTGGATCAAGATGGAACATGCATGAACAATCTGTTGCTTCCATATATCAGAACCCATCTTAATCAGCACTACAATTTTCCTTAATGTTGCCATTCCTGGCAAGAATGAATGTGATTATGTCTTGATGCACAGGATTCTTATCCATCAAAACCAGAGCACATGCTTGTAAAGATGACTTTATAACCTCTAAGTAGTTTAACCCTTTTCTTCCTTATTTTAATAAGAATGCTTCAACAAGGTTAAGGTGTAGATAATGGAATGGCGGTGACTTCAAGTATACATGTACCCATTACCACCTAGCAAATTTTCTGAACAAGTGGAAGGTACAAGATTATCTTCTAAAATACCTTCAGTTTCTGCTGAAAACTTTGAGGCAAACTGAGTCACCTTCTGGTGACAAAAAGCTCCTGCAAACTGACCACCGGGACTGGGCTGCAGATCACAGGCCTGAGTCCCTCAGAGACGATAACTGGTATTTCTTATGAGAGGAGTGGGCCTTTCTCATCCTGCTCCAGTTGCATTCCTCAACTGCACGATGCAATGGTTATCTTTTGGTAAAGAATATTCAAGTTCTGACATCACAGTAGTAATAGATATTACTCATGTTATGCTCTCAAGTCCAGCAAGACACATTCTGTACCCTCTTTATCACTGAAGTCAGCAATAGATTTAAAAATAGCATTGCTTACACACCCAGAGTACCACTGATTCATTAATAACTGAACAAATACTACTCTGGACTCCTAAATTAAACAGAATCTACCCTAGTAAGAGTATTATGTTGAAGAGTTAAGGGAAAGAAGCCTTAAAAATCTACAGATTCAGGATTTAATAAATCATCTGATTTCTGATTCCAAAATTACCAACCTAAAGTATAATTAATGAGAATATCCATAAATTTGCAACCATAATATATGAAACATATCAAAATAAAGGCCTTATAAGAATAACTGACAGTGGTCATGATGACATCTAGAAATGAGAGTCTGATTTCCCACTGATAAAGGAGCTGGAGGTGTGGGTTTTGGAAGTCTTACTCGGGTTCTTTAAAGACAAACATTACCTCTACAGCAGATATTGTGCTTAGACACATAGATGCCTTTTGCTTAACTTTGTGCTCAATGAATGCCTTCTGCTCTCTTGAGATCCCAGAAAAGGACTTGGACCATAGAGGGTGCCGTCTTTGCTGGATCCTTTAGGTAATCCAGGCTGAACAACTAACCAGCCTTTTCAGATTAATTAGCTTGATCCAGGCTTTCAGAATTACATAATCTTAGCATTTCTGGTCAAATCTGCTCACCCAAATCTGCTAACTAAGAATTCTATAGGCCATGGTGAATGGCCAAAACTATTTGCTGAGTGCCTATGATGTACAAGCAATGTAGAATAAGAGTACTGCTTGTCTTTGAAAAGACGAGCATGACCAGAAAAGATAACCGTGCAGAAGCTAGCTGTGACCCTCATCAATCAAATGTCACTGACTCAGAGAAAGAGTCACTTCCAGTGGTGGATGTGATCTTTATACAGGATTGAAGAGACCAAGGGATGCTGAAGCATCAAAGATAGGAACCTCACCTTTGGGTGAGGGAACAGATTAGATCTATTTTTATTTAAGATTTATAAGTTACCTATCTCCCACAGGACTAAGGATGATTTGCAGTATAAAATTGTGATGAGATGAAGCAGGATCAAGCCATCTACAAGGAACACAGGGGAGATGTAGATGCTGACCATAGCTGAGTTCTTGTCAGGACGGTAGCAAACAGATTTGAGGAGATAGGCTGGCATCTGAGTGAAAAGGTCTTTAGAACCTGGTTTTGATTCTATCCTGGAGGCATAAAGGACATTGTAGTGAAAGGAGTGGGATCTCTGAATGGAAAATGCGTATGTATAGCTAAAGCTTGATGCTGTCACTATCATAGCCAGAAGCCCACTGGGGAGGTATCTGTGTGTGAGGTGTTAGGAGCCTGTATAAAAGATGGGGCAGGGGGCAGCTGGAGATGGCTCAATAGTTAGGAGCACTGGGTGTTTTCCAGAGGACCTGGATTTGATTCCCAGGTCACACTGGCCATTCCGAGAGGGTTCTTATGCTCTTTTCTGACCTATACAGGCAGCAAGCATAGACATATATGTAGACAAACCACCATACACATGTTTTTAAAAAGAAAGATGATGCCAGCAGAAAGGTATGGCCTGGCCAGAGACAAGAGAGTGAGGACCTCATCTAAAGCCTTGAGAGCGATGTCAGTAGCGAGGAGGCTGAAGAAGACCCAGGCTCATATGGCCACTTCAGGCTAAGCAGCTGGAAGAAGAGGGGAGGGCATGCTCTAGAGTTCAGGTGCCAAGCTGAACAAAGGCACTCTACTCTGCCACCACAAAGAGATGAAACACAACAGTGTTCAGTTAACTGAGGTGCATCCCTGAGGGAATATGGGAAGCGGAATGCAGAGGACATACACTTCTGGCCAAGCTTCTATCCAGCCTGCCCTCATTTTCCAAGGCCAAAGCTGACTGGAAACTAAATCAGCTCTCATCCTGGCTCCAGGAGCTTCAGTGACTATGTTCTCAGTCAAAGCAATACAAAGGGACATAAACACCAAGTCCCTAGGTGGGGGTGAGGTTAAGGGGAACCATGTAGCAACTCAAGTCCCACGGGGTAAATTAAAACAATGTGCCAGCCAGGGTATCTCTGCTACCCACAATATAAAGAAATACATGCAAGTCTGTGTTCAAACTGATGGTAGATGCAGAGGAGGCAAATACAAAGTTGAAATGTCACTGCTGCCTTATAACTTGCTCTGGGGTCCTAGGCCCCTTAGCCAAAGCCATTGCAGTCTTTTACTTAGGGATAAATGAAGGTATAGGTCCATTCCTACTCTCCCTAAAGAAGCCCTTTTCCTTTTTCTGCCCCGGCTCAAATGATATGGTTCATAAAGGAGTCTGGTTGATTTTTTCAGTGACCTTTACCTTGCTAAATAGTTTCTTTTTGAAAAATTGCCAAATCAAAACAAAAGTGGGAATAGGTATGAGAGTATACTGTAAAGAAAAATATAGAAGAGTAAAGAATACACATGTTGATGTCTTATTTCCCAGCTTTTACTCCACAAGATTCTAAAAAACAGGGGTAAGGAACTTCCAAGAAAATGGTCAGCAGTCTAGGAATCTATTTCCCATAGTATTGATAACCTAAATCCCAGGAAGCTACCAGGGCTCCTTCTCATGTTAGTTAGTTATAGAGTAGAAAATCATTTCTGCAGGTGCTTATTTTTCTAGCTCATTTCCCAAACCATGGTAAAAAAAAAACCTATATTAAAGGAAAGCAAGTTGCCAGTCAAAGGCCAAATCATAATGGCCAGGTGACAGGTAGTCTAGGGTTCTGCAATTTTTCAGCTGTTTGAAATTATTTCCAAATAGAGAATTTTTGACTGTCTTAAGGACTATTGTTCATTCATTAGTCACTGTAATGTAGCAGGCACCAGCTGACACTTAGCTTTTGGCAGGGATTGGCACCAAGAGCTGAACAAAGGCCAGGGAAGGTCCCATGTTCCCCTGCCTTACTCCCCATCTCATACTGTTCTTCTACCTGGCTCCTCTTTTCAGAGGCAGAATCAGTGCTTGTTCCCTCTAGGATACACCTTATCCTCTTAAAATATGCAGTTCAGTGATTTCAAATAGAGCTATGTGACTGTCATCACTAATTCTAAAACATTTTCATCACAATCTGAACAGAAATCCCACACCCATTAGCAGTCATTTCCCATCTCCCCCTCCCACAGGCCCTGCCAACTACTCACTGACTTCCTGCTCTGTGGACTTGCCTATTCTAGACATTTAGTGTAAGTGAAATTATACAACTTGTGGGTTTTATTGTCCTCTTTCTTTCAGTGTGAAGAAGTTTTTTAAGGTTCTTCCATGCACTCGTCAGCATTTGTTTCTACTTTACTGCCAAATGAGAGTCCATTGAATAGATACGGTACAGTTTGTTTCCACTCCTCAGTAATGGACATCTGGATGTTTTGCTTTCTGGCTGTAATGCACAATGCTGCAAGAAACTTGAGCCTAAGTCTGTGTGACAAATGTTTTCATTCCTCTTGTGTTTATCTGTATAGGAGTGGGGTTGCTGGCTCCCAAGAGAACTCTATGTTTAACCTTTTGAGAACCTGCTACCTGTTTTCTAAATTAGCCTTCTCAACTTTCCAAGAGTCCCAACATACATGATTCCAGGCAAGGCATACTGAAAGCAACTCCACAAAATCAGCTGTCCTCCTGCCATGACAAAAGACAGTCTAAATTCAGAGCAGGAGTCGGGATTTGTTCAACTTGGAGTAAATGAACAAGAGAAGCTGTGAGGCAATTGGTATCAGCAGCACATCTACCTTGTATCATCTCAAGAGCATGCCAGCACCTAGCAAGGCAGTCTAGGCTGGCACAATGTGTATCAGGCTGCCAGCTGAAGAGGTGCTTTGGGTGGGAGCAGCTACAGCAGGATGCAAACTGGCATGCTGTCACTGCCATCACAGGCCAGGACCTTGGTAGAGTTTTTACTGTTGCTCTAGATTATACTCCTAAAAGTGTCTGCTAAGAAACTAGAAAGGGCAAGGGACAGGAGAAAACAGAGAACAGTAATCCAAGGAAAGTGGCAGGAAGACTGGTGCTCTAGAGTCCTGGTATATTCCAGAGTGACTGAAGAAACTGTACCCATATAGTCTGGTAACCAGGGGAGAGGCCAAGTCTACCACCAGGGCATCTGATGATTCAGTGCTGGGCATGGGTCCTCTCTGAGCTGGCAGTAAGCAAATGCCAGGCTTCATGTCCTTTATGGGCAGAAGTAAAAATTCCAGAGCTAGTCAAACAAGCAAGCTTTGAGGCTAGGGTGGGCCAGGCTGGTAAGGAAAGGAAGACATCCTTCCAAGTGGAGAGAGAGCAAGGAATTGTGCGTCAGCATGCATCTTCCAAGAATCTACCCAAGAAACACTTGGCTTGAGCAGTCACCTGGGCCCCCATTTCTGTACCCTCCTTGCCCTGTTCTTCTGTAATATTCTATTTGTCCTTCAACCCACTCTCCTCAGCACAGACTTTATTAGCAGGGCCACTTTTAATCTGTATTTCAAGGCACGCTGATGTCTCAAGCACATTTTTTACCTGTGGTGGTAGAAAAAAAAAGGAAGGTGGCTCATCTGTTCTTCCTGTCATCCCCATGTTATCTCCATGAGGGCCTAGCAGTGTGGGACAGCTCTGCATTTCCATAGATGGTCTTCTTTCAGTTACCATTCAATACACCCCCCCACACACACACACTACGATTATCTTTCTTAGTTTTTAGCATCTAGAATATGCTCAGTTTTAAAGTTCCAGGTTACTAAGCTCCACCCTTGATGTAATGGGAAAAGTCAGAGGAAACAAAGAATGCAGTTACGATCTTTAGAGATACTCTCATCTAATCCTCAAGCATTCCTGTGAGGTTGGCCTTGGCATCAGTCTCTCTGCAGAAGGAACAGATTCAGGGACACCAGCAGGCCTAGCTGCCCAAGGTCATAAACTGGTAAAAGGACAGGGATAGGCTTCAAATGCTTCACAGTCTGACTCTAATGCCTGTGTGTGGTTATAAATACAAATGAAAATATTTTGTAAAAAATAATTTAGTTGACTCCTACCTGAGATCCTAGACTCAGGGAAGATCAGGAGTTCAAGAACAGCCTGGGCTGCATGAGACACTATCTGGAAATATAACAAATAAAGCCTATTCCCTTATTCAAATACAATGGCTAAAATTCAAACATGATGGCAATAATCTGTAGAATAAACAATAGAGTAGAAGTTAAGAAATGTAGTTTCAAGTTTGACTTTATGTTGCTTTAAACACTTAATATTTCCAAACAACATAGTTTCCTTGTATGTAAAAGAGAGGTGGATTCCGAGGTGTGTTTAGTATCCTGTAGGTTACTAATAATTATGGGGGGGGGGGGTCTGAGGTCAAATAGCTTCTGAAATGCCAGGCTAAATAAAATTAAGCTACTGTCTTTACTGCAGAACTTCATAGAGCTGTTAATATGGTTGTGCCCACTGTAAATCACCAAGAGAGCTGTACAAATAGAGCTTGTGGCCCAAATTTGTTATCAAAGACAAATTTTTAAACTGTACCCAAATATTTAATATTTTTATCAGGAGAAAAAAAAAAAGAACAGAAAATAATGGATTGGATATGCCAAGGCCACCTTCTATTTACAACACAGTAACTTTACAACTTAGGGTTCTAATTAGTCAGCAATGTTCTGAAGGTAAAAACCTTCAGCAACAGCTACGTAGAGGCAGATAAATGTTCAGAGATGCCAAGGTAGTCTATGGACAGCCATTCCTGTAATGGCCTCATGCATTTCCCACCTTAAAAGTAACCACTACCCGGGACAAGCTGGGCTGGCCTTGTCTTCCAACATATACTTCTCAAGCACTAAGAAGCATTTACATTACCTTGACTAACTTGAGAGGAGAAGTCAGTAGCATCTGTCTATACCCAATCAAGTCCATGACTAAGGGAAGCCCAAGTGTTTGGTTTGGTGCTGTGGCTTCACAGCTTTACACTTTCTCAAAATGGTAGAGATGGCTCTCAGGAACACACTCCTGGAGGACCTGCATCACCACAGGCCCCTTTTCTGGCAGCTGTGAAGAGGTTCTAGCCACAGAAGTCAAGGGAATTTTCCAGGAGAATGCAAGACCCATCTGGACGTGGAGAGCTAGCCAAACTCCCACTGGCAAAAAAGAGAGGGTGTGCCTGTTAGATATGAGGAGGGGAGAGAAGCTGATGAGACTAAATACAAAGGGGCACGAAGCAGAGTACACACTGGGACATGGAGTTCAGTGTCAGCAGCTTTGAGGCCTTCCCATACAGCTCTTCTCAATAAAATAGGCACATGATTTTCCTTGAACTGGTTTAGTATGTGACTTAAAATTGCCAGATGACTCTCAGAAAGCAAGCACATTACTCATCTCTGTAGTTGACGTGGTGGGAAAAGGCATCTTGCCCCAATACACAACCCTTTGTAATCTCTATACCCAATATCTAGAGGTCCACAGCACAGGATGGAGGACTCTCTGATACAGCTACAACAACAGAAAGCTGTACACTTGCCCTATAACACCTCCATCTAGAAACCAAGGACTAGTAGCAGGTCTTAAATGAATTCAGCCAGTTGTCATTCCTAGACTCCAACTATCCTGTTGCTATGTGTTCCAGAGTCCACTCCAGGATAAGAGTGGCTCAGGCTCTAAGCTAAGACAAGCCTTGGGCAGTATATAAGGTAAAAGATAATTCAGTATCTGGAAAATTAGTCCTAGAGGTTACCTAAAGGCTTATAGATCTCTCTGGGAGAAAGCTGAGATGAGGGGCAAGCATAAACTGAGAACCTAAGGAAACCCAGACAACTATCAGAACTATACAGAATGCTTAAAACTCAACAACAAAGGGACAAAAACCAAATTTTTAATGAGTAAAGATTGTAGGATAGCCAGGTGGTGGTGGCACACACCTTTAATCCCTGCACCAGGGAGGCAGAGGCAGGTAAACTCTTGTGAGTTCCAGGCCAGCCTGGTCTACAAAGCTAGTTCCGGGACAGCCAGGGCTACACAGAAAAATCCTGTCTTGAAAAAACAAAAGAAAAAAAAAAAAAAAAAGAATGTGTTATATATTTTTACAAAGAAGACATGAAAATGACTAATAAACACATACACACCACTATTAGTCATTAGGTAAATATAAGCCAAACACAATGAGATGCTAAGAAATTTGAAAACATATGTCCACATAAAAATTTGTACACAAAAGTTTAAGGCAGAATTATGCATAATAAGACCAAAGTATAAACAACTTATCGATTTGTGGACAAACAAAATATGAACAGCTATAGTACAGAATATTATTTGGTGATGAAAATGCAAAAAAGCACTGATATATAGTATAATGTAGGAGAAGTTGATAATATGTATAACGTGTAGCACAAAAGGCTATACTTCTATTCACATGCAAAACTCCAAACCAGGGACTAGGAGAGACTAACAGAAAGTAACTGTTAATGGGAGATGAGACTTCTTTGGGGGATGATGATGAAAATGTTTTGGAATTAAACAGCAGATAATGTACAACTATGTGAAATAGTCTAATAATCAATGTTAGTTGTATACTTCAAAAAAGTGAGCTTCATGATGTATAAAATTTCAATAAAGATGTTTAAAAAAAGAAAGAAAGAAAAAAAAGTAGGTCACATACATTTACACAATGGAGTGCTACTCAGCAGTGAAACGATATCCTGAAATCTGCAGGCAAATACATTGAACTAGAAAAAAAAATTATTCCTGAGTGAGGTAACACAGATCCAGAAAGACAAACAAGACCTTCATCCAGCAACTGGTGGAAGCAGATGCAGAGATACATAGCTTAGCTAAGCACTGGGTTGAGCTCCCAGTGCAGTCAAAGAGAAGGAGGATAGATAATATGAGCAAAGTGGTCAAGATCATGATGAGGAAACCCAGAGACAGCTGACCTGAGCTATTGGCAGCTCACTGACTCTGTACTAACAGCTGGGGAACCTGCATGGGACTGAACTAGGCCCTCTGAATGTGGATGACAGTTGAATGTCCTGAGCAGTTTATGGAGCCTCTGGCAATGTGACCAGAACTTATTCCTAGTGCATGAACTGGCTTCTTGGAGCTCATTCCCCACAGAGGAACGGCTTGCATAGCCTTGATACAGAGGGAGGGGCTTAGTCCTACCTCAACTGGACATGCAAGACAGCATTGGGGATTCCTTACCCTCTCTGAGGAGTAGATAAGGGTAAGAGGAAGTTGAGTAATAACTGGGAAAAGAGGAGGGAGGAGGAATGGTGGTGGGTATGTTAAACAAAACAAAACTTTTGAATAAAATATTAAATACAAAATTCTAGAAAGAAACAATCCACAAAACTTAAACTGTACATTATCTTGAACTTGACAAAATCTCCAGTTGTCCTGGTTCCAGTTTTTTGTTCAGTATACACTATCTGCTCTTTAGTCACACGACAACCATTTTAGTCAATATGACTGTGCTTATTATGTTACAATAACTCTCAGGTAGTGAACTAATGCTTCATCAAAGGGTCATTCACCTCACTTAAATCCATCGGGTAAGCATCAAATAATCTCACATTATGAATATGTGAATATGATACAGCGATATTTTAAAACAGAGGCTATATTCATACATCTTCACATAGTATATTGTTATTTTATTATCGGCTATCACTGATGAACTCTTATCATTATCATAGTATGCATGTAGAAGAGACATCATCATGTGTAATATTCAGAGCTGTCTGCAATTACAGGCATCTACTGGTCTTGGAATCCTAGATCTTCTGTGGATAAGGGGAAATTGCTATAGTGCCTGGAACACATCATCTCTAATGATCCTGAAATTCAGGTCATTCCCCATTTTACACATGAGGAAACTTGAAAATTGATGAAGAACAGCTAATTGCCAAGGGCCACAATGAAGACACATTATGGACAGATGGACAGACAGACAGGGTGGATTTAAACTAGCTTTGCCAACTCCTGAGGCCACATTCCATTTACCTTGCCATGCTGCTTCTTGCCAAGATAATAAGCTAACCAGCAACTATGGACTGGCTCTCTGAAAACAAAGATTACTCCCTAAACAAAAGATCACTGAGCAATATAAAATACTAGTGTTAGAAGTCACATTAAAGAACATCCTTGTCAAATTCCTTCATTTTCTAGATGAATAAGTAAAGAGAGCATTGAACCAAAATGGCAAGACTAGTAGGCGCACCCAACCTCTGGTGTCACAGAAGATTAGCAGCTGTATTGCTCTCTGCAGTTAAGAATTAAAAGATAGCCAGAGTTCACAGGATGGTGTACACTACTCAGTAGGCAATCCTAGCCTTCAAATGGGCCAGCCTTGTCTCCAGGCCCCCACTAGAAGATCACTCAGGCTGGTTATAGTTGTACCGTTCTGTAGTTACCCAGAAATTCCTCTTCAAACCCGGGGAGTACTCTAAAAAGTCCCACCAGGGTACAACTGTTACAAGGATCTCTCACATCCTTTTAACTATTTAGCAGAAATAGGGGGTTTAGATTGGTATTCAAGTGCAGCAACAAAGGCCAGGGAAACAGAAGAAATCCATCCCTCCCTCCACAATAATAGTCCACTTACGATGGATTGGGAGGGAAAACTGGAGGACTCTAAGCTGGAGGTTCTTTATCTATTATCACAATGGGGATGTCACATCTCAAACTTCAAATGTTCCAAATCAAGTACAAAGTCCCATGCTCTCCACTCCACAAATCTGCTCTTTCAGTTATTTTCCCCTTCCACAATCACTCTTCAAGGGCCCAAGTTGACTGCCTCAGCTTACCTTTCTCATCTGTCCCTTCATCCCCAATGTATAGATAAATCTGAGGCCCTTTGACACCTAATCCTACCTATCCCAGTACCTGTTCACTATAGGCAAAGTCCAATAAATGTTCATTTCACCCAGAAGTCAATCCTGCTGACAATCAAGCATGACCCTGAAAGTCATAGCCAGAACAATTTTAACACAGAAGAGATGGATGATCTCATGTAAGCAGATGACGGGAAAGTTATTAAAGCTGGACTCAAACCTAGGAGCACAGAGCAGATGGGGTTGAGGGATGTCCTCTGTGTACATCTTGCCTGGGACAGAAAGGCACATGGAGACATCAGGGTTGACAACTACATCTGCAAATTACTCATTATTTCTGTGTGGTCCCTTTGAACTCTCCATCTGCGATGGCTACTTCAAATAACTGCATTCAAGAGAGAGAACTGTAACCAAAAACTTGGTTCAGTCACAACAGATTGGATATTCACTGTGCTATGACCATTTGAGGCAAATGTGGGCTCTGCTATTCAAACCAAAGCTATCTTTTAGAGCATCCGAGCATCCCCTGGACACTTGGGACCTCAGGGCTTTTTCTTTGTGCCTCTCTAACTGTATATTACTTGGCATCACTTCATGTCTTTTTTTTGCTTTGTTTGTCTGCAGAGTTGATAAATTCTTGGAGAAGAGAGTTAGTGCTTAAGTAGTCTAATGTATGTAAAGCAGTGTGCTCTGGACCCTACTTGTACATTGCAAGCAATAAACAGATAAGCACTAGCTACTATCAGCTATTGTTATACATCGGTGCCTCCCAGGTCCCCCAAGCAGAAGTACCCAGAACCAAAGCTGCTAAATTTGAAAGCAGCTTTGCTTCACCCTCTTCTCCCTTCCTAACGTCTTCTAGAACTAAAACTTCTGCCCTGCCCAAGACCCAGTGGTTCTGGCTGAATATCACCCCCAGTGCTCTTTCCAGGCCATCTTCTTTGCTGTCTAGAGTCCAGTCTGCTAGAGGGGATGGGACTCAAAGAGAACAGGTCCCTTCCTGATACAGAGCCATTTCCAAGTGACATTCTAGTGGCCTCAGTGTTCAGAAAAAAATATAAGACTTGAGGAATTATTTGTTTCTTTCTGGATCAGAATGATAACTATGCAGAGCTGGAAAAAGAAGCAATTTTTAAATTATACTGGGCACTGAGCCAAAGCCAGTAGTGATACAATGACAACAGTCATTTGTCCAGGATGGCCAGAACAGTCACAAGGACTCATTCTTTTTCAGTGTGAAACTGCATCTAATGATACCCACTTGGGTTCCATTTTAGACTCTGAAATTTCCCACATACAGTCTATGCAGCAGCATCCTGAGATTATGGGGTGGGGTGGGGCAGGGGGTGCACAGCAGAAAGAAAGACAGCCCCAGCTGGGGCTAAGGACTGAGCTTCATTCAGCTCAAAGCCAGCTCAGGGCCCAGCAAATCTATAGCATAGACACGACTGGAACCCTCCTACCTCCTGAGAAGTGGTCCAACTGAATATCCACACCTTCCTAACACTGACACCAGAGGCTCCTCAAAGTACATCAGGAGCTGGCACATAAAGCCTAAAAAGAAATGTCTGTCTACCTGCACCACACACTTAGACCCCCTCAGTTCTCCAGTCTGTCACTTTACTTCATATCTCTATGAAGTATTAAACTGGCTTAAGACAATTTGGGCTTGGAGAAGAACAGCAAAGCCCTATGTTAAACACTGTTTTAGTAAAGTATTGAGAAAATTTGCTGGTGGTGTATCCTATCTCCAGCACCCTAGGGCAATTCTGCACCAGGGGGGACCCTAGGTGACCTTCCCAAGAGCCCCACAAAAATCCAGGGACCCTGGAAGTTCTCCTTGGCCTTATGCCATAGCTATTCATATGTTTTAGATTTGCAACATCTAAGACAGTAGCCATTGGCCATCAGTGGCTATTCTTAAGTTAAACAAAATAAAACATGTGGTTTCTTGGTTCACTAAGTGACTACTGTATTAGAAAGTGTAGATCCAGACTTCTATCATCACTGCAGAAAGCTCTGTTAGATGTTAGTGTTCCAGATAGTAGCATTTAAACTACAGGTGGCCAATTAAAAAAAACAAAACAAAGGGAGCCAGGTGTGGTAGCAAACACCTGTAATCCTCCCTGCCTTAGCAAGTTCGAAAGCCAGCCAAGACTACAAAGAGCCTGTCTATGCTTTCATTCATTCATTTGCCTCACTTAAAACCTCTGTGGCCCTGAAGAAAATATATTTCCATCTCCAATGAACAATACTGCTTTCTGTAATGAAGTAAAAGGTCACCCCAGAGCAATGTCCTCACATAACAAGTACTTGCATTCTTCAGAAGCTGGTCTGTTAGTCTGGGTTACTCCTTTCTACTTCCTGAACCCATAGTCTAACATCCAAACTCCCATGCTGCAGCAGAAACTTTAATCAGGGCACATCAGGGGCTCTCTTTTCTCTTCTGGAGTCTGCAAATTACTATTTCTCCAGGGATCTAATATTAGTCTGCAAAGGCTGCAGCAAATAGTACTAAGAACTGGGTGTCTTGAGCAACAAGTTTACTGCCTCACAGACGGGAAGAGTAAAAGTTCAAGATCAAGGTGTTGGCAGGACTGTTCCTTCTGAGGCTATGCTAAGTTCCTTCAGGGGTACTATGCTAGGTCTTTCTCCCAGTGTCTGATGACAATATTTGGTGTTCCTTGGTAAATGGACTTACTACCCCAATCTCTGCCTTCATGTTCATGTTACATTTTCCCTGTGGGTGTGTCTGTGCCCAAATTTCTCCCTTTATGAGGACAACAGTCATATTGGATTAGGAGCCTACCCTACTTTAGTGTGACCTCATCTTAACATAATTGCATCTGCAACAACCATATTTCCAAATAAGCTCACGATCTGAAGTGTAGAGAGTCAGGACTTCAGCATATGAATTGGGGGAAGGATGCAATTTGCCCCATAACAGGCCCTCAAAGCCTGAAAGAAAAAGCATTCCTCCTGGCACACCATCTGCCTTCCATTATTCTATTAATATGAAAAGAACTGTACGAAATTATTGGCTACTCAGCTTTGTAGGAGCAGGTGGTGACCCCAGGCAGAAGCTTATGCCACACAAGGCTATTTCCATTATACATCAAGCAAACTCAAGCCTATTATACTAGGTTTAATAAGGTCCAAAAACAAAAACCAAAATTTGGACTTGGATAAAAGTGAACGAAAAAAATGTCACAACTAACAGACAGTCACAGTGTCGGTGAGCCCTCCCATGTTCATTTCCTGGAGTCTCGTTGTGCATCAGGGATATTCTCTAAGCAGGTAAATAAAACGCAAGTGGGAAACATCTCTCCTGAGGCACATGGAGCTTGCCACAGTTCTCGTGTAAATCACTGCCTGAGCTCATCCAATGGGGTCACATGGACAGAAAGTCACCCACCAGTTCAGTGAGCACCAAGTGCTACTTATGCAGAATGCTTCCAATAGGACATGGCAAGAAAAAGCTGCGACTTTAGTTTGTCTGCTGCTGGCTGTCTGAATCACTGCTTCCTAGATTAAGGCCCATATGCAAACTTCAGCTGAAAAGGGCTAAAGCCATGCTTGTTTTCCTTGAGACTGTGTATCTTCTAGTAGAGGTGCTTTGGTGCATGGCACACACACGTATCGTGAGGAATAGGAGAACTATGTAAGACCAATGGACTTCAGTGGTAAAAAAGCCTGGTTCCAATCCTCTTTAACATTTATTAGAAGAAAAATGTTGGGCAAACATTATTTTTTCCCAATGTTTTGAATGAGGAAACAGGCTTAGAGCCTAGAACCAAGTCTCTGACATTCTCAAAGGAAGCTGTTGAAGGAATTGTGTCTGGGCACAACAGTGAGTCTATAAATGCCCCTTCCACTAACCCCACCACTCTCTCTCTTCTATCTATGCTGTATAATGATCCACGCTGTGTTAACACTGGTCAAAACCCTCACAGGGACAGATCCCCATAAACTCATTTAGATAAGTAAGTAGTCTGTCAGGATCCAAACACAAGTCTGCTCTGACATCTGCTGAAACCCTCCTCCAATTCTCTTTCTCAATAATACTTTTAAGCGGCTACATGCCCTGCTATCCCCTGACCCACCTGCCTTTATCTCCCTATTCATTCCCATCCTTGTTCACCTTCTGCTCAACACAACAGTCTAGCTTTTGACTTCTGTATTCCTTTCAAATACTTGGCCTGTATAGAGGTGACAACGAGGCATCTTAGTTATGGCTCCATGGTTTTAACAGTTAAGACTTCATCCCCAGGAGTGGTTAAAGATAGACATTAGCACAGTTTTCCACCCAATTATCCTATTTACAAAAATAGAACTATCCTCTGTGAGTGTTTCAAATAGAGGCCTTAATTCCTCCAGATGTCAACCTTACCAGGTCAATCAGTGAGCTAGCAAGTAGCATGGTGGGCAATGGAACATCATTTCAAATCATCTTTCACATATACTCTCACAGAGTAATAGAGAGCTATATACCCATGCACAGATGCATATTCTCTGCTGCTAGTAAAGACTACGTGACAGACATAAAGGAATCCTGCAGATTACATGGGGTCCTAGTGAATGGGCCACCAACAGAAGTCCAAAGATAAGTATGCAGATCTGTTATTTTCAAGTTCCAGAATATGAAATTTGCTGAGGAACATTTTGATGTTATATCTTGAATTTCTAATAAAAAATACTATGAAAGAGAGACAGTCCAGTTTTTTCATTTGCTAGGGGGACATTGAATACGCTGTTCAATGTTACATTTACTGCTTCCTAAATTAAGATTCACATACAAAATCCAGTAGAAAAGAGCTAAAAAAAAAAAAAAAAAACCCACCAAACTTCCAGCTTTTCTTTCTTTTTTAAAAAAAGATTTAATTTTATTTCATGTGCCTTTTGCTTTTTTGTCTACATGAATATCTGTGCACCATGTGCATGCAGTGCCCTCAGAAGCCAGAAGAGGGCTAAGATCCCCTGGAATTGGAGTTACAGAAGGTTGTAAACTGACATGTGGGTGCTGGGAACTGAACATGGGTTCTCTAGAACAACCTTAATTGCTGAGCTATCTCTCCAGACCTTAACTTTTCTTGAATGACTGCTCTGTCTCTCTAAAAGTAGAATGTACAGCACTAACCACATTGGCCTTTTATCTCAGAGACACTGAGAATCTCAGCTAAACATCCTTACAGTTTACATTGTAGGATTCTTTTCCTACTGACTTTATACTACTATAATATTTGTATTTATTCTGATTTTCATTGTCTCTGTTGTACATAATAGCACATGGTCAGACACTGCAAAATAAGTCAAACTTATAGAAAAATATATGGTATAATTAATTAATTGACTAGACTCAATTAAAATGATTACTATAGTAAACAAGGCCAAATTTTGAGAGTGTTATAGTTAAGCATTCCATAGCTAGAGTAAACTATTAAAAATTAGCATGTTAAAGCAGATGTTCAAAGTTGTCTTCCGATAGTCATTCCTTCTTTTTCTGACAGAACTCTGACTTGACCCTGTTTTCCCCTCTCCAAATACCTGCCATATTCCTTTTTGTGACTGCAAAGCCATTTCTGCTGAGCCTAAAAAAATCATTATGAATGTTCGTGAATAACAGATGCAGGTTAGGCATGTGACCCAAGTCTACCTTAGAAGAATTAGGAAGAGAATAAATAGGTGGAAACTTCAAGGAGGGTTTTTCTTATCTGATGATTGGATGAATGGACAGATAAACATAGAAATGTTCAACCAAAACATGTATACTAACTAATTTGTTCCATCACTACATGCTGCTACAAAACTACACTTTGAGATAAGAATGAGAAACAACAAAGGGCTGGAGAATGTGGATGCTACAGGAACCAACCCTCCTTAGAAGGTGCTGGAGGGATGCTTTTTTCTCCAGATTGTACCCAGAATCATGGAGGTAGGAGCCTAAAAATCTATCTCTGATAAACATTACATGCAAAAAGCTCTTACTCTTCTATAAAAGAATTCAAAAAGAAGAGTGAAAGTGAAGAGAAGAAGCGAGGGAAGGAAAAGGAAAGAAAGCAAGCAGCCTGGGCAGAACAGCTGACTGCCCTATTTCATAGTATACTCCATATCCTCCCAGGATTAGAAAAATTCTATCTGTAAATGTAATTTGCTCACAAGCCACCAACAATTGAGTTTATCTACTTGACTTTCTTCTCTTTCTGAGATAAGTTCTTGCTGCATTGCCCCTGCTGCCCTGGAACTCACTTTGTAGACAAGGATGGCCTCAAAGTCAGAGATCCACCTACTTTGACTGCTTCTGTGTTCTGTGCTAGGACATTAAAAGCATGGACCACAAGGCCTGGCAGCCTTTCTTCTTCTGAATGAAACACACTAAGCACACATACACAAACATGCACAGATACACCTGTAGTTGAACAACAACTGAACTCCAAGCTACTATTTCATCTCCCTGCTGCCACTGCACTTATGTTTACCTTCCTCTTGCTACCTAGAAAATATACACCTAGACATCAAAAAAAAAAAAAATTTACAGATGCAATATAGCACAGAGTTCCTCAAACTCCCTTATTCATGGTAAATAAAATAATGTACTTTAACAGTCTAGTCACCCCCAACTGCTGGACTCTACAACCCTCTCCCAGCTGTACCACCTCTATCTCATGCCTACTCATTACTTGAGGTGTCTCCATGTAACTTCCCCACCCAGCTCTCCCCCTCTGCACGAAGTCATGCCCACATCCTTCTAAGAAACCGAAAACCAAACTCTTCTGAAAGCAGCAGCATTTCTTGGGTTTGGGCCCATTGTATCTACTGCTCCCTCGGTACTCAGGATTAAAGATTTCTCTTTGAGGGCAGTATTCCCAACGTCAGCTTCTGGAAAGCATTTCCTACTCCCTGCCCACTTTATCAGAGGCAGCAAAAGACAAAGCAATACACTATGCTAAAGCACCTGTTTTGCTGCAAAGGGGGTGCTTTCCTTCACAATTTCCAGTCATCCCAAAACTTCCCACACTCATTCAACAAACTGCTATCATCTAGAGCTATATACATCAGACCTCATCTCATAGTCGACTTGGGTGACAAACAGGATAGAAACAAGCTCAAGTTGTCCTCACTACCAGGAAACCAACTCCAAGGATGGGTCCCAACACAGGACAGTTGTACTTGGAGTATACAGGTGTGCATCTCTCCCAAGGCTCTTCTGTGACTCTTTAAAGTGACTCAGGAGGGGATTGTGGGTCACTAGTTTATTCTCAGCTGAACAACTAGCATAGGAAGCCACATAGAGTGTTCACAATGAAGTTCAGAGGCTGGCTCTTGAAAGTGAAGTAACAGAAGCTACCTGCCTCCGTGGAAGAGAGGGTGGCAGAGGTACCAGAATGCTCTTGAAAAAAGACTGGCTTAAGCTAAGTGATGGGTAATAAGAAGCCAGGTTCCCAAAGAACTCAATGGACAGGGCTGGCCAGGTAGCCCTACTGTAACCAGAGAGGACAGTAATCACTGGAGACTTCTGACACGTCCTGCTGTTCACTGAGGACAGCACCAAGTCTAAGAATGAACACAACCACGGCACGGCACATACCCACAATGTAAGTGCCAGCGGAGAGAGAAACGGTGATGTGGAAAATACCCAACAGCACATGTCATGGAGAAACTCCCCCTGGGACCATAAAGACAGAATTTCAACACAGCATGGAAGTTTCTCCAACAAGGCAGATGAAGCTTTATGTGTCATCATAGTCCATTTGCTTAGAGAGACAGATGGACAAATGGATGGAGTAAGAGAGGGAGGGTAGGAGATGAAGTATAATGGACATGTAGGAAAATGCAAAAGTAAAGCTTCTGGAGACTATTGACTCTTTGATACTTGCTGAATGATTCTGCAGTGTGGAGAACTGGTTATGTACACAATGTAGCATGTACACATACCCCAATAAGTGCTGGGCCACCTACCCCAATCCAGTACACTACAAATAATTGGAAAAAATAAAAGTGCACCTGTCCCTTTAACTTTGCCAGTTGTGAGATGGGGAAGGCGCCAGTGGAAAAGGCATTTAAAGCAGATTGCCCCATTTAGGGAGATATGATTCTTGGAAATGAAAACTGGCACTTTTCCTAGAGTAAAGGTTGCACAGAACAACCAAAGAGAAGGGGGCAACTGCCTCACCTGTTAGGCTTCCATCTGACTTCAAAGGCAGGAGCCACACAGGAGCCGACGTGGAAACAGAATCAGGGAAAGGCTTAAGGCCTAGGCTACTCCATGTCTGCCCAAGAGACACCCTTAGAGAGGGGATTGAGGGGAACATATTGTTAAGCAGTCAGGCCTGAAGGCAAAGAAAAAGGAGACCCTGTCCTTTAGTCCCTTCCCCCTTAACTACAGAGCCATTTGAAGAATGTTAATTATTTTATCTAAGTCTCCTATGATGGAAGGTGTACACATGGTAGATGATCTGCAAATATCTACCTTAGTGTCAGGGAAACAGACAATTCAAGAACCACTCCGTGTTAGTGGAGAGCACAGCTGGGTATGTCCACACTATTTGTGGAGGTAGTGAAAAAAGAGCTAGACCCACACACTTCAGACACATTCTCTCATTACACCACTAAAACTATCCAAGAAAACCAGCTCCATCAAAAAATCCAGGTCAGAATGTGCATACAGGATGTATCTGTGTAAGCATGTACAGACACACAGGGAAGGGTAATTGCTAATAAAATCTACAACTGCTCGGTTATTTCCGGGTTGCTTAAAGGGCTGGGGCTGAAGTTCAGTGATAAGTAAGTTGTCTACCATACACAAGGCCTGAGGTTTGATTCTACCACTAATAAACAAACGAGGAACTTAACTTTTTCTAAAAATGATCCAGTTTGGTACTACACATCTATAATTCCATACTTTGAAGGCTGAATAAAGGATATCAACTTTGAGGTCATCCTGAGTCACATAGCAAGACTCTATGACAATTAAAAACAAGAACCAAACCAACCAAACAAAAACCCCCACAGCTGCTGGAAAAGAAGGGAAAGGTGTAAATGGGAAACAATAATGGACCTCAAAAACCAGAGGGGACCAAACAATCTCACTGCCCTGGACCGGAGACATGGGTGACGGCCTCTTGAAGTCATGTGGATGTCTATAATTCTTTGATCAGAAAATGGATGGTGCACATGGGTGATATGATCAAAACACAAAGACATCCTTAACTAGGCAAGAGCAGTTGGCCTTGGGAATTAATCTCATCAGACAGGCGCTCCCAGCATTGAGGATACAAAGTCTGGTTGGTCTGAACCCACTGCATTTGCTATTATCTTCTGACTTAGGGACTGATATGTAATACCATCCTGGTCAGGAGATGTGAAGGAAGGACTGCAGGGAGCTTCTAGAAAGGTTGTTTTTGCTGGTAAAAAGGCCTAACTAGAAAGAATTCTCTCTCTCTCTTACAAACATTGAGTACCTGGATGGCAGCAGCTATCTTCCAAACATGTCTTGGGTGATGGAGTAGATTGGAAAAAGTAGGTTTTGCTTGTTTGTTCTTTATAAAAAAAAAAAAAATTTATTACTATGGCCAGATAGATGTGGTGGCCCACACCTTTAATACTAGCACTAAGGAGGCAGAGGCAGGCTGAACTCTGTGAGTTTGAGGCTGGTCTGATCTACACAGTCAGTTCCAGGCTAGCTAGGGCTGCATAGTACGTAGTGAGACAGCTCAAAAAATAAACATTATTGTTGTTGTTGTGAGGGTGTCAAATATGAATAAGGACAGACAAACGCCATGGTATGAAGATCAGAAGAGAATTCTGTGGAGTTGGTTCTCTCCTTTAAATGAACTCCAGGGATTGTTACAGGTTATATGTTTCTAAGTGCTTTTATCTTGCCAGTCCTTATTAGTTCTTTATAACCAACTCCAGAAATGACACAGGGGGACAGTGACCTTTCCTTTATGTTAAGACTCTGAGTTTGGTTTCTGCCCCTTAAAACTAAAAGCATCCCAACCAATATTCTAATACAAAGTATATAGAACCCAAAACAGAACAGCTTTCTACCACCCCACTGGTCTCTAAACAGATATGCCTAACCAACAAAGGAATCATGACGCTTTTCTTACTTCTTCCTGTCTTCCTTGTGGTGAAATACTTGAGGAGGTTGTCTGCTCAAGTATCTATACAGGTTACCTAGTCCATCAGCCACTTTATTCATCTTATCTCCTCCAGGACCAAAAAACCCTTGTCCTCGGGGCTGCTGCTAAGAGATTTCAGCATAAGGCTCCAGTTGCAACTGATGAGATTTGCTTTTATGGCTTCCAAACCCATGACTAATCCTTTTATCTATCTGACCTTCAAGTATCTTACTTCTGTCCTTGTTCCTTTCAGAAAAGTATCTTCTTATAGCAAACTCATAAACTATGTTTTACTATTCTCAACTCTCAGGCATTGACACTTTAGGGAACTCAATTTGTCTCAGTTAATCAATGAATGAATGATCAATTAATCAATTTCTCCCTCTTCCTCCTTCCCTTCTTTCTCTCTTTCCCACCCCAATGCAAACATGTCTAATGAGTAATAATCGTGTTTACAGTCATATATTTTGAAACAAAATAGAAGTCATATAAATCCAATATTGTACATTTCTAAATTTTTAGACCATGTCCAAAAGTCTCTGCCAACCTCTGTACAAATATAACCTGACCTAAACAAAATCTTCCTTAAAACACATTTTTTGAAACGTATTTTTTCTGACATTTAATTATTTTCTTTTCCTTACAAGAATATATATATTTCGGCTATGATCTCTTAAAAGACATGAATGGAAGATAAATGGAATTCCAATATGCCCCCTACCCAACATGTGCATCAACTATATTCTCTCTTATGTTCTTTCGTTTTTATTTTTATTTCATGTGTGTATGTTTGGCCTGCATGTGTGCATGCAAGCCAGAAGAGGGCATCAGGTCCCCTGGATCTGAAGTTACAGGTGGTTGTGACCTCCCAGAAAGTTGCTGGGACCAGAACCCAGGTCCTCGAGAAGTGCAGCCTGTACTCTTAACTGCTTAGCCATCTCTTGAGTCCTCTCCTATATTCTTTAAGACTAGCTTGATGTCCAAATCTTAGCTGGCATCAATTTTTTCTATAACCACCTTACAAAATGAATTTGAGGGGAAAAAATGTAGAAAAAAGTTTTGGAACATAGTTCCTGGTAAACCTAGGATTTCTGAAATACTGGTCAGACTCACTTAACACTCTCTATTCCTAATCCCAGAACAACATCTTTACTCAGTTTCCCGCTTTTGGTTTTTTTATTTGCTAGCAACTTGTTCGATGCCCACAGTCTAGCGGTAAAAACCATCCTCCTGAAAAGATAATGAGACTCTTAGGCATCTGTATCACCAACTCACCATCATTTGTTTTAGTGTAAGAAAAAGTAATGTTGATTATCACAAACTATACATCATGCGAAATTACTTTTACCAGGCTGTTGAATATAACACATGACTTTCCCAGAGGAGAAAAAGAACCCTCCCTCTAATTATGTTGTGCCTAAGGAAAAACAGAAATTAATTTATATGTGCTAAAATATATTTTAACTTTAAAAAGTAGAGGTGGCCTAGAAACATAACAAATCCAATAACTGACTCAATAAGCATTATTAAATACTAAATATTTGCCAGGCACTGTGTCAGCATTGCGGTTTTAGAATTGAAAGCCTGTTCTCTACCCTTTTGAAATCTCACCAATGTGAATTACAAGTCAGAACTAATATATAGAGAATCAGGGGGGGGAAACAGCTACACACAATGAGATATTATTACACACAAGAATAGCTAGCACAGAATGCAAACACATGCTACAACATGAGTGATGCCCAAGAACATTATGCTAAATAAAAGGAGCCAGCTGCAAGAGACCACACATTTTATAATGCAATTTATAAGAAATGTCTAGAATACCAAGCAGATTGTTGGTTTCCAGAAGAAGGAGTAGGGTGATAATGGAAGATGACTGCTAATGAGTACAGGGGATGAGAAAAAATGTAAAATTCCAAAGTAGTTATAGACACACACTTCTGTGCATATACTAAAATTCATTTAACTATATACTGTATATAAGTGACTTGTGTGGATTTTAATAAAGTTGTCAAAAACATACACAGAAATCAACAGTCTAGTTATGCAAATAACCAGTTAGAATAAAAAATTCATTATTTACAAAAAGTAGATTGGAAGTTACATAGGTTATGAAAATAAAACTTTCAAAATTGCTAAAGTACGCAAGAAAGAACGCATAGGGTAAAATGGCTTTAACTAGGAAGACTCAACTTCAGAAAGACACTGATCCCTCCTAAGTACTTTATGAATTTAATGTGACCCCAATAGAAAGGTTACAGGCTTACTTTTTCCTGGAATAAAGTTATGTTGATTCTAAAGTTTAATGGAAAAATACACATAGAGAGGAGCCAGGGATGATCTGAAGAGGAAGTACAATGAAAGAGAGTGAGTCTTTTTAGACATTGAAAGCCACAGGCTTCAATTATCACCAGCCAGTGGAAACATAGAGTCCAAAAGCAGAACTCCAAACTTACAGAGCATGTTAAGATATGAACCGTGGTTAAAAAAAAAAAAAAAATGGAAACTTTTAAACAATGGTGTTAGGACAACTGAACACTGGAAAAATGTAAAGCTACATTCAAAACTTAGTACATATACCATTCTAGTTTTAAAAACAAATAAACCAACAAATAAGTGGGGAAAAAAAAACAGATTTCAATAATACCCAAAAGGAACTTAAAACAAGATACAAGAAAAAGTCTAACTCTAACTCAAAATATAAAAGCCATTTTTAAAGAGATAAATTGGATTACATTAAAGATTTCCTTCATGACCAACTAGGAAAAAAATTTACAACTCACTTTGAAGACAATATATAAAGAACTATTAAAAATGAAGAAGAAAAGACCAACAAAATATTGAGAAAATGTGTAAAATTCAGGACACAGTTTAAATAAAACATAAAATGCCAGTTAAACATATGAAAACACAATCTTATTTATGATAAAAGAAATATAAATTGAAACTAAATTGAAATGTTATGTCTCACTACCAACAAAGCTCCAAAAGTTTAACATCAGTGTGAGTGACATCTCAGGGAAAAAAGTACTTCACTGTACTGCTCTTGAGAGCAGAATATTGTATACCGTATTACTGCCAATTGTGGGTCTTTTCAGAGCAAAATTACAAAGCCAGCTATGGTACATTCCAGTCAACTTGGATCTAGCAAAACCTTGTGCATAGAAAATTAGAGAATAAAGAAATAAACTCATCCCTGTACAAGAGACTCATCCAACTCATTGAACAGGTGCAAGGGTCTATGTAGCAATTGCTGTGTTTTTCAACAGAAGACTATGCAGGATTAAGGAATTATAAGAGTTTACAGCCAGACACAGGACAACATCCTATAATGGATGCTGATTTCAATGTATCAGATTCGAGACATTTCAACTATGGAAATAAATTGTTAAATAAGATAAGCTTTCCCAAGATATAAAGTAATCAGAAAAAAGCAGATTTTGAAATAATTAACATTATTTTACCTAAAAATATTTCACATTTCTATTTATAGAAAAAGACCTGAAAAGCATAACTGTGGTAACATCTAGAAAGTACAAGATTTAAAAAACATGACAGAATCTGTGGCAGCAGGGCAGGAATATTTTCTAATGTTCTATACTGAACAGTGTTTTAAAGGAATTAAATAAAGTTTCAAGATTCCCACTAACCTACAAAAGCCTACTGAAAAGTAATTCTCTTCCTGGTGACATGCAGGATTCTTGGAATAATTTAGAATCATCTCCATGTTGGAATACCATTGCTCAGATCATTCTCCTGCAAATCAAAGATTTCCTTCCTAAACGGTATGATTTCAATAAAAATAAAACATCTACCAGTTGAGGTCTAAGAGGGATAGGGCTGGAACAAAGTCAATTTTCACAGTGCCTGCTGAAATGCCTCCACAAGCACTCTTCACCTCCACTTCCCTCCTGAAAACCTTACCAGTGAAGTCCCCAAGGCTGCTGGGGGAAGGAGACTAGCCAACTCCGCAGCACTCCTGTCTAAAAGAGAAAACTTCAACCAAATAGGCCTCATTTGCCTCAGAACCACTCTGACAATAAAGGCAGACCTTATAACCACTGACATCACCATGTTTTTGTTTTGAATCATCACTGCATCCTCTCTTCTGCAACAACATATAAAATGTGTATAAACACAACTATATTGTATGATTGTTTCCTGACTTGGAATCTATGCAGTGTATAACTATAACATGGTAAAGACTGTAGAGACTGCCATATACACATTCTTTTCCTAGGGGATCATGCATTCTTGTGTAGGAAGGTGAAAAACAAGGTCACCCAAACCAATGATACCTGAAAACCATACATGTTATGAATAAAAAATAAATAAAAAGAAAACAAAACAGCGTGCTCTGATACTGGAAATCAGCACGTGATTGACAGTGAGGCCCAGGAATGTTGGGTAGAGAAAGTGACATTTGGACTCTGCAGAGTGAGTAGGAGCTTGATAGGTACTCCATGCAGAAAGATAGTACATAATGGCATGGGAGCAAGCAAGCACAGCAGCCACAGAACTGAAAGAGCCAGGATGTGACAACTAGAGGGTTTCAAAGGAGACTGGAGAAATAATCAGGAATGCTGTGACTTCTACTATTCAGAATTTGGGACTGCACTGGAAGTGGATGGAAGCACTTGCATATCTGAAGAGACAGAGTGACAGGATCTACCTAATATCATGGTGGGACCTGCTGCAGAGGCTCAAGAATAAGCATGAGACTGGGTTATGAGGACACATGCCTTTAATCCCAGCATTTGGGAGACAAGAGGCAGGCAGATAACTGTGAGTTCAAGGCCAGCTTGATCTACATTACAAATTCTAAAACAGCCAAGGCTATGGTGAGAGAACCTGTCTCAAACAAAACAAATTTCAACCCCCCCCAAAAAAATGTAAAAATTTAAAAAAAAGAAGAAGAATGGTCATGAGGAACCAATTTACAAGACTGAATCATGGGGCTGGAAGATGGCTGTGTGTAAAGGGCCTTTGGCACAATCATGAGAACCTAAGTTTATTCCCAGCGCCCACATAAAATGGGTGATAAATTGTGATAAATTGCCATAATTCAGTACTGGGCAAGCTGAAATAGGCAGATCTGAGGATCACAGACTAGCCAGTCCAGCTAAACCATCAAGTTCTGCAGAAAGATCCTGTCTTGAAAAAACAGGATGGTTGAGGAAGACATCTGGCATCAACCTCTACTATGTACACAGAGAGAGAGAGAGAGAGAGAGAGAGAGAGAGAGAGAGAGAGAGAGAGAGAGAGAGAGGGAGAGGGAGAGGGAGAGGGAGAGGGAGAGGGAGAGGGAGAGGGAGAGGGAGAGAGAGAGGGAGAGAGAGAGAGGGAGAGAAGACAAATACAGTGGATTAATGGAGGTCCAGCCTGATACCCAGTTCAGAACAAAGTCTACTTTTGTAAATAGAATATAACCCAATCTGTCTTGTATACAGCCTATGTTGCTCCCACATAGCAACTAAAAAACTACTATGGTACACAAATGTGGCTCAAAGTCCAAGAGATATAGTGTACCTTTATAGAAAAAGCTTGCCAGCCCCAGAGTAGGTAGGGCAGTGGAGAGAATGGGTTCACAATTCATAGCCCACCTTCCTTACTCAGGATTCTGTGCTGTGAATTCATCTACTCACCACAACTCATTTGCAACCCCCAAAATCAACACTCAGGGCCCTTTTTCTTCTTCCCATGCAAGAGCAAAACAGCTGGGAGGTCATTCTACCCTCACATGTGTACCTAGCTGAAGCTCAGCAAAATGATGCTCTGCCTTCTTATTTCAGCTCTTACCTTGTCAATAACTGTCCTAAATGCCATGTATTTGATGGTTTTTGTCTGTGTGTGTGTTTTAATTTGGTGATTTTGCTATTTAAAATGGCTAAGGTTCTAAGCACTGCATTGAAATGCTCAAACGAGCTCCAAGGTAAAAGAAAACTGTGGTAGTCCTTATGGAAAAAAACAAGCATTTGATAAGCTCATTTGGGCTTGAGTGATAGCACTACTAGCTGTGAGTTCAACGTTAGTCAACAGCAGGACAGCTCAGCAGATAAAGCATGTGTCACTAACCCTGGTAATCTGAGCTCAATCCCTGTAACCCATGTAAAGGTGGAAGAAGAGAACCAACTCCACAAAGTTGTCCTCTGACCTCCACACATGAGCCATAGTGCACATGCCCACATATATGTGCATTTCTGTTCCTTACCCCCTCTTTCACACATACAAACACACACACAAATAAAAGTTAAAGTTGGATTGTCTGTAAGCAAAAACATATAAAAACATGTTATATGAATTTATATAATGTCAGAACACATAATATATACCAACATACAATATCATTACCTCAATGTTATTGATGCCATATAGTGATCAACTGATGAAAATATGGCCAAAAATCCACAGGAAATTCCCTATGCTTTCCTTACCAATAGTGGCTTGCTGTTCACTAATTCAGGGTTCATAGAATATAACTACAGCTAATAATAAGTATGGCTATACTTGGGAAGCAAAAAAAAATCAATAAAATGTGGTGATGGATTAAATATGAAGTAGACAAAGACATGGATGATGACTCCTGTGTTTATGAGTAAACTACTGTGCGGAAGGCACTGTGTAGAAACAAAGCATGAAACTGAAGTGTACTTCACAGGGGTGACCAAGATTTTTTTCTTTATATGTGTTAAAGTTGAGATGCCTATGAGATCTCTACATAGAGATGTCAAGTAAATTGTTGGTTTCATGACTCAAGAACTCAAAAAAAAAAAAAAAAAAAAAAAAAAAAAAAAAAAAAAAAAAAAAAAAAAAAAAAAAAAAAAAAAGGAAGGAAAGGAAAGAAGAGGGGAGGGGAAGGGAGGGAAGTCCAAATGCTGATAGAGCTTTGAGAGTCTTTGGCACACTGATGTAATATTGAAAGTCTGGAGCTGACATGTCACTCCAGGGGGAAAGAATTAGAGAGTCCAAGCCCAAGTGCATCAAAGAACTCCTTTACTTCCACAATAAGTAGGAGGGATAATTTCAATCTTTATTTGGTAGTTTGATTAGTTTAGTCTGAAAGCACTTTGAGGAAGGAGCTGATCTAGTGGTATATATCTAAAACATGACATATGTTCAAAGCCCTTGACCTAGTAAACATAATTTGGAGAACAGATCTTAAAATTCAGACAAACTTTAATGTTACAGAGAATTATCCTGAGGAATAATTCATGATGGCAAAGCCAAAAATAATCTTAACATTTTGGATGCTTACTCTGACAATATTAATAATATGTTCCTGTGATTTCATCTATAGATTCTAATCTTAAAATTTTCAGCCTTTCCAAGAATTTAATAAATGTCCACTTCCATTAACTTCAAGCTTAAAACAAAACAAACAAACAAACCAAACTAGATCATTCACTTTCATTCACAACAACACAAACTGCTTCAGGGCAGAGTTTTATCGGTTTGGCACAATGTCCACTGGGCACCTAGAACATAGCATCTGGGTGTGCTTACTTGACTTCGGTTGAATCTTATGCTTTAATCACATAAGATTTATAAGAATGTGTTATAAAATGATGCAACTTGTCAATCTGTACCATCCCATTTGTCTAATTTCCTCTCCTCACTTTGAGGTTACTTCTCTATCATTTGCTAAACACTCTCAGGCAGCAGAGTCTGAAGTTTGGCTCACCTAGTCTGTCCCACAGATAGATATGTCATATGGCCTTCTATGGGCCAGGTGGGGCTGTATTTCAGTGACAGAGCATTTGTTTAAAATGTGGAAAGCCCTGGGTTTGATCCCAAGCAATATTCCCATGCATATGCATACAAGCATACATACACATGCACACACACACACACTTAAAACTGTGACAACCCAAGCCTGTAATCCCAGCACTGGGAAGGCTAAGGCAGGAATACCTTGAGATCTAGGCCAACCTTTGTTGCAGAGAGTTTGAGGCCACATAAGAGAGGGGTTGTTTCAAACAAAAAACAAAAAACAAAAAGTCATGCTGAACTTCAAGTTAAGTGGTATGGCTTGGTTTTCTACTGGGTTAACTATTTCCTTTCAGGCCTGACTTCTATGCCCACAACCTTATCTTTCAAGGAAAGCAATATAAATCTGTTTCTGCAATTTTAAAATACTCAGACTTTTGCTGAAACAAAAGTTACTTATATATGGAAAAAAACCAACATATTTACAAATTCTACTTCATTATCTACAAGGTTTGGGAATTCTCCACTACGTAGCCAAAACTTGATGATAAAGGGTATCTGTTGGATCTAGACTGCTTGGGATTGACCCTATAATGCAGGGTGGGCTACCTCACCTTCCTATGTTGTCTGTACAGCATACTAACAGTCCAGCCAACCTGATGCAGTTAAGTCTCACAATGCAACAGGCAATCTCCCAGGCTTGGTAAGTCTTTTCAAAACACATCTCCTTGTTCAAAGTGGGCTCATGGCTTGGCTGCCCCATATCATACCTCTCCTCCATGCCAGCTACTCCACACCGCTTTACCATTACTACTTTGGGTGATGAAGATCATTTGTATTAGGGAGATTAACAATCAGGCACCAGTGGTCTCAGCTTAGTTATTTCTTTCTAAGAAGAATTCTAGATCCTTACTGTATATTGTCTGGGCCATTCTAACAACCCTGTGAGAAGGGTGGCCTGCATGTCAAGACAAGAGCAGGCTGGTGTCAGATGGACTCAGGTTTAAGCTCTGGCTCTACTATGATAGTCAGAAGGCTTTGAATACATTATTAAATATTGCTAAGCTTCAATTTCCCCTTTCATAAATGGAGAAAATAACAGAGCTCTTAAGTGTTAGCTAATAATAATATGTTACTGTGTGAATGATGACTGTCCAGTATGTTTTAGGGTCCCAGGGCCAAACTGTACCACTGCAGACTAGCTGGCTGTGGAAGACCCAGAGGAAGTAACTCCTGAACTTGCTGATCTGCCAGGAGAGAGGACAGCCTCTACACATTCCTGAGCTTCTCATGGCCATGAGGTAGCAGGACTGCCAGTCATGTTAATGTCAGGTCTCTCCCTCAAACATCTAAAAAAAAGCTTAAAAATAGATTTTAAACTTGTACTGATTCTTCACTAAGAATGCATTTCTCTAAAACAATGTCTCTTCACTGGAAATGCAACTGGGGCCTACCACAGACTTCACAAATTAGAAACTCTAGGGGCAGGGTCACATGTTTTAACAAGCCCTCTAGTTTACTGATGGGTCCTCCAAAACAGCGACCCACACAGATATACTTCAGAGAGTCCCATGACATCCCTTAGACCCTCCCACCTACTAGGATAACAAGGCACAAACATGCCCTAGATGCAGAGAGTCAGAAGAATAAATAGGTAGGCAGAGGGGCCCTGTGGGTAGATAATAAGCAGTTAAAGTACAGAAGAGAGATGCTGTCAAGGATGAGCTGGAGGGGAGGCCCCAGGTGCCAGGAGCCAGAACTTATACAACAGAGTAGCTATCAGATTTACCAGGTCTTCCATGAAGTTTCAGTGGTAGGAGGAACATGCTGACTATTGGGGCAATCTTAGCAAGACAGAGGACATGGGTCAGTTTCACAGCTCCTGTGCTTTCCAAAGCAACCGAAAGTATGAGACGGATAGAAGGAGAGAGAAAGAGGAACAGAACAGAAGGCAACACAATCAAAGCCATCATTTGTACAAAGAGAACATTTCAAATAGTCTTCAGTTCTGAAGTATTTGAAACACAAGGTAGCCCCTACTTGCCCCTTTAAGCAAGACTCAGGAGCCTAGCCACTCCACTCTATGGCTCAGGAGTCCCCAGAGTCAAGCACCCATTCATAGACTGAGCATCTGCTGTCTCCCACATCCCCAGGGCTTCAGGACTCCCAGTCCATGGATCTCAAGCCTTTCCAGAGCCTGTGGATGTGTACTCATAAGCCTGAAAGCCATTCTTCAAACACCCCAGGTCCTAAAAGGAGGTAGGATAGTTGGAGTTTGGACTCACCAACCAGAAAAATGGAGTGGGGTCTTGTGAGGCACTCTTGCCCCAGGATCTAATGTCAAAGTAAACCTGCCCTTAGTCTGTGCTCTTATCAGTGTTAAAGACTGTGTCCACAAGTCACTCAGCAGGATAGAAATTCTTCCAAGCCAGGTCAAAACTAATACCAGTGCAAGTGTACCCACAGGATCCCATGTGGGGTCATGTTGTTAACGAAAGCAGTGCCAAGTCTCAAGTTTGTGGTCATGTCAAAGGGCAAGAATGACTCAAAACTGAACCTTAGGAAGGCAAAATTGTTTTAAAAGTTGCTTAATGGCTTAAAACTGTAAAACTAATCATGATTGCACTAGTCCTTTGCCTGTAATTTTGTTTTTAAGTAGCTCATAGTAACAAGCTGAAAATTTGTTCAGGAAAACATAAGGACATAAGGACTAAGTTCCTAATAGAAAACTGAAAATACTAGAGCTGAGGGCACTGTGGCCTTGCTCTCCTAGGGGAAAGGAAAACACACCCTTTAGGCTGACCTCTGTAATACTTCAGGCTTCCAGGCACCACAGGAGACAAGAAGTTAGCAGCTCCTCCATAGCCTGGGGACAACAGTATGTGGCTCTGATGAATCCTGGGAACCTAGACACTGGAGACTGGAGCTATGTCTAGCAGTACAGTCTAGTGAAGCTGTCCTCAACATTGTAAGCTTCTGTGGACTTCTTCGCATGCTGCCATAATTCGACCCACCCTACCCTGGCCTCTCTAGTAAGTGTCTGCAGCCTCTTCTTCACTGACCTAGACTTTAGGATCCTCCTGTCAGAGATAAAATACTAACTCATGATGGCCCTGCCAGGTAGTACTATGGTCCATGAAGGCCCTGTACAATGTAAGAAGCCTACAAAAATAAGAGATTCTTAAAAGAATAGAAAACAAATGTTTTGTCCAAACCACCTAGTCTCCCTGATCTTAGATCTCTGCCAAAGGTACAGGAGGGAAGCAAAATAGAACAAAAACTTCTTGAACCTCTGGGTCAGACACTATTGACAGATACTATCTCTGAATGTACTCCTAGGCAACCCAGATGCCAGCCCCAACTCCAACACCTCCTTTCACAGTACCCGGCCCCCTGGCAAGCTCCCCCAAGCTCTCTCCCTCCTCCTATTACATCCAGGCCACTAAAAATTACCTGGTTCAAGTATCATTCTGATACCAGTCCCCTTCTCCACACTATAAAATGTCTCTTGAATTGGAACCCCTTTTAAACCTCTGACAACTGATCCAAAACACTTACTGTCCTCATCTGCTGGTCTATTTTGTGCTTTCCACTCCAGCCAAGCAAAAATTACTTTGCAAATGAATCCCATTATACACTCTGCTCATTCACCTTGTTAAGCCAGCACAAGAGCTTTAGCTGTTTCTGTTGTCTTTATAAAGGACTACTTCATTTACCCAACTTCCCTTGAAATAGGCTGATCCATGAAACTGATCTACATAAATTAATTTTCCTCTCTACCAGAAACTTAACCCTTTATGTGATCTTAAATCCTTTTCAGAGTAAGTCATAGTATAATCAAATGAAACTTTTTTTTGGCCATGTTCATTTCTGTAATACATTAGAAAACCTCCTCATCTCAGTAAGCAGAATATAATGAATATCAATTAATCTTTTCCTTATGGTGCGGGTCATACTTAATGAGTAGTAACAGTAATCATCCCTGCCTGTGGCTACAGATAGAAATGATCCAGACTGAAGATGACCACACGTGTGCATTCACATGTGCCATTTCTTTCTTTCCCTGTCACAAGATTCTCTGAAACTCCCTTCCCTTCTGAAGTCCCTGTTATCAGTGTGGATTTTAATGACTGGATGCATGTACACAGAATGTGAAGGGTAAACGCATTGTCTTTTTGCAGAATTCCAGGAATTTACAATCTGGTTTTTGTCAGAGCTCTGTAAGTTCTTTATTTGGAGTAAGGGTTGGGCAGAATCTTCCACAACTGGCAACAAAACAGTTTCCTAACTCTTTATCATGTGACTTTTACAAGCTGCAGGTACAAAGACCACAAAAAAAAAAAAAAAAAAAAAAAAAAAGACTTCTTTAATCGAATGATGCTGAAGTTCTACACAGAACTGGCAGGATGGATTTCACAAACCCTTAGAAAAGTCACTTTATAATTGAAGAATAATTCAGATTGAATAAGCAACTACTGGAATAAAGGAAAATGCCCAATTTTCCCAAATAAGCCTTTTTAATTAAAATGCAAAGTATAACTGTGTAGAGAAGTACTTTGTTTCATCTCACACTATGAAGTGCTTCACAGTGATTTCTCAATACAGACAGAGCCACCAGGGGAAGGGTCTGCCCTTGTTCTTTTATGTATTAGATGGAATTTTTTCTGTGACAGAGGTTTTTATAATGTCTACACATTAGCACATACAAAAGAGTAAGTCTTAATTCTCTTTAAACATGGCATTTAATTGATCAGAATGTACTAGAGCAAAAGTAGTTAGGCAAGAATTGTTAAAGCAGAATACAATCTAAATCACTTCCAATCTGTTTGGTATCATGTTCACAAATAAGTGACACCACAAAATTAATTTTCAGTTGTGAAGATTTTTTGGAAGGGGGGGAGATGTAATAATAATTTAACTTGCTTTTTTTAAAAGCAAAGCCACCCATTCAAAAATGACCCAGTGGCAATGAGAATGTCCACTATATCTTTGTCCTTTCTACTGGCTCTATACTGTCAAGAGGGAGGATACTCTCTGGAAGTTGGCCTTATAACTACACTCATAAACACCTGGCTCACTGACTGGTAAAACAGGTATGGCTTTTGCTGATTCAAAATCTATAAAGAATTTGACAAACTGTCCTTTCTAACCTGGATGAACTAATATTACACTGAATCATAGACAAGTGCAGTTTACATTAGGAATACTTTATGTATTCTGCATTCTGTCTGTCCTGCAGCAGATAGTTAAGAATGACCCTAAGAGATGGATAATCAAGTGAAATTCAAAGAGGTGTGTATAGTTGAGCAGAAGGTGGCAGTTTAGTTGAGGTGAGAACATCAGACAAGAATATAAGAAATAGTTGGGGGATGGGAGGGGCAGGCATGGTGGCACATATCTTTAATTGCAGTGCTCTGGAGGCAAGAGCAAGTCGATCTCTATGAGTTTCAAGATAGCCTGGTCTACTTATTGAGTTCCAGGCCAGCCAGGTCTATATAGTGAGACTCTATCTCAAAAAACAAACAAGCAAAAGACTCAAGACCCAAGTGATTCCCAACAAGCCATAAGTCCTGAGCTGCTATAAAGTATTGCTTAGATGACATTTAAAAGAACGGTCAATGCTAAGGATGTTTATAAAGTTCCTACTGGGTTAAGGAACTGCACAATCACAAGGTTGCCCTCCCAGAGTTCCCCAGAAAGAAGAACCCTAAAGTCCCTTTTCTAGTATATTTCATACTAATAAAAATATTATTAAAGAATTTCATTGAGATTTGATTACCACTAATTTTCTTAGTGGAGAGAAAGCAGACAGTTCACAACAGAGAAGGGAGATGTTTCAGAGACCAAACCAAGCTCTGTGGGGGAAGTAAAGAGTACAGTTATCTTCAAGTACATGAAAGGCCTTAGAGAAAAAAGACAACAAATCTGACTGACAGCAGATGAGATTTCTAGGAGGCCCAGGGCCCTCTGAACCATCAGATTCATGGAATATTAAAACTGGTTAATGAAGGGGTTGATAATGTTCTTTCTTGGATAACAGTGAGAGAAAGATTTCACATCAGGGAGGGATGCCTTCCCAGGAACACAGCTACAGCCCCTCAAAGTCTGTCTTAGCATTTGCTGGCACATTTTTAATGTAGCACAAAAGTGCTGCCATGAAAGAAACACTCTCTACCTGAAACCAGCAGAAGCTTGATGGGAATAGAAGCTCTGGAAAGGTCACAGAGGAGTGTGTATGTGTGGAGGATGTCTTCCCTCAGTGTCCATAAGAAAAATAGAAAGAATACCCCATTTAATACATGATCAAACAATGGAATGCCCCCCACCACCAAGGTGATTCTGCTGAAGGCAGAAAGGCAGCTGTCATTTTTTCAGAGGCTCCTGCTCCAGGGCTCTATGTTCCCATGTAAGGCTTTTCCCAGAAAGATCTGTTCCTAGGAAATAAGTGCTGAAAGCATCGGTGTGACTACTCTATCTATATGCCCTGCCAGTGAGTCCCCACACATGACTATCTGGAATACAAGTGAGATAGTGAGCCAGAAATGAATTCTCCAACAGGCACACATAGATGGGGCACAACACAGCCAGCAACTCTAAATGTATATATATATATAAAGCACCCCATGCTGTATTTGCATTGATGAGATACACAATAAAAGTCAAATAATGAAAGAGGAAAACAGCATCGTATGAAAAAGAGATGCCAATATTTAAGAAATTTCTAAAGATATCTGTAATGAGAAGCTTTGAAATTCGCATGTAATTCTTTTAGTTCAACTAAAGAAAACATCTCAACATAAAAAGGAAGTTGGGGTCTTTACACCATAAGAAAACAAAAGCATGTAAGAACGGTCACACACAAAATTAAGCAAACAAACATTACATCTGGATCAGACACACTACCCAGTGAGTCTGTACATGTTTAAATATTTTGACTTTCACTTCCTCTATTCCTAAACTCCCAGGAGCTCAGAGGCCAAGTCATTGTCATTTCTCCAAACAGAACCTGCCATGAGGCCCAGGACATAGCATAGCCTTTGTAAATGTTTGCTCAACGGATGCATGAGAGATGCACCCTGGTCTGCAGAATGGGGGAACAAACAGGGAGATCAGCATGGAGAGAGTGCAGAAAGTACATGACCCAGATCACATCTAAAGTTGTAATCAATATCACCAACCCCCAAGATTCTCAGTTTCTTTCAAAGAAAAAAAATAAAGATCTTCTTGTTCTCTGGATTTTCAATTTTCTAGGTCCCCCCCCCCCCTCTCCTTCAACAACGTATTGTCACATGAAATGGAGCTATTATGAGCTTGGGCCTTTCAAGTTCACACTCTATTAGTGGTTACACAAAGTCTGCTAGTATTATTCCGAATCCAGCCTTTGACTGCAACTCCAAGCGGTTGAATCACCATACTAAGGCCACCAGAAAGCACCAGCAAAGCACACATTCAGAGAACAATAAAAAATGCACAAATGTCCTACCCTCTGATCATCAATACTTTGTTCCGTGTAAACCTCAAAGATAGATCCTTAAGACTGATCTCTATGGGAGAAAGGAAGGAAGAAATGAAAGAGCATGAAACATAAAATATGAAGAATGTAAGCAGCTATAATTTGTATAAAGACCCTAATTTGGGGAGGTAAGAAATTCACGTTAATGCCTAGTAAGGCAGTCTCTGGCATGTGGCTGAGTAGCAGTCTCTCTTCTAAGAACCAGCAAGCAACCACTGGAGACTCCTTACCCAGCCTGCCACCTTAAATAGAAATGGTCCTTGCTAAGGGCAAAGGCTACCTTTCATTCTTAGGGATGCCTTCCCAGGAACACAGCTACAGCCCCTCAAAGTCTGTCTTAGCATTTGCTGGTACATTTTTAATGTAGCACAGAAGTTCTGCCATGAAAGAAACACTCTCTACCTGAAACCAGCAGAAGCTTATGGGAATAGAAGCTCTGGAAAGGTCACAGAGGAGTAAAAAACAAAAAAGCGGAAGGGGGTGTTCCTTTCTTCCATGGCTATGGGGGGTTTATTGTTGCTGGTTCCCTAACTAGAAAAGAAACAGCAGGAGATTAATAATCGAAATTGAAATGTTGCTATTACTGGTTTTCTAAACTATTTGTGGGTTACACTTTCCTTGGGGTTGTCATGCCTGTAAGCAACTCAGAAGACAGGAGAATTTAACACATATTGAGAAAATGCCTATTCTAGACAGGAACTCTACTAAATACCAGGTTCTAATGGCATCTTCACACAACTCAATAAAGGCTAAAAGTTCTCAAAAGTAAGATACAAAGGTCATAGGTTAGGTCAAATTCCACTTTCTCTGATTTGAGTGTCCTTATCCTGTCCCATATCAAGAATAAAACAAATGAGTTTTGCTTCACTATTCCAATGTATCAAGAAGGGAAACAATAGCTGAAAACTATCAAACACAAACACAAGCAAAGATATTATAGATGATGTATCATAAAATTCTTTTGAGAGATGACCCATCTGAGGAGGGATGTCAGTGTGCCAGAGTTTATAAGCCTGAATATGAAAGGTTCTTTGGTCTCCTCCACACTTGTCAGGTAAGTGAGACACAGTTAACTTGAAATTTATATCCCTCTAATTGGGAACCCATAGAGATATGGACCTCTGTGGTTGATCTTTGCACTGCATACTGAAAAGGTCTTGGTAAGCAAATTAATGGAGAAATATAATCACAAGGCAAATGTTTAACCTTCAAAAGAAAATTACCCCCCCTTTTACAAGAAGTTTAACTTGATCAGTATCAAGTCACTGAAAACTAATGTGCTACTTATAAACCTGTTATTTAAGAAAGTCCTATAAGACTGATTATACTTTGCTACTTATTAATTTGTACTATCAAATATGCTTTATTTTAAAAGCATTATGCCTGTCTAAATTTCTATGTTCCAGCCTTCACTCAGTATTCTAGTCACACTTCATTTGAGAAATTCCAGCTAAAAAGTCTCATGTGTCATTAGACTTCTGAGAAGAATCATGTGGAGCTATTAGGAAGTGAAATTCTTTTTCTAGGAGACGTCTGCAGGAAAAGCCCTGCTCATTTAAGACACAAGACACACACTACACACACACACACAAACGCACATAGGGAGGGGGAGTTCCTGGGTTCTGGTTGAGATATGATAAAAATCAGGTTCACTGAATTTAGATGTCACTACGGATCAAGGGAGAGGTCACTGTAGTCTTGGACACACACACATTGTGAGTAAATGCAGGTCCTCAAAGCACAGTCCTTGACTATGGCAATCATTTATCTGTCTCAGAGCATGCCTAACAGTCTCTCTCAAAAAGACTAGGCCTGAGCTTTGGGCTGAGTGATTCTGGTAGAGAAGCAGTGCTGAGCACGACTAAGAAAATAATTATGAAGCTGTACAGAGATGCTCCCATAGAAGAAAAAGCTACAAACAAAAGAACAGTTAACTGAGAATCCACAGACAAGATCCAAAAAAAAAAAAAATAGGGCTGAAAGGGAAGACGAATTAGGTTGCCTGGGACAGAAGAGGACTGGAAAATAAAACTATGCGCTGAGACCCCCTGAGATCCACAGTCCTACACTGTAACACTTTACACACCACACCTGTAATTCTTTATTTGACATTATCACTAAAAGAACAAAGTCTAGGACCAGCCATACTAGGCCTTACTTGGCCCCAGAGGGGTAGCCTGAATGCCTCACGGATTCCAAATGAAATCAACATGATAAATGCACCCCACCTACCTACCCAGCCCCCTGAAAGAGGAAAAGCAGCCCTCTATTACAGTTGGGCATTCAATGCCAAGTTCCTTCTAAAATGCTCACTCCGAGTGTCCAGCAGAGGGAGTCTCAAGGAGGTACTTAATAAAAAGAAAACTGTTTCATTTTAACACTCCAGACAGTGGGAGCTTTGACTGCAGCCCCCTCCCCTAGAACAGATGAACAATGAACGCCCGACATGGTCTCTCCTACGTGTTCACATACCCACTGGCATGTTCCTGTTCTATGTGGCGGAGTGATCAGAAATTTTGTTTTGTTTTGTGGAACAGTTAAATGGACCTTGTGTTCTTCAGAATCAAAGAGGAAAGCCTCTGGAATAACATTTCTCTGTTGCTTTCTAAACAGCCCCTTTGTTTCTAAGAGACTCTGGAAAGAAATATTTACAGTCCATAGGTTATTTACAGCCTCATTATTCAGAGCCGGACTGGTAACTTTATTCTGCGCAGAAACCTAATTTGGAGCCCTGGTACTAATAACAGATTTTCTTTTCAGATAAGTTTTTTTTTTTTTTTTTTTAAATCAGCCTCTCCTAACAGAGATAAAACTATTAATGAGATCCTGTTTCACTCGGCCCCACAGTTCCCCGGGTTTATAGGATTACAATCTCCCCTCGCCCCTCCTCTTGGTTTCGGGCAAACCAGTTTCCCTCTCCTGGGCGATTTCATCCACAGAATATCTGAACAAAACCGAAAGAAAGCCAGACCCACGCTAAAAGTATGGAAAAGGCTGCTGTTTCAATGATTTCACGGGAGAAACCTTTTCACGACCAAATAACTGAAAAATCAGGCACACTTCGGTTGGAAAAGCCCCCGTACTACAAGCACACAAAAACACACAGAAGTGTAAAAACTAAGTTGATTCGGGTTTGATTTTCTCGCTGCAAGCTGACGGAACTGACTGAAGAGAATCGAAAGAGTGTGAGAGACAGCTGTATCGCCTTACCTTTTCTTTCTTAGGAAGGCAGTCAAATGGGAAAAATCAGCCAGGTGAAGGTGCACAGCACAGATCTCCGCGGGCCGAGCCAGAACCCCCCCCCCCCCCCCGCGCCCCAAGCCAAACTACATTCTCCCTTCCACACGCTAATTGCAGGGAGATTTTGAACCTGTTTCATTGTTCTGCTTTGGGTCTGAAATGGACTTTTCATTTCCATACTCTCTCGCCGCTTGGCCCCTTACAATCGGATTCCACAGCCGCCGCCACCATCACTTCCACCACCAACCCCCCAAAAACCGGAGGCTCGGGAAAGAATAAAAGGAGAGTGGGGTGGGAGTGGAGATGTTTGGAAAGGGGAGCAGAGAGGACGGACAAGTAGAAAGGAGATCACTTAAAGGTAATGGGGGAGGATCGCATCACCTTCATTTAACACAAATAAACAGAAAGCAGTCACGGATCCGTCTTTTCCCACACGCCGCCCCCATTTCTTTTCTTTGGGCAGCAGCCCACCCGGCACACACCCCCCAGCCGCCTTCTCCGCTCTGGAAATAAGACCCCGCTTCAGGCCGGCTCCGGTCCCGTCTGGGCCCGGGATGGGAGCCTCGGGGAGGGTCACGAGCCCCCGCGGCCAGGGCCCAGGGCTGCGGCCGGGGGCTGCCGGGCGAGGGGCCGCGGGCAGAACAAAGCTGCGGGGCCGCGGCCGGCCGAGCGAGCAGGAGATCGCGGGCCGGACGCTTCTTACCTTCGTACACGGGGGCCATCGGGGCCGGGGTGTCCGCGGTTCATGGCAACGGAGAAGGGAACGCGGCGCGCGAGCTCGGCCCCCTCAGCCTCAGTGGGAATCTGCCATCTTGAGCCTGTGTCTCCGCTCTCGGCTCAGCCCAGGCCGCCAGCGCCCGCATCACCGCCTCACTTGGCCGGCGCCGGGGAGGGGGCCGGGCGGGCGCGTCGCCGCCGCCGCCGCCGCCGCCGCCGCCGCCGTGGCCGCGGCCCGGGCCCTACGCGGTGGGCTCGGCCGGCCCGGGGCGGCTAAGGCGCCGAGGCCGAGGGCCGGGCGGGTCCGCGAGGGCGGGAGCCGGGGCGGGCTGCGGCGGCCAGGGCCCGGGCCGGAGCTCAGCTCCGCATGGCTGTGAGGCGGGGGCGCCGGCAAAAGTTGCCCGTGAGGAGCAAGGGGAGGGGGCGGAGGCGGGGCGGCGCGGCCGGGCGCGAGCGGGCAGGCGGGCAAGCGCGAGCGAACGAGCCGGGAAGAGCCCCAGGGAGTCCGCGCGCAATCGAGCGCCGATGGCACGGATGCGAGGCGGGGAAGGCCGAGCCGAAGGACAGAGCGGGGCGTCGGCGGGGGCCGAGTGCGGCCCGAGGGGAGCCGAGCGGCCGCGCAAGCCGGGCCGGGCAAGAGCGCGATGCGCTGGCCCGCAGCCGCCGACCGGAGCTCCGCGGTGGAGGCGGCCACAACTTTGTGTGTGCGTGCTTCGGAGTGCGCGCGCGTGGGTGTGCGCGCGCCGGCCGGGCCGGGGAGCGCGATCCGCTGCCGCCGCAGCGGTCCGGCTGCCGGGGAAAGTGTCTTCGTCTCGGCAGCGTGCGAGCTGGGTACTCGCCGACCCGCGAGGGGAATGAATGGAGGGAATGGGCTCGTAGTCCTCTCTGGAGGATGCCCGGGGATCTCTCTAAACACCCGGGAAAAGGTAACGCCGGGATGGACGCCTGACCCCCGCTGTTCAAAGAGCCCCTTCCTCCGTCATCGGGGGAGAGGGTCCCACCTAGCGGTTCCGGGTTTTTGCTTTTCTCTGAGCGCTCTGATCCGAGCGAAATGTTCTTTAAAGCCTCCCAGCCTGGAGTCCTGCCCTGGTTTGCCTCTCCTTCTTGCTCCTGAATGTCTGCACAGGACTCCCTGCCATTGCCTCCAACTTATGAAAACTTGTTGAGTCCTGACACATGAATACATCATAAAACATATTTAGTGGGTGGCAACATGCTTTTGAAAAATCCAACAAAATATTTTCAGAATCCAACAAAAATATTAGATCTCATTACCCTTAGAAAGGTCAGCTGTGGTTCCGTAAACCTTTTGTTTTCAAGTATAAATACTGGACACCTAATATAAATTGTATTATTTCCTACCTGTAGATCATAGGTCAAAAGTTTAAATCTATCTTGAGGGGTGAGGGTGTAAAACGATGGCCTCTAACTCTGTACAACTTTATTTTAAAACAAGCCCATTATTTTCTCACTATCTTTCCTGCCTCTGTATCCCTGCTTATCATCCTCCCAAAATAAAAGATAAGCTAGCTCCTGTACACACTTACCTTGTTTTGTTACTGGAAAAATAAGTTTCTCTTCATTTTGGGATGGTCCTTGAAGGCCATCTTCTCTGACTCAATACTTGACACTACATAAACTAGTGCTTCCCTTAGCCCAGTGTCATTTATATCTGTAGACTCCTAAACTACCATTGGTAAGGGGAACCTCGGAGATCGTCTGGGCCTGCCATGCAGTTGGAGAAAGAAACCCACCACAATAGTAAAGGAAACTGTCCAGTGACACAAGCGTTAAAGCTTACCATTAGATCTTTAGCTCCCCCCCACCCCGTCTGATCTTTCTTCACACTCTTCATTCATTCCCTTCTATCTCCATAATCCTTCCCAGATCTCCCTCTCCCTAGCTTTTAGCTTTTGTTCTGGTCAGTTGTTCCTAAGCACTGCTGCTTTCTCATAGTACATGCTTCTCTGGCCACTCCATGTTTCTGTTGACATCCTATAAAAGTTCATCTTATGAAGAAGTGCTAAGTTGCTTAGTTCCTTGGCTTTTAGTCAAGGCAGACAGGTTTCAACTTACCTCTCCTAGGACATGATTTCAGCAAATGGTGGCCTCTCCAGCCGGACTGGTTTACCTGTAGTCCTCTGCCAGCTTTGCTCATCTATGCCTTTGCCCAAATTTTTACTTTCCCACCAGTGGTGCCTTCTCTCTTTAAATAATTTCTACCTGTGGATTGGCTCATTCCCACCATAAAACAACCCAACTAGCATGTGAAAAAAGACAAGCCTGAGTTCAAATCCCAGGTCTCCCATTTGGCAGGTGTGTGAACTTGGTCTCATTGTCTGGCTTCATCGAGCCTTGGTTTCTACATCTGGATTATAATAAGAACAGTAGTAGAAATATTATGCTCCCCTGCACCCATCATCCCCTACCCCACCTTTATCACATACATGCACATTGCTTATTGCTTCCTCTGCCTCTTTCCATGCTGGTCAGCAGAGCTTTCCACAGTGTTGGCAGCCTCCATCCACTTGTGGCCATTGAACACATGATGAAGTGTAGCCAGTGTGACTGAGGAAATAAACCTTAATTTTGACAGACACGTGTGGCTAGTGACTACCATATTGGGGAGTGTATTTCTATATGTAAGCTCAATGAAGGTAGAAATCACACAGATCTTGTTTAAAATCTTATCCCTAGGCAATGGGTGATGGTGACAACGTATTTCAGCTTCACCTGTGTTAGCACAGCACTTAGAAACTTGATTTTTAAAAAATAGTTCATATAGTTCTCACCAGTTTCAGAGGTTGGATTCAAGAGAATTTGTTTAGTACTGACATATAGTAGGGGTTCAATAAGAGCGAGTTGTTATTATTCCAAGCAGCTCCCCATGACAAGCCCTGTTGATTTTTATCTCTCCATTCACTGGGCTGGCTCTCCTGTTTTGTATAAATATTCCGCCCCACACTTGCACTGGCAGCTCCTTGGGGCAAGCTCCCTGGCATGCTTTCTTGGATAGCCCTTACCTCAGCACTTGTTCCTGATTGGTAATGGCCTCTAACGCCATCTGAGCTGCTGGTGAGCAGCTATCCTGGGTAGTCTATTCTCTGGAATGCCTCCCAAACACACCAAACACACACACACACACACTGCGAAGTAACATAAAAGTGGCTTGTACTAGCTGAAACATCTAGATGTTCCTTCCCATGGGAATGTAGACATAGCGGACAAAGAAATGGGGTCTCACGAAAGAGGAGCAGGAGGAAGCCATATTGATATTACACTCACCTCCTTTTTAGGCCATTATGACCACAGATGTCCTTATGGATGCAAAACTTCAGTTTAAAAATTCAGTTGAGCTAGCATTCTTGGTATCAAATAGATGGGGAAATAAACTGTTATTGAAATAAACTTCAGTTTTTCTTTTGCAAACCGCCAGGCTTAGGAGAGCTAATTATCTTCTTTCCCTATAGTGACTGCAGTCAAGTAGGCGCCAGACATGTGCTAACTGCAAAGTGCCACTGTGGGAAGGCATGAGGGCGGGGGTGGGGGACGCGTCTGAGATGGTGACCTGAGGGGAAAGAACTACCGCCTGTAGAGCAGAGGAGAGGGCTGAGAGACAGGTGGACAGTCAGGCTGGGAGGACATCACCAGAGCAAAGAGCTTTTGTACAGGCCCCGTGAGTGGCAGAGCTGCCTTCCCCAAGAGCACCCAGGAGAGGAGATGGAAACACGTGTATAGATTCACTCCATAAACACCTTAGTGCTCTGTGTTCTAAGAAGTTTATAACTATTAACTCATTAATAAATCAGACCTTTTCTAACTCAAAGAACTCCAGGTGCCCAAAATGCAAAGCAATTTCAAAATATTTAGAAGAGGAAAACAAACAAACAAACAAACAACAACAAAAAAGGCAAGAAACTGTCAAGGAGTTGGCAATAATCTGTGCAAGATGATTTTAAAAAGAAATATTTTATTTTATGCATTTGAACATTTTCCTAGCATGTATATGTGCACACCTCATCCATGCCCGGTGCCTGAGGATATCAGATGGGGTCTGTATTGGCTAGTTTCCTGTCAACTTGACACAAGCTGGAGCCATCAGAGAGGAGGGAGCCTCTATTGAGAAAGCACCTCCATAAGGTCAGGCTGTAAGCTATATAATATTGTGGGGCATTCTAATTAGCGATTGACAGGGGAGGGTGGTGCCATTCTGTGGCAGGCTGAGCAAGCCATGGTGAACAAGTCAGTAAGTAGCACCCCTCCACGGCCTTTGCATCAGCTCCTGCCTCCAGGTTCCTGCCCTCACTGCTTTTGATAATCCGTTGCACAGAACTGAATGGAATAAACCCTTTCCTCCCCATTTCCTTTGGTTATGATGTTTCATAACAGCAGTGGTAAATCCTAACTAAGGCCGGGTCAGATCCCTGGAACTGGAGTTAGAGATGATTGTGAACATGGATGCTGGGAACTGAACCCGAGTCCTCTGCAAGAGCAAGTATTCTTTAACCACTGAGCTATTTCTCCAGCTCCCAGCCACCACTTCTTAATTCACCTCCCTACATATTGGAAAAAGCTCTAGCTTTCTCAGGAGCTAGTAAATGTGGACAAGAATTGGCCTAATTTCAGTGACCTTTTGTCTGCAGGACAAGTAACAAGGAGTCTCTTCCTATATTTGTGCTTAAAGTTGTGAAAACACAAATCACAGTATCTTCAAGTCCACCAGACAGGGAGAGTGGCTTTAGATGCATATTTTAGGGATGTGAGTTTTGTTACCCCAACCCGAGGTATTTAGAACGGGGTGTCTGTGTGTTGCAGCTTCTTTTGTCTTGATATTATTGATTCTTGTTTTCCTAACAATTTATTTCTGAATCTGAGCCTGTGGCCTGTCTACTAAAAACATGCCTAGAGGAAGCAGGCCATACTTTCAAGTTCTCTCTCCCAAAATCATCCCTGTGAGCACAGGAGATGGCTTCTTTGGTTCAGTGCTTGCCTTACAAGCATAAGGACCTGAGTTAGAGCCCCAAGACCCATAGTTGAAAAGATGGTTATGGTAACATTCATTTGTAATCCAGTCAGGCGGATCCCTGGGGCTCCCTGGCCGACAAACTAGTCTACTTGGTGAGTTCCAGTTCGTAATAAGAGAATAGCTCAGAAAGCAAGCAAATAAAGGTGGGGAGAAGAAAGAGAGGGAGGGACAGAGGGAGGGAAAAAGGAGCAAAGAAAAAAATTAAGGTAAGGTGTGGTAGACACCTCTGAAAAGTGAGACCCGAGGTTGTCCTCTGCCCAGCACTCACACAGAGACATCCAAACAGACCTTCCTTCTGGTCCTGTTTGTCTCTCTTCTCTTTCTGACATTGCGCCTCTTTTTCTTTCTATCCGTTCACACATTCTTTATTTCACCGACTTCTCTTTCGACTCTGTTTCTTAACAAGTCACAATATAGCCAATTTTCTTCTTACTATTGTTTTATTAGTTTTTTCTCACTCCTAAGAAATTCGTTTGTATTTCTGCTTTCAACTTTTGCTTGGTTTCAATGATCTTTTTGCAAGAGAATGGTATTTAATAATGACAGTTCAGTGACAAATATCACACCCACAGAGGGTTTTGAAAGCGTAGATAGTGCATTCAAATGAGGAATGATAAGAGCTATGGCTTTAAGGGCAAAGGGTAGACCAGGCCAGAAACTTGGCAGGGCAAAGGGGACAACGTGACTGTAAAACAGACTTGCACGCAGCCTTAGAGGACCCGCATGGACAAGGCCAGGCTGACAGAGAAACGTTCATTTTCTGCTTCTGATTATAGAAGGAAAAATGATCAGACACCTTGCTGGGGGTGGGGGTAGGCACTCTATGCTCCCAAAGAGCACTCTGCTTAAAGGAGTTAGGGAGAATTTCAAACTACAATCCACTAATGATGAGAGAGCCGCACTGGAGGGGCAGGAGAGGTGGGTGGTTTTGCCAGAAGAGGCAGGAGAGGCAGGCTGGAGTCATTTGTCCCGAAGAAGCAGTTCTGAGAGGTAACCAGGCCCTCCAAGGGACTTCCTGTGATAAGGGGAGGCAGGCAGGAGCTCCTTGCCTACAGGCAGCTCAGGCTGAATTTGCACAAGCTAGGCAGAAAGGGTACACAGAGAAGTTTGGAGGGCCCCATAGCAAGAGGAGGGAGAGCTAAAGCAAGCCGTTCACAAAGCCAGCAGGTCCTGTTAAATCAAGCCAACCTGACCCAGGCGGGAATCAGAGGGTCTGGGCATCTCTGCGCATCGTGTTTATATTGTAAGTTTCCCTCTGCTGACACGAGCCTGCCCTATGAGGCAGACCCTGGAGGGGTGGGCCCTCATGGCAGAGGACTGTTGAACTGGCACTGACCTGAAACTATTAGTGACCTCTTAGACGCCAATCCCAGGGTCCTTCCTCAGCCCCTCCTCCACTGCATCTCTAGGGCAAACATCAGTCAGACACTGCCATTCTTCCTGTCACTCCTGCTCCCTGGTCATGTTCTTCCTTTCTCTCTCTCTCTCTCCTTCCTTCCCACCACTCTTCTTTCCTCTTGAGAAATTCAATTCACCTGCTATCCTGTGACCACTTATTTTGTGCTAAGTTCTACAGCAAGTTCTGGGAGTATAAAAGCCACGGCCCTGGCTTTTGAGAGGCTAAAGTTCAAAGAAAAACCATCCTCAAAAGAACACAATACAATACGATGAGCACCATCGTGACATGGATACCTGTGGTCTGAAGGAAGCACAGGAGGGATGGATGGTAAGGAGTGTGTTCGGGGGCAGGAGTGATAGTGCATGTGTGACCAACTTGAAGATTCTGGAAAAAGGACAGCAACATAGAGCAGTCTATGCATCCAGGACCTGTACAAAATGAGAATATTGCCAGAGGCAGTTGTGGAGGAGGATACTGGGGAGACTATGCCAAACTGAGGAACCTGTACCTTATCCAATGTGCACCAGGTGTGAGGAGAAGATGAATTAGATTCTGAACATGCTGAGTTCAAGGTTTCTGAGAGATAGTCAGACACGGGTGCTCAGCTGCAGGTGGGTGTTAGAGCCTGGCATTCAGCCAAGAAATTTTCAATGGAGAGGGGGTGTTTTGAGTCATATGTGTATAATATGCTGTTAATCCATGGGAGTGGGTGAGATCACACAGGGAGGCTATGTGGTTGTGTTTCTCAAAGTGTGGTCCTTGAGCCACCTGCATCAACCCCCTAGGAGACAGCTAGAGATGTAGGCTCTAAACCAGACACTTAATCTACTGACTGGGGATCCAGGGTTGGTGCCTAGATTAGCATTTATTCCCTCTGGGATAGATTTATATAGTCATCTTCTGTAACCACTTGGTCTGAGGAGAGGCAAGGGGCAGCTTCCCTTCTCCCCTTTGATGGTATACATCTATCTAAGCTCTCCTTGCTCTGTTTGCTCTCTCTTGACAAGCTCTTGTCTATGCCTTTTAGGCTGATCTTGGCATTGATGGAGTACTTCTAGATCTGGTCCCACATTCCCAATAGTCTTCTAGAAACCTCTACCAAATGGAACTCATCTGCTTTTCCTGGAGAACCACCATCCTTCTGTGCTTCCACAGCCGTCTCAGATCCATACCAATGTCCAGAGTTTCTCTTCTTACAACCCCTCGCCCCCAATTCACATTCCTCTCTTCCTTAGTTGCCAGTGTCCAGCCCGCCCCACTTAACCAGACACCCTGACTCCAGTCTTTTCTTGAATGCATGTAACTTGTTGATAATATTGTCTCCTGCAGCCACACCATTGCTCGAGCTGCTGAGTCACACTGTCTTTCCTACTCAGTAAACCTCAATCACCTTGACCAGACATTTAGATCTCATTGTCATCTGCCGCAAACAAACCTTCCAATCTCATTCCCCACTCCTGCCCCTCCTGCCTCCTGAGCAGTGGCCTCATCCCTCCGTCCCTGTATTCACTGAAGTTCTTTCAGGAAGCCCTGCTGACACCCCCACCTGCAGAAATTAGTTATCCCTTGATCTCCTCAAAGAACATACTGGGTCCATTTTTTTTCTGTATTGCACACATATGATTAAAGTTCTTTGTTTTTATCTTTTTAATGCATTATCTTACCCTCTCTGGAGACAGCTGAACAGGAACTGAACATGGGAAATGTAGGTCTCAATTCTATTACTCGCAACTAGATGATAATATGAAATTTATCTAAGCCTCAGTTTTCTCATCTGTAGCATAGAATATTGATGTCTGCATTATCGATAGAAATCAGCAGAACACACAGGCATTTCCAGAAAGTGAAGGACTGTAGTGTCAGATATGAAGAAGCTTAACAGGCATGCCGGTTGGTGAAAAGAAATGCTTCTGAGTAATCTTCAAAGTGTGACCTGGGAATACAAAATGTAAGGAAGAATTTTGTCTTGGGGGTTACTTGTTTCTAGTTTAGCTAAAGGTCGTATATTTCCACAACATAAAGTTTCAGGATTCTTTTTGCTTAGATTCCTGAAGCTTTCACTCTATGGAGCAGACCCATGAGGTAGGCAACCTGGGTTTTATTTAAACAGCAACATGCCTGTCCCAGGAGTGATAGACTAAGTCACTTAGTGGTAAATTAATCCCATTCCAGCAACAACTGTGTGGTGGTGGCCTTTTCTAGCCAAGGAGGTAAAAGGTGGTATTTGGGGCTACTGGGAAAGTGGTTTATTTTTGATAAGAATATTTATAGGAAGAGACCACTGCCACGCACACACCCCACTCCTTCAGGCTGTCACAGTAGCATTTCAAGTTTATGCTGGAAGCTTAAAGAGTCAAAGGGAGGTTGGGGTGAGGAGGGGACCCAGCCTTGGAAGTGCTGACCTCTGATCCGATGGACATAAGAGGCCTCTCCATGAACATAGCTGTGATGGAGTGACCCATCCTCACAGCTAATAGTTTCTTAATTTATTTATGAAATCATTTTTGTCATTGCTTGATAATATTTTTTTAATCACGGTTGACATACTGTAGCTCTTTAAAAATATTTCTACAGCCTCAAAGTGTTAAAAATATTGTTTTAAGAAACAAAGGATCCTTTGTCACAGAATCCTGAGGATTTTCACTGTATATGTGAGATGAATTGAAATTTTAAAATAATTTGCAATATGGCAATATCTTCCATTCACATTCCATTTGCCCTGGGTGGTACTTAATCAGCAGTTGGAGTTGCCAATTTGCTTATCTTTCTTTAGGAGACAGACACTGCAGGCTGATTTGAGCTAGTTTATTTTATCTCCTTGAGTTGGATGCTTAAATAAAAAGCAGAACAACAAAATTCTCTCTCTCTCTCTCTCTCTCTCTCTCTCTCTCTCTCTCTCTCTCTCTCTCTCTCTCTCTCTCTCTCTCTCTCTCCCTCCCCCCCCCTCAACACACACATACTTTATTGGTCCCTCTAACAATATTTCTTTGTTTCCTGACAGTGACTACAAGTGGTCGTGCACACCTGTAATCCCAGAACTTGGAGGCAGAGAAAGAAAGATCAAGATTCTGAGTCGTCTAGTACTGGGACAGTGACTCAGGGGTAGAGTGTCTCATATGACGTCCTAGGTTCAATTCCTAGTACTGTCCCTACCTCACCCCACCCCTAAAGAATTCGAGGCAAGTCTATGCTATGTAGAGAATTCCAGGCCAATCTAAAATATATAGTGAGATCTTGTCTCAATAAGCAACAACAAGCTTTGAATATTAAGTACTTTGAGAACGGAGAGTGGAAGGTTTTTCAGGGTGAGAAAGGCTGGTAAACAACACGATGTCACCATTGCATTCCTGCTCTAAAGACAGCCAATTAATGGCTTGAGGATGGCCAGGTAGAGAATGCACTAGAAACTTAGGCCCATGGAGCATTACAGGCGCTGCTTCCCTACTCACCCCACTTAATATTACATGTTTTGTCTCCCTTGCTATCCTCTACTTGAATCCATTTTTCGTTTCCTACTCTTTGTAGCCCTTGCTTTGTTTTGAGAGACAGGGTCTTAGACAGAAGCTAGTCTTGAGTTCTAGATCTTTCCGCTGGGATTACAGGCTTCCGATAGATGTTTATAAATGAGGGAAATAAAAAGTATAGAGGTGCAAAAGAAACTAAGTATATTGAGACCCAGCTACTAAGTATCTGTTTATTGATACACTAAAGAACAAGATCTAATCGAAAAGCCCAAAGGCTACAAAGTAACAATGAATAAAAGCAATAGTTCAAGATATTTGTAACAGCTGCCAAAAAGATAGAAAATATTTGTGATATCTGGTAACAATGTTACAGTTGCTATTAGTGTGCTGGTAGACCTATACACTCAGGTTTGAGGTTTTAAGAACAATGAAAATAAAAACGCCCTCCCCCCATCTATTCAGATTCACCGTGCCGCTGATTGCTATCTCTGAAACAACCCAGGTGGATCTGGGACTCCAAGATAA